>CAKJTW010000036.1:7200000-8400000 GCA_917880005.1 Nanger dama
AAACCTCAAAATATTTCCCAGTGTCCTCCATCTCTGCCGTCCTACCCAATCTCTTCTGGGCCTCCCTTAATCCATTTGATTAATGAAAACCTCCCTGTTTGGCTTTCCTTGTGAGCTTTTGGAGTTCTCTCCAAGGCTAATGAGAAGGATTCGTAACTCTGGGCAGGTGTACAGGCTCTCAGTCACTTTCTGTGGATAAGAAACTGGGCAAGAAAGGCAGCTGGGAAGGTGGAAGAGTCTTTTCCATTCCGTGCATTTCATGAGCTCCACAATACCTTTAAGCAAATACTAACGTGGTACCAACAGTGAATTAGCGGACCCTGAGCTCTGGATCCTGGTTCCCACTGGCTTTGGCTAATATCCCTGACCCGGCTCACAGATCTCAGGCAAAGGACAGACTGTCTCTCCCATGGATGAGTCCAGGTTTCTTTAGGAATGGGACTCAGAGACGCCTCTCCCTAGATGACCCAGGGGACTCATGATTTGCTCATTCCGCATGTGGTTCTCATTGCAGCTGTCTGAGGATCTCTCAGCTGAACACCTGGATCTGCATAGTCAGAGTTCCTCAAGCCTTTTCCCCAACAAATGGTCAGAGCTGGAGGGAGAGGAGTGGCACAGGGAAAGCTCAGAGCCAGCTGCAGAGATAACAGACAGGAAGGCCAGCAGAAGCTGCAGAAGTGGGGAAGGCGCCCCCAAAGGGGCTTTGGTCATTGAGCCCCTCCGCCTGTCTGATCCTCCCCACACACAGCTGTCTCCCATGAAAGCATCCAGAGCCCACGGAAAAGGAACACAGTCCTGTGTCTCATATAAACAGGCTATGAACACACATCTGCTGACTTGAATTTAATGGAATTCAGTCGTAGGCCACACTACTAGTTAACATGGATCAAACTGGAGTGTCTGACCTCTTCATCCTGATATTAAATGCTGTTTGATGATGGTTGTCAGCCTGAGGAAACCAGACAGTGTTTCACCCTATAATAACTGTTACAACAGCGACCATTCAGTGAGCACTGCCAGGCTCTTTGCTGAGTGCTCTGTCGCCATTAGCTCATTTAAGCTTCCAGGCAATGGCTGCTTTGATGCTGCTACATGGGAATGGCTTAGGGCTGCCATCTGATTGCAAAGGGGTGGGAGAATGGCTTGCCATTTTGCTCACAGGCAGAGGTATCTGTACATAACATTGAGGAAGTATGAAAGTCATTTACATCAAAGAATGGAGATATTGCTGATAAAAAGAGACATGGAGGTCAAGACATCCCTCAAAATCATGCCTTGGTGCTACCATGAAATAGGTTTTATTCTTCCCATTGCACAGAGGCAAACACTGAGGACTTCAGCAGTTGGAGGACTTGCTAAACCCACATATTTAATATATGCCCAGACCTCAGCCCAAGTCTGTCTGCCTCCAAGCTATAAAATGCATAGTCGCTCAGTTGTACTTAGAAGAAGTGAAAGAAATTTATAGACTTCATTTGTCAAAAGTTTTTTGTTATTATTTTTAAGATTGAGGTAAAAAAAAAATGTGAAAGTTTCCTAAAAGAGATGAAATAAAAGAACATTGCTGATTAACTTCTAGAGAGTCTTCAATGGAGAATGAAGTTCAACAGGCACAGTGAAGAGGAGGTCCCATTTGAAATGCAAATGCAACCCCACAGAGGATACTGCCTTGTGAAGAAAGCCTAGAAAGGGCTACTCCCTAGCGCACGGGCAATGCCCACGGTCCTCCGAGAGGGGGACAGTACAGCACGGTGACTGGAGTCACCAGATCTGAATTCAAGCCTGGCGCCGTCACCTTCCAGCTGGGACCTCAGACCAGGTACTCAGTGTCTCTGAGCCTTGACTTCCTCAAATATAAATAAAAATATTTCTTCATTATAGGATTCCTATGGGGGTTAACAGTTAAGTCACTCAGCAATGATCTGTTAGCGTCCATATGTGCCAGCTCTAGAGCTCTCACTGAAATGATGTGTGGACATCGCTTTCCCCTGGGCCAAGCACACCGACACACATTCAGTAAGTGGTGCGTAGGTTCCTCAGTCATGCCCACCTCTGTGACCCCATGGACTGTATGCAGCCCGCCAGGCTCCTCCGTCCATGGGATTCTCCAGGCAAGAGTACTGGACTGGGTTGCCATGCCCTCTCGAGGGGATCTTCCCGGCCCAGGGATTAACCTCTGCATCTCGCGTGTCTCCTGCACTGTAGGCAGGTTCTTCACCACTAGCACCACTTGGCTGTTACTATTGCTACCATGCTTCTTATGAAAAGAGCAAAATAGAGACAAGTATGGTGCAAGTGCCCGATACTCCACGGCTCATCGCAGCACCGCCTTGGGTCAATTACGTTCCCAAAGGCCAGGCATCACCGAGTAAGATGCGGGCACCCACACAGGGTGGATCCTTGTCCACCCCGTGGGCAGGAGGAGGGAGCAGAGGCTGCTCCTTCATGCTTCCAGCCTTGCCCACATGCAGGGGCCAAGGCCACCGCCAGCACCCGTAACTGCCGCCTGCTCCGTGGCCTGCCAGAGTGCGGGAGGAGTCAGCTGCAGGGCCGGTCCGTCTGTGCCGGCTGCTCTGGCAGTTCCAGCAGCGACAGGAAGACAGTGCAGTTTAGCGGGGGTTTATTTGAGACCCAGAGCTAACAGACCTCGTCAGGCTGGTCCAGGTCTTCCAGGTACAGATCTTGAATGAGGTGATCCACGATGCGCACGCTATTGCTCTGAGCGGCAGAGTGGAGGGCATTCATGCCGTCCTGAAGAGCCAGGGGAGGGGAGGTAATTACTCTGCATCCTTCCCCCTCCTGCACTGTGAGAGAAGGCGTATGTCCGGGTGTCATCCACATGCCTACCTGCCTCCTGGCGCTCCGGTCTGCTCCAGCTCTAATCAACATGAGCATGCCCTCGAGACTTCCAGACCAGGCTGCAAGGTGAAGTACTGTCAAGCCAGGCTTCCTGAAGAAAAGAGAAGAAAGGAACCCATCACTTGAGTTGCCACCACACTATCTCAACCAACAAAAGCCAGGTGAATACCAGCTGCCGAAGATGAAGAAATGAGAGAGTTCAGTATTCAGCAAAATTGATATTTCAGTTCTATGGGGGAAATGAACACATTTAAAAGTAACACATGTTCAAGTGATTCATCGGGGAAAAAAAAATTAAATCCTGTATCCTATCATACATACAAAAAAGCACACAAACACTAAACATACTAGAAGAAAATTTAGATTATAATGTATAGTGTTTTGATTCAAAGTTATAAAAGGAACAAGTTGATAAAGTCAGTAAATAAATGATAGATTTTAAACATGTAACTTAATACTGATAAATAGTTCCTTTCTATAATATATGAAGTATACTTACAAATCAAGAAGGACCAAAAGAGGTACTCTATTAAGATATTAGTGGAAATGAAACCATTTCAGTTTAAACAGTCTGGCAATATCTATGGAAATTTTAAATACAACCAGCAATCCCACACCTGGAACTATATCCTGTGAAAATAAATTTTTGGACCTAATGCTATATAAACAAGGTTATTAATTGCAACCCTTAAAACTGACAGCAAGGTAAATAAATATCCATGAATATAGGAACACCAAAAAAAAATCAGGGAACAGTCACACCACATCATGTAGGCATTAAAAGTAATTAATTAGGGCTATAACCTTTGGAGAGATTTCCACTAGATGGCTATTAAATGTGGAAAATAAGATGCAGAGAAAATATAATACATTCCCATTTTTTTTAATAAAATAAGCAATGACCAAAACACCCATATGTGTTTATGTATGTATCTATATCTACTGTAAGTGGGCAAGTAGGTGGAAGGATAGCAATGTGGATATGATTATATCAGCAAGAGGAAAAGTACAGAAATAAACACACAAATCCTACATTACTAAATGTAGTTACTGGAGAAGAGGAAGCTACGCAAAAAGGAAACCCAGAGAAGACTGAAGTCATAAAAAAGAATTCTACTTCTGTATAAATTATTTAAAATACACTGTCTATATAAAACCATGTAAGTGTGTGTATACACATACATGTGCGTAAGAGAGGCTGAGATTCTGCTCAAGACCTACTGACCCACAGTGATGCTGGGATACTCAGACTTGTACACCAGATGAGCAGGCAGACAAGTGTGAAAGGAACTAGCTAGCAGTTAGCACTGGTTATCTCAGGAGGAGGGAATGAAGGGCTGTGACTTGGGGAAAATTGAGACCTGAGCCCCAGGCCCCAAGTTAAAGAAGTCTACAGAGCAGACGTTACGAGCATGGATGATCTGTAGACTCAAACAAACTGACCTCAAACTCTGTCTCTACCACTTCCAAAGGTTGCAGTCTTGCTCAGCTTAGCTAACCCTAAGCCTCAGGATCCTTATCTGTAAGTTCATGTGTCTGCTTTTCTATTTCGTTTTACCCCTGTCAAAAAATCGATGAATAAGGTCTAAGAATCTAATGTATAATGTGGTAACTCTAGTTAATAAGACTTTTTTATACAAGTGAAATTTGCTAAGTGCATAGAATTTACATGTTTTCTCCAAAAAAGAAATGAGATGATGAGTGTGTTAAGTAACTAGATGGGAGGAATCTTTTCACAATGTATACACACACTGAATCATCACTATGTACATTTTAAATGTATCACAATTTAATTTTTCAACTATACCTCAACAAAGCTGAAAAAAATCTTGAATAAATCTCTATTAAAATGAAGGCAAGCAACAATAAAAACAAAAACCCCACAGGGTTTATAGGGGAAATGAGACAGGTACCCAACACTCAACTCTGTCACTGATACATTTTATTTTTTAAAATATAGGCTCCAGTTCTGGACTGAATGTTTGTGTCCCTCAATAACTCATATGTTAAGTCTAATCCCCAATCTGATGGGTTTGAAAATCAAGCCTTTGGGAGCTAATTAGGTCAGGAGAGTGGAACCCTGATGAATGGGATTAGTGCTCTTATAAACAGAAACAGAGCTTGACTGCTCTCCACTGAGAGTGAATAAAACCAGAAGCGGCTCTCATGAGACACTGGAATTGCTACCATTTTGATCTGGGACTCTGCAGTTTCCAGGTCTGTGAGAAATAAATGTTTGTTGTGGAAACCACCCAGCCTATGGCATATTTCTTACATCAGACCCTAATAAATATAGTAGTACAATTGTATATTACATGGTTAAGTATGTAATCCAGTAAACATGGTACTACATATACAAAAAAATCATCTGTATCTTCTGTAAATGTGTCTTCCAAAAAGTAAGCCTTCTCAGAACATCTTATTTTCCTCTTGTGATCAACTGTATATGTAAACCTGGAGGACAGTTTGATAAATGTATAGCATAGAAATCAATAAACAAGGAATGAGGTTCTGTGGGGGCCTTCCATTTTGAAATGTATAAGCTTTTCAGCAGTAATTTGGGCTACCACCAAAACTGCATTAATGTCTTCTCTTATTTTCAGTGAAGTTCAGGTATGGAGAAACAAAAAAACAAAACAAAACAAAAAAAATACACCCCAGATTACTGACTGAGATATATGCTGTGAAATAAGCTGGGTGACAATACACAGCCTTGATGGACTCCTTTTCTATTTGGAACAAGTCTGTTGTTCTATGTCCAGTTATAACTGTTGCTTCCTGACCTGCATACAGATTTCTCAAGAGACAGGTCAGGTGGTCTTGGATTCCCATCTCTTTGAGAATTTTCCACAGTTTGTGGTGATCCACACAGTCAAAGGCTTTGGCATAGTCAATAAAGCAGAAATAGATGTTTTTCTGGAACTTTCTTGCTTTTTCGATGATCCAATGGATGTTGGCCATTTGACCTCTGATTACTTTGCCATTTCTAAATCCAGCTTGAACATCTAGAAGTTCATGGCTCACGTATTGTTGAAGCCTGGCTTGAAGAATTTTGAGCATTACTTTACTAGCGTGTGAGATGAGTGCAATTGTGTGGTAGTTTAAGCACAAGCTGGAATCAAAATTGCTGGAAGAAATATCAATAACCTCAGATAAAGCAAAAACAATACCCAGTTGTGCAGGTGACTGGTGATAGAAGCAAGATCTGATGCTGTAAAGAGCAATATTACATAGGAACCTGTAATGTCAGGTCCATGAATCAAGGCAAATTGGAAGTGGTCAAACAAGAGATGGCAAGAGTGAGCATAGACATTCTAGGAATCAGCGAACTAAAATGGACTGGAATGTGTGAATTTAACTCAGATGACCATTATATCTACTACTGCGGGCAGGAATCCCTCAGAAGAAATGGATTAGCCATCATGGTCAACAAAAGAGTCAAGAATGCAGTACTTGGATGCAATCTCAAAAATGACAGAATGATCTCTGTTCGTTTCCAAGTCAAACCATTCAATATCACAGTTATCCAAGTCTATGCCCCAACCAGTAATGCTGAAGAAGCTGAAGTTGAATGGTTTTATGAAGACCTACAAGACCTTTTAGAACTAACACCCAAAAAAGATGTCCTTTTCATTATAGGGGACTGGAATGCTAAAGTAGGAAGTCAAGAAACACCTGGAGTAACAGGCAAATTTGGCCATAGAATGCGGAATGAAGCAGGGCAAAGACTAATAGAGTTTTGCCAAGAAAATGCACTGGTCATAGCAAACACCCTCTTCCAACAACATAAGAGAAGACTCTACACATGGACATCACCAGATGGTCAACACTGAAATCAGATTGATTATTTTCTTTGCAGCCAAAGATGGAGAAGCTCTATACAGTCAACAAAAACAAGACCAGGAGCTGACTGTGGCTCAGATCATGAACTCCTGATTGCCAAATTCAGACTGAAATTGAAGAAAGTAGGGAAAACCGCTAGATCATTCAGGTATGACCTAAATAAAATCCCTTATGATTATACAGTGGAAGTGAGAAATAGATTTAAAGGCCTAGATCTGATAGATAGAGTGCCTGATGAACTATGGAATGAAGTTCATGACATTGTACAGGAGACAGAGATCAAGACCATTCCCATGGAAAAGAAATGCAAAAAGCAAAATGGCTGTCTGGGGAGGCCTTACAAATAGCTGTGAAAAGAAGAGAAGCAAAAAGCAAAGGAGAAAAGAAAAGATCTAAGCATCTGAATGCAGAGTTCCAAAGAATAGCAAGGAGAGATAAGAAAGCCTACTTCAGCGATCAATGCAAAGAAATGGAGGAAAAGAACAGAATGGGAAAGACTAGAGATCTCTTCAAGAAAATTAGAGATACCAAGGGAACATTTCATGCAAAAGATGGGCTCAATAAAGGACAGAAATGGTATGGACCTAACAGAAGCAGAAGATATTAAGAAGAGGTGGCAAGAATACACAGAACTGTACAAAAAGATCTTCACGACCCAGATAATCACGATGATGTGATGACTAATCTAGAGCCAGACATCCTGGAATGTGAAGTCAAGTGGGCCTTAGAAAACATCACTATGAACAAAGCTAGTGGAGATGATGGAATTCCAGTGGAGCTATTTCAAATCCTGAAAGATGATGCTGTGGAAGTGCTGCACTCAAGATGCCAGCACATCTGGAAAACTCAGCAGTGGCCACAGGACTGGAAAAGGTCAGTGTTCATTCCAATTCCAAAGAAAGACAATGCCAAAGAATGCTCGAACTACCGCACAATTGCACTCATCTCACATGCTAGTAAAGTAATGCTCAAAATTCTCCAAGCTAGGCTTCAGCAATACATGAACCGTGAACTTCCTGATGTTCAAGCTGGTTTTAGAAAAGGCAGAGGAACTAGAGATCAAATTGCCAACATCCGCTGGATCATGGAAAAGCAAGAGAGTTCCAGAAAAACATCTATTTCTGCTTTATTGACTATGCCAAAGCCTTTGACTGTGTGGATCACAATAAACTGTGGAAAATTCTGAGAGAGATGGGAATACCAGAGCACCTGACCTGCCTCTTGAGAAATCTGTATGCAGGTTAGGAAGCAACAGTTAGAACTGGACACGGAACAACAGACTGGTTCCAAATAGGAAAAGGAGTACGTCAAGGCTGTATATTGTCACCCTGCTTATTTAACTTATATGCAGAGTACATCATGAGAAACGCTGGGCTAGAAGAAACACAAGCTGGAATCAAGATTGCCAGGAGAAATATCAATAACCTCAAATATGCAGATGATACCAGCATTATGGCAGAAAGTGAAGAGGAGCTAAAGGGCCTCTTGATGAAGGTCAAAGAGGAGAGTGAAAAAGTTGGCTTAAAGCTGAACATCTAGAAAACGAAGATCATGGCATCTGGTCCCATCACTTCATGGGAAATAGATGGGGAAACAGTGGAAACAGTGTCAGACTTTATTTTTGAGGGCTCCAAAATCACTGCAGATGGTGACTGCAGCCATGAAATTAAAAGATGCTTAGTCCTTGGAAGAAAAGTTATGACCAACCTAGATAGCATATTCAAAAGCAGAGACATTACTTTGCCGACTAAGGTCCTTCTAGTCAAGGCTATGGTTTTTCTTGTGGTCGTGTAGGGATGTGAGAGTTGGACCGTGAAGAAGGCTGAGCACTGCAGAATTGATGCTTTTGAAGTGTGGTGTTGGCGAAGACTCTTGAGAGTCCCTTGGACTGCAAGGAGATCCAACCAGTCCATCCTGAAGGAGATCAACCCTGGGATTTCTTTGGAAGGAATGGTGCTAAAGCTGAAACTCCAATACTTTGGCCACCTCATGCGAAGAGTTGACTCATTGGAAAAGACTCTGATGCTGGGAGGGATTGGGGGCAGGAGGAGAAGGGGACGACTGAGGATGAGATGGCTGGATGGCATCACGGACTCGATGGACGTGAGTCTGAGTGAACTCCGAGAGATGGTGATGAACAGGGAGGCCTGGCGTGCTGCGTTTCATGGGGTCGCAAAGAGTCGGACACGACTGAGTGACTGAACTTGAACTATATGAAGCACCTGATTTTGATAAAGGTCAGATCTGCTGACCCCACGTGACTCTGTATTCATCCCTATGTATAACAAAAAGTATATAAGCAAACCTGAAAAATAAAGAAAACAGATCAGTTTCTGGAAAGACTGATTCCCCATGTTGTTCTTTCTTTCCCCTTCTGGCTGAATTCCCTCTGGCGTGTGGATACTGCAAAGCCTGCTAATTTTGCCTTGGTTTCTAAGACCCACGTGAGAGGGAGCCCAAGGAGGGGCAGTCTCCGCTATTCAAGTGGACGCCAGTGGCCTACATAGGTGGTGCAAACTTCTTGTCTTGGAGTTTTATTGGTATTCTATGTAAACCAAGTTATTTAGCATCTTTTTCTCCACTAATTTTCCTACTACACTGTTCTTTTCTAATCTCTCTTTATATTTCTAATTAAATAGCTTTTTCCTAGGACACCGATTCCATCTCCCTTTCAAATTACCCTGGATCCACCAGGGCTGGACCCCGCCTCATCACCTCCACTAGTTTTGTTCATAGTGATGCTTCCTAAGGCTCGCTTGACTTTGCATTCCAGGATGACTGGCTCTAGGTGAGTGATCACACCATCTTGATTATTTGGGTCATGAAGATCTTTTTGTACAGTTCTTCTGTGTAGTCTATCCTTTGTGAAATGAACCTAAATTGGACATACCTTGTGTCTTGATATTAACATCCCAATTTTAATTGAGATAAGTTAATAATTTTTATTCTCAACAATAAAATATATATAAAAAAACAAATTATTTATTTTTTTGAAAAGATGATAAATTCACATGGTCCAAGAATTTACAAATTAGTAAATGTTTTCCAGTAAACATTTCCCATTCACTCCTACCCTCTATTGTCTGGCTCTCATGCTATCCTTGCCATACATACCCATTGTTATAAATTTCTTTTCTTTTTCCAGAATTTCTTAATGTATAAACAGCAAACATAAATATATTATACCCTTACTCTATTCCTCCATCCTTTTTATGCAATTGTATATACCTATTATTGAGTGCTACACTCAATATGCCAGGAAATTTGGAAAATTCAGTAGTGGCCATAGCATTGGAAAACATCAGTTTTCATTTCAATCCCAAAGGGCAATGCCAAAGAATGTTCAAGCTACCGCACAATTGCACTCATCTCACATGCTAGGAAAGTAACGCTCAAAATTCTCCAAGCTAGGCTTCAACAGCATGTGAACTGAGAACTTCCAGATGTTCAAACTGGACTTAGAAAAAGCAGAGGAACCAGAGATCAAATTGCCAACATCCATTGGATCATAGAAAATGCAAGAGAATTCCAGTAGAGCATCTACTCTGCTTTATTGACTATCCCAAAGTCTTTGGCTGTGTGGATCACAATAAGCTGTGGAAAATTCTTTATGAACTGGGATACCAATCACTTTACCTGCCACCTGAGAAACTTGTATGCAAGTCAAGAAGCAACAGTTAGATCTGGACGTGGAACCATGGACTGGTTCAAAATTGGGCAAGGAGTATGGCAAGGCTGTATATTATCACCCTATTTATTTAACATATGCAGAGTACATCATGTGAAATGTTGGGCTGGATGAAGCACAAACTGGAATCAAGATTGCTGGGAGAAATATCATTAACCTCAGATATGCAGATGACACCACCCTTATGGCAGACAGCAAAGAGGAACTAAAGAGCTCCTTGATGAAAGTGAAAGAGGAGAGTGAAAAAGTTGGCTTAAAACTCAACGTTTGAAAAATGAACATCATGGTATCTGGTCCCATCATTTCATGGCAAATAGATGGGGATACACTGGAAACAGTGACAGTTTATTTTTAGGGGCTCCAAAATCACTGTAGACGGTGACTGCAGCCATGAAATTAAAAGACGCTTGCTCCTTGAAAGAAAAGTTATGACCAACCTAGACAGCATATTAAAAAGCAGAGACATTGCTTTGCCTACAAAGGTCCATCTAGTCAAAGCTATGGTTTTCCCAGTAGTCATGTATGGATGTGAGGGTTGGATTGTAAAGAAGGCTGAGCACCAAAGAATTTATGCTTTTAAACTATGGTGCTAGAGAAGACTCTTGAGAAACTGTGAGGGAGATCTAACCAGTCCAACCTAAAGGAAATCAACCTGAATATTAATTGGACTGATGCTGAGGCTGAAGCTCTAATACTTTGTCCACCTGATGCAAGGAGCTGATTCATTGGAAAAGAGCCTGGTGCTGGGGAAGATTGAAGGCAGGAGGAGAAGGGGATGATAGAGGGTGAGATGATTGGATGGCATCACTGACTCAGTGGGCACGAGTTGGTGCAAGCTCTGGAAGATGGTTAAGGACAGGGAAGCCTGGTGTGCTGCAGTCCATTCGCTGCAAAGAGTCAGAGGACTCTTTGAGGACTGAATGACAACACATTGTTCTATATTTAGCATTTTCCCCTTACCAGTATAAAGCAGTATACTTTATATATAAGTATATAAGCACATGGAGAGAGTTTCTTCTTTTGTTACAGTTACATAATGGACTGTGGTGAGAACATAATATAATTTGTTTAGTTTCCAACTAATGGGCATTTAGATTATCCTTGTATGCTTATGGTAAGTCACTTCAGTTGTGTCCGACTCTATGCAACCTTATTGTCTATAGCTCACCAGGCTCCTCTTGTCTGTAGAATTCTCAAGGCAAGAATACTGGAGTGGGTTGCCATGCCCCCTTCAGGGCATCTTCTCGACCCACCCAGGGACTGAACCCATATCTCCTATGACTCCTGCATTGGCAGGTGGGTTCTTTACCACTAGCATTACCCGCTGAGAAGGCAATGGCAACCCACTCCAGTACTCTTGCCTGGAAAATCCCATGAACGGAGGAGCCTGGTGGGCTGCAGTCCATGGGGTCTCTACTTGTCAGACACGACTGAGTGACTTCACTCTTACTTTTCACTTTCATGTATTAGAGAAGGAAATGGTAACCCAGTCCAGTGTTCTTGCCTGGAGAATCCCAAGGACGGGGGAGCCTGGTGGGCTGCCAGTCTCTGGGGTTGCACAGAGTCAGACACGACTGAAGCGACTTCGCAGCAGCTGCAGCACAATCAATAAATTTATATGTGTCTAAACTTGCTTTTTAAATTTATTTAGATATTTTAATTGTAAAATATATTCAATATAAGATGTGCATTTTAACCATTTTAATTTTCTTATTTTATTAAAAAAATTTTTATTTAGCTATTTATTGGCCTCACTGTGCAGCATGTCAGATCTTAGTTCCCTAAACAGGGATCGAATCTACACTCCCTGCATTGGTAGCGTGGAATCTTAACCACCAGACCACCAGGGAAGTCCCCATTAACCATTTTAAAATGTCCAGTTCTGTAGTGTTAAGAATGTTTACTTTGTTATATAGCCAACCTCCAGAATGTTTTCATCTTACAAAACTGAAACGCTATAAACTGTAACATTCATTTCTTCCTCTCCTAGCCCTATTCTACTTCCTGTCTCTGAATTTTACTGCTCTGGGTAACTCATCTATGTGGACTCATATGATATATTCCCTTTTGTGACTGGGTACTCAAGGCTCAACCAAGTTGCAACATGTATCAGAATTTCCTTCCTTTTTAAGGTTGAATGAGATTCCCTTGTAAATATACGACCTTTTGCTCATCCGTGAGTGGACATTTGGGTTGCTTGCACCATTAAGCCGTACTGTATATTTGTTTTTAAAGATGGACAGCTTTATTTCTTGCATGTGGTGCAATTCTGCAGGCAGCCAGGGAGGGGCCTGGGTGACCAGCTGTTAGGTCCCAGCTTTTCCGAAAGATATGAGAGAAGACATTGTGTGGCAGCTCTGCTAGGCACTCACACTCACTCAACCACATCTTTGTTCAGTTCTTGCATCTCTTCTGCGAGATGGATGAAATTATCCCAGGTTTTAAGGGAAGACTTGGGAGGTTTTTGATGACATCAGGGCCATTGTAAGAGGCACGGCTGAGCATCAAAGCCAAAGCTACTGGCTGCTTGGCTCCCCAGCACTTCTAGAAGTTGCAGTTTTTCCTTCCAGATCTTTACCCTCACTGGTCATGGGCTCAGGGCTTCTCTGATTCCCATTGCAAGCCTGACGCCTCCCTAGTCCATTTCAGGACCACGCATTTCATGTTTGTGGATTCCGAAGTGCTAAGATATTATTTTACTTGTCTCTGTATATCAGTTTTCTTTTTCTGAACATAACAGTAATACAGTTTGGAAAACATGTTTCAGTTTGTAACAAACTGGGGAGGAAAACAAAACCAGCCATATTTCCATCACTTAGGTGAAATTCCACCAATGGTGGCTCATTAAATTCCATTAACATTTAGTGTTAGTATTGGTTTGGCCAAAAAGTTCAATTAGATTTTCCTATCATGGTATCTTACAGAAAACCCAAAGGAACTTTCGTCCAGCCCAATATTAACATTCAGCGTTAGTAGCTTCTCCTGCTTTCTTTTTGTACTTTATTCTTTGGTTAACAGTACCTCCAGGGCAGTCTGATGAGTAGAGAATCCATAGCATTGGGCAGGGAACTTACGTGAGGTCCCTAATGCAAGTGGATTGAATATTCCAGTGAACATGTCTCTGCTACAGCTCGATTCTCTTTTTAAAACAAAGGCCACAGTTTCCTGGGCCTCATGATCTGTTTTCCAGATTTCCTTTCTCCTCCCTCCCTCTTTTCTCATCGGGTCTGGTGCCTAGTTGGCATCCAGGATGTATATAATTAATGATAAAAACTCTCTTTTCTCCCTGTTCCCATGAGTTTTACTAAAGAAAAGTGACTGTTTCTAAGATTGACTGAAGGTCTGGTCTGGCCCTAGTAGCTCAGATGGTAAAGAATCTCGCTGCAGTGCAGGAGACCTGGGTTCGATCCCTCGGTCAGGAAGATAATGGCTATCCATTCCAGTGTTCTTGCCTGGTCTATGCTGAGGACAGAGGATCCTGGTAGGCTACAGTCCGTGGGGGTCACAAAGAGTCAGACACGACTGAGTGACTAACACACACACACACGCACACTGGATGGGAAAGAAGGGGCCAAGTTTTGGGGTAAAGGTGACTTTCCCTGTCCTCTCAGCCTCCGGTGTCACAAAGCTCCCAGAGGGCCACATACCCTCCACAGCACAAGTATCTGCATTTCTACTCCAGCCATGCTCCCTGCAAACGTTTTCCTATGAGCTTGAAACCTCTGGCTCTCGGAATGCTGCCTTCCCCAAATAGGCTCATTATGGTGATTCAGACGGCTTTACAAGCCAGAATTTAGATAGCATACAATTAGATGCTTGCTAAATGCCTGCAGAATGAAGTTCTTAATTTTATTACTATCTCTTTAGATTAGAAGCTGATTACTTTCAGCTCTAATTTTCAGGTTCACCTGGGTCTCAGTGTCTGGACTAGCAGACAAATCATTTGAATTGGTGGGAGTTGCATTTCACAAATACTCAGCCGTGTGAGAGACTTATCAGGATAAGTTTCTGGATCTCTAAGCGTAGAAACATGGGTTTCTGAGGTTGGAACTTCTTCTGAGGTTATTTCTTTCTTTCTTTCTTCTTCTTTTTTTTTAAGGAAAAGTATTTATTTATTTGGCTGTTCTGGATCTTTGTGTGGCATGTGGGATCTAGTTCCCTGACCAGGGATCAAACCTAGGCCTTCTGCATTGGGGACGGGGAGTCTTAGCCTCAGGACATCCAGGGAAGTCCCTTCTGAGGTTCTTTCTGACCATTCATTTTAATCGTCTCCAGGATCTCTGAGCAGACTTTCCATGGGTCCTTTGGAAAGCAAATGAGAACCAGCATCTTTGCTTGGGGTCAGTATAGATGTGTGGCTTGTGCACTGCACAAAATCTAGGCGAACTTTGAACCCACCTTGACAAAGGTATGCCATTTGTAATTTGTATGAGGCACCATATGGGCTCCAAGGATTTATGCCCCCAAATTATGTCTAAACCAGCCTTTACTGCTCATTCCAAGGGCTTCCCAGGTGGCGCTGTGGTAAAAGAATCCACGTGCCAATGCAGAAGATGCAGGAGATAGGGGTTTGATACCCACGTCGGAAAGATCCCCTGGAGGAGGGCATGGCAACCCACTCCAGTATTCTTGCCTGGAAAACTCCATGGACAGAGGAGACTGGCAGGCTACAGTCCATAGAGTCTCAAAGAATCCAACATGACTGAGCAACTGAGCATGCATGAATGATTTGGTTAAGATTTTAACCCCTCATCTTTGTCTAAAGGTGGTATGATATAATAGAAAAATCTCTGGATAGGAGTACAGGAAGTTGAATTCTACATTGTATTAGTGTTACCATTATTGATATTTATTCTGAATAAAATGCATCCCTCTTCTGTTTTATTACTCCACCCTCCTCAATAGATGGCCTTTACTTGGGATCTAACGTGGCTCTCTGGGCTCCTGGCATCATGTCAGCATTCCCCGTGGGGAGGAGGAGGGAAGGACGGGGAATGACATCCCTCTTCTCTTTAAGGATACTTCCCGGAAGTTGCATGTGTTGCTTCATTTACATACCACTGGCCAGTACTTAGTTCACATAGGGAAATACTCGGGTGCCCAAATGCCCAGCTGAAATCAGGAGATCTCCTTTAGAAGAAAGGAGGAAAGGCAGTTTGGTGGGGAAGCAGGCATGGGATATTAGCTAAAGTCTGTGCCACAGGTGGAGTTAGCTTTTGGAGGAGAAATGTGTGTGATCACATTATTTGCCAAGGACTTCCAAACAGTGCAGTGAGCCAGAGTGACCCCTGCCAGTCTTCGAGAAATGCCTGGGTTCTCATTGATAGTGTGTGTATAAAAAAAAATCACATGTTGATGATGGGTCCCTAGGCCACAGTCCTTTCTCTTGCTCCATTGACACAGCTCCTGACACTACCAACATCTAGCATCTCTTAGACCATTACCATGCGCCACAAGCAGTTCTAAGGGCGCAATATGTGTTATCACACTTGCGCCTCACCACTACACAGAGGGCAAGTTATTGAGACCCAGGGAAGCTGAGGACTAGCCCACATTTTCCCTGCAAGGAAGCAATGGTGGTGGTGTAGTTGCTAAGTTGTGTTCGACTCTTGCAACCCCATGGACTGTAGCCTGCCATAGGATTTTCCAGGCAAGAATACTGGAGTGGATTGCTGCAGTTCAGTTCAGTTCAGTTGCTCAGTCATGTCCGACTCTTTGTGACCCCATGGAGTGCAGCAGGCCAGGCCTCCCTGTCTATCAGCAACTTCTGGAGCCTACTTAAACTCATGTCCATTGAGTCAGTGATGCCATCCAACCATCTCATCCTCTGTCTTCCCCTTCTCCTCCCACCTTAAGTCTTTTCCAGCATCAGGGTCTCTTCCAATGAGTCATTTCTTCATATCAGGTGGCCAAAGTATTGGAATTTCAGCTTAAACATCAGTCCTTCCAATGAGTATTCAGGACTGATTTCCTTTAGGATGGACTGGTTGTATCTCCTTACAGTCCAAGAGACTCTTTAGAGTCTTCTCCAACACCACAGTTCAAAAGCATCAATTCTTCGGCGCTTAGCCTAAGGGAAGACTGTCCTGGCTGTGGCAGCAGGAGCAGCGGCAGCCTCTGCATGGACGTGCTCACCGCAGCTGAGAGGCACCACGCCTAGAGAGAAGTGAGGAAGGCTCAGGTCAGCTCAGCGGAGGCGTCTTCTACAACCCCCTCTTCTGACAGGTCAGGGGGTCTGTGTGAGTCTTTTTCTGCTCTAGTGGCCAGGGCCCTGGGAGTGTGGGTTCACTGTCTCTCGTCCTGTGCTGTCCCATCCATGGCAGGAACAGCTGAGTCTCTTCATCCTTTGTTAGTACCCGTGGTGGGAACAGAAGTGTGGAGCTCAGTGGGGCCAAGCAGGCCAGTCTACTTTGGCTCTAAGGAGCCCAGTGTGAGCGCCCAGGAGGGGGACTGCTGGCTGTGCCTGCTGTCACAAAGCCTCTGGCTATATATGGTTCCTTCTGGAAGTTCCTAGACTCCCGTTCTACTAAGGGGTCAGATGTCATTCGGATGGGTTAGTCGCTCAGTCATGTCTTACCCTTTGTGACCCCAAGGACTGCGGCCCAGCAGGCTCTTCTGTCCATGGGATTCTCCAGGCAAGAATATTGGTGTGGGTTGCCATTCCCTTCTCCACAGGGTCTTCTTGACCCAGGGATCAAATCCACGTTTCCTCCATTGCAAGTGGACTCTTTACCATCTGAGTCATCAGGGAATGAGCCATCAGTGCTGGTAGGGAAGATCATATTTAGTTTTTTCATCTTAGTCATTTATTTGGCTGCATTATTTATATTTCAGAAAGCATTAAAGCAACAGCAATTCTAAATGTGGCTTTATGATATAAAGTTTAAGTACCATGCTATTTGGACACAATTTTTCTTCCTCTTTTTAACTACAAACCCACAAAGTATGAACACCCAAAGATAGCAAACCAGGTAGGTTTGTGTGAGTTATTTTTACAAAACAGTTAAAATACTTTCAAACAAGTATTTACTCTAACATTGATGAACTATACTACTGAGGATATATATATTCTAGTAAGAAACCAATAATGAAAATGATTATGACCGTTAGTAAAGGTCAGTCCTATCCACGTCTCAAATGTTTGACACTTTTATGTGCTGCACAGAAATGGTGAAGCTTTTGTTAGGTGGGGATAGAAGAGCTGAAGTAGCAGCCAGTGATTATTCAGATACCTTAGGAATCCTAAGTTAAAAGTTGTTAAAATCAAATCTTTTGCTTTGTATTTTTATTAGATATTATTCCCATTTAGAGTTTTGCAGTTTGCAACATACCACTGTGCTGGCTGTTCAGAACTCAAGTATTCTGCAATGGCCATGCACACCTTATTCATCTTGAAAATACAAAATCTGGTCTCCAGGACATTCCTCTGCCTTCTTGTATCAGTATTCCCTCTGATAGCTGCCACTCATGCAGCATCTCAATAGAATTCCCCACCTCCTCCCAAGAGTTAATTCCTTTGGGCAGGAATTTCATTAATATACAACCACCCTCCACTGTCCTAGACTGAATCCCTGGTCCAATAGGCTGAAGCCAGAATTTAGATCTTAGTTCCTCTTCCCTTGAAGAACCTCACTCCCAGATTGATGTCTAATTTGCTAATGCTGAGAAATGTCCACGTAAGGCCTTTTAAGGCAAAAATGCACTGACTTGCCTCTTTGCTCACAGTACTGTTTAATTGGCTCAATAATCCTGGTACATTGGGATTATTTCAGAGTCCAGTCTGTCCTCCCCAGACTTTTCTTATTTGCCTCTAAGACAAAACAAACTTGACAAAGTTGACAACGCTTGACAATTAGAATTCTGTTTAATCGCTCTCCTTTTTCCTCTGATTTCTCTTCCCTCTTCTTTTTCCTCTTCCTCTTTGTCTAGCCTCACTCTCACTTTGTTAGATCATCACTATGTTTTATTGAGGATGACTTTCCCAGGTTCTATCTTTTTGCTTGTTTTTTTAAATGGTTGTTTTCACATTTTCTTTAAAAATAGGAATATTCACTGGTTCTATTTTTAATTCCTGTTAGCATTTTTAGATTCTTTCTCGTAGATGAGAATAAATCATTTTTCTACCAGATGAATAAGGCCTCTTTCCTTGCCAATCTTTAAGATGGGAGATTTAGATGAACTTTGAAAATCATAAATCATGCCTATAGTTGGTGATATACACCCACAGAAAATGCTAAGAGTTGTTAACTCCTGGTGACAACTGGGATCCTGAAATCTGGAGTTGGAGGAAGACTTGTTTTTTTTCGGAGAGATGATATGGGGTGGGAGGTGGGTTCAGGATTGGGAACTCATGTACACCTGTGGCTGATTCATGTCAATGTATGGCAAAACCAATACAGTATTATAAAGCAAAATAAAGTAAAAATAAAAATAAAAGATATTAAAAAACATAAATATATATCCTTAACATTTTTTAAAACCAAATTTATTTATTGTTATTATTTTAAACTCTCTTTGTTATTAAAGAAGTCTATATCCTGGCCTAATATAAAATGGTTCCTATAAAATTCCTAGAAAATTAGAAAAACCATTGAAATTTCCTCTCTCTCTCATATTCATTTACTCATCTACCTAACCACCTAGTCATGCATCAGTAAATTCAATGGTTTAAATGGGAGCTTCCTAACATCTGGCTTATGCTATTTTAATTTCCACCAGTTCTGGCTTATGTTATTCCTGCAAATAGTTCAGTGCTTTACAGATGAGCTATTAATGCTTCCACTGCCTGTTGAAAAAGGCCTGGGCTTTCCAAATCCCCGGCCCTTTCTGTGGAAGCCTGAAGGACAGCCCAGCCCTGGAATGCACACAGCAGGCGTGCTTCC
Organism: Nanger dama; assembly: GCA_917880005.1. Classification (NCBI taxonomy): domain Eukaryota; kingdom Metazoa; phylum Chordata; class Mammalia; order Artiodactyla; family Bovidae; genus Nanger; species Nanger dama. Next base: position 7,219,273 of record CAKJTW010000036.1, read on the forward strand.
AGAGAAATGAAAGTGCTGTAGTGCAGAGTTGAGAGCAGAGGCATTTTGTAGCCTTCCCTTTAACTGTTAGTGTTTGGGGTTTTCATCTTCTTCGGTTTCCCATTTTCAGGAGATGGGATGACAAGAAAAGGAACAGGGCAGCTGCCACTCCTCCTGTTTGCTGGAGTCCGCCACCCCCACCTTTATCTCTTTTAGGTAGAGAAAGGCTGGGGTGAAAAAGACCCTGCATTCTAAAACCTTAAACAATTATGGGACAGTCATCCCTCCCATTCTTATCCCAGCTTCTGTTCACAAAGTCCAGATGCTAGAGAAAGGTCTTGCCGTGCTCCTTGGCCAAGTTTCCTGGGAGTTTTTGTGGACCTTCCTGAGGAGTTTACTGATGCTGTGAGGGTGCAGGCTGGGACACAAGCCCCCCACTTTCTTCTCATACGTTTCGAAAACCAGGTTCCCACACCCCTTTAGTCCACTTCCTGCCCCAGCACTGACTTCCAGATTGCTGTTCAGGAGTATCTTTCACTAAGGTTCACTTTTATTAAAAAGAAAGACAAAAATTGAAGCCACTGTACGTAAAAGAGGGAAGGAGACCTCTCGGTGGGCTGTGTCTTGGCGTCCCTTATTCCCTCCCTCGGAGGGAGGCTTGTCTGGAGCCCTGATGGCACATGCATGGCAGGTGCAGTCCTAAGGAGCCGTGACCTCTGCTTTCACTTTGAGATTTCTTCTAGTTGTTTTGGTTGGATTCTGTAGGACTCTGGTGGAATCTTCCTGTGTGTGTGTGTGTATTCTTCAAAGGGACAAAAGTTTCTGAACTTTGACAAGTCAGAAAACAAGACTCAATCCAGGCATGGTGCTGTTGGACAGCCTGGCTGCAGTGCTGTAACATACATTGTATTACACACGTGATTGTATGAGTGCAGTTGGATTACACATGTGATTGTATTATGTACCGTGCAGTTGGATTACACACAATGTGATTATATTACGTACAGTGCAGTTGTATTACATACAACGTGATTGTATTACATACTGTGCAGTTGTATTACACACAACGTGGAGGAGCCCTGTCTTCTGCAGCCCTGAGAGTTAGGGTGCCCGTTCGCTCTCCTCACAGTCATCAGAGAGCAGGAGGGACAGAAGCATCGACTATGGGGTTTCATAAAGAATATATCCAATCTGGGCCCCACAGAAATGTTGACAGGAGAAAATTAAACACCCCAAAGAAGAAAAAGCGATATTGGTTCGAAGTAAGGCATTTAAACATGCATTTGTTGTGGTGACATTCCCATAGCCAAGGCACCCTCATCTGTTTCCTTAGAAGTGGTAAGCAGGCTGGGGTAGAGGCCTGGGACACAGTATGGCAAAATCCCTCACGCTTCCTGAGTCAGACGGACCCCAGCTTGTTTCAGACATTTGTCTCTATATTGGATGACAAAAAAATAAATCCAGTGGTGGTTAATGTTGAAAGCATAGTCTTGGTCACCACCTTATGGATTCCATCTGAAAAAAATACATTCATACATACTCTGAAATGAGGCAATCAGAAGAAAACATCTGAAATGATCTGATATGGTTCCTTTCAACCTAGGAGCAGAGCGAGAACATGAAGGGACACATCAACCAGCTCTACCCTGACATTCAGACAGGATCACAGCCTGGAGGCCAGGCACATTCACAGTCTGCCCTGGCATCTGGCTTACTGTCAGCGGAAGGCCAACGAGCGGCAGAGGCTGGCCCGTTTGCGGAACTTTACGGACGCCCAGATCGGAGTCATCGAGGAGCAGTGGGCAGGCCAGCATGGCCCAGGCCATGTGGGCAAGAGGCAGTCAGTTCACTTACACCAGATACAAGTGCATTATGGCACTTTTATTTCTAATTCTAAGGATACATTTTCATGTGGAAAAAAGGAAGATAATGCATTGAAAATGTTGAATATTGATTACAGTTTCTAAAAAGGATTTCTTTTGTATTGTTAAGATTTCTCCTTGTTGCTAATTAGGCATATAGTGTTCTGAAAATTCTTCAGAAAAATGGAGTTGCCTTCTGGAAATTTCTCTTGACCTAAAAAATTGATTTGGAAATACATTATGCCTTTGGAGTACTTGCTCTCAGGATAAGGGTTTTGATGTATTGCATTCACATATCACAGGGTGCCTAGAATGTGTTTAGTGCTGTGAGAGGATCCATACATCAGCTCTGTAAGTTGTGGTGCATGTTTGATGGAGCTGATAATCAGGTTGGCATGACAGTATCATAGTAACAGTCACAATCATAGTAACAGCATCATAGTAACAGTCAATCCAGTTACGTTGTAGCTGGCGTGAAGGAAGTGGTGGTGGTGGCTTAGTCGTTCAGTCATGTCTGACTCTTGTGACCCCATGGACTGTAGCCAGCAAGGCTCCTTTGTCCATGGGATTTCCCAGGCAAGAATACTGGAGTGGGTTGCCATTTCTTTCTCCAGAACTTCCTGACCCAGAAACTGAACCTCGACCTCCTGCATTGCAGGTGGATTCTTTACTGAGGTACTAGGGAAGCCCAGGAATTGGGCTTTGAAGAATTAGTCTGGTGGCAGCAGGATAAGGAGGGGCACCGGATTCCCCTGGGGGTACATTCTTTATGGGTACAGTTTGCTCCTCCTGAAGTGCCTGTCCACCTAACAGTCAGTGTGGCAGACTTCCTCCCCAGAGCTCGGGCCCCACATTCCTCAGCATCTGGCAGGGGTTCGTAACGGTGACCTGTAAGCAGAAGTGCCCATGGCTCCTCACCTCCATACCCAGCACTTCCCCCAACACCTCCTAGGGGTAGAAAGTCTACTGAGATGTGCCCAGTGGAGTCCTGCCTGGCCAGGAGCTGCAAACTTCCACCTGAGGAGCTTTCTGAAAGCTGGCCTGGCAGGTGGGTGCATGCTGGCTGCTCAGGGTGTGGTTAACGGGCTGCAGCAGCAGGACCTGGGAGCTTACTGACCTGCAGATCCTCACTCCAGACTGGCTGGACCAGAAGCGCTGCCCTATCCCAGTGCCATCTGAACGCTGAGGAAAAAGCTCCACATTGCTTTAAGATTTTCTCTCCCCTCTCCTCCTCAGCTTTGACTCATGTTAAGCACAGTAGGTGAGTGACAAGAACTCCAAACTCTGGTGCCCCCTTGAAAAACCACTGAAGGAAGGGCTTTCATGCACCGGACTTCCTAGCTCACAGCCGCCAGAGAGGGACTGAACCTGCAACCACAGCCATGTGGATCAGCATCTGCCCTTTGTGCTTGGCTCAGGAAAGGAGAGCTTCTGTGAACACGACCACAAGGCTCTGCTTATTTGGCTGCACAGGGCCCTGGTGACGCAGGCCACGCTGGTCAAGCACCTGTACAAGGAGCTGGTCTGCACGGACTTTCCAGAACCAGCTGGTGAGTTACACCTTTCAACAAACAGGTGGAAACTGCTGCTCCCTTAAAATGGTTGAGGACAGTCAGCAGACATGCTCCCGAGCCACGGCAGTGCCAGCTCGGTGTCCAAACATGCCGCTTCTCCTTTGGTGACTTAGTCATTCTGGTCCCATTGTCAGCCTGGCAGTTCAGCGTCATTCCTCAGCTGAGCATTTGAAAAGTGTAGAACTTTTGTGTGTGGGGGGCACGGTGGCTGTGGGATGGGAGGTGGGCAAGAGAGCTGAACCGTCTCATACGGTTACAGGACAGTGCCCCACAGTTAAGAATGGTCTTGCTCAGAATGCCTCTTCCTCTTGGGAACTCTGCAGGTTAGTGTGCTTGAAAAAGTTCTCTCTGCGTTGAGAGAAGAGAGCTGATGGGCTATTATTCTGCCAGCTGGGATTACTGCTAAAAAGCACTCTACCGGGGAACGTACTGTCAGGGAAGACGGTTTGAAACCGTATCAGCAATATTAGGGGTGTTATTTATCATTCATGTAATAATCATTCAAGCAAAATATAGGGACATCTGCCATTATTTTTGCTGGTGCAGTTTTACCTGAAACTGAGAACATAAAAGCACATCAGATTACGAATCCAGAATTGTTTCAAGCAGTGGTAGGTACAAAGGAATAGTGCATGGATGACATCTCCCTTCCATGGTCTTATCCTCCTAGCTCTGGGTTGTTCCCTCTGCTTTGAACTTTGTTTCTTTGGAAGAGTGTCCACAAGAGCCCTCAGAGGCAGCCCACTGCAGTGGGTGAGGGCATGCACTCCAGGTGAGACTGTGTGAGCTTATAGCTCAACTCCCACAGATACTGGGCTGTGTGATTTTGAGCAAGTTCTTTAGAGAATTCACTCCACCAGTGTTCTCAACTGTTAACTAGAGAAGTGTCTGTGTCAAAAGGCCGTTGTGGGACTGAGTGATAGTGCCTGACTTGTAGCAAGTGCTTAATGAAGGTCAGCTATTAATCATGTTATCTGATTTTCTCCAGAAAAGACTCGTCAATTTAAAAGTGAAGCTGACTCAAGACCCAAGAGATGTGCAGTTTCACAAACGCCTAAAGAAATTAAACTAAAATGATTTTCCATTCAGTACTCAGTCCTCTTAAACTCAGTTCTTTAAATGTCATCAAGTTCTTCCTGCAGTAGTACTGATTTCCTTCAACTATGAAGATCGCAGTGACAGGATTCTCTAACAGATGAAGAAATGGTATTACACTTTCCAACCACTGAAGTCAAAAAAATTTTGGTTTTGCTTAAAGCAAGTTGTGTATGATTTTCCCATTTCTGTCACTTGATGCAACACCTGATAGCTTATCTAGTGATAGAATAATCTAAGATTTTGTATATCATATTTTAAAAATTATGATGGTGGGAACATTAGTATATGAAAAAACCAAGGGTTTTAGAACAGACAGACATGGTTTTGCAGTTTACTAGCTGTGAGCCTTTGGTCTAATATTCAAGTTCTCAGATCTGTAAAGCTGAGTGATGATGGAGAATGCCATGCCTGTGAAATACCTAACCTCGTATCTATAGTACTGAAATGAACTGTTACTTCTAGTCCACAAGAGAAACTTGCTTTGGAAATTTTGTAGCTGTTGCCTTTAAATAACACCTATATGTAATATAACATTTTACTTAAAACCAGAGGTATATGCACCAATGTTTTTTAATCTCTCGGTGATGTGGTTACAGGTGATTTGGTACTTTCCATTTTTTTTCCTATTGACCATGCATTATTTTTGTAATCTGAGAAAGTTCTGAAATATGAAATCAAGTATCGATTTCTATCAGCTTATGTGTACCTATTCATTATAACTTAAGGCTCTCCATTATCAAACTCTAAGTCTGTAAGGCCAGAAATGAAATCATGAGCAATTTCAGTCCAGTTATTATATCACGAATTTATAGTTCTACATTTCATCTCATGCTGATTGTAAATGGTACATTTAAATTTTAAAACAGGTTTTAAACAGGTTCACATGATGCTAAAAATTTTAAAGCATTGTTGCCACCTGAGACCACGGTTTCCACGGACCATGCTTCAAAATCTGGGTAACCTCTTTATGCAATAATAAACAAAGATGAATACATATTTTTACTGTTTAAGTGTTTTAATTGTTGAATTTAAGTTGAATTGGGCTAATACTAATTACTTGGTGCTGCAGACAATATAAAATTTCTAGAGTTTAAAGCTTTAAAAGATGCTTACAATATTCTTAATTACAATATTCATAATATTGGTGTTAGTCTGTCTATGTGGTTGTGGCTCTGCTACTGAAGACTATCCCTAGCTGTCATCTAAGTTTCTTAAAAAGCAGAGCCCAAGACCAAGTAATGAGCAACTGCTTTTCTCAGGAGTGAAATCCAGGAAGCAGGAGTGAAGGAAAAAGGAAGTGAGATGGGGAAGGAGGGAGAGCTGAGACCAGCGTGATTCATCTAACTACCAACTCCTGGTATCAAGTACAACTGACTGTTTGACCTCAAGGATGGACAGTTTATACAGGCTTTGGAAAGTTAAGAATGGAATGGGGTGCTGACTCCACGCTGCAGGTAAGCAGAGATTTCAGGTGTCTCGACTCTCTGCTGGGCAGGGAAGACATGGGAGGAACAGACCTGTGGTGCAGGCGGCGGGAGAGGAGGTGCTGTGGGTTTGTGCTTATCAGAAACCAAGAGCCGCCTGCCACAGCAGAAGCTCGCTGTAGTCGGCCAGAACCCACAGTAAGTATAAGGAGGATCATATACTACTGCATAAGAAGGATTTAATACTCTTCTGAGTTTCCCTGGTGAACACTCTTTAAGACACAGCCAGATGCTTTTTTAGTTCAAAAGAGCCTTGGTGCGTCCTTTAGAAAATGGGATACTGACTGACCTCACATTTATTCTCTAGTCCTATTACTACAAGAGGCAGTGAGAAAAACTGTATTTCCAGTGGTAAAGTTAGAGCACAGGGCTAGGTCATGTTCAGACTGAAAGAGGCTGAAACCACCCACTTCTGTGAAAGATACAGAAACCCAGGCTCTACACAAACTCTTCAAGTACTTTGGGAAAGAGGTGGGGTAGGTAGATCTCATTATTTCACAGGTGAGGATCCTGCCACTAAGTGTCTGGCTCAAGCTAACCCAGTCAGCCAGCAGTAAAACCACCAGAAGCCTGTCTCTGCTCTCCTAAATCTGTCCAGATGGTTTCTTCCTTTCTTCCAGCCATGGACAAGTCTCTGCCAGGCCTTGGTCTGCCAAACTGTCCAGGGCTATACCATCACAGGACAATGTCTGCATGTTCAGAGCAAAAAGGGTTCAAAGGTACAGAGTTTCAACAAGGTAAGAAAGAACATGAGAAATAGAATCATTCTACGAGGAAACTGCTTTTTGATGTTTCGTTGACTCTGTTTTTGTGCTAGTAAAATGTTTTTCCTCTTTTAACATTAAAGATTTTACTCATAGGTATTGCTATTTCTCCCTATTTTTAATTGTTAGAATCATAGAAAAATGAGGACTAATATACTAAAGTCACAAAAACTTTGTGGTATTATTACTCTTGGCTTTTATCTTTTAAAATTTCAAATAATACCGTAGTCTCTATTAGTATAAATAATTTTTTAAAATCAAGTTCTCTTTCAAAGTTTACTTGGTAACACTGGAAATGATTTAGCCTTTTACAAAAACAGGATTTATATACTTTGATATAATCAGTGACATGCTGAAGCTATTAAAAATTAAGTCCAGTTTCTTTTTTAATTTAAAAACATTTTACTTAATTGCTTAAATAAAAAATAACATTAAAATAATTCTACATACAGTTACAAAGGATAGTACAGCTTGAAAAAGTCTCTTGTAACTTTGAAAAAATGAACATGATATATCCATAATGTTCTAAGAATATGAAATTTTAAAAACTAAAGACTTCTAATTCTTGGTAAAGCCAGAAGAATTAAAAGCCCTCTGTATGAACATATTCATTTTAGCTCGACCACTTTTATGGACTGAATGCTTGTGAGAGACTGGGTGTGGGTTGATCTGGTTCCAAGGGACCTGGAAGCTGAGGCACTACCTTCAGGGTGAATGGCCCGTGGATATTTTGCTGCAGTAGCTTGAGGAATGGTTTGCTGAAAAAGCAAAAATATACTTTAAACAATTCCATAAAATTACACATACTAAATATTATTTCAATATTATTTCATTATCTACAGTTTAACCTGACAAACATTAGTACATGTAGATTCCTATTAGGGTCTTCCATTTAGAAAAGTCATCTTTAAAATACTTGATGTAAAATTATACATATCATATCAAAACATTCACTGTGCATTTCAATAGCTCTATGATATAGCTTTTGCTTAGGAAATGGACAAAACCTCTTGAAACAAAGATCCTCATGTCAGATTCCATGTAATTAGAGTTCCTCTTTGAAGAAATAAAAGTAACCTCCTTTCTTATTTTATATAAATGTTTCTTTGTACATAAATAACTGGATATCTGCTACAAATGGAAGAGATTCTTGCAAATGGTATGAAATTTTAGTTGCTAACCACCTGATCTGACCATAAAAAAGAGCTATTTCTCCTTAGGGATGATGGGCAAGAGAACTGCAGAAGCAGACCATGGCACCACTGGCATCGTGTCTACAAAACGCAGCACAGAACCAGGCAGCCTTCGGGACAAGCAATTACCCAGCAGACGGAGCTCCAGGTCAGAAATCTGGAGAATGGGTTATTAGTAAGTAACTGTTTCTGATAGTTCTAGGTCTTGGGATCCTGGAATAAAATGAAAAATAGTACAGAGGACTGCCACTGTGCCTGTTACACAATCCAAAGCAGGTAATAATGGAAGCAGTTTACGGCTATCTAAGTCATGGCCAATTACTGAAGAGTCACTGGACATACTAAATAAACAAAAGGCAGTTAGATTAATATCAAACAGGGGTTTTAAGTCTTTAGTTTCTTGGTCCTTTTTCTGTAAAGTATCACTCCAGTCAGTACAAAACCACAGTTTGTCGGAATTAAAAATAAACACATGCTCTCTTTACATCTTATGTTACAAAAGGACAGTCTCTCTCTCCCATTTCTTTATAAATATCCTATGTGCTGATAAAAACAGAAATGAGTTGATTTCCTCTCATCTTTGATAACTAAGCTCACATTTTCAAAAATATGTAGAGAAGTCATCTAAGGACTTTCAAAGTCTGTCCAACCTACAGAGGCTAAGATGATTCTCCACGCTCCACGCGCTCAGTCTGGACTCGGTACTTCCATCTCAGTCTGCAGCTTCACTGCTGCACTTTACCTGAGGCTCAGTTTAAACAATCAATCCAGCTTCTTTTGACCTAATCATCTAGCAACAATCTAGCATTCACAAAGAAAAGCATTTACAATCATTCCTTACATCTTTTTGACATATTAAGCAGACAGGAATGTTGTTTAAGACTGAAAGTTTATATAGAGGGCATTATCTTTTATAATAAAATCAATCTTTGTTTCTCTTTAGGGATGTGTTCTCATAACGTTTAGAAATTAAACTTTTGAGATAATTGTTGATTCATGTATGATTGTAAGAAATAACAGGAGATATCCCATGTGTCCTTCTCTAGTAATTTTTATTAAATTAAATTTGCTTATGGCTTTACAGTTTACAAAGTGCCTTTATACATCTCATTTAATTTTCACATTACCTCATTTAATCCTGAATCCTGACAGTTAACTCTAGGAGCTAGGTATTCTTATTACTCCTGTTTTACACATGAAAAAAATGAAGGCTCAAATATTTTTTGATTTGTATATGATCACAAAGGCAGTAAGTAGCTAAACTAAGGCATTAACTCAGGTTTTCTTGTTTAATTTTGCTTAAATTCCATGTATTTTTCTTTATATCACATGAATTTATTGCAACCTGATTTTTTCCCCAAGTTAGAAATATGTTGACAATTGTATTTGAAATAGGAAGACATCCATTTAAAAAAAAGGAGCAAAAATTAAATACCATAAAAGTAGGTAAGTTTTTCTTAGGGTAAAAATATGCTATGGATGGCAGTTAATGAGTAAACAGTTTTTGTCTTTTTAAAAAAAATTATTGAGAAATCATTTCTATATTTTACCCTTTTGGCCATCAGCACACTGGATTACTTTTTGTATTTGATAATTTTTATACTATCCTGGATGAGCCCCTACCCTCATTCCCTAGTGGCTCAGATGGTAAACCATCAGCCCGCAATGCAGGAGACCTGGGTTCGATTCCTGGGTCAGGAAGATCCCCTGGAGAAGGAACAGCAACCCACTCTAGTATCCTGGCTTGGAAAATGGCATGGACAGAGGAAGCTGGTGGGCTACAGTCCACGGGACTGCAAAGAGGGACACGACTGAGCGACTCACACACACAGCATACAGCTGACAAGAAACAAAGCTTCTGAAACCAGTCTCTTAAGGTGTGTCTATAAGCAGATGCTACCACTGTAAGGATATAAAGACTGTGATAGCAAAGGCGGAGCAAGTGCCAGTCTGCACGGATTCTGATCTTCTCCTCAACATGGCATTTAAGTGCTTATCAGTCTATCAGCTCTCAGGAAAAAGGTTTTGTGCCAAGAAGTTATCAAAGGCAGACTCACCACTGTGACCGGATGATGTTTTTCCACAACCACGGAGCTCATGGGAGGAGAAACTCCCATTATAGCCAAACTGCTACTGATTCTGTTTTTTGAAGCAAAATCACACCTCCCTGTGATCCGGGCCGTGATTGTTCTCCCAGCTTTCTGTTGCGCTGACGTCACAACCCTGGGTCCATACTATAAAAGAAATATCCAGTGGGCAGAAAATCTGGCAAAATCTATGGTATTTTTGCTTCTGTAACTTGAAAATACACAGGCACTGGAAATAATTGTATATTCAACCAACTCTAACACGGGAAATTTTTTTAAACAATAAGACAAAAAGCGAAACATAATACCAACCATTCCAAATACCCTTTAACCTTGGTATACCAGCTATTTTACTGGATTTTAGGACCTTCTAAAGCTTTATTTTGCAACAGTTACAGATTCATGGGAAGCGGCAAAGAGCGCACGGAGAGGCCCCCATGTGTGCTGCACCCCGTCTCGTGCAGCGCCCGCACCTTAGACAATTACTGCGTACTTACAGCAGCGAAGCCAGCAAGTCGGCACTGGCAGAGATGCCACTGGATCACGTGGGGACTTCCGCAACTACCACTGCGGTCATCATCACACGGCTCTCCCTCACACTGTCCTTTCTTTACAGCCACACCCATCTCCCTTCCCACACAATCCCTATTCTTCAGAACCACTATCTGTTTAATGAACCGACCCTTATGGATAAAGTACCATTACACATATGCTTTTCTGTCTTCCCCTTTTTCTTATGGCATTGTTAATATAATTTTTCTTCATGAATAGGTTTCTTTTTGGGGGGCTGGGGGGTTGCACTATGTGGCTTGTAGGATCTTAGTTACCCGACCACGGATGGAACCCAGTCCCTCAGCAGTGAAAGCATGGAATCCTAACCACTGGACCTTCCTTTTGAGAGTTATTTGCAGTGTACTGCAAAAATGGGATGATCATATCAAAAGGTAATGCCAGGTTTTACAGCTTTTGTTGCTTACAGTTGGACAATACTCCAGAAAGGTTACATTTACACCAGGAGTAACACATATATGTACTCGTTCTTTTTTGTGATCAACTAATCCCATCAGCTGGGCAAAAAATCAAAAGGCGTAAGAAAAAAGGGAAACAGCATATTTAGAAAACTCTAATATTTGTATTTTAATATCTGACATGGAAACAATGCAGATTATTGCACAAGACTCTGAAGCCAGATTTTCAAACTCTGAATTCAAACTGCATTAGTAACTGTGTCCACTGGCAAGTTATTCTCCTTAGCCCTCAGCTTCCTCATTTATGAAACAGGGAGAACAGCCCCAGCTGACTAATGCTAGCTTTTCACTTTCTGTTCAGATGAAGAGTGAAGAGAAACCTTACTAAACAGCTTAAAAATCCAATTAAAACTCTTCCAATTATTTCAACTGGAGTTATAAAAAGTAAAGTGCCATCTACTGTCCAACTTTGTGAACTACAATAGTACATTTGCTAAACAGCACATTTATTTTTTTGAAAATTATTTTCATCATGAAATTATGATATTTTAACACACTGATGATGCCTGCAGAAATGAAATAATTTTACAGATGAAAGCATTCTTTCACTAGAACGGTATTCCTCCCTTCTTCAGTTATTTGTCTCCTGATACTCTGCAGTTTACTTTCTACACACACCTCCTTTTAGCTCCTGGAAATATTGAGGAAGACTAGAAAACGTTTTGGAAGGAAAGGAAGTTTCTGTGATTCAAATGAAGCGAAAGATAGCCAGTCCTGAATCACAAATCTCTCTTCGTTTCCTGTGTCCAGCAAAAATGCTTTCACGGAAGGTAAGTAATCCAAGTAATGTATTTGTTTCTGCTTTTGTCATTACGGTTCTTTCCAAAAGCAAGAAGACATATTTGAGGTAAATCTGAGTATTTAATTTAAAGAATGAGATGGCTGGATGGCATCACCGACTTGATGATTTTGAGTAAGCTCCAGGGGTTGGTGATGCACAGGAAGCCTGGCATGCTGTAGTCCATTGGGTCGCAAAGAGTCGGACACGACTGAGCGACTGAACTGAACTGAGTATTTAATTAAATAGAAAAGGAAGAAAACTAGCATGATACCTACAGATTAGTTTGTCATTCTCCTTTCTCTCTAAAGGCTGTACTTACGTCAATGAAATGGAATGCGTGACTGTTCTGAAGGAGCAGAATCTAGTTGGAGGGATGGGGGAAAGAAAAAGGCCTATCTAATATTGTATTTTTAGGTTTCAAAGGCCTCAAAATTATCTCAGGTAACCAAACTGTTTTGAAAAGTAATAAAAAGAGTGGTAAATAGACTCATTCATTGGGTTCTTACACATTCAGATTTAGATACAAACCCAGATGTACAAATGTATGTGTAGTCATATTTTAGAAGGGAATTTTGAAAAATCTAGCTCTGTGTGTTATATGGATATGCATATGAATGACAAACCACCATGTTTATTTAAATGAGATCATTAGTATAGATCTCACTTCAAAATGTGTAATCATGAAAAATAAACACAGCTGAACACATGCCAGTAGAACTGTAGTGTCTTTCTAAATCAAAACTCCCCAACACATTCAAATTTCTTTTAAGTCATATATTTTTAACCCTCTTTGAATGAGGAGCAAAAATATGTTGAGATTTGCAAAAATAGATTTTAAAAATTTCCCCCTAAAGTTAGTAGCTTCCAAAATGCTACTAAAAGAAATTCAAGTCAGCAGGAATACTTCAGATGACTAACTGTCCAGTTGACTCAATATGTTCCCTTAGCTACAGAGAGCTGCTGAGCACTATGGCACCTCCAATCTAACTCTTGTAAAACCTAAAACCTACTCGGCCATCTTTCTTCCTTTCATATAAGTGGTTAGGGTCAGGGAGGAGAGGGAGACAAGCAAATAAGAATCATCCCAGTATCTTTATAGAAGGCTTTGTGTCAGATCCAAGCCAGAGTAGGGAAGAAAGGCATATTTTTTTTTAAAAAGCCCTGCAGAGTTGAGTCTGATAAACTTGGCTGGTATCCTTATGCCCTTTGAGAGACACTGAAGAATACAGGTTTAACAACAGGAGGCCAGGAAGTCAGAACTGTGATATGCAGATAAATAGCTTGATTAATTGAACTTCAGGTAAATTCTCTCACAAATACTCCATCCTCCTTCAGTACTCTTCCCCCTCTATGGACCCTCTATTAGCAGCTAGTGACTTTAGGAAAAACAATTGCTATCTTCAGTCCAATTATAAATGAAAACTTAAAACCTAGTCAAATTAAAATGGAATCACTATGGAGTAGTATTAGTATCTGCAACCATGAAGAGGGAAGGCCTCCCTGGTGGCTCAGACAGTAAAGAATCTGCCTGCAACGTGGGAGACCCAGGTTTGATCCCTGGGTCCGGAAGATTCCCTGGAGGAGGGCATGGCTACCCACTCCGGTATTCTTGCCTGGAGAATCCCATGGATGGGAGTCTGGTGGGCTACAGTCCACGAGGATCGCAAACCCAACTGAGTGATTAACACAGACAGACAGTTGAATAGAAAATGTACAGAAGGGCCATCAGCCTCCTAAACCTTGAAACTTTTTTTCCTTTAAAATTAAAACGTTCTTCATTTTTAATTATCACTACTGTAATAGAATTGTCAGGTATTATTTTCACAATAATTTTTAGTTAATTTGTATCTGTGGATTGGCTTAAAGACCATCTAGACTTTTTTTTCTCCATGGGAAAACAGGATCTCAGTTCAAAATATCCACCATACAAACAAGTTCGAACCCTTTTCCCAGCACAGGCACCTGCATTACTGTACTGACCATTTCCTCCTGTGCAGCAGAGGCTGCAGCGACCAGCCCAGTGCCATGGGGGGCAGAAAGCGGGAGGTGGGCTGAGGAAGCGGAAGCGGCGCCGGCAGAGGTGACGGAAGCCGCCGAGGGAAAGGCAGCCGCGCAGGTGGCTCCGAGGGCCGCTGCTGGCGGGGACGGCGGCCCTGCGCCCGCCGAGGGCACCGGAGTGGCTGAAGCATCCAGATGAGCAGAAGGAGGCTCTTTTCCTTGAACACCAGGCCCATACTCTTCCCTTTTATTGGCCGTGAAATCTGTTCCCAGAAACCACACATTAATTCCATTAACACGTTTCCAAGATAAGATTACTTTTATCTTCCCAACAAGGAAAACCCGTCCTAGCTAAAATCTGGTCCCACAGAAATACAGAAATGTGTTATCACTGGATATAGTATGTCAGTGTTGACTGGTCAGCATTAACCATTAAAGACTTCAGACCACTTTAACACAGGAGAGTTAATGAGTGATTTGCTTTTATGTGGAAAAAAAAAAAAAAGTACTCACCTGGGACCTTACAACCACTACAATAATACGGTCACAATATGCCTAAGGATTTATGTTCTTTCCATTATTTCATACAACTATCCTGATAAATGGTCTGGTATTTAGATCTTTAGAATAATTTTCTGATAATCACCATACCCTCTTCATTTACCATCTATCACTCCTATTCTAACAAGACCAATGAATTTTTAAAATAAACTATTTTTAGAGACATTGTAGGTTCACAACTAAACTGACTGAAAGTACAGAGTTCCCATATACTCTCTGTTCCCACATACCCACAACCTCCCCTACAATGGATATTATGCACCGTAGTGACACATTGGTTACAATCGATTAACCAACACTGACACATCCCTGTCACTCACAACTTGTGGTTTAAAAACCAACGTATTTTTAATTCTTGATTTTTTCAGCAAACAGTAATAAATCAATTTGTAACACTACAATCTTTACTTTTGATACTGTAGAAGAAATGAATTCTTACAGGTAGATTATATGTCATGAATTAAGAGCATATTTGTACACAACTGATTTTAGTGACACATATATAGTAACCTTTTCTCAGAACTGAAACTTAATCTTAGATCAAAGAAATATAAAACAACAGTTTCCAGAAGCTAGGATGAAGGGTCCTATTCTATTTTTCCCTCTCAGTATGAGGATTTGGTTAAAATTTCCATTTGAGGCTGTGCTGGGAGGGATTGGGGGCAAGAGAAGAAGGGGATGACCGAGGATGAGATGGCTGGATGGCATCATGGACTCAACGGACGTGAGTCTGAGTGAACTCCAGGAGATGGTGATGGACAGGGAGGCCTGGGGTGTTGTGATTCATGGGGTCACAAAGAGTCAGATACGACTGAGCGACTGAACTGAACTGAACTGATGCATGCATGCTTAGTCGCTCAGTCATGTCCAACTCTTTGTGACCCCATGAACTGTAGGCTGCCAGGCTCCTCAGTGCATGGATTCTCCAGGCAAGGATACTGGAGTGTGTAGCCATTCTCTTCTGCAGGGGATCTTCCTGACTCAGGAAATGAACCCAGATCTCCTGCATCACAGGTGGATTCTTTACCATCTAAGATACCAGGGAAGTCCATATATACCTGATATCAAACATCAGGGTGAGGATTTCAATATTCAGTCACTGAGATGTTTCAGAATATTTGAATAGAGGGCATTATGTAACCCTATGTTTAAATGGTTTTCTATGTTGTCCTCTTTCCATCTAGAAATTTGGGCTACTATGTAAGTTCTTGTCTTAAGAATATCTTTATATAAAATTGAGCAATAGTTACTTCATTAACAAAGTTTAATGAGGATTATAATGCCCAGGTCCTTTGAAATAATTTGGAGAGACTAATTCAATATAAAAAGACTGCTTTTGCTTTGAAAACACACACACTTGAGTTTTAACATGTTTTTCATAGAAAGTGACTCTGATTGTCTACTTTTAGGTGGGTGGCAGACTTATCAGGTATGGAAACAGTATAGTAATTATTGTAACTTTAACTGGACACAGTTTTCAGCTGGAAAGTATTTTTCTACTGTTCCTAAAACTACTTTAAAAATTGGCAGGTATCCTTTTAAAGGCCATTTGTATCGTCACATTTTGTCTACCTCACAGAAACTTCTCAGGGAAGGCAATGGCACCCCCACTCCAGTACTCTTGCCTGGAAAATCCCATGGACGGAGGAACCTAGTAGGCTGCAGTCCATGGGGTCGCTGAGAGTTGGACACGACTGAGCGACTTCACTTTCACGAGTTGGAGAAGGAAATGGCAGCACACTCCAGTATTCTTGCCTGGAGAATCCCAGGGACAGCGGAGCCTGGTGGGCTGCTGTCTGTGGGGTCACAGAGTCGGACACGACTGAAGAAAGTTAGCAGCAGCAGCAGAAACTTCTATCTGAACTATAACATTTATTAGGACACTGTACAATATGATGCACTGAGGATTATGGCTAGCAAATAATTGGAAGAAATTTAAAAAATTATAAAAAACAATTATCTTTAGGGCACCAGGAATAATTTTTTTTTCTCTTGAAAATTTTAAAAATTCTATTTTAATAGCTGTTATTAAAATGCCACAAGACTTAAGTACCACAGAGCAAGTCCAGCATTAGATTACAATGAACTTTTGCCTTTGGTAGCTTCATCAATACTAGAGTGTACTGCTGATGTGTGTCTTACTATTCCTGTCATCTTTTTCTTCCATTGTTATAATAAACAAAGCACAAGGCCACTCAAAACCTCTCAGATTCCAGAACCTGGCATTAGCTACAGATGACAATAGACTTAAAGGCAACAGGAGCAAAATCAGTCATATTGTATAATGATCAGAATACACATCAGAAATCCTGCTATGGATATTTGCCCATAGGAGACATTGCTGTATTTGAATTTAAAAATTTAAGTAAATATATTAAGGTGGTAAAAACTGTATCCTAAGCCAATTCACAACCTTAAGTAGGCTATTTTAAATAGACTTCTTGTAAACTAATGTAGCAAGTTCTAATGATTATAAGTTCTCACTGCACTTGTGAAACCCAGTACCTGTTGTTATAAGTAGATAATTAAATTCTTCAATTTAATATATTCATCTTGTTAACAATGAAAACTGAAAGCAGATTCTTCAATCATTGGAAATGGTACATTTGTTTTCAGCATTACTACTCAATAAAAAGACCACGTGTTGGAGAAATCAAGTACTCATTTGGGTATCAGGAAGATAAAGATTCAGTCTTGAGGGTCTATCTGAGTCTAAGTCTCTAACTTGCCCAGGAGGGGGGCCACACACCACAACTGCTTTAGAAAGAACACAACTTGCCTGAACTCATCACCATCCACAGCACACACATTTGAAATAAAAATATTTGTTGGTGCTTTGAAATGAGGGCATAACAAGCACAGACAAGTTGTTCACAGGACTGAAATCATATTAACAATGTTACAAAATAAAATTGTGTCACTGATGAATAATCTGATTTTCAAGCAGGATTTAAAAATACTGCAAAAATGTTCACATATTTATATACATTAAGTTTATGAGGCTGACTTAAGACTGCAACAATTATATCATTACTATCCTCTTATATGTTAGTGTTTTTGTCTTTTAAAGTGTTTGCAATTGAATTTCATTGCATTTTCACAAGAACCCACTATAAAGCAGGTAAGGAAGACTTATATTATCTTCTTTGTTCACAGAAATTTTAGTTTTCTAAAACCCATGCAGCAAAATAGGCCCCATTGTAAATTGGTGGCAAAGCTGTTCCATGTCATGCAGATGATAAGAATCATTCAGATCTGAGCCAATACATGGACTTTTCTTGACACAGAATTATTTTAGTTGACTTCTACAGATAGGCCTATATTTATATTTATTGAAATGAGTTTTAGTTGAGGCCTCTCTTACACTGGAAAACAAGCAGTTCCCCCCCTTTTTTTTTTAATGGGAAACCATGAATAGACAAGAAATATTTAATCAACAAAACAGTCCAAGGCATTTGGTTACTTAGGAAAAAAACAGAAATTTTATACTTAAAGGCATTACCATTATGGTTAAAAGAGCTTTAAAATAATGTTATATATTCTAAGCATTATTATAACACTGAGCCTAAACAGTTAACAGTTTACTGGATCAGATATAAGATACTGTAAGTAACCATGACCGAGAGAATTTTCATGGTAGATTTAAAAGTGGATATAACATTATGATATTAAAAATAGTGTTTGGATAAGATACTGGATAAGAAAATTAATGCTGCAGACCACACCAATCACTGAAATCTCCTCAAATCCTTTTTGAAAGTAGGCAGAGAATCTTAAATAAAACACTAACCTGTATCACCTCTGTTCTGAAATATAGTCATGGCCTCAAGATTTAACGCACACACACCCTCATGAAAGCTTTCTTCATGGAATCTTCAAAGTGCTCTTTTTCATGCTGCATCCTTTGGATCTCAGCTTTTGCATTTTCCAAAGCTCCAGTTAACTAAAATCAGGAGAATTTTTAAAAAGAAGAAAAAAACTAAGCTACAAGGAAGAATATCACTTATTGTTTTAAAAAGAGACTTCTTATACTGTGAAGTTATTTTCGTATGAAATAACTAAAATCACTTTAGCATATACTTCTTCCGCTGAGTCTCAAATTATTTTAAAAGATGCATTTTACCTCCAGTGTCTCCATCAACACAACATTTTCATTCCTAACTATAAGGTCAAGGTTTAAACAAAGGGAATTTCATACTGGCTTCAATCAGGACTGGTGTATTCTAATTATACAAAAGGCTGTTATTTCTTACCATGTACTTTTATGTTGGATAGTAAAATATCCTGCCAGCAACAGTAACTGATTTCTTTTTTTTTTTTAGCTAAGTGTTATCTATGGCATTAGGTATAGCACGTACCCAAAGTCCAGATCTAAAGGGACTACATTTTTTTGCATGTCATTGTCAGTCACAGAATGTTATTTGCATAATAAAACTTTTAAGAATTTAGTATTATAATGATGAAAAAAATTTTCCTTTTAATATTTGATTTCAAGAGGCCTACTGCATTCTTCAATATGGTGCTTATTTTCATTTTGTGTCTCAAATGTTTTCACTTGGAAACAATGTTTTATTATTGTTTTAAGTCTAAATAACTTCAATTTATATACAACTGCTTTATATCAAACTTACAAAAACATCATTTATTTAAAATAAGGATAAACTTAAAAAAAATTAATTTATTTAATTGGAGGCTAATTACTTTACAATTGGAGAAGTAAATGGCAACCCACTCCGGTATTCTTGCCTGGAGAATCCCATGGATGCAGGAGCCTAGCAGGCTACAGTCCATGAGGTTTCAAAGAGTCGGACATGACTAAGCGACTTCCCTTTCTACTTCACAATATTGTGGCGGTTCCTGCCATACATTGACGTGGATCTGCCACAGGTATAAACATTTTTGTTTTAGTCTTTGTTTTAGCTAAATAAAGGCCAGAAGAAGCCTAATAAAGTACGTTCTCTTAGAGAGGTAATGATCTGTGGGTGATTTACACTTCCAAGAGAAATGTACATACAAGAGATTTACACAGGTCTGAAAGTCAAAGTTATAACTGGTTAAAAGAATAAATAAGTCTGTAAGTCTGACTTAGCGCGGCTCCTTCCCAACAGTTTATCTGAACCCACACCACAGTGAATGAAACTGGAGAAACAGGTTCCTTGGCCAGTGAGTGATGGCTACCCAGCTTTTAAATTTTTGCTTAAAAAGGAGAAAATAAAGCAAAAACGTTTACCAGAGCAACTTTGGCTTCATAGTCATTGGAAATCTGGACACAGACTTCTTCAGCTCTAGCTTGACAAGCTCGTTCCACCACCTCTTTCCACTGCTTCTGTACTACGGCCCGCCAGCCTCTCCAGACTTTCTTCAGTAAAGTTCGCTGAAAATACTGGTCAGCTAGTTTACTTTCATAAACCTGAATGAATATAATACACAAACTCAAAACACAGTGGACTGGTAAATATACTGGCAGCAGCAATACAAAACAGCCCTGTGGGGTAAGCAGGGTACATGCGTTACCATTTCATACCGTGTACTCATGTTCTTCTCATGTGCAGATGGGAGGACAGGCTTAGAGAGGTTAAGCGACATACCCAGGTCACACAGGCAGAAACTGAAAAGCCAACCTTGCCTCATTCCAGAGTCTAAGCTCTTATCCATTACATCATGGCTTTATGAAACTCATCAAGGAAGGGGAGAAACAAAAAACCAGATGGAAGAAAATGAGTGACTTGCCCATGCTATCCTGATTATGAATCTGATGACCTTCTGGCTGAGAACAGGACTAGGAGCTGGATGGCAGAAAGGGTGGTGGTGTGGTTCGAGACAGCTCTTTCTCTCCAGCTTGGCGGCCACCATAAGCAGATGAGTTTACACACTCTGCCATCATATTTTACAGCAAACTTTTGCCATCATATTTTATAGCAAATTGATCCTAGTAGGAACACATGCTATGCTTCTATCAAAGAATTTAAAGACCTGCCTCTTGAGAAATCTGTATGCAGGTCAGGAAGCAACAGTTAGAACTGGACATGGAACAACAGACTGGTTCCAAATAGGAAAAGGATTATGTCAAGGCTGTATATTGTCACCCTGCTTATTTAACTTATATGCAGAGTACATCATGAGAAATGCTGGACTGGAAGAAGCACAAGCTGGAACCAGATTGCCAGGAGAAATATCAATAACCTCAGATATGCAGATGACATCACCCTTATGGCAGAAAGTGAAGAGGAACTAAAAGCCTCTTGATGAAAGTGAAAGAGGGGAGTGAAAAAGTTGGGTTAAAGCTCAACATTCAGAAAACGAAGATCATGGCATCCGGTCCCATCACTTCATGGGAAATAGATGGGGAAAAAGTGGAAACAGTGGCAGACTTTATTTTTGGGGGCTCCAAAATCACTGCAGATGGTGACTGCAGCCATGAAATTAAAAGACGCTTAGTCCTTGGAAGAAAAGTTATGACCAACCTAGACAGCACATTCAAAAGCACAGACATTACTTTGCCAACTAAGGTCCATCTAGTCAAGGCTAGTTTTTCCTGTGGTCATGTATGGATGTAAGAGTTAAACTGTGAAGAAGGCTGAGTGCCGAAGAATTGATGCTTTTGAACTGTGGTGTTGGAGAAGACTCTTGAGAGTCCCTCGGACTGCAAGGAGATCCAACCAGTCCATTCTGAAGGAGATCATCCCTGGCATTTCTTTGGAACAAATGATGCTAAAGCTGAAACTCCAATACTTTGGCCACCTGATGTAAAGAGTTGACTCATTGGAAAAGACTCTGATGCTGGGAGGGATTGGGGGCAGGAGGAGAAGGGGACGACAGAAGATGAGATGGCTGGATGGCATAACTGACTCGATGGATGTGAATCTGAGTGAACTCCGGGAGTTGGTGATGGACAGGGAGGCCTGGCGTGCTGTGATTCATGGGGTTGCAAAGAGTCGGACATGACTGAGCAACTGAACTGAACTGAACTGAACAAGCATTTCCAATTTCCAATTTTTTAAAAAATTTTTATTCAAAAAGTGTGGCAACTTAAACTCTTTCAACTAACACTTGAATATATTATCATTATGTCACCCAATAAATGACCTTCCAAATATGACTCAATTTTAAATAGCCCTTTTAAATATGGTTAATGTAGATTTAATCTACTGGGAAATAAAGGAAAGCACTAAGAAGCACTCTTAAAGGAGAAATTGTACTCCATGACAGTAACAGCCTTTTCCTTAAATATTACTCTCTTAGAACTAAATGCATAAAGATTACTCCATGACTCACATGACTATCATAAATAAAAAATATATATACGTATGTATCTCCATCTCCTACATTCTTGAGTCTTTGTCTTCTTGTGAGATACATATATACTTGCATACTTTTCTACTTCTGATATAATAATCTACTATTCTCAATTTATATTTACACTGATATACTTAATTAAAATAAGTTAATTAAAATTTAATAAATAAATTAAAAATTACCATATTCACTTAATTAAAATAAAACATATTCAAGTTTAAATTATATATAAACTAAGAACAATCTTTAAGAATCTTTATAGACATAGATTTTTAAAATTCTTATTGAGGCAAATTACACAACAAACATTTATGGAACTTTATAATGTATAAGTATAGTACTGCCTCTTTAAAGATGATATATTCGGCATTTTAGAAGTAGAAACAATATAGGAAGCTTATGCTATGATAAAGATAAATTCATGTAATTAAATCTGAGGTTGAATTAGTTAAAGGGGTTCCATAACCAGGACATTTGTAATTTAGATACACTCTGTATTTAACCTACCATGAGGCAGAAAATGTATATCAACAAGTCTACAAAATACAAGCAAGTATTTTTTTCCCAGACCGTACTAACATCAAGTTTAAAGAGTAACATTAAATTAACTAATTTTGACTTATTAAAAAACAAATCTTTCTCTGACTTGAACAAAAGTTCTAATATGTGATTCTAAATGCTTCTGAGTTCAGAAGTCTAATAAGAATCAATCAGCTTTTGTTTTTCACACTTACATCCTGCCTTGATTTGACGTGGTTGATGCGCCAGTGAAAGAATGTTCTCATCAATTCTATCCTTTCCTTTTGCTTGCCTATGGCATGAGACAAGCTAGAAATCACCTGTAAACAGCAATGAGTAAAATGATTTTTTCATATATCAAAAATGCTAGAAAGAATACTTACGGATCATTACTGTATTTATCCAGGTAACCTCATTATCTTTAAGGAGACCAAAAAACTTCCCCATGTGAATACACTACTTAGCAATGAATGAAGAGGAACAAAAGAGGAAAGAAATATTCATTATTGTATACAATGAATACAATATTCATTGTATCCTGGTAATAATAAAATGTTATGTGTATGAAAATTAATATGATCACTGGCATTTAATTCAAGAAAAACCATCATACATTGGAGAGTTTTCCTACATATACAAAATATTTTTATTCACTAGACTTGAGGGCAGAGACCAGTTTTAAAATATATTTCTAGTCCCTAAGTACCTTTAATAGGTTGGATCAGAAGTTCCTCAATAATTGTTAAATGATTTTCTGGATTCAACAAACTCATAAAAGTAAATAATTAATAGTTACATTTTGATGTACTTTTTCAGTGATAGTATTCCTGTTCTTAAAAAAAAAAAAAAAACTATGAAGGCTTTTAAATCCTGAGATAATATTCTCCCTTATAAAGAACTGAAAAACTGAAATATATATCTAAAATGGGCCCATTAAAAGAGATTTAGTAAATTAGGCATATTTGCTGAGAGATATTTATTCTGGTTCTTTATATAATTTCCAAAAGTGGAAAAGGGCAGGAATTCTAAGATACTAGTAATATTCTATTAAGCTGTGTAGTGGCACACAGCTGTTCACTTTGTTTTCAAAAACTAGATATGCATGTACACTCTTTTTGTGTGATACACTTTGAAACAAAAAAATTTAATATTTTAAAACTGTCAAGGATAGAGTTTTGAAGGTAATATAGAAAGAAAATGACTGACATTAGTATCATTGCTTCAAAAAAGCAAGTTATGTAAAATGACTGATTTTACACTGCATCCTATGACACTCTCAAAAAATGTATTTAAAAAATAACCACAATCTTATCTAGTTCACTAAAACAGTGAGGGCTGCATCTGCAGACAAGTAGCTGAAGTGTCTGCTGTTCTCTGAAAGCCACCATCCTCCTGGGGGAGCTATAGGTTTGCTTTGTTCAAGGTGCTGTTGGGAAGCCCCAGATTAGCACAGACTTGAACCCTACTCTCAAGTTCTTTAAGAGACTAACAGAAAGCAAAACAAACAGTGCTCTTGTGCTTATCAACATAATGAAGAAAGGACTTCAAGAATGAATAAAGACATATCACAGATAGAACGTGGGCTATCCATAGCCCTCCAAAAGGCTGGTTTAAAATGTGGGCAATGCTGGATCCCTGACACTCTCTTTAGGGCAGTGTTCTCACACTCAATATAGGACTCTTCGAGCACACTGAATGTGGTGGCCAAGATAAAATGACACGATCCTAGCACATTTAATATGAAGAATAAATCTTATTTCCATGCATCTACTTTTCTACTAGTTTCTGAAGTGATCTTCCCTTGTATCTTGTACGATCTAAACACTCGGTTCCTGGCATTTATTACCTAACAAGACATTTACTGACTCTCACTTAAAAAGCAGTATGAAAAAGAAGACCTCATCTTTTCTCCCAATGGAGACCTCATAGGTTTTCTGCAGCTCCTTCAAGCTGTTGATCTGGCTGCACAGTTGTTTTAAATCTGCTGCATGTTCTCTCTCTCTTTTTCATTTCCATTCGGTGCCAGTCAATAAAATTCAGTCTCCATTTACTTAGTTCAGATATGATGTTTGTCTGGAAAATAAATATACTGACAATTAAGTAGTTTTCTCCTTAATGCTGCTTCATAAAATAACACTGAAATTAAGAAAAAAATTTAAAAACTCAAAACAAGCATTCAACATAAGAGCTATTAAAAAAAAAATCCACTAATGAAAACATTTGCATGTTAAGCAAGCCACAGCTCTTCTTAGTTCATACACCATACTAAATACATACTTTTTTTCTCCCATTTTGTTACTTTTATGAAATCTTGGATGGCATCACTGACTTAATGGACATGAGTTTGGGTAAACTCCGAGAGTTGATAATGGACAGGGAGGCCTGGTGTGCTGTGGTCCATGGGGTCGCAAAGAGTCAGACAAGACTGAGCGACTGAACTGAACTGTCATTAAAATTTTTAGGTCTCATTCATTAATAAGTAGGACAAATAAAATCAAGGACTTAAATATCCATATTTAGGTGAATGAGAGAAAAAGGAAATGCAGGACCATGGCTGACGTCAAGCCACTGGACTGGGATGGTATTGACAGAGATGAACAGTGGAAAACATCAGAGTTGATGCTTTCTTCCTTCAAATCATTCATCACAATGGGCACCTTACAATGAATTGCTAAGACTGATCACTTTTACCCTACTGACTGGCATAAGTAAAAAGACCAAAATAATCATGTTATCAAAAAAACAGTAGGGATAACAGTAGGGTTAACTGGTCATGTGACAGTCTTTAAATGGTTGGTGGGGGTACGACCTCAATAGACTTACACCATGGTTAGAAGCATGAAACCTATTCCATGGAGAAAACTTATACTAAACGATTACTTCTAGAATTTAAGGTTTCAAATATTAGAGAAAATATAGATGCCACAAAACTGATGATCATAATTTCTCTGTGTATGTGAATACTTAGTTTAGTTTGAGAAAACTATGTTTCAGAAAAACTGTCATTTTCTCCACTATATTTTAAGCTGCAGAAAGACTGCCATTTCTGGAATACTTTGTTTTACTTAGGGATCACTAACATCACCAAAATAAAAATATATTCTTATCAATTTATCAGTTATACCCTGTGGTTTCTATAAGTGGCTATAAAATGAATATATGTTGCTAAGATTGGGTCTTATGCTTCATATAAAACGAGACAATTCCACTAGTCATAGGTATGATGTGGGAAAGGTTCAACAAGTGTCTCTCTCAGTCACACATAGGCTGAGCCATTCAAAATATTGGAGAAGTTCAGGGGAATATGCAGAGCTGTTCCAGCAACTATTTAAAACTGCGCTATTCCAAGTATGGCTTCTGAACCGTCACCTGGGAGCCTGTTAGGCAGTGTTCCACCTTGAACCAGGACTGACTAACAAGTTGCAGTTTATCAGAATCTCCAGGTGATTCATATGGACAGTTAACAACTGAGAAGCACAGATTTACAACACTGGACTGACCTTTGGCAACTACAGTTTGTTTCGTTTTGAACTTTTTAATTCAAAGAAATGAAAAATAAACACTGGACTCAAGAAAAACTGCTACATTACACGTTAAACAACTGTAATACCTTAAGACCTGAACTCCAGAGATCAAGCACATTTTCCATCTTTTGAAGGTTTTCATCAGAAATAAGAAAATCAGTCACAATTATTTCATGGGCATCCACAGGACTGGAATTAGACGCTGGTGAGGAAGAGTCAACTAAAAGATTTGAGCTGAAAAAATCCATGACCGGGTGAGGTGGCTTCCTTGGGGATGCTGCTGCTGGTGATGACCCTAGAAGAAAAGTTGGAGTAATCTAATCTGCGCTCCAATCTAGCAGTTTTAAGAAAAATGCCACATATTATTATGCATTAAATCTGTCTTAAGTGTACTGAGCATCTTATATAATTATTTTTAAAAGTACTGGTTAACAAATTATCCATAATAGAATTTTAAAATCCTTGCCGTAAGTAATATGCTGAAATTATTCCCCTCACTACCTGGATAATATTCACCAAAGCACAAAATGTTGTATATTAACAAAAACAAGCTAAGGAAAAGTCATACCATCTGTCTTTGAATGACCTGAAGTATTTAAATCACATCCTTTTCCAACTTCCATCCTTGTTTCTCTCACTGCAGGGCTATTTCCTGATGAAAAGAAAGAGGTTTTTCTTTTAATTAAACCTAATCAGTGTTATATAAAATACCTAATCACACATACCTAATTGAAGAAGGTAGCTGTGCATAAGTAAGATTTTGAAACAAGGAAAATACAGTAGGCCAGGGACAGGAACACTAAGAGAAAGAATGAGAAGGAAGGAAAAACTGTGAGACTTGAAAAAGTCTTATTGCATCATTAATTAGTTTAATTCACCCAACAAATACGGATGAAAAAGAATTCAGTTTACTAGTGGCATTCAGTTCATACTGATATTGTATAAGTGTCATGTCCTGCAACACTGGACATTTCTAGGGTCTGCTGCTTTTCATGAGCTTTACTAAAACTTAAGTGACACTGCTGCTGCTGCTGCTAAGTCGCTTCAGTCGTGTTCAACTCTGTGAGACCCCAGAGACAGCAGCCCATCCGGCTCCCCCATCCCTGGGATTCTCCAGGCAAGAACACTGGAGTGGGTTGCCAGTTCCTTCTCCAATGCATGAAAGTGAAAAGTGAAAGGGAAGTCGTTTAGTTGAGTCTGACTCCTAACGACCCCATGGTCTGCAGCCTACCAGGTTCCTCCCGGTTCCCTCCAAATAGGGACTTCTTTACTTCTACCTCAGAAACCTTTAGTCAATACATGGCAAAAAGGAAACTGGAAAAGAACCTCACAAGAATAGCTTTGTCAGAGGCTTAGATACTTTGCCAGCTTCAACACAACCATCTTTACACCAAGCAATGGCAATACCAAGAGTAAAGAGAATGGGGTGATAAATTTACTATGTTCATTCTAAGTCTATGTATGAATAAGAATGTCTAAATTCACTGAATTTATGCATTTCGATCTCAAATACTTTTTGGAAAGAGCAGAGCATAAACAAATACTATCATTATTTTTTCTCAGTCACTCAGTCCTGTCCAGCTCTTTGCAACCTCATAGACTGCAGCACACCAGGCTTCCCTGTCCTTCACCATCTCCCAGAGCTTGCTCAAACTCATGTTCATTGAGTTAGTGATGCCATCCAACCATCTCATCCTCTGTCATCCCCTTTCCTCCTGCCTTCAATCTTTGTCAGCACCAGGGTCTTTTCTAATGAGTTGGCTCTTCACATCAGGTGGCCAAAGTACTGGAACTTCAGTTTCAGCATCAGTCCTTCTAATGAATATTTAGGATTGATTTCTTTTAGGATTGACTGGTTTGGTCTCCTTGGAGGTCCAAGGGACTCTCAACAGTCTTCTCTAACAACACAGTTTTAAAAGCATCAATTCTTTGCGTTCAGCTTTCTTTATAGTCCAACTCTTACATCCATCATGACTACTGGAAAAACCATAGCTTTGACTATATTGTACATGCTAGGAAAGACCAGCATTCTTAGGTCCCAAAGACTGCCTGCATGTGTGCATGTGGACTCAGTCATGTCCAGCTCTTTGCAACCCCATGGACTGCAGCCTGCAAGGGTCCTCTGTCCATGGGATTTTTCAAGCAAGAATACGAAAGTGGGTTGTCATTCTCTCCTCCAGGGGATTTTCCGACCCAGGGATTGAACTCATGTCTCCTGCATGTGCAGGCAAATTCTTTTGCCACTGAGCCACCTGGAAAGCCCCAAGTGATTGCTGTAGGACAGTATTTGGGTTTGGGTTTGCTCAGTAGAAATTGCATGTAATTAAAACATGGTCAAGATCACTCATAAAGAATGAATAAATTCAAGGGTCATATCTCTTGAAGATCAACGAAATTTGGGCAGAAACTGTTCATTGCTAGTATGTTTCGGTGTTAGAAGAAATACATATGTTTTAAGGTTCTGGTCCTGTTCGCTGATCCGGTGCTGTAGGTTGGAAGCAATGAAACTCCACGTCTATGGAGGGAGAGGAACAACAGACAGCAGGGCTGTGGCCCCCGAGGCGCCCGAGAGCCTGCGGCTGAGCTGGCTGCGCTGTGTGCTCAGAGGAGGGTCTTTGGGGTTTACCTACTGCTAATAACTGCCCATTATCAGGGCCGATTCAGGAGGGTAGTCTGTGCCCCTTGAAAGAACACTCATTTTGAGCGAGCTGTTTGGGATCTTGTATTGAATAAGGAACAGATAGTAAAAGGAGCTTCATCCTCCTTTCTCCACTTTTCACTCACTCATCTATCAATACACATCCTGGTTTGTATTAGTTCTCAGTTCTGTTAGTAACACAGTTCCCAGGTGGGTTCAGCTTCGTGGTGACAATCCAGACAGTCCTCCAGGACCAGATAAATACTGCTGACAAAGTCCAAGCATGTGGTCATGAACTTAAGGGGTTCTGAGGGCTATCTATGGACTATCTCTAATGTGGGGGCTTGAGCATTTCATTTCCAATGTTTCTCGGCATAAAACCATTGTATTGAAAGAGATGCAACACACTACACTAAGAGGCCTGTAATCGCTACAGTGTTTGCTTTAATTTTATGATTTTTCATAAAATAGTCAAATGAAGTTCAAATAAAAATTCAAGGGTCATATAAGAGCCAAGAAAAACATTAAAATATAAACTCTCCCCCAGATGACATACACTGTTGATTGAGAAGAAGCACTAGAGAAGTATTTTCACTATTATAAATCAACAGAATTAAAAAGCTCAGTAACATCTTAAATTAAGGGTCATCTCGAAAAATATACATAACCTGGACTTTGAAGAATATCATCAATTATAGCAGGAATTTTAATATCTGGCACTGCTTCACCCTTTGAATGAGACGGTTGTGAAGCGCTTGCTTCAATATTTGGAGTTACTATAGCGTAACGAAGCAGTTCTTCATACTCTTCCTATGAAAAGCCAACAAAAAATAATGCATTATATTCCTGTCACAATGGACATTCTGGTAAAGGAATGGTCACAAACATGTTCTCTACTTCAGTTTCCAAAACAGTGCCCAAACAATAGAAAGAAATGTGTACTTAGGATTTATGTTTTTCATTCATCATTTATTTACTCTCATGTAGTAAGTGAAATTTCTTAAAAACAAGCAAGAAATTCAACCAATAGACCTACCCCAATTTCTTTTGGTGATACTGCTTTAGTACCCATATTCCTTCAGCATGTCAATTTAAAGCAGTGACACAAAGATTACCTGGGGCATTTTCCTGAACCCTATCAGCATCTACAACACAGAGGAACCTTCTCTCAACTGGCAACTGCTTACAAGGGAGAAAAAGACCCAGTCATGCCTGTTTGGAGTTTAGTTCCATGACGCTGCTCCCAAAGACTCTACAGTGGGAAGGTCTAGGCATGAAAAGTAGTTTTGGCTCTTGTTGCCTCCTGCCCCACCCAATTCTACAAGCACCCTGAGCTCTCTTTTCATATATAAGCATGGAAAGAGTGTAAGAGAAATACTGGAAGAGAAAGAATAATAAAGTGAAAAAGAGAACACGAACGCCAACCTGTTCAATTCTACCTGCTGGCAACATGGCACATGAGAAAAGATTAAAAATGGCAGGTCACCAAGGGTAGGCATTACAGGAATATTCCTCAAGGTTAAAACAAAAAGGAATTTCCTGATACAGACAGATATTTGTTTAGCCAAATCAAAAAAATTATCTCAGTATTGGAACTTAGTCTCTGTTCAAAAGGGGCTGGTCACAGAGGCCATATATATTCGTATTAAGGACTTTGAAGAGTCTTTTTAAAAAATTAATTTATTTTGGCTGCGTTAGGTCTTAGCTGTGGCATGCAGGATTTTTAGTTGCACATGCAGCTAGCTGAAGTCCCTCTAACAGTCTTACGGCATGGACCTAGAGAACGTCTTTGCATTAAGAATTGGGGGAAGGTTTAAAAGCATATGAAGTGTCTTACTCTAAACTATTATTTAATATTAATTTTTTTCCATAAAAAGTTCAGATATAGAAAATTCCATTATCATTTCATTCGTCATAAGTGTCTTATTATTTGATTCACCATCAGGATGAAGAGTTAAGTGATGCTCCAAATTACCTCCTTGAAATGTCACAGTAAATATGTGCTGAACTGAATTAACAAAGATTGTCTAAAGCAAGGGAAGAGCCCTACCTTTAATAAGAACATTACGATACAGTATAGGTGTTTGAAAATTAGCAACCCATATTGTTTCCCTATGGGTTTCTGTGAGTAAGAATATTTAACTAAACACACCCAAGTATTTTACTATCACTAACTTTTTAGAATCTACTTCTTCTGGAGGCAATAACAACTAGATAGCCACATGAGCTCTGCTCAGTTAGGTTATTACCACAGGAATAAACTGTGCCTCAAGGAATGGAGGGGAAGGGATAGTCAATGACTTTAACTTGTGGCTTCCCTAGTTTGACCTCAGAAACGGGAGAAAGATCCAAACACATATTTCTAAGTTCCCACAACAATCAGTATGAGTTAAGTGAAAGTGAAGTCCCTCAGTCATGTCTGACTCTTTGTGACCCCATGAACTGCAGCCCACCAGGCTTCTCCGTCCATGGGATTTTCCAGGCAAGAGTACTGGAGTGGGTTGCCATTTCCTTCTCCAGGGGATCTTCCTGACCCAGGGATCGAACCCGGGTCTCCCACATTGTAGGCAGACGCTTTTACCATCTGAGCCACCAGGGAAGTTCAGTATGGCTTAAAGGGGTTGTAAATACGTATATATTAATAATGTTCAATATATGTATATATTTTAATTTACTTTAAGGGAAAAATGGAAAAATTAGTCATTTAAACCATTATTTACATTTCATATATGCAGACAGGCCAAATGGGTTATTTTTTAGTTTAGGATAAAAATAAATAATACCATCTTTCTTTTTTGTACCTTTTAAAAAAATTGGAGTATAATTTATTTTTATGAATTTATTTATTTTTAATAGAAGGTTAACTGCTTTACAGTACAGTATTGTGTTGGTTTCTACCAAACATCAACAGAAATCAGCCACAGGTATACCCATGTCCCCTCCCTCGTAAACTTCCTTCCCACCTCCCTCCCCATCCCACCTCTTGAGGTTATTACAGAGCCCCAATCTGAGCTCCTGAGTCAGACAGCAAACTCCCATTTGGCTATCTATTTTACACGTGGTAACGTATATTTCCATGTTACTCTTTCATACAACCCACCTTCTCCTTCTTTCCCTGCCCCAACCCCATGTCCCTAAGTCTGCTCTCTATATCTGTGTCTAAAATTGGAGTACTTTGCTTTACAATGTTGTTAGTTTCTGCTGTACAGAAACATGGATCAGCCATAGGTATACATACATCCCCTCCCTCTTGAGCCTCCCTCCCAGCCCACCCTCTATTCCACACCTCTAGGTCATCACAGAGCACTGAGCTGGGCTTAGTAATATCTTCTTAATTGTCAGAGATAACCTGCCTTAAGGTAAAAAGAACCCTAAAGTAATGACCAAAACTTGTAATTCTGCCTCCCCCCTCAATCGCTGGACTGATGTGACCCTATAATAGAGCTGAACCCATGCATACCAAGTGTGGTCAGGGCAACTGGCTGATACTTCCGAGTTGTGATTAGAGGAAATGATAAATGAATAAGTACTACGGATGCTGCCCATCCTTCAGCATTTATCATCATTGGTCTTATGAAGCATTATGAGGGGCTTTTTGTACTAAGTGTCTGGTGTTAAATATTTACTATATATGTCAAAGAATATAGTTACTTTATGTTATTTTAAACATTATTTTTGGCATTTATATTTTTAAATGTTTCCAGTAATGGGAATATGAGCAGGCTTTCAACTGTTGTCAAGGACCAGTAGGGTCATTAAGTTGAGGGTTACTAAAAACAGAATCTCAGTTAGGGTGGCATTCTAAGCACAGGTAACCAATAACACAAAATGATTTCTGGCATGTCTAGAAGATTCTTCCCCCTCCATCTCTTAAAATTCTACTCTAGAGATTTCTTTTGACATAAAGCTTTGTTTCTTGACAAAATTGACAACACGAGATCATACAAGGTGTTCATATTATAAGGTCTTATAAGGGTACTGGACCCAAAATTACAAAGTGTGATTTGTAAGCAATTCTCCGACACCACTTGAGTGTCTCAATTCTGACACTTTACAGCAGAGCTGGCGTCAGATTCTGCAGGTTGAGCGTTAGTCCCATGACTGCCCTCCCCGCCCCACACTTCAGATGCCAGTTCAAGGCCAGGTTATCATCTGTGCTTCAGACCAACCAGCTACGGACCAGAGGTTCCAAAGACCCCCTCCGTGGGTCTGACTCATTTGCTAGAGGGTTCACAGAACTCAGAGAAACATAATACTAGATCGCCAGTTTATTATAAAAGGCTGTACTCCAAGAACAGCCAGAGGGGAAGGGATATACAGGGCAAGGTACAGGAAAGGGCATGGGGCTTCCATGCCCTCCCCTGACAGGCCAGTCACTCCGCACTTCCACGCGTTCTCCAACGGGAAGTTCCCCAAACCCAGTCCTTTGGGGTTTTACGGGACTTTATTAATAGGTACAATTGATCAAATCAATGACCACTGGCAACTGATTCAACTTCCAGGCCCTCTTCCCTCCCTCCAGGTGGGGGAGTGTGTGTGACGGAAATTTCCAACTAGCTAATCACGTGGTTGGCCTTCTCCTGGCTACCAGCCTTCATCCTTGGGTGAAGTCCAAAAGTCACGTCATCAACGTAACAAAAGATACCTTCATTTATTCAATAGTTAGGAAATTCCAATATTTTTAGGAGCTCTGTGCCAGAAATGTGATGAAGACCAAATATTTTTATTATAAATCACAGTATCACTGGTATGCCCAAGTTAAATGGTTCTCTTTGAACAAGTTGGAATACAGAAAAGAAGGATGCAGTAAAGCTCTGTAACCTAAAAAGAAAGCACGAAATGGGAGAGATACCATTCCATGGGAAGGCAAGGATGAAACATCTATGTCACAATTCCAGACCACTTTTACCCTAGTGAAAACTCACGGATACTTTTCCAATAGCTTCCCAATTCCTAAACCTGTGATTTCAATTAAAGGAACACATTTGTTTCACAAAATATTTCCCTAACACTTCTGTCATCTTCTACCGTGTCAAATGCCACTTACTCTACTTAGGCATAAACATACCATCCAGCTTTTCCCCTCTTAAGAGGGAGAAAACCCAAGATAGACCATGTCAGTATTCTCCCATTTAAAATCTACTCTAGAAATCTGAATCCATTTGTTTGATGATAAAACATTTTGAATTAATAGGAATTTAAAACATTTCATATAAAAGCCACACCTTGCAGTCGGTGTTCTTGTCACTGCCCAGGTCCTGGGCACTAGCGGGTGCTCAATGGTGCGGCAACAGGGGCCAGAACCAAGAGTGGAACACTGGGGAGTCTAGGGCCCCAGAACTCTGGACAGTTTCCACATCAGACTGATTTGCATTAAAGTGAAAGCAACATTCATGAGAGAAAGCTACAAAGAGAAAATTTCAAAAAAAATGTTTCTTCAGATTTTCAGCTTCTCCTCTCATTGAACTGTTTGACGCTTTGGTACAGAGAATGCTAGAAGAGTTCATGATTATTTTCTGAAAGGTTAATTAGAACAATGCAAAGTATTTTTCCAAGTGTGTAAAATAATTCCCAATGTTTGATATTATTATAA
Organism: Nanger dama; assembly: GCA_917880005.1. NCBI lineage: Eukaryota > Metazoa > Chordata > Mammalia > Artiodactyla > Bovidae > Nanger > Nanger dama. The sequence continues at coordinate 7,253,252 of CAKJTW010000036.1, forward strand.
TTTTATACACATTACAAACATATTATACTTGTAAATGGCATGAATGAATGAGAAATGTATTCCTAGTTTTTCCTCATACTGTCATGTGTTTGAAATAAGAAAGTCATAGTAAATTTAGACATGTCTTCTTACCTGAAGATCTGAGGAGACAGAACTGCCTCGGTTGGAGTCTTCTGGCAAAACGGGAGGTGAGCATATCTCTCCATCTGATGACATTCTGTATAAATACTATAAAACAGTAAACACTAACTTTAGTTTATTTTTTTGCAATATTTAAACTAAAATAAAATGCTTTCTAAACATGAGCGTGTGTGTGTGTGTAATAACATCCTATCCTGGAAACAATAATCATTCAACATGTTAAAATCATTCAACATACTGAACACCCACAGACAAAAATCACTGGGTAAGAAAAAAATACTCAGCTCCCAAGTAGTGAGTTTAAGATGTGGTCAAGGAGATGAGGTAAATACATGAAAAGACTAAAGGAAAATGGAAGCTCCTCAGAAACAGCCACAGCGAGGTCTGTGGAGTATCAGAGAGTGTGACTGCTGTTCAACAACGCATGAGCGCTTGGACGCTACGTCTTCACCTATGAGACACTGAACCCAGAGAGAATGAACAATTTGTGTAAATTCTCTGTTTGGGAAACTGACCTTTTGGGAATACTCTTAAGTAAAGCAAGATTATACAGGACAACAAATTCTAATACCATGCAAAGAAACACTGTTTAAGATCTTAACCAAAAAATAAGTAACGATATAAGTACTTTTAGTGACAAGTACATAAATTACTTAAGAGGCAAATAGTGACTATTCAAAATGATCTGAATACCAGTTATATGTAAGACTTGGGGAGAAAGGTAAGATGAAGAAGTTCTTGTCATCAAGGACTTTGCAATCTACAAGAAGGGCTGGACATGCATAAACTGTTGCTGCTGCTAAGTCACGTCAGTCGTGTCTGACTCTGTGTGACCCCATAGACGGCAGCCCGTAAGGCTCCTCTGTCCCTGGGATTCTTCAGATAAGAACACTGGAGTGGGTTGCCATTTCCTTCTCCAATGCATGAAAGTGAAAAGTGAAAGTGAAGTTGCTTAGTCGTGTCTGATCTTAGTGACCCCATGGACTGCAGCCTACCAGGCTCCTCCATCCATGGGGTTTTCCAGGCAAGAGTACTGGAGTGGGGTGCCATTGCCTTCTCTGCCTTGAGCAGCAGTATGATTTTAAGGATGTTTTAAATTTAATTAATTTTGAAAAAGTGCTGTTAAATCCCAAAACAACAGAGGCACAAAGTAGAAAAGTTGGAGTGCCTTTTCATGGGATAGGATGGTGAGGGGGTGAAGAAATGGGAACAGCTGACTGGGGTGTTGAGACCTGAAAGACAGGTAAAAGATTAAAGGATATGTGAGGCAACAGTGCAGCATAAGCAAAGACAAAGAGATGTAGACATATATGCCAGGAACCGCAAGTATTTTGTGAGTCTGGAGCAAAGGGCACAGATCAGGGTTTTGCTAAGGATGAAACAGGCAAGGTAAGGAGCTGCTAGATCATGGAAGATCACAATTACATCATGTTAAAAAGTTTTGTCTTTTTTCTAGGAGAAGTTATTAAAGTCTTGATTAAACAAGTGATAACATGATCAGGCTTGTCTTTTACAAAGATCACCTCTGGCAGTTTTCAGGAGGGGTTTGAGAGGTGGGATACTAAAGAGAGAGCAACTGAGAGCCAACTGCAGCAGTCCAAGACATATATGTTCCTTCTGGCAGTAATCCGAGGAGATAAATGGGGCCTGAGGTATGACTCTAAGTTGAGTCGTGGCAGTGGAAATTCAAGACTGTGATCGATAATCAGTTCAGGGGTTAAAGGGAAGAATTGCTAGTCTGGCCCAGATTTCTGCCTGGCAACGATGGATGGTAGTGATACTCCCCAAGGCAAGGAATACAGGAAGATGAGTAGGCTGGGGGAAGGGTAATATGGTCTCATTATCAGACTTACTGGGGTGAGGTGACTCTGAAGCACTGAAGTGAGGTTGAGGTATGCAGTATCTGGCCATGCCAGTTATTCGATGCGCAACTCCAAGCACTGCCATTCACAGTGGCTACAAGGTGAAAGGTGGTTCTTGGAGCTAAGCAAAGGGGAGCCCTGCCCTGGAGGTAAAGGTTTGGAAATTCATTTTGAGGAATCAGCATAATGAGAACTGCTGATAAAAGGGAGAGGTTAAGATCACCTAGGAAAAGAAGTGTGAGTTCTTATTCTGAGGTCCCTAGACCCAAACCATGTGCAGTATTTTTAGCGCATGCATTATTTTTTTCTAGGAAGAGGCTCCTCATCTTCCAATATGTGTCCAGAGGGTACTAAAGCCTTAGTAAAGTTAAGGCCCACTACTGTAGCTGGGATGGGCTTCCCTTGTGGTTCACTCGGCAAAGAATCCACCTGAAATGCAGAAGACACTGGTTCAATCCCTGGGTGGGGAAGATGCCTGGAGAAGGAAATGGCAACCCACTCCAGTATTCTTGTCTGGAAAATTCCATGGATAGAAGAGCCTGGCAGGCTACAGTTCATGGGGTCGCAAGAGTGGGACATGACTTAGTGATTACACCACCACCACTGTAACAAGAGCAAAGTTAAAATCAGAACTGCTAATATTCAAAGGGTAAGTGAAGAGGAACCAAAAATGATGGGAAAGGGAAGTCAGAACAGGAGAACCCTGAGAACAGCATCACAAAAACTTCCAGGAGGGAATGGTCAGAGACGGATGCCAAAGGAAGATGAGAATCTGGCAGAATCCCTTGAGTCTGGTAATCAGAAGTTGCTGGGGCATTTTGCCTGAATAATTTCAGTGGAAAGTAGAACAAATCTTAATCAAGTAGGCTGAAAATTACCAGATGAAGAAATTGAAGGAGAAAGGGCAGATGCAGGTAGAAGTGCAGTATTAGAATGGAAACAGAAATTGAGGCTAGACTATGGAAAGGAAATTTTAACTGTATTCAATGAGCATTACTGTGTAGACACAAGATAAGTAAACCAAATCTCAGCATGAGTGACTTTAGTTAAGCCAATTAGGGAGGATAAAATAAGCACATGCATCTGCAGCAAGGAAGGCTGCTTTAAGGGACTCAAATCCACCACTTTGTTCTTTCTATTTCCATTCACGTCTTTTTAGGATGTTTGAAGACGGGTAATAAGGGGGACTGGGATTGGGGTTACACAAATAAGCTGAAAATAAGCTGAAAAACATGGTCACATCTCAAAAAGAGTTTCTTAATATATATATCCTGCAGACGCAAAACGAATAGTGTACTTTTAGAAAATATGCTACAAATCTTCCACCTGTCCTGCTTTGATGACATCAAAGTATGACAATTTATTTAAAACCCTACAACAGTAGCATTTCCTTATTGTTTCTAGTTCTGAGACAAAGGAGAAAAATGAAACTTGCTTTGATGGAAAGCAGATGCACATCAGATAATCAAATTTGCAGAATTCTCTAACCCAAGAGCTCAGAAATCACGAGATAAAAAGTTCTGAGCGTTCGTCTATGGCCAAAGAAGTCAAATTAGATCTTGGTAATTACCTGGCTGTTACTGGAAGCGGGGTCCAGGAATTCAAATTAATCCCCAAGAAGCACTAGAAGAGTGAATTAACGTGCGAGCTGGCAGCTGAGTGACGTTCCTGCGGCCTTGACCTGTCCTAACTGCAGGCAAGGAGAAGGGGGTACGCCAGCCCCTCCCCACGCCACGGACTACAGGCAGAGAAAAAGGCAGTTGCGAGCAAGCACAGGGCTACAAGTTCTCTTATCCCTGTGTCACAATCAAATTGTTACTTAAAAACAATGAAGGGTCACACACGGTCATTTTACCTCATACGTTTTATATGACCCGAACCTACAGCTGCAATACCGTTATTACACTTCAGGCAACTTTCCTTCCTGCCCTCTCTTCCCGGACGCCGAGGAGGGGAAATCTCTCGATCTTGCCGTCTCGCAGAGCAGCTCCAGGGCCCTACTTTCCGGAAGACGCCCCCAACCCCGTCGTGTCCGATCCCCAGGGGCTGCAACCCCGGCCGAGGCTATTTAAATACCACTCCAGAGCCTCCGCCAGGGGGCGCCGCTTACCTACCGCCGAGGCTCTCTGCAAACCCCTACTCTACCCTCCGCGCCTTCTCCCTCGTCGCCGCTGCAACAGCGAGTCCAGCAGCTTCCCAGCAGCAACCTGACGGTTTCAAACTGCAAAGAGGAAGTAAAGACGGCCCCGGACATTGGCCACCAGCTTCAGCAACCTGCCGTCTGATTGGTCCATGCGTCGGGGGCGGGGCCCGGACCGGGGAAGGGCGAAGCCGGAATGAAGTTGCCTCGGGAGAGCAGCAGCCTGGCTATGGCTGGTTCGGAGAGGGCGGAGTCTTAGGTAGCTCCGCCCCGCGTTCGGAAGCCCGAGATCAGTGTCGTTCTGGCCTGCAGGTTACCGGGCAACCCTGAGAACCGATTTGGTTAGACTGCCAAGCAGGACTGAAGTCAGCTAGAGCGGAATACTGGTTGTCTTTTCGACAATGCCCGTTGTCTATGCGTGTGGTCCTCAGGGCATATGAATTGTCTCCTTCCTCGGGTGCCCCACGACAGAATCACTACCCCCGCCACCTGCAAGACTGAATTTTTAACAAAGACCAACAGTGATTATGATCGCAAGGGTCTGCGGACCACACTTTACGAAACTGCTAGACTAGGTTATATTAATGACTTCAAACGTGTCAGGTTGCAAGGCAAGCCCTTCTGGCGAAGCGAGTGTTGCCCTTAAGAGTCATTGTTAAGTGTATCCTGGTTGTATCACCTACTTACTGTCACCTTGGATAATGCTATCCACATATAGGGTTGTAGGGGGATTAAATGACTTACTATATTTAAAATACCTATCACGCAAACATCAAAAAACTAGCCTTTCAGCTTGTATTGGCATAACGGCTAGAGGTACGTTAGGATCCACACGGCAAAGGGAATGTTCCAATCAATCTGAAGAGCAAGTAATGAGATCCTAGTGAAGTTTCAGGCTCCTTGTAGTACCTAGAGGATGAGGCATCCGTTTCTTTTTCTGTAGATAGCAGTAGCATAACCTGGATCTCACCTACTTACCTGTGAGTAGAGGCAGACCTCTATTTATGCAAGCAATGAAATAAGAGCGCCAGCAGTTTCCTTGGCACAAGCTATATTTGTTCCCCGCCCTCCATCTTTTCCATGCTTATTATAAGGACAAATTCCTATTGATAGATACAAATTCACAACTGGTTCAAAAATCTGTTTTTAAATTGAATTGCCATAAGGTGACCCCTTACAATGTAATTGTTTCTGATTCATTATCCCTGTGCTTTCTTGTACTTGGCTCCATGTTTCTCTTCTCTATGTCTTTGCAGAGCAGATTTTCATAGAAAATTGTTGGGTAAGCCATCACCACTCTATGAAGCTACATTTAGAAGAGAGAACAAACCTGTCACTATGTTATTAATTTAGAACAGAGTCTTTTCCAAGGTTCCTACAGGGGGAGCCAAAGAGAGGAGACTAGCACTCCCGCAAATCCATAAAAATTGAATTGCCAGCTTGAACCCTGTTTATTTTATTCATTCAACAAATATTTATCTAATAGTCATCGTGTACAAAGCAGTCTGTTGGTACTAGGAAAAGAAGGGTAAGCAAAATAGACGTACTCTGCTGTCATAGAACTTAGTTTAACTGGAAAAAACAAGGTTAACAACAACAAATCCCCCTCACAGATACATAAATAATTATGAATTATGTTTGAAGTGAGGAGAAATCAGGAAATGCTTGTGTGGTAAAGTACATTTAAGCTGAGACCTGAAGGATGAGTATTTAAAGAATTGCTTCTTTGAGTTGCAAATCTGGAGAGAGGGAGAAAGTGGCAAATAAAGAGAAGTCCAAGGAAAAGGAATAGGGGGTGGAGATGAGAGAGATTTCAGGGTTAGAACCCTTGCTAGGGTTATACTGGGCGAGAGTGCCATGGTGTGACCCGAGATCTTGATGTATCACAGCTAGCCCAATGGATTTTTTTTTTCAACAAGACTGCTGGCTCACAGATTTTCCCTCCCCTCTTTTTCATCATCTACTCCTCCATTCAGATGAACCTGCCTTTGTCACAGCCTCTCAGGCTAGGCTTTCTTTCCTCAGGTTATAAGTGGCTGACATAGTAAATTAACTTCCACAGATGAGAGAGGCCATCTGTGGTGTCTCCAGAGAGGTCCATTCCTTATGAACTATGAGTACTGGTCTTCTGGAAACAATGCTCTAAAACACTGTGACTTGGTGAAATCTGAGTTTCAGCAGGAAGGTTTGCAAAGAACATGGTAGACTATTTTTGGGCAGTTGGCTTATCACGCGTGTCCCCACATAGAAGTTCTGTAGTCGGACTCACACAATCTGTTTTGAATGCCAGTGCACACTGAGAGCCAAAAAAGATGGATTTATTGAACACACTTAACAGAGAGAGAGAAGAGGGAGAAAGACTGTCAGTAAGCGAAGATGAAGGGAGGTGGTGGGCATCACAGGTACCGACGAGGCATTGTGGCAGTGATGTGCAAGGCAGGTATTTGTAGTGCAAAAAGAGCTTATTCAGAATATCTTATTTCCTGGAATCCATAGTTGCATTTTGCAACACAGTATTCCTGGCCTTTTAATGGCAGAAGGGAATTTGTTTCTTAGCCCTCATTATCTGCCTTCTGTTCTTAATTATGAAGACATGCCCTTGAACCTCTCTGTTAGCATCCTCTAGTCAAATAAAAACTTCTTTATCCTTAGCATTTCTTTCTCCTGATGAAACAATCTAGAACTAGCTGCAAGAGGTAGATTAATTAGTTTTTCAGAGCACAGTATTACTGAGTCCCACCAGTATTTTGAGTACTATACAGATGCTGTATTCTTGAGTCGTTAGGGCTTCTGAGGGTAGATTTGCAGATGAGAGTAATTCAGCTCAGAGATAGGAATCTGTGCAATTATTTTTTTCATCCATAATTTTTTTATTAGCGCATAATGCAGGAGACCTGCGTTCGATCTTTGGGTTGGGAAGATCCCCTGGAGAAAGGAACGACTACCCACTGCAGTATTCCGGCCTGGAGAATTCCATGGACTGTATAGTCCGTGGGGGTTGCAAAGGGTCAGACACAACTGAGCGACTTTCATTTTCACCTTCTGGTGATTCACAATATTGTGTTAGTTTTAGGTATACAGCAAAATGATAAGGTTATCCATATATGTTCTTATTAAAAATTCTTTTCCATTATAGGTTATTATAAGATATTGAGTGTAGCTCCCTGTGCTATACGGTAGGTTCTTACTGTTTACCTATTTTATATATAGTCATGCGTACCTGTTAATCCCATATTCCTAATTTCCACCCCCCCAACACCTTTGGTAACCATGTTGATTTTCTGTGTCTGTGAGTCTGTTTCTGTTTTGTAAATAAGTTTGTTTATACTATTTTTTAGATTCCATATATAAGTGATATATAGCATTTGTGTTTCTCTGACTACTTCACTTAGTATGATAATCTTTAAATTCATCTATGTCACTACAAATGGAATTATTTCATTCTTTTTATGGTAAGTAATAGTCCATTTTAATCTGTATCTATCACACCTTTTTATCCATTCATCTGTCAATGGACACTTTGACAGATGAATGGATAAATCCATGTCTTGTAAATAGTGCCGCTGTATCTTTTCAAATTGAAGTTTTCATCTTTTGCTGAATATACCCAGGAGTGGGACTGTTGGATTATATGGTAGTTTTATTTTGGTAGTTAAGTAACCTCAATATTATTTTCCATTGTGACTGCACCAATTTACATTCACACCAACACTGTAGAAGGGTTCCCTTTGCTCCACGCCCTCTCCAGCATTTATTATCTGTAGACTTTTTGATAATGGCCATTTTGACTGGTGTGAGGTGACAGCTTGCACTTTTGATTTGCATTTCTGTAATAACCAGTGATGTTGAGCATCTTTTCATGTTCCTCTTGGCTATCTGTATGTCTTCTTTGGAGAAATGTCTATTTAGATCTTCTGAAAATCTAATTATCTAATTATTAGATCATAATCTTTGGAAGGAATGATGCTAAAGCTGAACTCCAATACTTTGGCCACCTCATGCGAAGAGTTGACTCATTGGAAAAGACTCTGATGCTGGGAGGGATTGGGGGCAGGAGGAAAAGGGGACGACAGAGGATGAGATGGCTGGATGGCATCACTGACTCGATGGACATGTGTTTGAGTGAATTCCGGGAGCTGGTGATGGACAGGGAGGCCTGGCGTGCTGTGATTCTTGGGGTCGCAAAGAGCGACTGAACTGAACTGAACTGAATCTAAATCATGAGTCTCTCCTTCTGTCCCTCTCCCCTGACTTCCTTCTTTCCTGTCCCCGCCCAACCCCGCTTTTTTTTTTATTTGTGAAGGGAAGGGAAGAGAAGCTAGAGCTAGCATTTCAAAGCAGATTTGAACACTGTTATAGACTTTGTTTCATCTCCTTGATAGTACCATTTGAATAGATTTTTGTTGTTGTTCCAGTTTGTATGTGATGCGTCATGCCAATCAGTCCACCTCTATCTATGTACATGTTCTAAAGTTGAACTGCTAATTTATTGTTTGCAGTTGAAATGCATTTTTCTGCCAAAAAATGAAACTGTTTTTTAACTTCAAGGTCAGCTCCATTTTGAGTCCATAATAGGGCTGAAATATTCAGAAGCCAAAAAAAAGGTAGAAAACAACATTTTTGCAACACTAATAGATGTAATAAAGAGGAGAAATAATACCAAATGACAGCAGTTTTATTGTGTTCTTATCTTGAATGCTGATGAGAAAGAAAAAGGGTGATATGGTAGATGTGAGGGCCCACTGTTTTTGAAGAAGGCCACAGGAAAATGTTATTGAAGGCCTGGGGAATTGATGGGGGATGGCAGGAGAGGAGAAGACATGGTGAAATTAGCATGAAACAGATCTATGTTTTCTGCTCTAAGATAATACCTAGAGCTTCCCTGCTCCTAGCCCTTGTGAGCATCTGTGAGTGCTGGTCTCATACAAAATACTTCGTGAGTTGAAATACTAGTCTCACTGTGTACAGACTGTGTATGTGTCTTAATGTGTCTCCTATTTCAGAATCTGTGGGAGGATAGGTAAAAAGCAGAAGGGGATTCCCAGATTATAGGCTCTATCATATTACTTATTGTTGGGGGTCTATCTTAAGTCTGATATTAATTTTCATTATATAGCCACCTTCCCTTCTACCTACTTTCAGATCCCCTGCTGCTGCTGCTGCTAAGTCACTTCAGTCATGTCTGACTCTGTGCAACCCCATAGACGGCAGCCCGCCAGGCTCCCTGTCCCTAGGATTCTCCAGGCAAGAGAGAATGGAGTAGGTTGCCACTTCCTTCTCCAATGCATGAAAGTGAAAAGAGAAAGTGAAGTCGCTCAGTCATGTCCGACTCCCTGCGACCCCATGGACTGCAGCCTACCAGGCTCCTCCATCCATGGGATTTTCCAGGCAAGAATACTGGAGTGGGTTGCCATTGCCTTCTCCTAGCCTGCATCAAAATCACTTGATGGTTTCCTAAAACATAGTTTGCTGGGTTTTAATTCTCAGATTTTCTGATTAAGTGGGCTAAGAGGCAGGGGGGCAGGGAGGCAAGAATTCATATTTCAAGCAAGTCTGCAGGTGACGACGTGATGCTGCGGGTCTGGGGGCCACAATTTGCCCTGGGTCAGGCCTGACCTGCCCCTCTCTGTGAGCCGCATGCTCTCTGGATACAAGTTTCAACCTTCCCCAGCCTGTCACCGTCAGACATCTCTTTGGCTCTGCCCTGGACCCTCCAAGCCAGTATCTGATCCTTTGCAGGTTGAAGTTCATTTTCTTCCCAAGCCCTCCAAAAGATACCTTCACAGACTAAAGACTGTGGAGCCCCAGTTCTGATAGCTGTTCACCTAGGAGATCTCTGGTGTTCTGAATCTTGGGAGTTTCACTCTCTCTCCACCCCAGTTTCCTCTGTTCTTTTCAGTTGCCTGTGGCACGTCCAACCCCCTGCAAATCCGCTCTGCTGAAGTGCAGCTTTTCACCACCTCTTCTAAGCAGCACCAGGTCTTAATTCATCCTGTCTGTGGCAGATATGTGATCCTGAAAGCCAGCTTGTGTCACCTCTTTTCCTCCAATAGCTTTTAGCCAGACTTCCGTCCCTTGCCTCAGAGCTGCCATAGTAGAAGCTGTGAATTGGCTTCTGCGGAGACCAGTTCTACAGCTTTGGCTCCAGATAAGTTCAAATACTTCCCATGTCTCATCACTCACACGTTGACCTTTCTCTCAGGGAAATGGTTTTTCAGAGCTGTAGTTCCAAGCCCACAGCAGTCTTGGAGTAAAGCCAAGATCTCAGTAATATTTCTTTTGTGTGGTCCCCACAAACCTGATGACAAAGCCTTCCTCTTCTGTGAGTCACAAAGAGGCTCCCGTCAGGTCCTGTGAAGGGTTTTGCCATTTTCTTCCTTTCTCACTCAGGATTTCTCCCCACCGCCTCCACCATCCCCGTCCTCAAATGACCTGCAGCTGAGACCTCCCATTTCCCACAGACACTGCTGCAGCCCAGCGTGCCACCACCCCCGCGCCCCCTGCTCCCCGCGGTGGCTCTGCTCTCTCAGCCCCTGCCGAGCACTGCTGGCCGCTCTGCTACAGCAGAGGCACAACAGCGCCAGTCAAAACTGCCACCGTCTCTGTGGAATGCACTGGCCCTGTTGCGGCCAGAGTTGCTAGGGGCCCGCTTGTTGATGTGGAAAAAGATGGTGGTTTTCATGTGATAAAGACAATAGGTTCTCTGCTAAAGTGGAAAGAAGCCTTAATATTTATTATTTATTAATTAGCTTATTCGGCTGCACCGAGTCTTAGCTGCAGCACTCAGGATTTTCCATCTTCATTGAGTCCTTTTGGATCTCTCTTAGTTGTGGCATGCAAACTCTGAGTTGCGGCAGGCGTGTGGGATCTAGTTTCCTGACAAAGAATCAAACCCAGTCTTCATGCATTGGGAGCTCAGAGTCTCAGCCACTGGACGACCAGGGAAGTCCCCATAAAGTGGGAAGGATCCTTTGTATCCATTGCCTAATGCTTTTTACCTGGATTCCCAGGTAGTGCTTCCCGATGTTGCCCTGTGACAGGAGAGAATTCAGTGAAGGAGACTTTGGAAGAGACGGCTATCCGCCTCCCAGAATTCCACTGTGTAAAATTAGTTCCAAGAAGTCTCTGCATAAGCATTTAAAACTTTTCTAAACTCCCTGCTCTGCCTTTGTATTCAATGGAGTTATGAAACTGGGTGCCCACAATGTCAACAGAGCGTGATGTACATCATTTTCAGGCCAAGGAGTTTAAGAAGCAGGCGTCCCTCCTTTCTCTTCTTTCTCTTCCTCGGGCTGGCTCTAAGACCTCAGGGAATGTCACAGTATAGGATGGAAGGAAACAGCACATCCGCCTCGGACTCTTCTATAAGCAAGAAAAATAGTTTTCCATGAGATGTTACGGAAAAATCCAAACAAACATTTTGGCCAGCCCAATATTTTCTGTACACATAAAAACATGTAAAATGGTAAACTGCAAGTTATGTATAGTTTACCACAATTTAAAAATACATTACTACTGTGATAAGTTACTGAAAATTTGATGTTTACTTGTACAGCAGCTACCATTACCCAAACTGATTCTCAACTCCCTAAAGTTGTTTTATTTGAGACTTCATTTCCTAGAACCATGGTGTAAGTCTCGCACAGAATGCATCAGGGGCAACACTCCAAGTTTCTCTTCTCTTTTATATTGGCCTTTTGTCCTTGGCAAGTCTTTCTGAGCCTGGACTCCTTAGCACTTCTTCAAAGACCTTTCTAGAAACACTTCTGTTTCTAGTGGTTTGAATAGTGGTTTGGCTCAAAGACTCCAAGACAAGGTGCCTGGATTTGGCTCCAGATTCGGTTCCTCCCCTTACTAGCTAGCTGTGTGACCTTGGATAAGTTACTTAACCTTTGTGTGTCTTGGTGGTCTTAACCACTAAATGGGGCAATAGCATTACTTACTTTCAAAGGTTCTTGCGAGGGTTCTCTGGACCAAAAGAGACAGTACACACACCTGGCTAGAGCACACACCGCTGCTCCCTACGCTTTAACTCCGATACTATTGATAGTGTGCCTCATGGCACCTGCAGGCCTGCCCACGTATAGATGACTCTTGGGTGGATAATTTAAGTTTGAGATGAGCTTCTTACTTACTACAAAATAGTAAAATGTTACATTAATAACAGATGTAATTTCCACTCAAACAGTAAGGGCAGATTCTTACATTTTGGAGTACTCAACTCCAAAAGTACTTGAGTAATTGTTATGTATCAAGCAATTTGCTGGACCATTTAATGTCTATTTTGCTATTAGTTGTCACAAAATTCTGCATAATTAAGCCATGGGAGAAGAACTAAAAATTTAGCTTAATTATATATGGGGAAATGTGATGCAATATTAACTACTATTACATTTTACAATATTGTATTGTATATTTATCTCTAAAATATATAATTTTTTTTGAATGCTATTTGCATTTTAGAATTTTTATTAGTAAGAAAAAAGCAAATGAATAAAACCAGGTCAATTAAAGATTGTTTATTTCCTGGAAGAGAAATGATATTAAAAAGTGGGATTTTATAATATTCTTCAAATGTCATTTTTATTCACTTGAGATATGCAAGATACATAATCCTAGTATTATATAAAGCATGCTCTATCATATACCTTAAAATATGTGTGTATATACATATATATGTATACATGCTGCTGCTGCTGCTGCTAAGTCGTTTCAGTCGTGTCTGACTCTGTGCGACCCCATAGACGGCAGCCCACCAGGCTTCCCCGTGCCTGGGATTCTCCAGGCAAGAACACTGGAGTGGGTTGACATTTCCTTCTCCAATGGATGAAAGTGAAAAGTGAAAGTCGTCCGACTCTTAGCAACCCCATGGACTGCAGCCCACCAGGCTCCTCCGTCCATGAGATTTTCCAGGCAAGAGTACTGGAGTGGGGTGCCATTGCCTTCTCCTATATGTATACATACATACATATATATATATATATATATATATATATATATAAATTCTGCTAATATAAAAATGGAAAATTCATTTTATAAGTTATGAGTTGAGGAGGTCCCCGATGGTACGGTGGATGAGAATCTGCCTGCCAGGGCAGGGGAAAGAGGTTTGATCCTGGTCTGGGAAGATTCTACGCGCTGCCGAATAATTCAGCTCATGAACCACAGCTGCTGCAGCCCCTGTGTCTGGAGCCCGTGCTCTGCAACGAGAAGCCCGCACGTGGAAACGGAGTGGCCCCTGCTTGGGGCTGCAATTAGAGAAAGCCCGTCGGCAGCAATGAAGACCCAGTGCAGCCAAATAAATAATAAATCAATAAAACAAATAATAAAATAAAACATTTAAAGTTATGGTTGATAGAATTTTATATTTAAAATCATTTTGCTTTAGTAATTATTCAACTTTATTCAATCATATTTTTCAAGATTAGTGGACATGTAGAGACTATTCTAGTAAAAATTCAAGTCATTTTTAATTTTTATGACACTGAACAGTTACAAAATTTATGTAAATACCTCAGAATTCTAAAAGGAAAATGTTAAGAAAGTGCTGTTCTATAAAATCAAATTTTAAATTCAAGATTTCTAAATATCACGATAGATCTGCCTAATCTATAATTCAAATAATTGAAATTCAGTTGAAGCTGTGGAAAGAAATGTGTGAAGTATAAAAGTATTAATTTTACCATGTAAGTAAATGAGGGAATGAAATGATTATGCTGAATTTCTAAGTCAAGTAACATTGACTACTCAAACATCTTCCAGGCCTCCCCACCTCCACCCAATACAATCCCCAACAGCTGCTGGATTTGTGGGATCTTAAGTCCCTGACCAGAGATTGAACTTGGACCCCAGCAGTGAAAACACTGAATCCTAACCACTCGACCTCCAGGGAAGTCATTCCCCTAAGCACGTATTCTTAAAAAGCTTTAAAAGTAAATAACTATTAATTTATTTATGGTCAGTGAATATATAATATTATAAATATGATAAGTATATAATTTAAAAAATTTTAAATAACCTTGTCTTAAAATTATGAAACATTTGTATGCAAAGGTTTTTGGTTTTTTTTTTTTGATGTAAAAGAAATTTGAAGAAAACTTAATGGAAGTATTGTTATCCAACAGTATCATTTAAGAATTACTTTTCAGGGAAAGCAAAACCTTTCAGTATTTCTATTTAAATAACTCACTCTTCTAATAATAAAATTCTAATCACAAGTGTCTGTGAAAACTATAAATTTTCTCTTCTATACTTTGCCTATGATAGGATGTCAAAATGAAAGTAAAATGAGTCTTTTTTAAAAGTGAATACGTAAAAGGGCTTTTAATTTATCATTTTGTTACTTTGGGTATGTATTTTTCCTTTCTCCTCAGTTTCCTGTTGCAGCCCATAAACACCCAAATTTCCTTCAATGCCTGTTCCAAACACCACTTCTCTAAGAAGTCCATTTTTGTTTTTGTATTATTTCTTGTGATCTTTTTCCCACTTGTGCACTTTGTACGCTTAACTCATTGTATTCTGTCGTATATTGCTAAATCCTCTGGAAGAGTGTTTGTGCCTTCTTCAATTTTGTGTCACCAGTGGGATTAAGCACAGACCTAACTTGCATAAATACTTTACCTAAATAAACATTTGCTGAATTAAAAATGCTGAATATGTATGGTTTTCCCTCCTCTATAAAAGGATTTGTGCTGTCTACTGATGTAAACCTCTCTCCTCATTTCATGAAGACCCACAAACTCCAGAGCGAAGCTCAGCCTGCGACATGACTCAGCAAAGCTGTCCTGGCTTGGTAGCTTGACGTGACTCAGCAAAGCTGTCCCGGCTTGGTAGCTTCTACAAAGTGGAAGGAAGTTTGTCCCAGCCACGCCAGGTGGCAGTGTGGCCCACGGCTGCATGGCCATCAGGAGGAAAAACAATGCAGTGATTTTACAAAGAAAACGTTTGAAAATAATATAACACAAAAGGGATAAATGAACTCAACTTTCTGTGTTTTAATCAGAGCTCCCAAGATCTGTGTGATTTATATGATAGCTGCTGACAGGGAAAAGTGAAAAAAGAAGTTTGTTATTTGCGCTGCCAACAGGTACGCAGAGAATTGATAAATACGTATCCTAGCAAACAAGAGTAAATATTTGTATTACATAAGGGAATAGAAGTGATCATATTGAAATTTATTGCTATTATATGATTTTTAAAATATGAGAATAGCTATTAAAGGCACAATTATTCTTTAGGACTCAAGTTGTCAGGACTAGGCTACCTATCAAAAATTAAGAGATTAATCTGACTGTCAAGAAGTAGCTTTTTTTTTTTAAGTTATAAAATGATTGAGTTCTGGTGCAGGTTAATGATTTCTGCAAAATGTTTTCCATGCATGTATTATTGTCTTAAAGTTGGGATTGTAACTGAACTCCCTCTGAATTTGGGATATAGTGGGATAAGGGATAATTGGATGTTCTGGTATCTACCATATTCCTTCATGAAGTAGCAGTCTGCAACACTTGGCAAGTTATTATCATGTCTACATTTTGGTTGGTTTTCTGAGTACTTGTTGCAACTGTAAGATATAGGAAGCCACACCAACAGAGAGAAGTCTCTCCTTTAGGTGTTACTGTGGACATTTGTTATTTAGGGCATTTCTGATTACCTATCATCTTATGAGCATTCTTCTAAAGTTTGGAAAATGTCCTGTCTTGAGTTCCACTTGCCCAGGTTGAAGTAGAAAACTAACTTTGCCAGGTTCCTTTGCTGTAAGGGCACTGGTGAGTATGGCCTGGATTCCAACAATCAGACGGCTCTGGCACAGGACTTTGATCAGCAGTGAGCCATGGAGAAAGGAGGCTTCTAGAACTTGCCATCTGGCAAGTATGATGGCAACAATAGCATAGGGTTCTATAGCGGCATCGCTGCAGAGTTTCTGGCATCTGCTGAGCATCACCAGCATGAGTTTGACATCTGTGCATGTCAAGCTGGAGGCACCAACCAGTGGAACCAGGGGGGTCTGAGCTGCAGGGGCCACTGCAGAGTAACTGGACTTGTTCCTGTCTGCTCAGCATCCAGACTTGGTTCTCAAACCCTCTTGACACTTCTGTGAGTTACCTGTGCTCACATGCATGAGTGCTGAGTCTTTTCAGTCCTATCTGACTTTCTGCAAACCTGTGGACTGTGGCCTGTCAGGCTCCTCTCTCCATGGGATTCTCCAGGCAAGAATACTGGAGTGGGTTGTCATGCCTTCTTCCAGGAGATCTTCCTAATCCAAGGATTGAACCCATGTCTCATTATGTCTCGTGTATTGCAGGCATGTTCTTTACCACTAGCAGCACCTGGGAAGCCCATGAGATTCATACAGCTTTTAATTAATTTTCTTCTGCTTAAACCTTCCAAGGTGGACCCCAGAAGGGTCCTTTTTAAGGGTCCTTATAAAAGGGTGACATTTTTAAAGTTCTTTGTCACTTGAAAAATCGTGATAGAAACAAGGAATGATAGAACATACTCTTTTTTTCTTGGGGTTCCCCCAGGTGGTACTAGTGGTAAAGAACCTGTCTGCTAATGCAGGAGATGTAAGAGACATGGGTTCAATACCGACTTAGGAAGATCCCCTGGAGGAGGGCATGGCAACCCACTCTTATATTCTTGCCTGGGAAATCCCATGGACAGAGAAACCTGGTGGGCTACAGTTCATGGGGTTGCAAAAAGTCAGACATGACTGAATGACAACACTTTCATTTTTTCCTAGACATAAATTTTGGGAAAAGTTGTAAAACGTTATTGTTTTATAAATCCAGGGAAAGTTTTATATGAAATCAAGAAAGGAAAAAGAAAGACTACAATATCATAATACAATATAATATTATAATCTGGAACTGATAAAGATTGAACAAATGAGAAAAAAGTAACCAAAACTGAGTTAACAAGAAGTTATTTTAATATTTATATTTATAAGTAAAATGCTTTTTATAAATAAGAAGGAAATAGAGGATCTAATGTTGCCAATTCCAGAATCTTTGTGGATTCTGCAAATCTATTCAGTTTCTTCTTGGCTTCTTCCACTGCTGGTTTGGGATTGAGCTTTCTTTAGATTCTTTCCCATTTATCTAGCTTTCAAAATTATACTGTAATTGTCTCTTTTTTTCTTTGTCCTTGTGGTTTTGAGTCCTTTAAAAATGTTCTTTTCTGATGTTTCAGTGTAGATTTGGGAGGAGTTGAATTAACAGAAATTTACCTGAAGAAAAGAAAATAAAGGGGAAATAACCTTAATGTTCAGAACTAGGAACTGTAATGTTTGTACTAGGCACCCCACCAGAGAAGGCAATGGCACCCCACTCCAGTCCTCTTGCCTGGAAAATCCCATGGACGGAGGAGCCTGGTAGGCTGCAGTCCATGGGGTCGCTAGGAGTCGGACATGACTGAGTGACTTCACTTTCACTTTTCACTTTCATGAAATGGAGAAGGAAATGGCAACCCACTCCAGTGTTCTTGCCTGGAGAATCCCAGGGACAGGGGAGCCTGATGGGCTGCCTTCTATGGGGTCACACAGAGTCAGACATGACTGAAGCAACTTAGCAGCAGCAGCAGCAGCAGCAGGAAACACTCTAGCTTGATATCAAAGAGTAATTTAGCAAAGTACCAGTCTTTTAGCAAAGCAAAATAGAAGACTTGCTTTTGTTTGACCAGTATCCTGTTTCTTTTCTAGTTACAGAATCCCTCTTTATTATCGGAAAGCCTTGGCATGGGATTATTTATGAGAAGATAAGAAATAACTGTTGAAGAAAGTGAGGCAGAGGGTTAACCAAGGCGGTTACATAGTACCAAGGCCCACCATAGTGTCATGAATTTAAAATGAACTCAGTCCTCCTAGTTGTGTGGTTTCTTTCCAACCATGTTCAGCTGATTAGGCGTGGGTGTGAAGCAGGTAGAATAATTTAGTGTGGGATACTGCTTAGCCAGTTGAAGTGCAGGGCAAAAATAGTGAAGGATGCAAGAGAGTGATTCTAAAGATAGACAATGGACTGTTAGTGCGATAAGGGAGAAAAGGAGGACACGAGGTAGGAGAGGGAGAATGAAAAGCTGGAAGGCCCACTGGCGTCAGTGCATAGGTAATATACAGAGTGAATGGGGGAAAGCCGTCGTCAGAGAATGGAATCACTGACACTGAGATTAAAAAAGGCTTTTTGGTTAAAAAGATATTGTTCATCCATTTTCAGTAATACTCTTTCTTTAAATAAAAATCATGTATAATTTATAATAAAATTGACATACCTTAAGTGTGTGGGTTGATGACTTGAGCAATATATACACCTGCGTAATTGCCAGGTGGCTCAGTGGTAAGGAATCCACCTGCCAGTGCAGGAGATGCAGGAGACATGGGTTCTACCCCTGGGTTGGGAAGATCCCCTGGAGAAGCAAATGGCAACCTCCTCCAGTATTCTTGCCTGGAGAATCCCATGGACAGAAGATAGGCCATAGTCCACGGGGTTGCAAAAGTTGGACATGATAGAGTGACTGAACACACAATGCATATGTACTTACAATCAAAATTAAGATATAGAAGATTGCCATCTTTCCGAGTTAAGATTTATAATTAATTTACTGGAACTTTTCTTTCCTGCATTCTTAAATACTCAGCTGAACCTCTGGGATGTACTGAGTCAATCAGCAAATTTTTAAGAAAGCAATCAAGATTCCAAAATGTCTCATCACAAAATTAGGAATTATATAAAGATAATTGAAGTAAAAGACAAAGAACACATTGTTCTCTTGGCTCATTTCATTTCTCCCCAACGATGAATTTTCATGAGTTGCTTGGACAATTAAGGTAAATTGGTATTTTAAAGTCTGTGATTATTTGTGACAGGGGTACAATTTGTACCTATTTGTAGGCTTTTGTTTGTATATTTATACTGATTATCTATGAGCAACTGTGAGTAAAACATCTTCTGTTTTAGAACAGCTCATTTAGAATAGTAGTTGCCAAACATCACTTCGATGTAACATTATATGCAAAATGCAAGGGCTTTAATGACTTGCTTTAAAATATTTAATTGAGAAGAGGAAATTAAAAAATGGAGGAAATATGATCTTAGAGTACATATAAATATCTTCTATGACTTTGGGGGAAGAATCTGTTAGAGTAAGTTTTCTGAACACCTTAAGCTTATGTCTTCAAGAGCTGCCTTTTTTCTTTTAACAAGTGATAAAATACTCTTTTTAAATTTAAAACTTGGGGAGAGGGACCAGATTGGGGAAGGGATTAAGAGTTACAAATTACTATGTATAAAATCAAAAAATTTAGAGGGATGTACTGCACAGCACAAAGAATATAGCCAATATTTTATAATAACTTTCAGTTCAGTTCAGTTCAGTTCAGTTCAGTTGTTTAGTTGTGTCCAACTCTTTGTGACCCCATGAGTCACAGCATGCCAGGACTCCTATCTATCACCAACTCCCGAGGTCACTCAGACTCACATTCATCGAGTCAGTGATGCCATCCAGCCATCTCATCCTCTGTCGTCCCTTCTCCTTCTGCCCCCAATCCCTCCCAGCATCAGTCTTTTCCAATGAGTCAACTTTTCTCATGAGGTGGCCAAAGTACTGGAGTTTCAGCTTTAGCATCATTCCTTCCAAAGAAATCCCAGGGCTGATCTCCTTCAGAATGGACTGGTTGGATCTCTTTGCAGTCCAAGGGACTCTCAAGAGTCTTCTCCAACACCACAGTTCAAAAGCATCAATTCTTCGGCACTCAGCCTTCTTCACAGTTCAACTCTCACATCCATACATGACCACAGGAAAAACCATAGCTTTAAATGGAGTATAATTCATGAAATTATTGAATCACTATGTAGTACACTTGATATGCTTAGTTGCTTAGTCATGTCTGACTCTTTGCGACCCCATGGACTGTAGCCTACCAGACACCTCTGTCTGTAGGGATTCTCCAGGCAAGAATACTGGAGTGGGTTACCATGCCCTCTTCCAGGGGATCTTCCCAAACCAGGGATCAAACCCAGGTCTCCTCCAATGCAGACGGATTCTTTATTGTCCGAGCCACCAGGGTAGCCCAGTATACTGGTAACTAATATAATATTGTAAATCAACTATACTTCAATCAAAAATGTAATATTAGATTTCCTGCCATCTTAGTAGAACATATAGAATATAATCAACATGTCCTACAGGTGATAACCATGCACATCAGTTCACCCAGGGATGTTGTCTTTGAAATTTGTTAAAATTCATAGAGACCAAGGTGATCTGAGGAGGGAGCAACATAGAAACTTAGGGCCCTACTCTCAACAGCGAGTCTTCCTCTTCTTTCCTCCTGTCCTCCACCCTCCCACACCCATTTGCTTCTAACCTATCCATTTCAACTCAGGAAGACTGAGGGTTGATTCAGGTAACCCGATAGACTTGTGACCACTTTACTAGCTTCACTTTACTTTGACATTTTGGTTTTGAAGAGAGACTCAAGGGAGACCCTAAATGTTTTCATGTAGGAGTCAAATGCTAATAATCACAGGTCTTCTCAATTTTGTTCCTATAGGTCTCCCAGTTAATTAAACATAGCAAAAGCCTGGCTGCTGGGGACAGGGTACATTATTGGACTAGATCTGTGTATTTTAAAATTTTGTAGTTACAAGATGAGTAAATTCTGGGAATCTAATGTACAGTATGGTGACACTGTGTCTATAGTTAATACTGTGTGTGTGTTCGGTTGCTCAGTTGTGTCCGACTCTTTGCACCCCCATGGACTGTAACCTCCCAGGCTCTTGTGTCCATGAAATTTTTCAGGCAAGAATACTGGAGTGGGTTGCCATTTCTTACTCCAGGGAATCTTCCCAACTCAGGGATCAAACTTATATCTCTTGCATCTCCTGCATTGACAAGTAGATTCTTTCCCATCATGCCACCTGGGAAGCCCCTATTAGTTAACAATACTGTATTATAAACTTGAAATTTGATGAACCTGTAGATCTTACACATTCTTACCACACAGATACACATAAGTGGCAACTGTGTGAGGTGATGGATGTGTTAAATAACCTGATGTAATCAACTCACAGTGTGTACAAATATTAAATCATCATGTTGCACACCTTATATACTTGTTTCTCAACTATACTTCATAAAGATGTGAGGGGATGTTCTGTGTACTTAAAAGTGTAGGAAAAACCTGGTTGGCCCACTCAAAATTTGGAATTTATTTTTTTCTGTTTGTCTCTTGTATTTGAAGCAGATCCTGAGATTTAAGGAATCAATAAAAGTACAGTTGGTCCTCTATATCCATGGATTCAGATGGAAAATATTTGAAAAAAATTTCAGATACTTCCCAAGAGCAAAACTTGAATCTGCTGCAGGTCAACAATGACTTACGTACCATTTACACTGTATTGTGTGTCAGTCACTCAGTTGTGTCTGACTCTTTCTGACCCCATGGACTGTAGCCCACCAGGTTCCTCTGTCCATGGGATTTTCTAGGCAAGGATACTGGAGTGGGTTGCCATTTCCTTCTCCAGGGGATCTTCCCGACCTAGGGATCAAACCTGGGTCTCCCGCATTGCATGCAGATGCTTTACCATATGAGCTACTAGGGAAGCCTCAAAAGTTTGTTTAGTTTAGTTTTTGTATGAAAGTTGCTCAGTTGTGTCCGACTCTTTGTGACCCCATGGACTATACAATCCATGGAATTCTCCAGGCCAGAATACTGGAGTGGGTAGTGTTTCCCTTCTGGAAATCTTCCCAATACAGGGATCGAACCCAGGTCTCCCACATTATAGGCAGATTCTTTATCAGCTGAGCCACAAAGGAAGCCCCCACATTGTATTAGATACTATAAGTAGTCTAAAGATGAATTAAAGTACTCAGGAGGGTGTGCATAGGTTATATGCAAATAGTATGCCATTTTATATAAGGACTTGAACGTCTGTGGACTTTGGAATCTGCAAGGTTCCTAAAACCAATCCCCTCATACCGAAGGAGGACTAACTGCAGTTTAATTGGCAGGTGAAGGCAGGGCCACGTGGGCTTGAGAGAAGGAGCGGAAGCTGGTCAAAAGAGTGTTTATTGAGTTGGTTACCCTCCCCATCCCTGCCCTGGGCAGCTGAATATCAGTCCACAGCTGAGCCCATGCCAGCAGAGTCCCCGCAATCTCGAGCATTACTGATGAAGTTGATGGAATGCTAGCATCTCTGTACTTTCTACTTGCCCACCTGGGGCACTGTGTGCATAAATGGCGGGAGAAGGCCCTTAGGGACAGAAATGAGGGTGCTGGTAAGGTGGAAGTAAGTCATGTTAAAAGATAAACTGAGCCCTGTTAAAATTAAGAGTTTGAGCAAAAAATCGATATGGCAATGTCACTGCAAGTGGTTTTCTAACCACTCCAGCTGGAGCTGGAGGAGAGACTTTTATGGAGAAAGGCAGAAGCAAACTAAGGACATTATTGATTGGCTATGGCTTAAAGCATTTTCGGCTGTTTATGATCTGTTGCCTGTAGGTTTCCATTTCGTAACCTTGAGATGGTTACGGTCTTAGATTTTGGTTTGCCTATGCTGGTGCCATGACATTAAAGCCTTAGTCTAATGGCCTCCTTGCTTAATCAATTTAACAGGTTGTATGCACTGAAGTGACGCTGGCAAGGGGATGTGGATGGGCCACCAACAGTGTCCGCTGCAGCTGGAGGCCGTCACATGAGAATGCTATGATCTGTAGACTTGCATTTGAGAACAAATTGTCAACCTAAATAAAGAGGTAAACTGAGGCAAGTTTAAATGGCCAGACATAGTTTACTCTGGAATAAAAGAGGAATTGTAATTTAGGAAATGCAAATTGTAGCTAGCTTTAAGCATGTCTTTTGAGGATTTGGGGCAGACCGTATTTATGGAAAAGGTATATAAAGAGCAGGTCATCCAGCCAAAGTCCAAGCAGTAAGTCCATTGGCTTGAGTATGACGAGAGACTCTTGGTGGATGTTTATTGGTCAGAAAATAAGTTTCAGTTCTTCTGTAAATCAGGCTTCTAGGGGAAATCATTATTCTTGTTATTAAGTTTCATTTTCCTGAGGGTCCATGCATGAGATTTTCCATTTCACATATTCTGGTTCCAGTTTGGATTGAAATCCTTTCACAAAATTAAGAGACAATTATGACTTTAACTATACTCACATCTGGAAACAGTCTACAATGTTTCTGGAGGAAAAAACCTAACTGCTATTCACATTCCACCTGTGTGTGTGCATGCTAAGTCTTTTCAGTTGTGTCCCACTCTTTGCAACCACATGGACTATAGCCCACCAGGTTCCTCTGTCCGTAGGATTCTCCAGGCAAGAATACTGGAGTAGGTTTCCACGCCCTCCTCCAGGGGATTTTCCTAACCAGGGATGTAACAACCCTCATCTCTTACATTTCCTGCATTGGCAGGCGGGTTCCTTACCACTAGTGCCACCTGGGAAATTCTTACATTCTACTTACCTATGGTTTATTTCTCACTTATCCAGTGAATTGTCTAGCTCAACCTTGTCTCCATTTTTGCAATAGCTTACTGCCAGTTTGAGTTTCTTCTCTCTTGAATAGTCAGATAGGATAGGATAAGCAAGAGGAAATTTATTTTCTAGTGTGAGTTTACTCAACTCCTTCAAATCAGACAACTTTTAAAATTATAGAGTAATAATTCTGAAAAATATTGTAAGTCAAACACTCAGTTCAGTTCAGTCGCTCAGTCGTGTCCGACTCTTGGCCACCCCATGGAGAGCAGCACACCAGGCTTACCCGTCCATCACCAACTCCCCAGAGCTTGCTCTAACGCATGTCCATTGAGTCTGTGATGCCATCCAACCATCTCATCCTCTGTCATCCCCCCCGTCTTTAATCTTTCCCAGCATCAGGTCTTTTCCAATGAGTCAGTTCTTTCCATCAGATTTACATAAACTTCATTATCATCTTTATAAGATGATGTTCAACTGTGGGAAGAGTGAGTACAGATAAGTAGGAATTCATGTAGTGGGAAGCTTTTTGTTGGCACATCTTTTTATAACAGATGTTTTCAATGGCTCTTGCATTACAACACCCCTGAGAGGAAAGGATGGTTAATATTTATGCTAACGCACTGGATGTCTCAGCAGGTAAAGAATCCACTTGCAACGCAGTCTACAAGAGATGCGGGTTCGATCCCTGGGACGGAAAAATCCCGTGAAAAATGAAAATGGCAATCCACACCAGTATTCTTGCCTGAAAAACTCCATGGTCAGAGAAGCCTGGCGGGCTACAGTCCAATGAGTCACAAAGAGTCAGACACCACTGAGCGACTAAGCACTCAGAAAAGTAAATTACTCCTTGATGTGTCACTGACTGTTTTGAGTCGAAGTCCAGCAAGAATCCTCCTGCCCAGTGTCACTCACTCCAGTAGGACAAAATCGAGTCCGGTTCAGAAGCAAAGAAAATTTCTAGCATTGGCGAGGCAGGAGCTTGGCTCTTGAGCACACCCTCGGCACCCAAGCCCTCCGCAGGGCTGCTCTGGGGAGCTCCTGTGGTGGGGGGGGAGGCCCCCGGGAGGGGAGGCCCCCCCGCCCCCGCGGCGCTCGCCCGGCGCGCAGGCGCTTTGCTCTCGGCACTTCCGACTGAGGGCCGGCGCAGCCACGTTGTATTGAGATGCGGGGAGCCACTCTTCAGCGCAGTGTGCGTGGACTTGAGGTGTTGGCGTGGCAGTTCTGCACCGGAAACTCTTAAGGCCTCTGCATATGGCTCCCTAGAGGTATGTGGAACTAGTCTAAGCACAAAAGAAGAGGTTAAACTTTATCATCTAGATTCCATCTTGTTTTTACAGGGATACTCAGTGGGCTCAGTGGTGACAGAGATTCAGATAATTTTGTCTCCTCGCCTCCAATTCCAAATTAGTTTGCGAATGTGTATATTATACATATATATAATTTTATTATTTTATTTTGTATGTGCAACTTTACTTCCATGGGTTGGGGAATTAGGGTCTGAGGTGAATTTTAAGCTTGAAAAGCACTTGTTGATCTGCAATATTTACTCCATACAGTAAATCAAATGGTTCTTGCTATTCCCTTGGGAATTTGTCCAAAAATCATGAGGTATCAAATAATGTCTGGCCTTAGAAACCTCAAAAGTTCATGTGGGGTTGGTGAGTCTTAGAGCAAATCCCTGGTCTCTCCTAATCACCAGCTCCTCCCCCTCCCACTGAGCAATGATCTCGGTTATAGAGGCCCTACCTTAAAAACAACCCTTAGTTATACAACAGAAATGAATGATTTAGAGTGCCAGCGGGTCCTAGTATGCAAGTGCAAGGGTTGGGTGTATTCTGTTGTGTCACATGCTCTTGGGAGTAGTTAGGGTTGTACTGCCCAAGGACGGTAACACAGTAATTGGGACAAATCATCCATTCTCAAACTTTTTGTTTTTAGGGCCCCTTACCCTCTTAAAAATTATCAAAGAAACCAAAGAGCTTTTGCTTATGCATATTACATCTATTTATATTTACCATTTGAGATGTAAAATAAGAAAAAAATCTAAGTATTGGGAAGCTGACAAGCTCATGGTAGAGAATATGAGTTTCCAATATTCTAATTTATTTTCAGAGATTGTTGTTATTGTTTAGTTGCTCAGTCATGTCCGATTCTTTGCAAACCCATGGACTGCAGCATGCAGGCTTCCCTGTCCTTCACCATCTCCTTAGTTTGCTCAAACTCATGTCCATTGAGTCAGTGATGTCATCTAATCATTATATCCTCTGTTGTCCACTTCTCCTCCTGCCTTCAATCTTTCCTAGCATCAGGGTCTTCTCCATTGAGTCAGTTCTTTGCATCACGTGGCCAGAGTATTGGAGTTTCAGCTTCAGCATCAGTCCTTCCAGTAAATATTCAAGACTGATTTCCTTTAGGATTGACTGGTTTGATCTCCTTGCAGTCCAAGGGACTCTCAAGTATCATCTCCAACACCACACTTTGAAGGCATCAGTTCTTCATCACTCAGCCTTTTTATTGTCCAACTCTCACATCCATACATGACAGCTGGAAAAACCATAGCTTTGACTGTATGGACCTTTGTCAGCAAAGTGATGTCTCTACTTTTTAATATGCTGTCTAGTTTTGTCATAGCTTTTCCAGCGAGAAAGAATCTTTTAATTTCATGGCTCTGGTCACTATCTGCAGTGATTTTGGAGCCCAAGAAAATAAAATCTGTCACTGTTTCCATTGTTTCCCCATCTATTTGCCATGAAGTGATGGGACTAGATGCTATGATCTTCGTTTTTTGAATGTTGAGTTTTAAGCCAGTTTTTTCACTCTCCGTTTCACCTTAATCAAGAGACTCTTTAATTCCTCTTCAGTTTCTGTGATAAGGGTGGTATCATCTGCATATCTGAGGTTGTTGATATTTCTCCACACAATATGGATTACAGCTTGTTGCTTCATTCAGCCCAGCATTTCACATGATGTACTCTGCATATAAATTAAATAAGCAGGGTGACAGTATACAGCCTTGATGTACACCCTTCTCAATTTAGAACTGTTGTTGTTCCATGTCTGATTCTAACTGTTGCTTCTTGACCTGCATATGGGTTTTGTAGAAGGCAGGTCAGGTGGTCTGCTATTCCCATCTCTTTAAGAATTTTCCCGTTTGTTTTTATCCACACAATCAAAGGCTTTAGCATAGTTGATGAAGCAGAAGTAGATGTTTATCTGGAATTCTGTAGCTTTTCCTGTGATCTGAGTTTGTGATTGGCAACAAATGCTGTGTTCTTTTCTTTAAAGTGACTAGAAAGCAAAGTGAAAATGTCCACCAGTGCCCAAATCTGAATAACCATACTTTGTCAGTATCTTTTCAAGATGATATGAAATTCCTTGAAAACAAGGTATGTAGTTCAACTTGGAGCTTAAATACTCACACAGTTGTTTTCTTCTAGCCAACTGTTGTACTTTGGTATACAACAGAAGTGCTTTATGAGTACTTTCCATTTTGTAACATAGAATATTAAAAAGAAATGTACTCTAGGCTTGAGAACTAACAACTTTCAATGCTTTTCCCAGGGCATTCTTAAGTAAAAGTTGCTTTTAAAAACTCTGACTACATGGCAATGAATTATACAGCAACTGCTAGAATAGTTTGGTGCACTGCCTTGATTGGTGCTAAGGCAACAGCAGCTTCACCCACATAGCTTTTGCAACATTAGTGCAAATGTTGATACAGTGAAAACAGCAAATATCCGCTTAGGATTATTATGTAAATAGTTTTGACCCTGTAGTTCCCTTGAAAGGATCTGGGAATCTCCAAGAGCTGGTAGATCATACTTTGAGAATCACTAATTTAATTTGAGATGCTATCATTCAAAAAAAAGATTTACTGAATCCTTGTTATTGCCAGGCACTTCTGTGTGCATGGGATATGTTGGTAGACAAAACAAGGAGCTCTGCCTTCATGGAGGTTATTTTCTTGCTGGGGTGGTGGCAAACAGTAAGATAGTAGCTATAATCAATACATGTCTTAGGAGATGGATCAGGAGATGAGAAGTGCTATGGAAAAAAAAATAGAGCAAGGTAAGGGTGATTGAGAGTGCTGGTAGGTGACAAGGAGCAGGTGGAAATTTTAGGTCTTATGGAAAATGATATATGAGCAGTTTTACAAGAGGTGAGGGAATTAGCCATGTAGCTACCTGGTGGAGGAATGTTTCAGTCAAGGGACCAGAGTATGCTTGGTATGGTCAAAAAGCACAAGGAAGCCTGTAAAGAGGGGTGGGGTGTAAAGGCCTAAGATATATGGTCAGAAAAGGAAGGGAGGAACAGATTGTGTAGAAATGGGAGGTACTGGAGGCTTTAAAAGGTTACTTTTCTGCTGTATTGAGGATAAACTGTACAAGACAAGGTCAGAAAATAGAGATTAATTAAGAGGCCTATGTAGTAATCCAAATGAGATAAAAGTGGGTGGGGACAGAGTTGTAGATGTGGAACTGGTGAGGAGGGAGAATGGTAGACTTGATAATGGTTTTGAAGTGGGTGTAAGAGATAAAGAGAAGTTAAAGGTAGCTTCAAAATTTTGGGCCTGAGCAACTGAAAAGAGAGTGTAGTGTACCTCATACAAAAATTAACTCAAAACTTACTGTAGATTTCAGTGTCAAGTTATAACACTTTTGGAGGAAAATACAGAAGACAGTCTTCATGATCTAAGCATAGGCAAAGATTTCTTAAGCATAACACAAAAAGTATGGCCTATAAAAGAAAGAAGATCAGTTATTGGACTTCATCAAAATTAAAAATATTTGCTCTTTGAAAAGATACCATTAAGAGAATGAAAATTATGTCATAGCATGGAAAAATTATTTGAAAACTATTCAATTGCTTGGATATTTCTATCCAGAATATATTAAAAAATGTTTAAACTCAACAGGAAGAAAACAAACAATTCACTTTTGAAAATGACAGGGATTTGAACAGGTACTTCAGCAAGGATGGCAGGAAAGCACATGAAAAGATGCTTCACATCTTTAGTCATTAAGGAAATGTAAATTAAAGCCCAAGAGAGAGGATGGAAGGAAGGAAGATTCCAGTAACTAGTAGAAGGAGAATAGGTATGGATGAGTGCAGACTAGGTGCTGTTCAGTTCAGTTCAGTCACTCAGTTGTTTCTGACTCTTTGCGACCCAATGGATCGCAGCACACCAGGGCTCCCTGTCCAACACCAACTCCCAGAGTTCACTCAAACTCATGACCATCGGGTCAGTGATGCCATCCAGCCATCTCATCCTCTGTCGTCCCCTTTTCCTCCTGCCCCCAATCCCTCCCAGCATCAAAGTCTTTTCCAGTGAGTCAACTTTTCGCATGAGGTGGCCAAAGTAATGGAGATTCCGCTTTAGCATCAGTTCTTCCAAAGAAATCTCAGGACTGATCTCCTTTAGAATGGACTGGTTGGATCTCCTTGCAGTCCAAGGGACTCTCAAGAGTCGTCTCCAACACCACAGTTCAAAAGCATCAATTCTTCGGCACTCAGCTTTCTTCACAGTCCAACTCACATCCATACATGACCTTTGGAAAAACCATAGCGTTGACTAGACGGACCTTTGTTGGCAAAGTAATGTCTCTGCTTTTCAGTATGCTCTCTAGATTGGTCATAACTTTCCTTCCAAGGAGTAAGCGTCTTTTAATTTCATGGCTGCAGTCACCATCTGTGGTGATTTTGGAGCCCCCAAAATAAAGTCTGCCACTGTTTCCACTGTTTCCCCATCTATTTCCCATGAAGGGATTTGACCAGATGCCATGATCTTCATTTTCTGAATGTTGAGCTTTAAGCCAACTTTTTCACTCTCCACTTTCACTTTGATCAAGAGGCTTTTTAGTTCCTCTTCACTTTCTGCCATAAGAGTGGTGTCATCTGCATAGCTGAGGTTATTGATATTTCTCCCGGCAATCTTGATTCCAGCTAGTGCTTCTTCTAGTCCAGCATTTCTCATGATGTACTCTGCATATAAATTAAATAAGCAGGATGACAATATACAGCCTTGATGTATTCCTTTTCCTATTTGGAACCAGTCCGTTGTTCCATGTCCAGTTCTAACTGTTGCTTCCTGACCTGCATATAGGTTTCTCAAGAGGCAGGTCAGGTGGTCTGGTATTCCCATCTCTTTCAGAATTTTCCACAGTTTATTGTGATCCACACAGTCAAAGGCTTTGTGCCTAAGCAAATTTGCTGGCTGTTTCTGGTGAAGAATTTCCTTGTTTCGATTAGAAATAATGAAAAGGAAAGTAGGTGTAAAACCTGAAGAACTTACCCTTTCCAATATTTTGAAATGCAAATACACACACACACACATACAACACACATATGCACTTTGTATTTGAGTGCGTGTATATGTCTGTGTGGCTTCCCTGGTGTCACAGAGGTTAAAGCATGTGAATACATAATACACTTCTATTACAAAGGGCAGAACATTGAGGCAATAAAAATACAAATGAACAGGTTTTTGATGTACCCCTGCTCTTGATACAACATAGTTGGGGAGAAGAGATAAATGATTTTTCCTGAGTGTGTTTAAACAACAGGAAGTTTTGATTTCCTCTGGAAGAGAAACCTGCTCTATGTTCTACCTGTTCTTTGAATAATGTCGAAGCCTGGGTGACTAGCTCTTAGGTAACTGTGATCGGCAGTGCAGGCTTCTTTCTTAAGATCACAGGTTGCCCTTTATTTCTTAAGCTGCAGTTTTGTGCTGTTATTTTTCCCTCTCCATCTGATTCATCCTGAGTCATGGGGAGCACAATCTCATTGTGATGGAGTACACTGCAGAGAGAGCTGCCTTGCTTGTTCTGCACCATTTAATGTTTGCTTGAGTCTTCCTATAAGAAATAGTTTGAAGAGTCACGACACAGGGGAAAAAAATAGGAGTATGAGGATTCTGCCTGAAAAGGCTGGATTAGTAGAAATGAGATTAACTAAGAGAGTTTTCTGTTGTTTTCCTAGGGGAAAAAAAATGAACTAGTGTT
Source organism: Nanger dama (assembly GCA_917880005.1). Taxonomy (NCBI): domain Eukaryota; kingdom Metazoa; phylum Chordata; class Mammalia; order Artiodactyla; family Bovidae; genus Nanger; species Nanger dama. Next base: position 7,283,875 of record CAKJTW010000036.1, read on the forward strand.
TGTGAAATCTCTGTGTGTCATGATTCTCTAACAACCAAATAGCTTTTAACAGTGGCATTCTCTCCTGATGAAAGATTCCGTTCGAGCATGCCAGGTTCCTAGGCGGGCTATGTACGCTGGGGGAGGGATCCCCTTAGTGGCAGAACAGCATCACCAAATGTCACATCTCCTTGGTCATTAGTCTTCCCGATACACATATTCGTCTGATCCCTCAGTGGGGAGTTGAAGGATGTCATCCAGTCTCACCGAAAAGACATGATTTTCCAGGATGTGGGAGGCTTCTGTTCATTAAGCTGAAGCTGAGTGTACCTTGATGAGTTTAATCTGAGCATAATGACCCTGAACTCAGTGGGAGTTACTTCCCAGGATATAGGACAAGGGCAGTATACCTTGAGGATACTGAAAGCTGTAATAGGATGAAAGTGTGGTACATTTCTCTTCTTTCCTCCTTCTTTCTGTGCTTAATACAGTTATTTCAAATGTAAGTATGATACATTTAGAAGATGGAGACAATGAATCAAAAATCACTCTTTGACCTCTCTTTTGCCTCAATGCATTGAAATCTAACTTATTTGCTATAACAGTAATAATTCCCTTTGCAAGGCTCAGGAACAATAGCACATAGTAAAATGACAGAAAATGCAATTTATTGCATTAATGGTGAGCAATTGGAACAAAACATATTGATTTAGAAATCATTCTGTGTGTAATTATGTGTGTGCTTTGTGTTAAGGAAAAAAATACATAAAATGGAAGAATGTGAGGGAATAAAACATCTCTTCATTGGCATGATATGATCCTTTGCTTGAGAATCTTTCTATAGTTATAAGTTATAAAAAGCATATTTGAAAAAGCATATTTGCCCCCGAAACTGTGTATCTTGCAGTAAAATCCATTCGCAGCGCTTGTGAATTCAGCTCACATAGCCTTCTTGTAGGCTGTAAGGAGGTTCAAGCTGTTCTAAAACAGTCATCACGATCCATTACACTTTGTTCCCTGCAGCTTTTGTTCCTAGTTGCATGTGATACTGTTGATTAAGAAAGAAAATTTAAAATATATGCTGACTTCACATTTGGAAGGATTATAGTTTCACTTGTTCAAAGCATTCTTGGCTATATTATACCTTCTAGAATATAGTACGAAAACCCAGGGCAAAGGTAACATTTCAAAGAAGGATATGTCAAATTAATATTCCTTTTTGTTAACAGAATTATCTTAAGAGAAAAATACTTTGTGAGATTGTGAGTTTGTTTAAATGTGGGAAACAGAAGCCAATAATTTAAGCCTGAAAGGCTTACTGCAAATACCTATATTGCTGAAGCAAAAGCGTTCTGCCTCGACACACAATAAAGAAAATTTATCTTTAATTGGAGATTGTATTGAGTTTTAATAATAAAATGCATCACATCTAGTATATTAAAGTATGTTTAGAATATAAGTTTTCTCTTTTTGGATGTTGAATATTATAGAGAAAGATCTACTTTGAGATGTAACATATTTGAAGGAAAAACACATATTTTTATATTAGTTCATTCCTTCAAGCTCTAGGCAAAACTGAATGTTTTCTCCCAGGAACCTACTCCTGCTCCTTTTGGTCATTATTACTTAATATCTTGGGGTTATTAGATCTTCTTTGAGATCTTTTATACTTTCCTTCCATATGTAATCAGTTACCATGTCCTACCAAGTTGTCTTCTTTTTATATTTTGTAAAGTATAGTTGGTTTACAGTGTCGTGTTAGATTCAGGTGTACAGCAAAGTGATTCATATATTTATATGTATATGAATATATTTTTATATGCTCTTTCAGATTCTTTCCCAGTATAAATTATTACAAGATATTAATATAGTTCTAAGCTTTCTTTTTTAAAAAGAAAATCCTTCAAAGAATCACAGGTTTTTATGTCTTAGAAGAAAGTTTCTGTAGTCCAGTTTTTTAAGACTTATTTAAGTAACAGAACCTTTTCTCTGAATGATACCTAGAAGCCCCAAATTACTACTATGACTGTTACTACTGCTGAGTCTGATTTGGTTGAAGCAACGGTAGACAGGAAGGTCATAGACCTCTATCTGTTTGGTCCATTTTTCTTGGCTTGCTGTCACCTTCAAAGATACTTTATTAAACAAAGGTCCAGAGATTAAGTGTCTTGTCCGAGATCATTAAGCCAGCTAGTGCAGAGCTAGGACCAGAAGTTGCTACAGTTTAGTGCCTTTTGGATCCATCACCCATAACTATTGCTATCACCACCAGAGACCTGGCTTATTGCAATACATTCTTAGCTGTCTTTGATTTCTCCCCTTGCACAGCCGCATCTATAGAACAGAAGGTATTTTGTGTTCCTCGGTACAGCAAGCTCCTATGGCTCCACTGCCTATATCAGCAAGCCTCAATCTTTATGGGTTCACTTTAGGCTTCGCATAAGCCACTTACCTTGTTTCCCAGTCAAAAGCCACCATGCCAGCCTGTTTGCTTTCTTCACTGATCATTGAACTATCTGCAAGTCTTTTTTTTTTTTTTTTAAATATTCCCCTCTGCCTGGAATGCTGACTTTCTATTGAACATTCAAGGCTCAGATCAACATCTCTGAAGCCTGTCCTAACTATATATGTTCATAGTTACTCCTTTTGTCTTTTGGAGGATAGCATGTGTTCTGTACCATTATTTTGGCTTTTAAATTTCAAATTGGTAAGGATATGTATTGTCCAGTCAGTAAAAATGTAAGTTCTGCTAGGACATGGACCATAGCTTATTCTGTATGCAATACTGATGCAGTGCTGGGTGAGAACCAACTATATTTTATGAGTGAATTAAATTGAACTGAGGTGATGAAAAATTCTCCCTGCTCTTGATCACTACACAGGAATCTACTGCAGCCTTTTTCATGTAGCAGATGATAAATATTTCATCCATTTCATCCTTTGTCCTTTCCCACTTTAAAAAATTTAATCTAAAAAGATTTTCTATTTGATCATACTCTGTAACTGTACCATCAACCTAATCATTAAGCATTCCTAGTTGAATATAACATGTCAATAATAATGTAAATATTTTATTGAAAATACCTATTTTTATAAGTTCTCAGTAAATGTCTTTATACTTACATAGTACAATAAATATGATACCTGTTCAAAAATTAAGATTCGCTGAATCTTAATTTGCTCCTAGAGCAGAGGCTGTCCACACCTCTCTCATATCCAGATGACAAACTCAGACAGGACTCCAGGACTTGTTTACCTATACACCTACAATTAAAATTCAGAAGGCAGAGTTATATGAAATGAAAAATAGAGTCAGATGCTTATTGGTTTGACAATGAGAAATAGTTTTGATAATTAGGTTATGTGATGAGTAGTCTTGATATACTTTGTTAATATCATTCTTAAAAATATGCAAGCTGAAGACTTAAGTCAATTTATTGAAAGTTTAACAAACACAATTTATATTAACTATATTGACAATATTGAATATAATTAACAATGTCTTAGTTTTCCCAACTTGTTCTTAGCTATAGGAAATGATGCTAAATGAATGCTTAAGAGATATAGTTAATAGTTATTTGATCAGTCTTAGAACAAACTTTTTGATGTCTCTAATGATAGATAACAAATCTCTTCACAATTCAGGATGATTTCTGTTTCTTTGCTTTCAACAAAATTGAGGAATGTCTAATGGAGTTGTTAATTAACTCGTGGATCACAAAAGTAATATTTAAAGATGTGCCACTGTGTGGTTTTGGAATATAAAGTAAAAGATGTTCAGAGATGAATGATGTTTCTATAAAAATTTGCTCCAATTCCATCTATTTATACATGTGAACAAGGATTCTCAGAGCTCACAAAAAACACTTTATAATTGTTACTGAACCCAGTCTCATTGTAGCAATAAGTAATATTCATCCACTAAAACATGTATTGAGATAAAACAATCCTCATCTACTCCATTAATGAAAGACTTTCTAAATTCTTTCTCTTATGTTTAAAATCTGTATTATGTTGCTTTTGTTAAACTCTATATTAGTAATAATTATAATCATGATTCAGTCTAGGAGGAAAAATTCTGGAAAAATGAAACCGCATCAGGAAAAGATTTTCAAGAATGAAAATATTTTACATGAAGATATTCTGTAGGAAAGCTGGAATGGAAACACAAATTCAAAGAGAATAAAGAATGATACAACATTTCTACAATATTGACAAGTGTTGACGATCAGCTTGTTCATATAAATATATATATATCGATGCATGGTATTTGAGTATTAATACAGCAGCTTTGGTATTTATATATTTTTGATATATTAATTATTCCATTATTATAAAATGTCAAGTTTACAACGTACCAAAAGTCAAATCCTTTGCAACCATGTAAATTTTTTAAATCCAGAAACTCTGTATTATTACAGTCTTTACTGAAATTCTCAATTGAAGTTTATATTCACTTTAAACGAGCATGGTGAAATGTTTGATAATTTAAGATCTTATAGAAATTCTGCATCATTATTCTAAATGATACAGTTCATTACATACATTGTATGGCAGGATAGAAAATGAAGAAGTCTATATTTGATGTGTGATGTTGGTGGTTTAGTTGCTAAGTCATGCCTGACTCTTGTGACCTCCTCATGGACGTAGCCTGCCAGTCTGCTCTGTCCACGGGCTTTCCCAGGCAAGAATACTGGAGTGGGTTGCCGTTTCATTCTCCAGTATTTGAGGTATTCTGACCTCAATTTCTTGCTAAAATAATATAAAAAAATATATCTATACCTGACTACCCTATTACAGCAACCATGCAAACTTAAAATGAAATAACTTAGGTGTGAATTAACACCTGGTGAATGGTATGTAGTTTTTCATAATTATTTTGAAGGGAAATACAAGTAAATTTTGAAAACTCCTCTGGCGAAGAAGCACTGACTGTCATAGCATCTGCCTGTCTCCAGCCTTATCAGGTGCTTTCCTCTTTTTTACTTTCTTCTTCCAAAGCTCACTGATTCTTTTTTAGTACTGTGGATGCTTCCAGTTGCTTCCTGCCTAAGGATTTTTCCTCCTTCCTTATCTACTTAATGGCACCACTCTGTCCCTAATACTAACTCAATTGCCCATAGCCAGATAATGTCCGCTCATCCTTCTGAACCGAACTTCAGTGTAAGGTCTTACAGAAGCCTTCTCTAAATCATTTCTCAAAGGTAGGTTCCCTAGACTCCTCTTTAATACCATAACACCTTAATCTTTTCCTGAGTATCTCTTATCCCAGTTAGAACTTTAAAATTTGAATATATATATATATATATATATTTCTTGTGAGTCCTTTAGGGAAAGTACCAATTCCGTCTTGCTCACTGCTGTATTGCCAAGAGAGTCCAGCACAGAGATGATGTTAATGATAGTGAAAAGAAATTATTCATGGCTTTTGTTAAAGATGGTAAGGTAGATTTTATTTAGTTTTGTTGTAACAAATATAGGGACCATGTTGATAGACTTTTTCAGTGGGAGCAGAGATTGGGCTCAGCTCTGAATAGAGCATGGGCAAATGGGAATTTAGAAAGGGAGTCAGTGGATGAAAAATCCCTTGCCAAGAGCAAGGTGGAATTCTGGCTACACCTGTATAACAGGAGTCTCATGGAAGATAGGCCAGGATAATCAGATATCACTTGGTGGTCGGCAGACGATGAGGAGCTTCATCAAATATTGGGTGGGCGGGGTGTTCTTGTTTCAATGACTTAGCAGAGTTCTTGTTAAAACTGAATTGTACATGGAATACACAGATGAGCCTTCGAGAAATGTTTGGAAGCTTGACTAAAGTTTGGTCAAGCAAAGACTCTGTGTCAGTGGGTGCATAGAAGTGACTCAGTGTTTACTGAAATGAATATTTGTTGAATAACAACAGCTTATTCTTAGTATCTGTGTGTGGTCATAGATACTGGTAGAGTATTATTACTCATTTAAGGAAGAAGAAATTCTGTATTCATGAATGATCCTAAGAAAACTTCACAAATAGTTCCATGGATCCAATAAAGATTATATATAAAAAGAGACTTGCAAGATGTTAAAATAATTATTCAGATGTTGGCTAGTTCATGTAAATTCTCTGCAACATTTTGAATTCTCTGAGATGCAGTCACCAGAATGGGTTCAGATTTGCAGGAGATTTTTTTGAGGAAAATGTATATTAAAGATAAAGGGGATAAAGGTGGAGTAGGTGGGGAATTCTTCAGACTGTGAGGCAATTAAGACACTTTTGAAGAACAGGGAAAGGAAGGAGAATTTGACAGAAAAGTCTTTGATTTCATTATGTGTCTAAGAATGTGCCAAGCAAATCAATGAAGAGTTCTCCAGCTTGCCACTCATTAGAGGAGTTTCATATCCTACAAGATGGACCTACACTAGGACCACGGCCATGTGGAACCAAGACTTGGGAGGGCCCAGGGGAAAGAAAGTGTGCAAACATGGTGGTGGACCCCACGGGATGCAGCTGGGGCTGTTGATCCATTGTGCTCATGCCAGCAGGAGAGCTGAGTGGTGCATTCACATGGCATCCACACCCAGGAATCTAGAAAGTATTATCTGTCCAACATACTGCAGTTTATCTATACACAGTGCTGGGGGCAGGGCCTATTTTTTTTTTTAATTGACTAGTTTGTAATTAATGACATCTATGTTCCTCCATGAATTTGACTGAGCTCATTCAATAATGCTGCCAAACTTCTTGGCCTTACTTGTGTTTGCCATCAGCTTACAAAATATTCCAGACAATATGGATCTCACTTCTTCATGACCATTTACTGCTTGGAACTGACAGGTTGGTCTTTGGTTATTCCAATGTTGGATTAAAGAACAATTTTTAAAAATGAGAAATAGAGATAGGACTTTAGCGAACAGTCCTCACTGTTGTTAAAGTTCTCTGGCACAACCACTTCCAAAATATTGCAACATATAGGAATTCAAAGGAAAAAAATTCAGAAATATTTAATCATAAAAGCACCTCCAGTTCTAGTGGCTAATCACTATTACTTGGCAGTGAGTTCCACTTTGGAGAAATGTAAAGACCTAGGGATAATAAGCATTTGTAGAGGCTGGAGAAGATCAATTCTTGTCTTCTCCTCGGGGTTTTCGTCTGTCCTCAGCAGTTACAATTAAATAATCAATTCCATTTACCCCTAGAGGAGTTTTGTTAATGGCGCTGTTACTATCCTTGTCAATTCACCCTTGGAGGCACAATTTCAAGTGTGGTCACCAAGGTGATGCCACATGGGTCAATATTCACTCTCACTCTGAGGTGACCCAGACTTCACAGACCTTGATTTTAGGCCAGGCTTGTACTCTCTTTATATGTAATTATGAATCAATCACATAGAGCACTAATAATCATCATACAGAGGTCTGATATTAAAATAACATTGAGGGGTAAAAGCTTTCAAATTTCCTCTCTTCTTATTATCTGACCTTCCCTCCCTAGGGCAACTTGGTTTTAAGTGGCTGTATACTTGCATGATGGTTTTGCTAGGTGTCCCTTTTTTTTTTTCCTTCTCTTCTGATTCTTTACATTAGATAGTAGGAAATGCAAGGAATACACATTTTCATGTATAGTGACCACTTGTTTTCATCATCAAAGTAATATAATGACCTCTGGTCAAGATAGAATCAGAAACCTCTCTAATCTCTCTTTGTCTCATGAATTGCCATGGTGATAGGAAGGGAGGAGAACTGGGAAAGGACCAGAACTTATTAAATCCATGTGAAATTTATTTCTGACTTGGACATTGGCTGATTCCTATTGTAATAGTGAATAATACCATCTTCCAAAAAAGTCTCTTTGCATCCTCTCAGGACTTTAGAGATTGTGGCTGATGGGGAATATGTTCTTGCATTTGTAATGCTGTTTTAGTTTTACCCATACAACATTTGCCACGAAGAAGGAAAACTGTAGCATCCTGTGGTTGTTTCAGGGTGTTAATGGTGTCAAGCAAGAATTGTAATGGAGAAGCTCAAATGGAGGACCCTTTTCCAACTGCTCTTTCAGCAAGAATGCTGATACCTGAAGAAAAAAATGTGCCCTCCAGAGAGAGAGAGAGAGACAGAGAAACAGAAACACACACACACAGAAAGAGAGACAGAGATGGACAGATAGACACACACATGCAGTGAACTCTAACCATGGCCACAACGGTACTGCAGAGCTGACTAGAAGGAAGGGAGACTTTCATGCTAATCAGTGGTGTGGATTTAATCCTCACCATGAACAAGTCCATGGAACAAGAATGAGGGCTACCTGTGATCACACAAGGGGCTCTGGGGAAAGGAGACAGCACAACACTGTAGAGAAAGGGGAGAAGGGGCAGGAACAACTGGGCTCATAGTAGAGGATCTGGACAGCTGCATCCCAGATACTATTTCCTGATCACTCTGGTTAAGGTGGTTTCCTGTGTTCTACAGAATACCAGTTCTGTTTAGATAGGACACACCAAAAGGATTCCACGATCAAATAAATTAGGAGATACTTCCTATCATATCTTCCCAGGTGGAGTTGTATAATACACAGAGTTGTGTGAAGTAAAAAAGCAGTCTAAATTTATTTAAACCCAGTGTTTCTCAAACTTCTTGAATATAAAACCTTATTTAGATATTGATTGTTTATATCTAACAGAAAGTGTGTCCTGTTAAATACATTGTGGAAATGCCATGGTAGTGGTTATTATCATATAATAAATGTAGAGCAGTGAGAACTGGATATCAGAATCCAGAATTCTTATAAATATACTCTAGTGCATCTGGGTCATCTGGAAGTTTGTAAAAATGCCAATTTCAGATCTCATCCTTAATCTAAGAAATCTGAAGCCAGATAATCAGGTCTTATGATCTGTACTTTGAAAATGTTTCCCTGGTGATTCTTATGAGCCAGCCCAGAACCAGTCTATGGATCAGCCTTTAGACACCATGGGCTCAGGGTGTTCCAATTAAGCTTTTGTTGGCTCTGTGAAGATCAAGTCAGATAATCCATGTAGGTAGTGTTATATATGCTGCTGCTGTTCAGTTACTGAACTGAATGTAGCTTAACTGTACTTCAGAGCCCAAATTCTGGTGCCCAAAGCTAGCAAAATCCAGTAATTCTTTCAAATTTCTACTTTAACAAAGTTAGTTTTTCTGAATGTGTTATCTTTTATTTTTAAAATGAAAACAATACTATTTAAGAAATTGAATGAAGGGTAGATGACAGGATAGCATACAGAATAATTTTATGAATCCACAATTCAAGAATAGAAGGATTTAATGTAGAGAAATACAGATTAAACTGCCCTTTAGGTATTTTGGTAGAAATGACTGTACATGGAGTGATTGTACATGCAGTGACAGTTGAGTGGAGAGAAACCTGGCAAGCTGGAGAAAACATCACCTGGAAGGTTTCTTGGAGAATCTACTCCAACAGTCTGCTCCTGAGGATCTTCCATAGGCGTCTGCATCATGCTTAGGTCTTAGCTTGACTGTTTACTTGAAGGTAATGAAGCATGAATGGTGATGGTTCTGGTAAGGTTGTGGTTGTTCAGTCACTGAGTCATGTCCAACTCTTTGTAACCCCATGGACTGCAGCATGCCTGGCTTCCCTGGCCTTCACTGTCTCCTGGGATTTGCTCAGACTTATGTCCATTGAATTGGAGATGCCATACAACCATCTCATCCTGTCATCCCCTTCTCCTCTGGCCCTCAATCTTTCCCAGCATCAGGGTTTTTTTTCAGTGAGTTGGCTCTTTGCATCAGGTGGCCAAAGTATTGCAGCTTCAGCTTCAGCATCAGTCCTTCCAATAAATATTCAGGGTTGATTTCCTTTAGGATTGATTGATTTGATCTCTTTCCTGTCCAAGGGATTCTCAAGAGTCTTCTCCAACACCACAATTCCAAAGCATCAATTCTCTGGTGCTGTCCATAGATCCTTTAAACTTAACTAAGAAATTATGATTCCATGGTCAGAAACAACTATGTCTAGTAATGATTTGATGTTGCCAATGTTTGTTCAGAGTACTGTTGGTTACAGTAAAGTACGTAGGATTGGAACTTTAAGAAAAACTGCAAAAGTCTAGATTGTTCCTGTGAAATAGATTTATTTTATCATCAAGATTTCTTGGTTTAGCTCAATGGAGAGGAACACACATTTGCTGGTCTTCAAAGAAACCATCCAGGTGATGTTTTCCTGGTGGCCTTCTACATATAATGATTAATTCTAAGGCAGTATACCTAAATTAGAAGACCCCAAAGAATGTTAGGTGAGAAGTTTGCCTTTGAACCAGAAATTGTCCCCAGAAGAGGAATGTGATATTTTGAGGCAGTGCTTCTGAAATGCGAATGGACATATGAATCACCTGGGATCTTTTTAAAATGCAGATTCTGCATTTCTGCAGGGGTAGGGCCAGAGATTCTGCGTTTCTTACATGCTCTTGGGTAATGCTGACGTGTCATGAACCACGATGACACACTGATGTTCTAAGGTATTTGGAAAGCTGTCCTCTTTGGGAGCATATCAAGTGGGCCTTAGAAAGCATCACTATGAACAAAGCTAGTGGAGATGATGGAATTCCAGTTGAGCTATTTCAGATCCTGAAAGATGCTGTGAAAATGCTGCACTCCAAATTTGGAAAACTCAGCAGCGGCCACAGGACTGGAAAAGGTCTGTTTTCATTCCAAACCCAAAGAAAGGCAATGGCAAAGAATGCTCAAACTACCACACAATTGCACTCATCTCACACACTAGTAAAGTAATGCTCAAAATTCTCCAAGCCAGGCTTCAGCAATACATGAACCATGGACTTCCAGATGTTCAAGCTGGTTTTAGAAAAGGCAGAGGTACCAGAGATCAAATTGCCAACATCCACTGGATCATGGAAAAAGCAAGAGAGTTCCAGAAAAACATCTATTTCTGCTTTATTGACTATCCCAAAGCCTTTGACTGTGTGGATCACAATCAACTGTGGAAAATTCTGAAAGAGATGGGAATACCAGACCACCTGACCTGCCTCTTGAGAAATCTGTATGCAGGTCAGGAAGCAACAGTTAGAACTGGACATGGAACAACAGACTGGTTCCAAATAGGAAAAGGAGTACATCAAGGCTGTATATTGTCACTCAGCTTATTCAACTTACATGCAGAGTACATCATAAGAAATGCTGGGCTGGAAGAAACACAAGCTGAAATCAAGATTGCCAGGAGAAATATCAATAACCTCAGATATGCAGATGACACCACCCTTATGGCAGAAAGTGAAGAGGAACTAAAGAGCCTCTTGATGAAGGTGAAAGAAGAGAGTGAAAAAGTTGGCTTAAACCTCAACATTCAGAAAACGAAGATCATGGCATCTGGTCTCATCACTTCATGGGAAATAGATGGAGAAACAGTGGAAACAGTAACAGACTTTATTTTTGGGCTCCAAAATCACTGCAGATGGTGATTGAAGCCATGAAATTAAAAGATGCTTACTCCTTGGAAGGAAAGTTATGATCAACCTAGATAGCATATTCAAAAGCAGAGACATTACTTTGCCGACTAAGGTCCTTCTAGTCAAGGCTATGGTTTTTCCGTGGTCATGTATGGATGTGAGAGTTGGACTGTGAAGAAAGCTGAGTGCCGAAGAATTGATGCTTTTGAACTGTGATGTTGAAGACTCTTGAGAGTCCCTTGAACTACAAGGAGATCCAACCAGTCCATTCTGAAGGAGATCAGTCCTGGGATTTCTTTGGAAGGAATGATGCTGAAGCTGAAACTCTAGTACTTTGGCCACCTCATGCAAAGAGTTGACTCATTGGAAAAGACACTGATGCTGGGAGGGATTGGGGGCGGAGGGGAAAGGGACGACAGAGGATGAGATGGCTGGATGGCATCACGGACTCGATGGACGTAAGTTTGAGTGAACTCTGGGAGTTGGTGATGGACAGGGAGGCCTGGCGTGCTGCAATTCACGGGGTCTCAAAGAGTCGGACACGACTGAGCAACTGAACTGAACTGAACTGGAAACTTAAGAGAACAGTGTATTTATTATACTTCACCCAGAAGCATTCTGAACAAACTGTGTGGAAGTGCAGCTGAACAGTTACACAGAATTAAAAATGTTTCCTCTCTGTTTTTCACCTTTGCAACACTTGTGGCTGCCAGTTGAACAAGGCTAGTGCAGTGTGAGTGGCTGCCAGTGGACAGTGATGAAAACAAGATTTACTGAAACAAAGGTTTCTTATAAATAATTTGGAAATACTTTTGGAACCCATTTCTTGGCAATGGAAATAGAACATTGCAGATCCTTTTAAGTGAATGATTTAGTTGTGGGAAGTCCTCAGTTGGTGATTCTGGAATTACTTAATGATGTTGTGCCACTGTCTATAAACTTGAGAGGATATTGTACAGAACGTGAAAATCCCAGAGCAAGGAAGCCATGTGGGATCATGCTCTCTTTGCACAGTCATCTAATGCAAGGTTTTGCTGGAGAGCTGTGTGACACAACCTGTTACACATGAAATGGCCCCTCGGGGATAGATTAGAGCCAAAACAGGAATCCACAAAAGAAGTCCACTATGTTTGGACAAGCATCTGACCAGTCAACCTTTTTTGTATTTTTCTGGTCATATGACCTCCACTTTTTCTGTGACTCACTTGTCAAGTACATTTTGCCTACACACAGGACATGTAACAGTTCAAAAGTCAATTATGTTTGTCCCAGCTGTAAACTGACTGCAGAGATGACTAAAAACACCATAGAACTGAACCTAGAATAGTAATTTTGCTGTTTTTGTTCAATGCTGTATTAGGAAAAAAAAGATTTAGAGGGCTATCAGGTTGGTAAAACTTGGTATGAATTGGTGATTGTATAGTGATAATTATCATGTGTGGAGACAGGGTGGATGCAAGAATGATCTATTATTATTTTACTGAGTTGGTTTTGTTATTGACTGTACAAAGGAAATTAGCCCCATGTCATACATATTCACGTTTTTCCATAGTTTGCCTTTTTCTTTGGATTTTGTTTAGTGCCCTTATCCACACATATACTTTGAAATTTATGTTGCCTTCATACTACCAAGTTCCCCCACTGAAGTGAAGTGAAGTGAAAGTCGCTCAGCTGTCTGACTCTTTGCGACTCCATCCATGGAATTCTCCAGACCAGAATACTGGAGTGGGTAGCCATTTCCTCCTCCATGGGATCTTCCCAACCCAGGGACAGAACCCGTGTCTCTCATGTCTCCTGCATTGGCAGGTGGGATCTTTACCACTGTGCTACCTGGGAAGCCTCTACTACAGTATCACCTCTGAATTCCAGGTAAGGCAAGGGCAAAAGATGTTAGCTGACTGGTCTTCTACAGAGCATTCTGGGAGCCTTGCCCAGTGGCCTGTGCTTTCATTTAGTTGACCCAAACTCTGTTCTATAGATACTTCTGGTTTCAAGAAAGCTGGGAGATGTAGTTGATCAGCTGTGCAGTTGCCAGCCCATTAAAAATCAGAATACTGTTCATAAGGAAGGAGATTAGATATCAGTAGATAATAACAGTGTGTGCCACTTTCCTGTTCTTGCACATTTTTGCAATGGCGGGACCAGAAATGTCTTGTTTTCTTTTTGTGTAATATCATTGTGCATTCACACTCTTCAATTCATATCACCATTTTGGTAAGGACCAATTTATATGCAAATATGTGAGCTGAAGCATATGACTGCTTCCAATAAGAATGATGGTATCTATTGTCTTTTGGTGTGTACAGTCGTTGGGGAACCCTAAACTTTTCTTTTCACATTTTACCCAGTGATATTTGTGGCATATGTCTGTGGCATATGTCTTATTTAATGTCCAGAAGTTAGAGACTGTCAATTTGATAGAAATGGGGCAAAGGAAATGGGGATGATAAGGGAAGTTTATCAAGTATGCACAGCAGCATTTAGCTGTTAAATAGCAATGGTTAGTACTTTGCTGCCCAGTGCTTTGACTGTAAGATATGGTTGAAAAATAAAAGGAGTGTATAAATGATGATCAATAGAGATGTTAATAATCTCTTTAGTGAGCATTATGTTGTCAACATGAACTGCAGTAGTGTACACTAATATTCAGAAAAGTGCTCTGTTAGTTTCCTCCACAACCATCCCCTGGGAGTATATGATTTCTCACTACCAGAATTTCTGCTTTGAAAGACACTCTGAGAGCCATTATAGAATTCTCACGTAGTAATAATGCTATTTTATATAAAAGACATTTTCAGAGTATGGCTCTCATGGGTGGATCTAGGTTTTGCAGGACCTGAAACTTAAAAAAACTTAGGCCTTTTTAAGAAGAGTATATAAAATAGATGTAAATGTGAAAACTTACTTATAATGAGAGAAGATAATAAAGATAATTGATAAATTTAAAAGCTGGAAAATACACAGGTATCAGAAAAATCCAGAAAAGTAATATAACATTATGTATAACATAACCTCTCTAGTACTTTTTACCCCTGCTTTTTTTTTTTTTTTTGGCTACACAGTATTTGACTTTTCATACGGCAAAGATTTTGTAATGTTGTCTATAGAAAGAATAGAAAGATAATTTAATCTTTCCTCTGTTGTTCAGTTCAGTTGCTCAGTCATGTCTGACTCTTTGCAACCCCATGGACTGCAACATGCCAGGCCTCCCGGTCCATCACCAACCCCCAGAGTTTACTCAAACTGATGTCCATTGAGTCAGTAATGCCATCCAACCATCTCATCCTCTGTGGTCTCCTTCTCCTTCTTCAGTCTTTCCCAGCCTCTTCTGACTATTTTCAAATGAGTCAGTTCTTCACATCAGGGGGTCAAAGTATTGGAGTTTCAGCTTCAATATCAGTCTTTCCAATGATTTTTCAGGACTGATCTCCTTTAGGATGGACTGGTTGGATCTCCTTAAAGTCTAAGGGACTGTCAAGAGTCTTCTCCAGCACCACAGTTCAAAAGCATCAATTCTTCAGTGCTCAGCTTTCTTTGCAGTTGAACTCTCACATACATACATAACTCCTGGAAAACCCATAGCCTTGACTCGATGGACCTTTGTTGGCAAAGTAAGTCTCTGCTTTTTAATATGCTGTCTAGGTTGGTCATAGCTTTTCTTCCACGAAGCAAGCATCTTTTAATTTCCTGGCTGCAGTCACCATATGCAGTGATTTTGGAGCCCCCCAAAATAAAGTCTGTTACTGTTTCCATTGTTTCCCCATCTATTTGCCATGAAGTGATGGGACTAAATGCCATGATCTTAGTTTTCTGAATGTTGAGCTTTAAGCCAACCTTTTCATTCTCCTCTTTCACTTTCATCAAGAGGCTCTTTAGTTCTTCTTCACTTGTAGTTGATTAGAATTTATTTTATAATAGGTAAAAAATGTGTCTTTGACTACTCATTCTTGGTAATGTCATGTAGTATTTAGGGTTCTTGTTAAATTTTGGAAAATCTTTGTTAAACTTCTTTTACACATGAGCTATAAGATCTCATTTTAAGTTTTCTTGTGCAGTAATGAATCTTAAGTACTTTTTGAACTGACAGAAGGTAGTCATTGACACTCAGTTGCCAGGTCATCAAGGGTTGTCCTAATTTTCCTAGCATATTATGAGTTTTACATTATCTGACAGGAGAGAACTTCCCTTTTGACTAGGCATTGATGAGAATATCTTTAACTTGTTATTTTATATGTCTGATGTTGAAAGGATTTCCACAGACTAGCAGCTGGATCCTTACCTATCATACTGTTTTCCTACCACTGCCTACAGAATTTCAGTGTCATATGCCATAGGACACAGTCACATCTCAGTGTAATGACTATACTTGCCCACTGTGTCCTGATGCTGAACTGTCACTTGAGTGAGTGGTGGTAGTATTCCTGGAAACCTTTCCTACAAGAGGATAGCTATCCATAACTTGCTTATACAGAAGTTGTCTGTGAACTACATAAATGTATACCATCAACTCAGATGAAATTTATCCCCAGATGAACTTGTATTTAGCTGAGTCCCCAAGAGCCACAGCCCCTCCAGCACTATATGATGGGAAACATCAAAGAGCAGAAATTGAGATGGCGAGTCATAATCTTAACCAATTACACCCAAGATAGCTTACTTTTGCAAATTTTACAAATTTTCTGAAAGAGTGAATGTAAGATTGCTTCCCTGGAGATACACTCTTTGGAGGAGTTTTGCATGCAGTATGTTTATTAGTGAGTGCCCTTAGGGTCAGTACCTGTGGGGTGAAATGGAAGAAGGCAGGACTGGGCAGAAAGAGAAGTTGAGTTGCTTCTGCTGACTTCATGAAGAACTCTGAAGCCTTCCAAGAGTCCTTGGCCTTTCCAAGTTGTCCAGTTTTTCGTTTTCATTATTTATTTAAAGAGGTAAAACAGTCATATGGTAGAAAGTTCAAAATATTAAAAAGAGTACCCAGAGGAAATTGATTCTCCTACCCTTGACCTTCAGTTCCCAGATACCTTCTCCAGAGTTAACCTGTGTTGCCACTTCTTTATGTGTACTTTCAGAGATATTTGAAGTATGTAAAATCACATTTCATTTTTCTATTTCTGTTTTTCTCCCTTGTATACAAGTGGCAGCATACTATACGTTAGATTCTTCATTTTTTTAAAACTTGTTTTGAGTTAATTTTAGACTTACAGAAGAGTTGCAAAAATAGTACAGAGTTTTCATATACCTTTATTCAGCTTCCCCTTGTGCTAACATCTTATATAACAGAACAGTCATCAAAAGACACACATTTTCTCTCTTAACTATTGTGGGTGGTTAATTTCTAGTTCTTTTGTGTCTCAGATGAAAAGTTACTCCCTCACCAAAGTCTGTTGTAGTCAATCACCAACATCTAGCACAATGCCTGAGCTATAGTAGACATTTAATTAATTTATATTATTCCTATTTTTGCTGATGAGTAATGCTGCAGTTAACATCACTGTGCAGTATCTCCATCCACATTGTAGGTTATTTCCACAGGAAACTGAGTTTAAAAGATATGAATATTTTCAAGACTCTAAATATATTGCTGTTGTTGTTTAGTTGTTCAGTTGTGTCTGACTTTTTGCAACCTCATGGACTGTAACAAATTGATTGAAAATGTATTTGCATTCCCTTTTTATTTTCCTCTGTTGCTGCTTACTAAAAAAAAAAAATCTTATTTCAGTGAGTAGGCATGTTGCTGTCACACAAGTATTTATTATTTTACAGTTTTCTTATTCAGTATCACATGATATCTATTCTGAAAGGCTTTTTTTTTTTTTTTTTTGCCAAGACCACAAATGGTTCCCCTCAAGGTTTTTTTAATGCCTCAAATTGAGCTGTCATCTAGTTCACTGATCCAACAAAAGGATGATAATACATTTTATATAAATAATTTTAGATTCCTCCTGTCAAAACAAAAAATGCCTCTAAAAATAAAAGCAATTCAGAAAAAATACTCTAGCAGGTCCACAAATGATATTTCACACTTATCTTATGCTTTATGTGTGAAAGCCATATCATACATTACAGATAATAAACTATGTTTTATTATCACATTCTTAACTCAGGATATTATATAGCAATTGAGGGACATGAGTAAGCGAATAAATGTTCTCTTACAGAAAATATGGCAGAAACCAGTCATCAAGATGAAGTGTTTTCTCCAACTGGCTAGTATGTTAGCAACCAAATTGGAGTTTGGATATGCTGGTGTTTTATATTGAGTCAAATTATTTGATAGCCTTTGTCATGGGTTGACAAACATTTCTATAGGGACAGTAGGATATAGAAAATGCGTAGTGACAGAGAACAGAATAGTGATTGTCTTGTGTTGGGGGCATAAAAGTGAAAGTGTTAGTCATGCCCCACTCTTTGTGACTTCATGGCCTGTAGCCCTCCAGGCTCCTTCATCCATGGAATTCTCCAGGCAAGAATACTGGAGTGGTAGCCATTCCCTTCTCCAGGGAATCTTCCTGGCCTAGGGATCGAATCAAGGTGTCCTGCATTGCAGGCGGATTCTTTACTGTCTGAGCCACCAGGGAATTTGGATGCAGGAGAGAGATCACACAGGGACACATGGAAACTTTGGGGTGATGAGTATGTTCACTATCTTGATTGTGGTGATGGTTTAGGGTATATATATGTCAAAACTTCTCAAATTATACACTTTCAATATATGTAATTCTTATATGTCAATTAACGCCAATAAAGCTATTTTGTTAAAACAGTAACACCTAAATAAATAGTAAATTAATGTAGAATTAAATCCATGTATCATCACCAAAGTCATGATAATGCTCAACATTATGTTGAGTGTTTACAACCCTCCCGGGAATTCTAAGCCCTTTTTGTGTGGTTATGGACATTCAGTTATTGCACTAACCATGTGAAGCAGTACTATGATTATCACGCTTTACAGATAAAGAGACTGAAGCATCCAGAGGTTAAGAAATTTAACCGAGGTCATAGAAGTAAAAAGTGGCCAAATCTAGATCTGGGTCCAGTGATTTGGCTGTAGAAATTATGCTTGTAGGATTAGTCATTATAAATGAAAGCTGAGAGACACCGTGTAACTATCAGGCAGAGGAAAGATCCAGACATGGGGACAGCCTAGAGTGAGACATGTCAGTATCCTAGGCAGCCTGATACCTTTGGCCCCCTTAAAGCTGGTATTTCTTAAAACAAACAAACAAATTTTCATGGGGTTATGAAGAAGCTAATTTTCTGTTAATAATAATGTTATACTTTTTCATGTTCTAAATATATATTGACTATTCAGAAAAATTATCAGTTCTTCCTTTTGTGCCTTGTAACCAGTTCTCTAATGATAGCAGTAACAGGATTTGGTGGGAGTCTTACTCATATTTTAAAGCTATTTTTTCCCACTTGTCTGCGCATCTAGTCTTCCTTCTGTTCTCTTAGGCAAGCAAGAAATGAAACAAGTTTTTGAGAGGTATATTACAGAACTTAAAATTTCTTTCTTCTCGATAAATAAACTATGCTGTGCGTCATTTTAGCTCAGTTGTTTCATTAGCTTCTAAGCTTCTGTGAGATGACTAGTCTCAGTGTTGCTGCCATTAACTGTTGAGCCACACAACTTGTACGTCACAAAAATACTCAAGGAACATGGGCTGGCTCTGGCAAAGAGCGTCTTTTCTATCACTCATGGTTACGTTCTCCTTTAGAGGAAGGTGGGCCAAGTTACATTTTGCCACTTATGTAAAGAATTGATTCTGGAGGCTTGAGTTAGTGGCACTGTATTTCTGCTTTACTTCAGATCTGTTTTAATGCCCATTATAGCTGGCTGCTGCTTGATAGCCCATGTCTGAATCCACTTCTGGGAATATTTAAATCCTAGCAGGCTGATCAGAATTATACTCAACAAAATACGATGGAATAAGACAGAAACATACTGAAATCTATCTGTGAAGATTTCAGGAAGTGAGGAGTCACTGAAGGAAAATTTGCTTAATGTTTATCCAGCAGTGCTGAAGACCTGGAAGGCACTGCACTCTGAGTGTGTGCAAACGTGGGCCGTCCACGTTTTTGGTGCCTCCAGTTTTCTCCATAACAGGAGCAGCAGGTTAATAGGAGGTGAAGGAGAATGTGGTGATCTGTTCAGTTCGAATGAATGGCTTCATTTTCAAGTTCATTAAGCCCTCTTCCCTCTGTCGTGAGTCTCCTTTGGTCAATAAAGGAAAAAACTCACCCTGAAGAATAACAGCACTGTGGTGATTGATTTGTTGTCTAATAACTAAGACTGATTCTACTTATTTGTGGGTGAGATTCAAATTGACTAGCAGTGAAGAAAAACACCTGTTAGTTTTCTCACTATTAAAAGCATGCTCGACAACATTAAAATAATTGCTTTAGGCTTATTCTTTCTCTTCTCTTAGAGATTTGACAGGCTAAGTAATCTATCAATTTGTGTCCCAATTTATGATTTAGAATAGTGGTGGAGCTTCTGACTGGAGAAAGGAGGATATTGATTTATGACTTGGGAAAAAATGGTCAAACTGTTGATGGGTTACATGCATAAACAAATGAACCATTGAGATCCTGACTAGGGGTTGAAGCATGTTTAATTGCATGTGGAACACAGGAAGTTTTTGATGACAACTAGAAGACAACAGTGAGAAGGAAGAGGCTGAAGTCTCACTGTTTAGAATTGCTTCTATTGGATGATTCTAGATGAAGCACTTCACTTTTTGTTATTTTGGTGTTTCCATCCCCAAAGTACATATTTAAAGATTGTCTCTGACTTTCTGAGTAAGAATTTCTTGACAGGACTGAACTTGAAATGATCCAAGGACTTTCTTAGTTTAAGTATGATGGGTGCAGATGGCTTGAAATATACAGAATGATTTATGGTGGAGGTGTCATCAGTTCAGTTCAGTCGCTCAGTCGTGTCTGACTCCTTGCGACCCCATGAATCGCAGCACGCCAGGCCTCCCTGTTGATCACCATCTCCCGGAGTTCACTCAGACTCACGTCCATCAAGTCCATGATGCCATCCAGCCATCTCATCCTCGGTCGTCCCCTTCTCCTCCTGCCCCCAATCCCTCCCAGCATCAGAGTCTTTTCCACTGAGTCAACTCTTCGTATGAGGTGGCCAAAGTACTAGGTGATTTTTATTTTCTGTATTTCCCAAAATGATATTATCATTAGGAAAAATTAATAAATGTAATTTAACCAAGAAAAATGGGCTTAAACCTCATTGGTTGTATTCCCAACTAAACTTAATGGAGTCCTCAAGAGCCACAGCCCCCCAGCACTACACAGCATGATAGGAAACATGAAGGAGCAGAAGCTGAGATGGAGACTCAGTAACCTTAACCAATTACAGCTAAGGTATCTGACTTTTGAAAATTTTACAAATTTGCTGAAAAAAATGAATATAAGATTCCTTCCCTGGACACACTCGGAGAAGGAGTTTAGTGTGCATCGTGTTTATTATTGAGTGCCCTTGGGGTCAACACCTGTGGATGAAATAGAAGAAGGCAAGATTGGGCAGAAAGAGAAGTTGAGTTGTTTCACTGACTTTATGAAGAACTCGAACTAGAATGGCCTTTCCAGGATGTCCAAGTTTTCATTTTTGTTAATTTTTAAACAGATAAAGCAATCATACGGTAGAAAATTCAAAATATTCAAAAAGAGTATCCTGAGGAAATTCATTCTCCTACCCTTGACCCTCAGTTCCCCGGTACCTTCTCCAGGATTAATCTGTGTTACCAATTTTTTTTAATATACTTTCAGAGATATTTTAACTGTATAAAATCACATTCATATTTCTATTTCTTTTTTCTCCCTGTTATATAAATGGCAGCCTGCTATCTATACACAAGAGCAAGTGGGTTTACTCCATAACAATATGGAGCTCAGAGGTGGGTATTTGATAGTCTTTGCTTTTTCTAGGCCCTAAAATCGCTGTCTCAGATGACGATCCTCCTGTGCTGGGGCCTTTCCTTTCCTTTTCCTATCCTCTTCCTTTTCCCACATGCCCAGCTTTATTTCACTAGTGTGGTGAATGTGGGGGAGTCATGATTTCTGGCTGTGGTAGGCTGAATGATGACCCTTAAAGATATGTAGAGCTTAATCCTTGGAGCCTTACAAGGCAGAAAGATTTTGCAGATGCGACTAAGTTAAGGATGTTGTGATAGGGGAGATCATCCTGGATTATCTGCTGGGCCCCAAATATAATCATCAGTATTCTTATAAGAGGGAAGCAAGGAGATTTGAGTCCAGAAGAAGGCAATGTGAAGACAAGCAAGACAGCACTCTGTTGGCTTTGGAGATGAAGGAAAGGGCCATGAGCCAAGGAATGTAAAGACTCAGTTCTAGAGGCTGGAAAAGAAAGGAGATGAGTTCTTACTTGGAGACTCTAGAGAGAGAGCAGCCCTGAGACACCTTCATATCAGTCTAATGAAACTGATTTAAGACTTCTAGCCTCCAAAACTGTAAGCGCTGAGAATGCATGTGTGCTACTTTGAGTACCAATTTGTGCTGATACATACAGCCACAGGGAGTGAATCCAGTGGTCATATCCTGAGCAGTAGGCTTTTGGAGTCTGGAGAAGGGAAAGGCTTCCCACTCCAGTGTTCTGGCCTAGAGAATTTCCTGAACTATACCATGGGGTTGCAAAGAGTCAGACAGGACTAAGCGACTTTCACTTTAGAGTCAGCAGCTTCCTCAAGTCCTTCATCACAACAGGAGCATCCAAAACATAAGCAAACATTTCTCTTGTTAATAAGGGTTGATTTTCATGGTTTAACAGCTTTACTGAAAGCATTCCAACTTCCTGGGAAGGAATGTGATGGAGGGGTCTTAAAACTCCACCCTGCCCCAAGGTGAGGCACCTGGACACCCATCATTCCATACCTTTTCTTTACGTTAGTGTTGGTCCTGGCCCGGTTTCTGTGAAGCCAGGTAAGGGTAATGTGCCCTTACCATCTAGTTGCTCTTATTGGCAGCATGGCAACATGGAGAAGTTGTCAGTTCTGGAACTCATCTTCTCTAGCAGAGCCTCTTTATGCAAGTGAAAGTTGTTCAGTTGAGTGTGACTCTTTGCAACGCTATAGCCTATAGAGTCCATGGAATTCTCCAGGCCAGAATTCTGGAGTAGGTAGCTGTTTCCTTCTCCAGGGCATCTTCCCAACCCAGGGGTTGAACAGATGGATTCTTTACCAGCTGATCTACTAGGGAAGATCTTAGGGCAAGTTCAGTCAGAACGGTCGCTCAGTTGTACCCGACTCTTTGCGACCCCATGGACTGCAGCACTCCAGGCCTCCCTGTCCATCACCAACTTCAGAGCTTACTCAAACTCATGTCTATCACGTCGGTGATGCCATCCAACCATCTCATCCTCTGTTGTCCCCTTCTTCTCCTGCCTTCAATCTTTCCCAGCATCAGGGTCTTTTCCATGAGTCAGTTCTTTGCATCAGTTGGCCAAATTATTGGAGTTTCAGCTTCAGCATCAGTCCTTCCAATGAATATTCAGGACTGATTTCCTTTAGGGTGGAATGGTTGGATCTCCTTGCAGTCCAAGGGACTCTTAAGAGTCTTTTCCAACACCACAGTTCAAAAGCATCAGTTCTTCAGTGCTCAGCTTTCTTTATAGTCCAACTCATATCTATACATGACTACTGGAAAAACCATAGCTTTGACTAGATGGACCTTTGTTGGCAAATTAATGTCTCTGCTTCTTAATATACTGTCTAGGTTGGTCATAGCTTTTCTTCCAAGGAGCAAGCATCTTTTAATTTCATGGCTGCAGTCACCATTTGCAGTGATTTTGGAGCTCCAGAAAATAAAGTCTGTTGCTGTTTCCATTGTTTTCCCATCTACTTGCTATGAATTGATGGGACCGGATGCCGTGATCTTCGTTTTCTCAGTGTTGAGTTTTCAGCTAACTTTTTCACTTTCTTCTTTCACTTTCATTGAGGCTCTTTAGTTCTTCTTCACTTCCTGCCATAAGGGTGGTGTCATCTGCATATCTAAGGTTATTGATATTTCTCCTGATAATCTTGATTCCAGCTTGCACTTCATCCAGCCCAGCATTTCTCATGGTGTACTCTGCATATTAGTTAAATAAGCAGGCATACTCCTTTCCCAATTTGGAACCAGTCTGTTGTTCCATGTCTGGTTCTACCTGTTGCTTCTTGACCTGCATACAGATTCTCAGGAGGCAGGTCAGGTGGTCTGCTATTCCCGTGTGTTGAAGAATTTTCCACAATTCGTTGTGGTCCACACAGTCAAGGGCTTTGGCATAGTCAATAAAACAGAAATTTTTCTGGAACTCGTTTTGCTTTTTTGATGATCCAGTGGATGTTGGCAATTTGATCTCTCATCTGCCTTTTCTAAGTCTAGCTTGAACATCTTGAAGTTCACGGTTCATGTACTGTTGACGCCTTTCTTGGAGTATTTTGAGCATTACTTAGCTAGCATGTGAGATGGTGCAATTGTGTGGTAGTTGTCTTTCTTTGGGACTGAATTGAAAACTGACCTTTTCCAGTCAAGCTTGCTGTCAAATATTTTTTGTGCTTCTCTGTTCATGTGAGACAGAAACCTACCAAGGCATCCTTTCCCATTAAGCTGTGATTAGATCTCTTGGTGCCTCTCTATTCAAAGCTCCCAATACTGCCAAATGAGGGGCATCACACAAGAGGTTTTCAAACCCAGTACCAAGAGTGTGCTGGGCCTAACAACACTCAGGAGAACTCCAGACTGATCGTATTTCTGCCACCAGACAGAGGACAGAAGTGACCTGATTAGATTTACAAATGTGTCTTTGCTTTTAAAAAGCATTCCTTCAGAATCTCTTCTGGGCATCATGGATAGCATCCCTGGAAGATCTCAATTATGAAGAAACTCAAACCGTGAGGACTTATTAGGTGTGTTAATTGTTCTGACTTCATCAGAGGAAGATGTATCATAGGAAAAAAAATGATTTCCGCTATTTTTCTTTTAAAGTTACAAACAAGTTCTTTACTATTTATTCTCTCTATTGATTGGTGTTTGCATGGTGAATAACAGATATTCTTGTGTGTCACTCTGTCTTCAACACCTTTCCTTTCGACTTTGAGTTGCGTCAGATTTCTAGTCTGGTTTTCCCCTTAGGGCCCAGTGAGCTGTCTGAGCGTGGCCTCAGTCTCAGCATTGTGTCTGCTCGTCCAGTTGTTTCGGTGTCCCCAGTGGTGTTCAGGGTGATGGGGCATTCATTACCTCTGCTGGCTCCCAGGGAGCCCAGAGTACACACTCTTCAGATCTCTGATTGCCCTTAGTCCTGGTCCTCCTGTGGGTCTCTGTAGAGAGAGAGTTGAACTTGGCAAATGTGCATTTGGTTCATCAGTAGACACAACCCGATTGACGAGCTAGGCCTTTAGCACGCTGGCTAACTGAGAAAGGGTAATTTTCATGTCTGGGTGAATTCAAGGGTAGCAGAGCTGCCTTAATTGAATCTCTTATCTGTCCTTACATTTTCTTGTAATTCTTTTTTTCATAAGTAGTTTAAACATAAGTATCTTCTGCAATGAGATACGAGATGAAAATTTGAAACGAGGGACAGCATGTTTTATACATTTGGAATGGGTTCACTGCAAGTGGTACACTCCTTGAGGTCTCCAGACATGTTCATTTTGTTTGACAGCTTTGCCCAGGGCCCACTGTTTGTGCCCTCATAGCCACTATTCCCGAAAGCCATTTAGAGTAAATCTGCAAACTGTAGTCATCAGATAATTAAAGCTTTCTGCAGAAAGGAGAAGCCAACATCCCAGTTTAATAAGAAAGATTTCTTGACAGTTTGACTGCTAATGTTGAGGCCCCTTTTATTACTGTCTTAAAAGTGAAAGTCGCTCAGTCTTGTCTGACTCTTTGCAACCCCATGGCCTATACAGTCCATGGAATTCTCCAGGCCAGAATATTGGAGTGGATAGCCTTTCCCTTCTCCAGGGGATCTTCCCAACCCAGGTATCGAACCCAGGTCTCCTGCATTGTAAGCAGATTCTTTACCAGGGAAGCCTGATTGTTTTAAAGACCCTAGTTTTAAGAGTGAATATATATTTTTAGGGAAATTTACTGCACAGGATGGCCAAAGGTAAGTTTACTATAAATATCTCTGAATTTTTTTTAAAGCAAACATACCTGCATGTTCATATATACAAATATATGTATATTCTATAAATTGCTAGATGGGAGGAAAGGGAATCACTGAACTCTGACATTTAATAATACAATTTTCTCTTTGTATGGTCCAGTTGGACCCCAGTACCATTAGGGAGTCATTTTATTTCCCACTTAAGGTTGCTGCCATTCCAAGGCATGGGTTCAGTTCTCGGGGACTTTTCTCTGGGCCTTTGGCTATGTTTGGCCATTAACAGAGCTCTGAAAATGCTACCTCCTGGAGCTTATTATTAATCTCTCTTTGTATAACTCACTTCCGGACAGCTCAGCTTTCCTGGTAAGGGACTTGTTTCTGGTAAATTGCCTCTTGCCATTAAACTTCCTTGAAATCTCATATTTTATTCTCTTCTATTGATTTAGTCTCTTTCCTGCTTTCTTTGCTCATCCTTGCCCATCATCCTCCACCATTACTAGCTATGATAGGGAGATGACTAATACTTAAGAGTAGGTTGAACAATTCAGGTGCAGCATCACTTTGGGGTATATGAGGACCACTCTGTCCTCAGGGGAAGAGGTGGGTCTTCACATGAAGAACCGAAGCTTGTATTGCTCTATTGCTGCAATACATTTGCCCCTGTAGACCCAGGGCCTTGGAATAAACAACAACAAGAGTGGTTATGATGCTAGCTGCTTAGGCCAGATTTTCTTAGCTGGAGATTTGTATGCAGGAAGTTCATTAGGAAGAGCTCTTAGGAATAACACTTGTCAGAGATTGAAGGAGGCGAGATTGGACAGAGGAAAACGTGAAAATAAGGTAACAGTTGTAACAGAAGAGTCTGCTGATTTCACAGAGCTGGGATGACTCTTTAGACCTGTCCTGAATTGAGCAAGAAAGCAGGGAAGTGATAGTCATTATATATTGGTTGATTATTATTACCCAATGAGAAGGGTATTACTATTGTTTTCTTTTTCTTTTTTGTTATTCCTATTTAACAGTTAGGAAACCATGGCCTAGTGAGATTAAGAGATTTGCCTACAGGCACATGGTTAGCATATAGGAAAAGCAGAGTTTAAACCCAGGAAATATTCTTTTCTGCTTGTCTTGCTTTTAGTTTCCTGGTGACAGTCAGTCTTTTAATTGTTGGAATTTCTTAAACTTAAAATGGTGATGTTAACAGTATATCATTTCCCTTCTTGATAAAATATCAGTGTGCTTGGGATTAGGTATGTATTTGTTTGCTCAGTTCTCCCAGTAGCCTCTCACAGTAAGAAGCTAGCCAGTGTATGCTGCTATGGCAGTTCTGGGGAAAACTGTGAATGTGAATGTGTGTAGAATATGTTTTCTATGCAGGAGAGGAAAAGAATTATACCTTTGTGTTCCCTCAAATATAAATCCTGTCTACACACAATTATAGAAAGAAGTTCAGGTTTACCCCCAAGAAGGCATGACTATGGAAACTGAATGTCTACCTAATTCCCATGACAGACCTGTCTAATGGCAATGAGATTCTATGTAATTGAAGGTTTGCTTGTACTTGCAGTTTTTTAAAGAACTGTTATTGCAACTCTTATTTATTACTGGTAAGAATATAAAATGGTTGGTGTAGCCATTTGGAAGACAGTTTGGCAGTTTCATACAAAGCTAAATGTAGTCTTACTATATGACCCAGAGATCACCTTCTTAGGTATTTACTCAAATGAATTGAGCATTTCTGTACACAAAAAACCTGTACATGAATGTTTGTAGCACTGTATTCATAATCTATAAGAGTTCTGTGCAACTAAGATGTCCTTCAGTAGATAAATGGATAAACAAACTGGTACATTCATGCAATGGAATACTATTCAGTGATGAAAAGAAATGAGCCATTAAGACACAAGATGACATGGAGGAAACTGAAATGCATGTTGCCGAGTGAAAGAAGCCAGTCTGAAAAGGCTACATCCTGCATTATTCCAATTATATGACATTTTGGAAAGGCAAAACTATACAGATAGTGAAAATATTAGTGGTTAGTGAGGAATTAGTAGGGGAAATGCAGATTTTAGGATGGATGGTTATGTATGGTAAAGCTATTCTGTATGATACTATAGTAGTGAATTCATGATATTATACATTTGTCAAAACCCATAAAATTTTGCAGCACAAATTCTTAATGTATAAAAATTAAGAAAGAATCATTTGTAATAGGGGGTCAGGGCATCTCAGCATAGAATGCAGACTGGGACAAGAGAATCTGAATGTATTACAAATATTTTATACAATCTCACCCAAGTGAGTGAAGGGAGGTGAACAGACCTCAGTCACATTGGAAATGAAATGAAACTCACTGGCAAAAAGAATTGTCTATGAGTGCTTACTCTAGTGGATGAAGTTGTTTTTCATGGGGGTGAATAATTAATAATAATTAATCATCCATGCAGAAGAGTCCCAAATAATTTATGTAAGTACCTTGTCCTAAAAATGGGAGAGCATAACACCCCACTCCTTAAGTGTGGGCTGCACATAGTGACTTCCTTCCAAACAGTGCAGTGTGGAAAGTGATGGGAGAAAAGAGTGACTTCAGTGGAGAAAGCTGTCAAACATTACTTCAGCCAGGTGATCAAGGTCAGTGTCAGTGGCCAGGAATCATACTGACAGAATGTACCCTTAATATGATATGATGAGAATGATACTTCGCCTCTATGGTCTTTCTCCCCAAAAGTCTATCTGTGAGAAGCATATCAGACAAATGAAGTGACTTCCTACAATATATCTGATCAGTATACCTCAAACGTGTCAAGATCATCGGAAACAAGGAAAGTCTGAGAAACTGTCTCAATCAAGAGGGCCTAAGAAACATGCTGGCTAAGGTTATGTGGTATCCTGGATGGGCTTCTAGACCAGAAAAAGGACATCAAGTAAAAAGTAAGGAAATATGAATTAACAATGAAAGTGAAAGTGAAGGTGTAGTACCACAGTGACGTCTGACTCTTTGCCATCCCTGAGGACTGTGTAGCCCACCAGGCTGCTCTGTCCTTACTCCAAGGGATCTTCACAACTCAGGGATCAAACCTGGGTCTCCTGCGTTGCAGGCAGATTTTTTTTTTTAACCATCTGAGCCACTCTGGATGTTAGTTAATAATACATCAATCACTGGCTGGGGTGAAGGTTTTAGGGGAATATGACTGACAGGAACCAAAAATATGTTTAACAAGTAATAGGCTAGGAATCTTGGGTAGATAAGAACAAATACAACTTTCTACCACTTTGAGGCTCATTTCCTTCCCTGCACATCTCACATGGATTTTCAGGAAGAATTTTAAATGCCTTATCCTAATATTAAAAATATCTTATGAAAGACCAAGAACACATTAGTTATTGTAACCTAATAACCTATGCTTCAAGTTTAGGCTCTCTGGGTGGAGTTCATCCCTCTTCTCATTCCACTGTGATTCTGCCTTGACATTCTAAAACCTTAAACTTGATTCTTTTTTTCTTACTTACTTTGTATGGAAGAATCTATATTGACATGTGGCTCTACATCATTCCTTTTCACTATGTGAATAATACTATGACTTGCTCGTTTTGCTGAGGGACATTTGAATTGTTCTATTTTTGGCAACTGTAAATAATACAGTGGTAAATATTCTTGTGTGTGTCTCTCTGTTCACTTTTACAGGAGTTTTTCTAGGCTACGTCCTAGGAGAGGAATAGCTGAGTCAGAGTATGGTGCATTTCTAAATTCTTCTATTGTTAAATTGCTTTCCGTTTTATAGTCCCATCAACTGTATGAGAATCTTATTTCCTGATCTCCTCAATAACACTTGTTATTATCAGATATTAACAATTTGCTTATCTGATGGGTATGACTGATTATAGTTCTTATATTCCTCACACGATGTCAAACTTAGGTGGCAGGTATTATTATTAACTCCATTGTATAGATGGAGAATGTAAGACTTAGAAAATAATTTGTCCAAGGCCTCACACTTAGTAGGGGACAAGAAGTCAGGAATGATCCTGGAGAATTTCAATTCCAAGCTATAACATTTTAGCTAACACTTGACTCAGCCCCGGATGTGTTATTAAAATGCATAAACAATGGACAAAGTTGCATTTTTCTCTTCATTCTGTACTCCTCCCATAGTCTGCCCTCTCTTCAAACTTCTTTCCACTTATTCTTTTTATCCTTCGTTGCCTTTCTTCATCTTTTCTTTTCCTTCTCTCCCTTAGTCGCGTTCTCCCTCCCTTTCTTCTTCTCTCTATCCCTGTATTTTAAAAAGTGATTTTAGTTGGGTTATCCTACACAGTTATTCATAGATTTGAGAAAATAAAATGAATAGGTATAATAAAATCTTGAGAGATTAACCAATTTTCTTACATTGTATGTGATGAAATGAAAAATTCACACATTTCAATCAAGATTGAAATGGAAAGAAGCAAAGCTGAATCATTGGCATGTGTGCAATTTGAAAATGACTATTAGCAAAAACTCTCTCTGGAGCAGCTGCTTCTGATACACACCACTTGTCTCCTGTAATTAGAACAGAATTTAAGCTTCCTTAGGAACTGAAATTATGCCGCAAATTTATAATTAACAATAAAAATTTGAATGGAGCGTTGTCCCTTCATTCCCTCCTACTTTAATTTCTCTCTTTAATTTCTTCGGCAAGTTCTTTTCTTAGCTAAAAAAATTATCACCTAAACAGGTAATGTGAGGAATATGATTGCAAAACAAAAGACGAGCTCAGGATGTTGTAAACCTAGCAGTTGGAAGAGCAGTGAAGTAAATTGAATTCAGTCACCGAAGCACCAGGTTCAGCAAATTCTGGACTTAGAGTTTGTTAGGAAGAAGATACAAGAAGCTGAATCAGTATTTTCACACAGAATGTTATAGTTCATTGTGTTGCTTTTTTATTACATAAAGAGGAAGTCTCTCCTCTGTGTCCACATAGCCTCTCTGCATCTTCAGGAGGTTTTTGCCTTCCATGAAGCTTTTTGGTTCATGTGGTTGCTACCATCATATTGCAGAAGGTCCTTGACAGCAGAGCCCATGGCTAGTTCATCTGACACTCACAGATATTAGCACCTTGTCTGGCACAAATAGGTGCACGACATATGACCACTGAATTACGTTAAACTTAATTTAATAAAATAACAAACATCCTGCTTTCCAATTCTGCGCATGTCTGTGAAGACTGTCTCAGAGCCCATGATGAACTGTTAAGATGATAGCAGATCTCTTCACCTCCATAGCCACAAACTGGAAAACAGCTCTGTAAATAAAAAAATTAAAGTATCCTAGGTAGGATATTAGGAGTGAGGTGTGTTATAGCTTAGCAGGTAACCAATAAAGGCAATTCTGTTTCTTGAGATGCACCTGAAAAAATAATCTATACCTTGGGTAGGTAGATTTAACCTTGTTTGAAACTTTTTCCCCTTAAATCAAGACTTGAATTTGGGTGGGTATGAAGAGTGAGTTGAAAAGAATATCTTAAAGTTAATTTGAAAGGAAAACATATAGGAATTCACATACACATAGCTGAAAGAGTAGTAAGCAGTGGAGAGTTTCCAGACAAGGTATTAAAATATATTACAATCTATAGTTATTTTTTAAATAATGTACTTATTTACATTCGGTTGCCCTGGATCTTTGTAGCTGTGTGCAGGCTTTCTCTAGTTGCGGTGAGTGGGACTACACTTTGCTGGGGTGCTCGGGCTTCTCTTGTTGTGGAGCGCAAGGCTCTAGGCACATTCATTCATTGCAGTGCAGGGTTTCAGCTGCTCCTGGACATGTGGAAGTCTTCTTGTACCAGGGATAGAACCCATGTCCCCTGCTCTGGCAGGGGAACTCTTAACCACTGTACCACCAGGAAAGTCCCACAATCTATAGTTATTAAAACACAGTGGCACTAGGGCAGGAACAAATCAACTTGTTTATCTCTTCACCTGTTCATGGACATTTGGATTTCTCCCAATTTTTGCTAGTATGACTGGAACTTCTAACAGTATTCTTGTACAGTTCTTTTAATTCACTCTGATAATCTCTTTTAATTAGAATTACAGATTATCTATATTTAGTGTGATTATTGATATGGTTGGATTTAAAGCTACTATTTTGTAACCTTTTTTAAAAATCTGCTGTGTTCTTTGTTCCTCTGTTTTTGGGGTTAACTGAGTATTTTATATGGTTTCCCTGGTGGCTCAGTTGGTAAAGAGTCTGCCTGCAATGTGGGAGACCTGGGTTTGATCCCTGGGTCAGGAAGATGCCCTGGAGAAGGAAATGGCAACCCATTCCAGTACTTTTGCCTGGAGAATTCCGTGGACAGAGTATTTTCTAATATTTCATTTATTTCCACAATTGACTTATCAGCTATCCTTGATTTGTTTAAGAGGTTATTTTCTAGTTTAGAATGCACACCTTTCCTTGTCACCCTCCATTGAGGGGTGGCAGAATTTGTTAGGGGCTTCCCAGGTGGCTCAGCGGTAAAGGACCCACCTGCAATGCAGGAATTACAGGAGACACGGGTCTGATTCCTGGGTCAGGAATATCCCCTGGAGGAGGGCATGGAAACCCACTTCAGTATTCTTGCTTGAAGAATTGCATGGACAGAGGGGCCTAGTGGTCTGTAGTCCATGGGGTTGCCAAGAGTCAGCCACGATTGAAGCGATTGAGCACACAGGCACCGTTTGTTGCTCTTTCCCCAGTGACTTCAACAGAAAAATGTGGTTGAGGTGGGCTTTGTGCCTTTCCCACTCGACCGAGGGAAGCCCTCCCCTGTCTCTACCCCTGCTTAATCTTTCTCAAGAGCACCCTTTGGAGGTCTGGGTGGAAGAATCGCAAGGGAATATGAACTCCACCTGTGTCTGAAGCTCCCACGAATTCTGTGATCTCACACTAGTCCACACTGGGCCTTTAATCAAGTTATTAAGAATTTTAGCTGAATTCTTCTTGCCCACTTGTATTGTGTTCAGTGTCTCTTTCTCCCATACTCCGCCACAAGTAAGCCAATGTTTTCTACCTCCTTGGAGGCTCCTGCCTTTCCTTGGCTTTCAAACTGCTTCACTGGCCTTTGATCTCAGCTCTCTGATGACTTTTTAAAAGGTGTAAACCAGCAATTCATCCTTTGTTGTTGTTGTTCTTGGGATGAGAATGATACCTTTCCAGCTACTTGCTAGGCAGAAATAAAATTCTCACAATAGAGGAATTTTAATGCATGAATCTATAATGGAGAAGCTGAGAAGCCAAATAAGGGGGTTGGTGAGCAAATCAAAGGTTTGCAACATCAGGAGGCCTCGTCTGGGACATGAAGGGAGGAGGTGCTGTTCCAGTAGCTAGGGTAACCAAGCAGAATCTGAAACCATTGGGGGGCTTGTCTGGTGGGAGCTGGAGCCACAGGGGTAAAGAAACACTGCTTGCAATGGTATTTATGACATAGGAGAAGAAAAAAAAATACTATCTTCTCTTTTCCTCTTGCCATTCAGTTTTCTCGCAATGCCACCCGTGGGCAGAAACCAGCTGTTCTCAACTGACATGACAGCCTGGAGAATGTCACCTAATGAGATCAAATTACCTCCCTTATTCAGTTCAGTTCAGTCGCTCAGTCCTGTCTGACTCTTTGCGACCCCATGAATCACAGCAGGCCAGGCCTCCCTGTCCATCACCAACTCCCGGAGATCACTCACACTCACGTCCATCGAGTTGGTGATGCCATCCAGCCATCTCATCCTCTGTCATCCCCTTCTCCTCCTGCCCCCAATCAATCCCAGCATCAGTCTTTTCTAATGAGTCAACTCTTCGCATGAGGTGGCCAAAGTATTGGAGTTTCAGCTTTAGCATCATTCCTTCCAAAGAACACCTAGGACTGGTCTCCTTTAGAATGGACTGGTTGGACCTCCTGGCAGTCCAAGGGACTCTCAAGAGTCTTCTCCAGCACCACAGTTCAAAAGCATCAATTCTTCGGTGCTCAGCCTTCTTCACAGTCCAACTCTCACATCCATACATGACCACAGGAAAAACCATAGCCTTGACTAGACAGACCTTTGCTGGCAAAGTAATATCTCTGCTTTTGAATATGCTATCTAGGTTAGTCATAACTTTCTTTCCAAGGAGGAAGTGTCTTTAATTTCATGGCTGCAATCACCATATGCAGTGATTTTGGAGCCCCCAAAATAAAGTCTGACACTGTTTCCACTGTTCCCCATCTATTTCCCAGGAAGTGATGGAACCAGATGCCATGATCTTTGTTTTCTGAATGTTGAGCTTTAAGCTCACTTTTTCACTCTCCTCTTTCACTTTCATCAAGAGGCTTTTAGTTCCTCTTCACTTTCTGCCATAAGGGTGGTGTCATCTGCATATCTGAGGTTATTGATATTTCTCCCGGCAATCTTGATTCCAGCTTGTGCTTCTTCCAGGCCAGTGTTTCTCATGATGTACTTTGCACAGAAGTTAAATAAGCAGGGTGACAATAAACAGCCTTGACGTACTCCTTTTCCTATTTGGAACCAGTCTGTTGTTCCATGTCCAGTTCTAACTGTTGCTTCCTGATCTGCGTATAAGTTTCTCAAGA
This sequence comes from Nanger dama, assembly GCA_917880005.1. NCBI lineage: Eukaryota > Metazoa > Chordata > Mammalia > Artiodactyla > Bovidae > Nanger > Nanger dama. Next base: position 7,317,999 of record CAKJTW010000036.1, read on the forward strand.
GGCAGGTCAGGTGCTCTGGTATTCCCATCTCTTTCAGCATTTTCCACAGTTGATTGTGATCACACAAGTCAGAGGCTTTGGCATAGTCAATAAAGTGGAAATAGATGTTTTGCTGGAACTCTCTTGCTTTTTTGATGATCCAGCGGATGTTGGCAATTTGATCTCTGGTTCCTCTGCCTTTTCTAAATCCAGCTTGAACATCTGGAAGTTCATGGTTCATGTATTGCTGAAGCCTGGCTTAGAGAATTTTGAGCATTACCTTACTAGCATGTGAGATGAGTGCAATTGTGTGGTAGTTTGAGTATTCTTTGGCGTTGCCTTTCTTTGGGATTGGAATGAAAACGGACCTTTTCCAGTCCTGTGGCCACTGCTGAGTTTTCCAAATTTGCTGGCAGATTGAGTGCAGCACTTTGACAGCATCATCTTTCAGGATTTGAAATAGCTCAACTGGAATTCCATCACCTCCATTAGCTTTGTTCGTGGTGATGCTTTCTAAGGCCCACTCGACTTCACATTCCAGGATGTCTGGCTCTAGGTGAGTGATCACACCATCGTGATTATCTTGGTCATGAAGCTCTTTTTTGTACAGTTTTCTGTGTATTCTTGCCACCTCTTCTTAGTATCTTCTGCTTCTGTTAGGTCCATACCATTTCTGTCCTTTATCGAGCCCATCTTTGCAAATGTTCCCTTGGTATCTCTAGTTTTCTTGAAGAGATCTCTAGTCTTTCCCATTCTGTTGTTTTCCTCTATATCTTTGCATTGATTGCCGAGGAAGGCTTTCTTATTTCTCCTCGCTGTTCTCTGGAACTCTGCATTCAGATGCTTATATCTTTCCTTTTCTCCTTTGCTTTGCACTTCTCCTCTTTTCAAAGCTATTTGTAAGGCCTCCCCAGACAGCCATTTTGCTTTTCTGCATTTCTTTTTCTTGGGGATGGTGTTGCTCCCTGTCTCTTGTACAATGTCATGAATCTCCGTCCATAGTTCATCAGGCACTCTATCTATCAGATCTAGTTCCTTAAATCTATTTCTCACTTCCACTGTATAATCAAGAGGATTTTATTTAGGTCATACCTGGTCTAGTGGTTTTCCCTACTTTCTTCAATGTAAGTCTGAATTTGGCAATATGGAGTTCATGATCTGAGCCACAGTCAGCTCCTGGTCTTGTTTTTGCTGACTGTATAGAGCTTCTCCATCTTTGGCTGGAAAGAATATAATCAGTCTGATTTCGGTGTTGACCATCTGGTGATGTCCATGTGTAGAGTCTTCTCTTGTGTTGTTGGAAGAGGGTGTTTGCTATGACCAGTGCATTCTTTTGGCAAAACTCTATTAGCCTTTGCCCTGCTTCATTCCGTACTCTAAGGCCAAATTTGCCTGTTACTCCAGGTGTTTCTTGACTTCCTACTTTTGCATTCCAGTCCCCTATAATGAAAAGGACATCTTTTTTGTGTGTTAGTTCTAAAAGGTCTTGTAGCTCTTAATAGAACTGTTCAACTTCAGCTTCTTCAGTGTTACTGGTTGGGGCATAGGCTTGGATTACCATGATATTGAATGGTTTGCCTTGGAAACGAACAGAGATCATTCTGTCATTTTTGAGAGTGGATCCAAGTACTGCATTTTGGTAGAACATAGTAGGTGAAGGATGAAATATAGAATGATGAAATATTTCCTTCTCCATGCTAAGCTTCCTTTGTCTTGCAAATGTAGTTATATTATAGTTTGTCTAAATAAATGAGTGCTACAATATTATGAATATGTGTATACGTGTCTGTAGCTGAGCCATCAGGGAAGCCCAGTGGTTAAACACTTGTGTGCATGCTGAGTCACTTCAGTTGTGTCTGACTCTTTGCAACCCCATGGACTGTAGTTTGCCAGGCTCCTCTGTCCGTGGGATTCTCCCGGCAAGGAAACTGTCGTGGGTTGCCATGCCCTCCTCCAGGGGATCTTCCCCACCCAAGGACTGAACCTGTGTCTCTTATGTCTCCTGCATTGGCATGGTTAAATACACGTAGCATAAAATTTACCATCTAGATTACTTTAAAGTATACACTTAAGTAGTGTTATGTGCTCTGCTATGCTTAGTCACTCTGTCATGTCTGACTCAGTGATACCATGGACTACAGCCTGCCAGGCTCCTTTGTCCATGGGGATTCTCCAGGCAAGAATACTGGAGTGGGTTGCCAGGCCCTCCTCCAGGAGATCTTCCCAATGAAGGGATCAAACCCAGGTCTCCTGAATTTTCAGGCAGATTCTTTACCATCTCAGCCACCAGGGAAGCCCAGGAATACTGGAGTGGGTAGCCTATCCCTTCCTCAGTGGATCTTCCCAACCCAGGAATCGAACCAGGGTCTCCTGCATTGCAGGCAGATTCTTTACTGGCTGAGCTACCAGGGAAGCCCTCAGTAGTGTAAAGTGTATCAAATTGTTGTGTAACCGATCTTCAGAACTTTTTCATATTCAGAAACTCCCCCTTTTCCCCTCCCCACAACCCCTGATATCCACCATTCTACTTTGTTTCTATGAGTTTGACTACTCTAGATACCTCATGTAAATGGAATTATACAGTATTTGTTTCAGTATAATGTCCTCAGGGTTCACCCATGTTGTGTCAAAATTTCCTTCCTTTTAAAGACTGGGTGATATTGGATTGTATGTATGTACCGTATTTGTTTGTCCATCCATTCATTATTGTTTATTTGGGTTGCTTCCACTTTTGACTGTAGTGAATAATGCCACTATGAATAGCATGCATGTGCAAATGTCTCTTTGAGACCCTGCTTTCAGTTCTTTTGGATATAGCATCCAGAAGTGAAAGTGTGGGTTCATATGGTATTTCTATCTTTAGTTTGTTTTGAGGAACCATGCTGTTTCCTACAGTGGTTGCACTATTTTGCGTTCTCATCAGCAGTGCACAAGGGTTCTGATTTCTCCACAACCTTGTCACCATTTGTTACTTTCTTTTTCTCTTGGCTGTGCCACGTGGCTTGAGGGATCTTTGTTTCTCAACCAGGTATCAAACCTTGGCCATGGCGGTGAAAGCACCGAGTCCTAATCTCCAGGGAATTCCCAGCACTTGTTACTTTCTGTTGTCTTTTTATAGCAGCCATCCTAATGGATGTGACGTGATATCTTCATTCTGGTTTTGGTTTGCATTCCCTAATGATTAGTAATGCTGAGCATCTTTTTATAAGCTTCTTGGATATTTTTACAACCTCTTTGGAGAAGTGTCTATTCAAGTCCTTTGCCCATTTTTAAATTTGTTTTTTTTGTTTCTTGTTGTTGGGTGATAGATATTCTTTACATATTCTCCATATTAATACCTTATATCAGATATGTGATTTACAACTATTTTCTCCTCTTTCATAGGTTGCTTTTTCATTTCACTGATTAACATAAAGAAGTTTTGTGTTTTGATGTAGGCTAGTGATTTATTTTTACTTTTATTGTTTATGCTTTTGGTATGATTCCCCCAAATCCTTACCAAGTCCAGTGTCATGAAACTTTTCACTCTGTATTTCCTTCTAAGAATTTTGTAGATATAAGTCTTACATTTAGGTCTTTGATCCATTTTGAGTTTACTTTTGAATATGGTTTAAGAGTGCAAAACCATTCTTTGTGCATGTTGGTATCCAGTTTTCCAAATACCATTTGTTGCAAAGACTATACTTTCTCCATTGAATGGTCTTGGTACTCTTGTCAAAAATTGTTTGCTCATATATGTGAGGATTTATTTCTTGGATCTCTGTTCTGTTTCAGTGATCTATATGTCTATCTTTATGCCTATACCACGGTGTTTTGATTACTGTGGCTTTGTAATAAGTTTTCAAGTCTACAAGTGTGAGACTTTCAACTTTATTCTTCTTTGTCAAGATAGTTTTGGCTATTCGGGATCCCTTGAGATTTCATATAAATTATAGGACAGATTTCTTTTTAAAAAAATTTCTAAAAAGTCACCTTTGGGATTTTGATTTAGATTGCATTAAGTCTATAGGTTAGGAGAAGGCAGTGGCACTCCATTCCAGTACTCTTGCCTGGGAAAATCCCATGGACAGAGGATCCTGGTAGGCTGCAGTCCATGGGGTCGTGAAGAGTTGGATACGACTGAGTGACTTCACTTTCACTTTTCTCTTTCATGCATTGGACAAGGAAATGGCAACCCACTCCAGCGTTCTTGCCTGGAGAATCCCACAGGGACGGGGGGCAGTCTGGTGGGCTTCCATCTATGGGGTCGCACAGAGTTGGACACGACTGAAGCGACTTAGCAGCAGCAGCAGTAAGTCTGTAGATTGTGTAGTACTGACATTTTAACAGTGTTATTTTTTTTTACTAACTCACCCCATCCATGCACTAAATTGTGATTGATCTTGCCCAGGCTAGAGAGATCTTCTGATTTCTGGTCTTTCTGCTCTTCCTCACACCTTGTCTGAATGGGCTGGTGGAGTCCTGTGGGCATTGGGGTCCTATCTACTTACAAAGACTTTTAATCAATCCTCTTGTTGTTAGCCCAACCTAAACTGTTGGACTCAGTGATATCTGGCTTATCCAGTTCTTGAAAATTCCCAAGGTTCAGTAATTTATCAAGTTTTTGACACATAATTAGCTTACTTATTGGAGTTTCCATTACAGATTCCAGTGTATTTTTTTCTCTGGTCTATTAGGCTATTTTTCACTTATTGTTTTTCAGTATTTGGATTTTGTCAACGTCTCTCATATGCTGTTCAGTCAGTCAGTTCAGTTGCTCAGTTGTGTCCAACTCTTTGTGACCCCATGAACGCAGCACACAGGCCTCCCGCCCTGTCCATCACCAACTCCCAGAGTTACTAAACTCATGTCTATCAAGTTGGTGATGCCATCCAGCCCCACTCCTGTCCATCACCAACTCCCAGAGTTTACTTAAACTCATGTCTATCCCCCAGGTTGGTGATGCCATCCCAGCCATCTCATCCTCTGTCGTCCCCTTCTCCTCCTGCCTCCAATCCCTCCCAGCAACAGGGTCTTTTCCAGTGAGTCAACTCTTCGCATGAGGTGGCCAAAGTACTGGAGTTTCAGCTTTAGCATCATTCCTTCCAAAGAAATCCCAGGGCTGATCTCCTTCAGAATGGACTGGTTGGAGTACTCCCCCCCACGGTTTGCAGTCCCGACCGCAATAGGACTCTCAAGAGGGTTACAGATTTTCCACAGTGATTGTGCCACCACAGTAGTCAATAAAGCAGTGTTTTTCGGACCGGCCAGGGGGGCAAGATCCTGGTTGCTCTGCCTTTCTTCCAGCGACAGTCCAACTCTCACATCTATACATGACCACAGGAGAAAACCATAGCCTTGATGCTAGATGGAAACCTTCCCCGGCGGAACAAGGAAAACACCCCGCCCCCCCGCAAAAGACCTTAGCCGAAGCAAGTTAATGTCTCTGCTTTTGCTTAAAATAAATGCTGGATCTAGGTTGGTCAAATGGGGGGCGGTTATAACTTTTCTTCCAAGGTGTAAGTGTCTTTTAATTTCATGGCTGCAGTCACTATCTGCAGTGATTTTGGAGCACCCCCAAAATAAAGTCTGACACTGTTACCACTGGGTTTCCCCATCTATTTCCCATGAAGTGATGGCACCGGATACCATGATCTTTGTTTTCTGAATATTGAGCTTTAAGCCAACATTTTCACTCTCCACTTAAATTTTCATCAAGAGGCTTCTTGTTAGTTCCTCTTCACTTTCTGCCATAAGGGTGGTGTCATCTGTATATCTGAGGTTATTGATATTTCTCCTGGCAATCTTGATTCCAGCTTGTGTTTCTTCCAGTCCAGCATTTCTCATGATGTATTCTGCATATGAGTTAAATAAGCAGGGTTAGTGATCAGTTAACCTATAGAGTATGCTAGAAACGCAGTCCATGAGCCGTCGCAAACAGTCAGATATGACCGCGACTTCACCTTTCTTTCTTTCTATAGTTTCTTTTGGAGAAGGAAATGGCACCACCCACTCCAGTGTTCTTGCCTGGAGTATCCCACGGATGGAGTGGCCTGGTAGGCTGTGGTCTTTGGGGTTGCAAAGAGTCAGACATGACTAAGCAGCTAACACACACAGACACACACACACACACACACACACACACACACATGGTAGAAATGATATTATATGATTAGGAAGCTAGGTTAAAGAAGGTCATGTATCTTTTACCTGGTTCACTGGAATGGTCACACTAGACTCTTACATACCATGTAAAATTTTATCATCCTGAGGCTGCCATTCTGCAATGAACCCCAAACTATCCATATAGAGAGACCACACAGAGAGCCTCTGAAACCTCAGAACAAAGAGAGCTGCCTGGCCAGCTACCAGCTGCTTCACTCCTGGTGGTCTTCATCTTATTACAACTGCATGGACACCTTGAGCCACAGCTCTCCAGCTGACTGCTGCTTAAATTCTTGATCCCCAGAAACAGGAAAGAAAATAAAATGATGGTTGGTGTTTTAAGCCACTGAAGTATATTGTTAACTGACACAGTTATGGGCAGTTTACTTACAGTACCAAAATATTTTCCAAAAATTTATTGGTAGATAACAAACTACGCCAAAGCTTAGTAGTATAAAGCACTCTTTTATGCTAATATGCTGTGCTTTGCTTAGTTGCTCAGTCATGTCCTGACTCTTTGCGACCCATGAGAATAGACAGATCCTCTGTCCAAGGGGATTCTCCAGGGAGAATACTGGAGTGAGTTGTCATGCCCTCCTCCAGGGGATCTTCCCAACCCAGGAAGCGAACTGGGGTCTCCTACATTGCAGGTGGGTTCTTTACCAGCTGAGCTACCCAGGAAGCCCTAGATACTGTCAATCAAGAATTCAGACAGGTGCAGTAAGGATGGTTTGTCCCTGCTCCATGATATCTGATGCATAAGCTGGAAAGACTCAGAGGCTGGGGATGATTGAATGGCTGGGGTCTTGCATCGTGTGGAAGCAGCTCCCCACACATGTGTGGTGATTGATGCTAGTTCTTGGCTGGGACCTCAGCTGGAACACCTATCTGGCTCCTCTGCCTAGCCTGGGGCTTCCTGATAGCATGGTGGCTGGGTTCCAAGAGCAGGCTAATAGTTTCTTAAGGCCTGGCCCTGGAAAACTGCACAGTGTCACTTCTGTTGTGTCACACATCCTAGATTCAAGGGGAAAAGGCATACAGTCTCATCTTTGGAGGGGAGGGGTGTTCAGGAATTTTGGGTACACTTTGGATACTTCCCAACCCCAGTTCGCTTCCTGGGTTGGGAAGATCCCCTGGAGGAGGGCATGGCAACTCACTCCAGTATTCTCCCTGGAGAATCCCCTTGGACAGAGGATCTGTCTATTCTCATGGGTCGCAAAGAGTCAGGACATGACTGAGCAACTAAGCAAAGCACAGCATATTAGCATAAAAGAGTGTTTTATACCACTAAGCTTTGGAGTAGTTTGTTATCTACCAATAAATTTTTGGAAAATATTTTGGTACTGTAAGTAAACTGCCTATAACTGTGTCAGTTACCATCTCTCATACAACCCATAGTATAGGTATTGATCTATAACATGGCCTTGTTCAAAGAGATGAACTGGATTAATTATTTTCTCTTTTTCAAAAATTTAAACTGAGTAATGTAAGGGAATTATATAATTAGAATTGGGAGGTAGAGATGAAAAGAATACCTTGACAAATAGACAAGGCCAAGGGTAAACCAAGGTTATGAAGAAGCAGAAACCATGAGAAAGCAGAACGTCTGTTGAGTAGAGATACAATGAAGAGAGAAGGAGAAATGAAGTAAAATTCATGTGCCCTGGGGAGGGGCCATAATAAGACAGGGGTTGTCTAGAAAGGCCTCCTGTCTGGCAGTTCCTATTCAGTTCCAGTTCATGTGTTGCTTTTAACAATGGGATTATCTTTCTTCCCCAGTTTTCTAGGTCACCGTTAATAACAGTGCCCTACATGGCAAAAAGATGTGCTGAAATGAATGAGGTTGGGAAACAAGTTTCCTCTTTTCTCAGAGTTGTTACTGACATGATGATTGAGAAGCACCATTAGAGAGAAATTACTCTGTGAAGTGGTACTGCTGAGTGGTGAGAAAGAGCCACTCTGCTCATTATGTCCACCTGAAGTTGATCATTAGTGGCTAGGAAGAGGAGTGGGAAGTGGGCACAAGAAAATAATGTGTTATTTCTAAAGATGGATTGTTTTCAAATGCATTTTGAAATGGCAGTGAATAACCAGTAGGGTTATCTGCTGTTTATCTAACCACAGGGATTATATTTGTAAATAAGGAATGAAAAAGTTCAAAATATATTTGTTCAATAGGCTTTTCCTGAAATTCGAGAATATTTGCATTATCTAGTATATATGGTCTCATGACTACTTAATTCAGTGACATATGCTTTAAAAATTTATTTTATTCAAATATAGTTGATTTACAATGTTATATTAATTTCTGTTCTACAGTAAAGTGATTCACTTATCCACATATATACATTCTTTTTCATAATGGTTTATCACGGGATACTGAGTATAGTTTTATACTCAGTACTACTGTGCTATATACAATGGGACTTGTTGTTTATCCATTCTACAGATAATCGTTTGTACCTGCTAACTCCAAACTCCCAGTTCATCCCTACCTACCTGCTTCCCCCTTGGCAGCAACAAGTCTGTTCTCTATGTCTATGAGTCTATTCATAGATAAGGTCATTTGTGTCGTATTTTAGATTCCACATATAAGTGACATCATGTGATATTTGTTTTTCTCTTTCTGACTTGCTTTACTTAGTATGAGAATCTCTAGGTCCATCCATATTGCTGCAAAGGCATGATTTCACTTTTTTATGGCTGAGTAGTATTGATTTTTTATATATATATATATATATATATATATATATATATATACTGCATCTTCTTTATCCATTTATCTGTTGATTGGCATTTAGGGTTCCATATCTTGATTATTGTGAATAGTGCTGCTGTGAACCTAGGTGTGCATGTATCTTTTTGAACTACAAGTTTTGTCTAGATGTGTGGGTGATACATTTTTCAAAGAAATATTTTGCTACCCAAGAAACTAAATGTTCTCAGAGTAATCTTAAATGGTGTGTTTGGATTTCAGTTCAGTTCAGTCACTCAGTCGTGTCTGACTCTTTGCAACCCCATGAATCGCAGCACACCAGGCCTCCCTGTCCATCACCAACTCCCAGAGTTCACTCAGATTCACGTCCGTCGAGTCAGTGATGCCATCCAGCCATCTCATTCTCTCGTCCCCTTCTCCTCCTGCCCCCAATCCCTCCCAGCATCAGAGTCTTTTGCAGTGAGTCAACTCTTCGCATGAGGTGGCTAAAGTATTGGAGTTTCAGCTTTAGCATCATTCCTTCCAAAGAAATCCCAGGGCTGATCTCCTTCAGAATGGACTGGTTGGATCTCCTTGCAGTCCAAGGGACTCTCAAGAGTCTTCTCCAACACCACAGTTCAAAAGCATCAATTCTTCAGTTCTCAGTTTTCTTCACAGTCCAACTCTCACATCCAACATGACCACAGGAAAAACCATACCCTTGACTAGACGGACCTTAGTTGGCAAAGTAATATCTCTGCTTTTGAATATGCTATTTAGGTTGGTCATAACTTTTCTTCCAAGGAGTAAGTGTCTTTTAATTTCATGGCTGCAGTCACCATCTGCAGTGATTCTGGAGCCCCCCAAAATAAAGTCTGTAATTGTTTCCACTGTTTCCCCATCTATTTCCCATGAAGTGATGGGACTGGATGCCGTGATCTTTGTTTTCTGAATGTTGAGCTTTAAGCCAACTTTTTCACTCTCCTCTTTCACTTTGATCAAGAGGCTTTTTAGCTCATCTTCACTTTCTGCCATAAGGGTGGTGTCATCTGCATACCTGAGGTTATTGATATTTCTCCCAGCAATCTTGATTCCAGCTTGTGTTTCTTCCAGTCCAGCACTTCTCATGATGTACCCTGCATATAAGTTAAATAAGCAGGGTGGCAATATACAGCCTTGACGTACTCCTTTTCCTATTTGGAACCAGTCTATTGTTCCATGTCCAGTTCTAACTGTTGCTTCCTGACCTATACTGGTATATATTGACCCTCTTATCTAAAGGGATAGTTAGGTACAATTATCATGTTAAATAATTAAAATAAGTATTAAATGTTAGTGAGTCATGTGAAAGTATGTAAAAACCCAGGAGTTTTTCAAAGAATGATCTTTGCTAGCAGGTACAGACAGCTTTCCCCTGACCTGATTTCAGATTGTTTCTTTACTCTCACAGCAAGAGCAGCTCAAAATGTGCAACTTTACTGGCAGAATTCTGAGTCTATGGTCAAAGAGATCTGTAAGAAAAAGGCATATATTAGTATTTTTCCCTTGAATAATTAAGCAGTCATTAAGGTACCACTACTGAAACAGCATTAACTCCAAGAATATCATCTTCTTATTAGAAAGAGTAAAGAATTCTGAGTTGTGAATAATGCTAATAGATGTTGTATGATATGAAGTCAGATTGGAGGAGGGTTGAACCTGCTAACAAGGGTCATTCTTTGAAAAACTCCTGTGCTTTTTATACATGTTCACCATGACACATTAACATTTAATACTTATTGTAGCTATTTAACCTAGCCATTGTGCCAAAGATATAATTGATCTTTCTCCTGTAGGGGAACATAGAGTAACAGTGCTCTAATTTTGTATGTCTCTGTTCTATAATGACAGGCTGTCATTTTCTGTAATTTACCAGAGATGATGAACAATGTGGGTAGGCTGAATGTCGTTGCTTAGTAACCGCCTTTTAAAAGTTTCTTAAGTGTAATTGCCTCTCTGCCAGGGAAACATTGATCCAGCTAATCTGCATTGAACCACTCTCTAAGCAACTCAACATATTAAACACCCTCATGTTTTTAATTTCAAATTATTTGCCTTTTTAAACTCTGTTAAGGTAAGCCACTTAGGTTGTGACCACTATATGCCTTTGAACAAAGTGAGACTTCCAAATGATTGTACATTGTCATTTCCTTCATTGTTTTTCTGTATATCTTTTCATATTGCCTTTTTTAAACAGCTGAGGGTAGAAACTTGTGAAGAATCGTGAAAATCTTCGGTTCCATTCCGAATAATTCTAAATGCTTTCACACACCACCAGTCTTTAACCATGTATCAAAATGTGCACCATATGAACGTTCTCTTTGCTTCTGTCCCTCATCCCATTAATAACCTCTTGTTATTAATCAAATGTCTATATTGCTATTTAAGAAAATGTGGAGTCTAAGAGAACGCCTGGCACATAACTTCAGTTTTTATAATTGTGTCTGCATATGCACACTGACTTGAAGGAGGAAACACGCCAAAGCTAGAGTTCTGTTAAACACTTAGTGTTTGAAGATAATATTTCAGATGATTAATTACTGCACTATTTCAAGTCCACCTTGTATAGCTGCCTACTTTTTATCATGTGGCAGGAAGAACTAGGGATGTAGAAATAATTTACAGCTGAGGTCAAAGCTGACTTACTCTTTGATTCTGAGTTTGAGGTGATTGTGAGATAGAAGAGACCAGAAATGGATTTGAGGAGCTGAAACAATATGTTTATATTTCTGCCTGTTAAACCCCAAACTCAATAACTGACATCCAAGCTGGAGGTGAGGAGAGAGTTAGAGAGGGGACAGAGGAAACTAGAATCAGTGTAGTGACTTGACACCCAAGTGTATGTCTCCATTCTCTCACATCTTCCTTACATTTCAAGATCACAGAGAGGAGAGTCTCAGGAAAAGTTTGAAGCAACTGCAAGCCTCCTAGAGAAACCCCTTGGTCCATGCTGTCTCAACAAAATGGCAGAACACTCACATTTCTCGTGGTTCCTGGAATCCTTTTATTCCTGGGCCCTCAGCGTGAGGACACAGAAGTTAGTGCTTAGTGAGAGCTGATAAACCATCTGCCAGAAGGTCACTTGACAGGACAAGAAGAAGGAAGGAAGGAAGGAAGGAAGGAAGAGTTAGTCACTCAGTCAGGTCGGATTCTTTGCAACCCCTTGGACTGCAGCCCGCCAGGCTCCTGTCCATGGAATTCTCCAGGCAAGAATACTGGAGTGGGCTGCCTTTCCCTTCTCCAGGGAATCTTCCTGACCTAGATATTGAACTGAGGTCTCTTTCATTGCAGGCAGATTCTTTACTGCCTGAGCTAGCAGGGAAGCCCATAGGGTTGAAAAGGTCTTCACAGTAAGAATGCTGTTTGCAGTTTCAGCCAAGAACAAGGCAGATTGCAGAACTGAACCTGAGCTCTGTTTGAGGAAGCACTGAACACTTCAAGAGGACAGACAAGTTACACCCCCAGGGGACATCAGCAGAGACGCAATCTCAGAGAGCCCACCGATGTTGTAATGCTTCTGCATGGACTCGGATAGTACCCCAGAGACAAGGATGGAGGAAGACTGAACATTCAATTTGCCAAGGTTTAACTTGGTAAATGGTTTGATTACAAGTTGGAGTTGATTGAGTGAAAAAAATCACTGCTGGACCAAGAATATCCAGGAATTTCTTGTTTTAAGTTCCCTCCTGTTGTACAGACAGGGGAAACAGATTTAATTGTTGTACAAATAGAACAAACATGTTTGTACCCTCTTAACCTGTACCTGTGTGCTCAGCCTGCTGTTGTGTCAAGATGGCAGAGGCTGAGGGGATGACGGTGAAGTTTCTGTCCTGTATGGAATAGTTTGGTGCTATGATTAAGATTATACAATTTGAAACAGGCAACTGCTTTTCTGTTTGGGGGCAGATTATTTGATTCTACTCAGTTTGGTTTTTCTCATCTGCAGAAATATGAAGTGTTCAACTTCGTAGGGTTGTTGTGAGGTTATGAGATGAAATATACCACACTTTTGGCACATAGTGTCTAGAATAAAATCACAGTAACATATTCTTTCTTAAACTTTTTATTAAAGTTGATTTACAATGTTGTGTTAGTTTCAGGTGTACAGCAAAGTGAATCTGTTATACATATACATATATCTGCTTTTTTTTTTTTAAAGAATTCTTTTCCAAACTAGGCCATTGCACAATACTGAGTAGAGTTCCCTGTGCTATACAGCAAGTTCTTATTAGTTATCTATTTTATATTTAGTAGTGTGTATATGTCAATCTCAGTCTTCCAATTTATCACCCCCTGCCACATCCCCTGGTAACCATACATCTGTGATTCTACTTCTGTTTTGTAAATAAGTTCATTTGTACCCCTCCATTTTTTTAGATTCCACATATAGGCAATATCATATTTGCCTTTCTGTGTCTGACTTACTTTACTCAAGTAAGTATGACAATATCCAGGTCCATTCATGTTGCTACAGATGGTATTATTTTGTTCTTTTTATGGCTGAGTAATATTCCATTGTACATATGTACCACATCTTTATCTGACAAGGGATTAATCTCTAAAATATACAAACAGCTCATGCAGTTAAATATCATAAAACAAATAAGCCACTCGAAAAATGGGTGGGAGACCTAAATAGATACCTTTCCAAAGAAGACATACAGATGACCAAACAGCACATGAGAAGATGCTTAGCATCACAAATTATTAGAGGAACGCAAATCAAAACTACAGTGAGGTGCTACCTCACACCAGTCAGAATGGCCGTCATCAGAACATCTACAAACAATGAATGCTGGCGAGGGTGTGAAGAAAAGGGAATCCTCCTGTACTATTGGTGGAAATGTAAATCGGTCTAGCCACTTTGCAGAACAGTATGGAGGTTCCTTAAACAAGTGAAAATAGAAATAGCACATAACCCAGAGATCGCACTCTTGGGCATATACCCAGAGAAAACCACAATTTGAAAAGATACAGGCACTCCAGTGTTCGTTGCAGCATTATTTACAATGGCCAAGACATGTAAGCAATGTAAATGTCCATCAACAGAGAAACAGTATCATATTCTTGACCTCCAGTTTGCTCCTTCATCCTCATGCCACCTCGAAGCCCTCCCACTCCTCACCATAAAAGAAGGTGCCACACAGGTAGAACTTCTTCATGTTCTGCTATTCATGTCTGTATCCACAGTGTCTGGCACAAAGTAGATGCCCAATAAATAGCTGTTGAATGAATAATTTAGAAAGGCGTCTGGAGAGATAGCTGAGTGTATTAAAGTGGGTTCTCCCTATTGAAAGTGAAAGTCGCTCAGTGGTGTGTGACTCTTTGTGACCCATGGACTATACAGTCCAGGGAATTCTCTAGGCCAGAATACTGGAGTGGGTAGCCTTTCCCTTCTTCAGGGAATCTTCCCAACCCAGGGATTGAACCCAGATCTCCTGCATTGCAGGTGGATTCTTTACCAACTGGGCCACAAGGGAAGCCCAAGAATACTGGAGTGGGTAGCCTATCCCTTCTCTAGTGCATCTTCCTAACCCAGGAATCAAACTGGGGTTTCCTGCATTGCAGGCAGATTCTTTACCAACTGAGCTATCAGGGAAGCCCTTGGGTAAGCCCCAAATGACTCCAGTGAGGTAAACGAAAGAGCAGATTGTTGTGAATGAGTCTCAGGAGAGCAGGTTGTAATCAAAGGGAGGGACACAGAAAACAATCATGGTCATATGCTCACATATGTATTCAATAGAAAGGGAGCATTTATCCATGCTGTGCATGGACAAAAATTCCTGAGCAATTAAATGATACCTTTTTAGACCACTGTTGTATTTTTCATCACTTCCCAGTGGCTCAGTGGTAAAGAATCTTCCTGCTCTGCAGGAGAGGTGGGTTCTATCCCTGGCTTGGGAAGATCTGGAGAAGGGAATGGCAACCCACTCCAGTATCCTTGCCTGGAGAATTCCATGGACAGAGGAGCCTGGGGTCCATAGTCCATGGGGCTTCGAAGAGTCAGACATGATTGAACACACTTGCACGGCTGTATTTTCCAACAGTGTTTGCCTCTTTATGGGAACGTTGATGTGTGTCTGTTTCTACTGTGTGTTTCTGAGTGTCTGTAAAATACTTGGACTAGATTTTTCAATCTGACCTGCTTGTTTTAGATTGCTATATCTTTTTTTTTATTAATTAATTATTATTTTTTAAAATTACAATACTGTATTTGTTTTGCCATACATTGACACGAATCAGCCATAGGTGAACACAATCTCCCAATGCCGAAGCCCCCTCCCACCTCCCACCCCACATCCTCTACTTGAATCATCCTGTGCATCTATTTATTTATACATCTGTCATAGGAAAATGAGTTTTTCTATATGAAAAATGTAAACAATAGAATTTAACCATATCACAAGATCAGTACTAACACTTTAAGAATCTGTTTTTAAAAACTTCTATTGCTTTAAGAAGCTTTAAGAGCTTGTAAATATGAAAACAATTTGAAAAGATTTTCATTTGACACTTCAAGACCACTGTAAATTTTTAGAATATAATTAGCCCTTAGACCTGGTTCATTTACAAAATGGATAACAGAATTGACCTTGGAATAAGAGCAAAATTGTAAAGGCTAATGGGATTAGGACATAGTGTACCTTCTTTCTTTCTTCTCCTTCTGTAAAAATATAAAACCTTTAGAAACTAGACTTTTTATTATTTTATCATAATTGTCAAAAATGATGGGTAATAGTTTACAAAAGGAATAAAATTTAACGTTTCTAATATTTAAAGAGGTTTAATATCCTTGACATAGTGATGCTGTATAACATTTTTTTCTTGAAAATCCTCATTTGATTTCCATATTCTTTGCCACATAAGGAATGCCCTATGTACAAGTGGTCTGCCGTAATATTATGACAATTCAATCAAGCTATATATAGTTTAGTTCAGCCGCTCGTTCGTATCCGACTTTGTGTGACCCCATGAATCACAGCATGCCAGGGCTCCCTGTCCATCACCAACTCCCGGAGTTCACTCAGATTCACGTCCATCGAGTCAGTGATGCCATCCAGCCATCTCATCCTCTCGTCCCCTTCTCCTCCTGCCCCCAATCCCTCCCAGCATCAGAGTCTTTTGCAGTGAGTCAACTCTTCGCATCAGGTGGCCAAAGTATTGGAGTTTCAGCTTTAGCATCATTCCTTCCAAAGAACATCTCAGGGCTGGTCTCCTTTAGAATGGACTGTTTGGACCTCCTTGTAGTCCAAGGGACTCTCAAGAGTCTTCTCCAACATCACAGTTCAAAAGCATTAGTTCTTCGCGCTCAGCTTTCTTCATAGTCCAACGCTCACATCCACACATGACCACAGGAAAAACTGTACCCTTGACTAGATGGACCTTTGTCCGTCAAAGTAATGTCTCTGCTTTTGAATATGCTATCTAGGTTGGTCATAACTTTCCTTCCAAGGAGTATGCGTCTTTTAATTTCATAGCTGCAGTCATCATCTGCAATGATTTTGGAGCCCCCAAATAAAGTCTGACACTGTTTCCACTGTTTCCCCATCTATTTCCCATGAAGTGATCAGACCAGATGCCATGATCTTCCTTTTGCGAATGTTGAGCTTTAAGCCAACTTTTTCACTCTCCTCTTGCACTTTCATCAAGAGGCTTTTAGTTCCTCTTCACTTTCTTCCATAAGAGTGGTGTCATCTGCATAGCTGAGGTTATTGATATTTCTCCTGGCAATCTTGATTCCAGCTTGTGCTTCTTCCAGGCCAGCGTTTCTCATGATGTACTCTGCATAGAAGTTAAATAAGCAGGGTGACAATATACAGCCTTGACATACTCCTTTTCCTATTTGGTACCAGTCTGTTGTTCCATGTCCAGTTCTAACTGTTGCTTCCTGACCTGCATATAGGTTTCTCAAGAGGCAGGTCAGGTGGCTCTGTATTCCCATCTCTTTTAGAATTTTCCACAGTTTATTGTGATCCACACAGTCAAGGGCTTTGGCATAGTCAATAAAGCAGAAATAGATGTTTTTCTGGAACTCTCTTGCTTTTTTGATGATCTAGTGGATGTTGGCAATTTGATCTCTGGTTCCTCTGCCTTTTCTAAATCCAACTTGAACATCTGCAAATTCACAGTTCACATATTGCTGAAGCCTAGCTTGGAGAATTTTGAGCATTGCTTTACTAGCATGTGAGATGAGTGCAATCGTGCAGTAGTTTGAGCATTCTTTGGCATTGCCTTTCTTTGGGATTGGAATGAAAACTGACCTTTTCCAGTCCTGTGGCCACTGCTGAGTTTTCCAAATTTTGCTGGCATCTTGAGTGCAGCACTTTCACAGCATCATCTTTCAGGATTTGAAACAGCTCCACCGGAATTCCATCACTTCCACTAGCTTTGTTAGAAGTGATGCTTCCTAAGGCCCACTTGACTTCACATTCCAGGATGTCTGGCTCTAGATGAGTGATCACACCATCGTGATTATCTGAGTCATGAAGATCTTTTTGTACAGTTCTTCTGTGTATTCTTGCCACCTTTTTAATATCTTCTGCTTCTGTTAGGTCCAGACCATTTCTGTCCTTTATCAAGCCCATCTTTGCATGAAATGTTCCCTTGGTATCTCTAATTTCCTTGAAGAGATCTCTAGTCTTTCCCATTCTGTTCTTTTTCTCTATTTCTTTGCACTGATCGCTGAGGAAGGCTTTCTTATCTCTCCTCGCTATTCTCTGGAACTCTGCATTCAGATGCTTTTATCTTTCCTTTTCTCCTTTGCTTTGTGCTTCTCTTCTTTTCACAGATATTTGTAAGGCCTCCCCAGACAGCCATTTTGCTCTTTTGCATTTCTTTTTCTTGGAGATAGTCTTGATCCCTGTCTCCTGTACAATGTCACAAACCTCAGTCCATAGTTTATTTCTTCTAAGGGATTCCTGCCTGCAGTACAAGATATAATGGTCATCTGAGTTAAATTCACCCATTCCAGTCCATTTTAGTTTGCTGATGATTCCTTGAATGTCAATGTTCACTCTCGTCATCTCCTGTTTGACCACTTCCAATTTGCCTTGATTCATGGACCTAACATTCCAGGTTCCTTATCAATATTGCTGTTTACAGCATCGGATCTTGCTTCTATACCAGTCACATGTACAACTGGGTATTGTTTTTGCTTTGGCTCTATCCCTTCATTCTTTCTGGAGTTATTTCTCCACTGATCTCCAGTAGTATATGGGGCACCTACCGACCTGGGGAGTTTCTCTTTCAGTATCCTATCATTTTGCCTTTTCATACTGTTCATGGGGTTTTCAAGGCAAGAATACTGAAGTGGTTTACCATTCCCTTCTCCAGTGGACCACATTCTGTCAGACCCCTCCACCATGACCCCCCCATCTTGGGTGGCCCCATGGGTATGGCTTTTTCATTAAGTTAGAGATGGCTGTGGTCCTAGGGTGATTAGAGTGACTAGTTTTCTGTGATTATGGTGTGTGTGTCTGCCCTCTGATGCCCTCTTGCAGCACCTACTGTCTTACTTGGGTTTCTCTTACCTTGGGCGTAGGGTATCTCTTCACGGCTGTTCCAGCAAAGTAGCCACTGCTCCTTACCTCGGATGAGGGGTATCCCCTCACCGCCGCCCCTCCTGACCTTGAATGTGGAGTAGCTCCTCTCGGCCCTCCTGTGCCTGCTATACGTAAGTGCTCTTTTCTTTGTGAGAAAATATTAATTCTTGTGTTTCTTTGAAAATAACTGTTTGAACATGTCATCATTGAATAAGGTAGAACAAATGTTTCATGCTTCCATAAAGATCTTTCTCTGAGATCAGTAGCAGGAAAGAGTTATTTAGGGGAAGCTAATAGAATCCAACTGAATGGGATGGATTTGGTCCAGTGATTCTCAAACTTTAGCGTTATGAGAAATACCTGAAGAATTTGTTAAACTGCAAATCTCTAAGCCCTGTACCCAGAGATTTCGATTTATTGGATAGGGTAGTTGACTGAATGGTGCTCTCCAAAATGATATCTTCACATTCTGTCCCACAGAATCTGTGAATATGACCTTATTTAGTCATCCTGGATTATGAGGGTGGGCCCTAAATCTGTAGAGATAAGGGTCTTTATAAGAGATACACAGAAGGGGAAAGGCACAGAGGGGAGACAGCCATGTGAAGGCAGAGGTTAGAGTTTTGTAGCCACAAGCCAAGGAACGACTGGAGCCACTAGAAGCTGGAAGAGGCAAAGTGATTCTTCCCTAGAACTTGGAAGGACTCATAGGCTTGCTGACAGCTGTTTCCAACTTCTGGCCTTTAGAACTATAAGGGAATAAATTTTTGTTGCTTTACTGTAAACTGTTTCAGCAGCCCTAGACTACTAAAACAGGTTTAGATCAAGAACCTGAATTTCCTACAAGCTGATGCTCAGGTAAGTGGACTGTGATTTGAAGAGAACTGATTTAGTAGATGCAGCAAGTTTAAATGAAAAAGAAATCCAATTCAGGGATATTCCATGAAAAGATGAATGCAATAAATTTAGATCATTAAACTGTTTAGGATAGCTGAAGATGAGCAAGAATGGAACCAAAAAGTTAGCTTGAATTACTTTTTCTCCTTTTTGATTGTTTCTGCTGCCTTGAGTGCTCTATGCTCACGGGAGTCTGTTAACCTCAGGGTATCCTCAAGCCTTGGTTAAACTTCACTTCCTGAATGGGAGCTTCCAGATTAGGTTAGCCTTTGTAGTAACACTGTTGCAGTTCTCTGTACTTCTTTGTGGTATTTGTCACCATAGTAATGATTGCTAATGTCTGTCTTTCTGGAACGCTGTATGTTTTTAAAGGACAGAGGCTACAAAATTCTTACACATGGCTGTACCCCCAGTTCTAACTCAGAGTCTGACACACAGTAGGTATTCAAAAAACTTATCAGTGAATGGCAGTTGAGCCCTGTCCTAACTAAGGTAGAATTACAACTTCAGAGATCACTACTCAGAGCAAAACATATGCTGTTTCCCTATTGATTGAAGATTTTTATTAAGCAGAATTTAATAGATAAAATCAGATATTAGAAGGAGGCCAAAATGATTATTAAGTATTTCTTTCTATTGCAGAATGATTTACTGAATTATATGCTCTGAATCAAAAGATGGGTTTTATAAATATATGTAAGCACTGTCCACTCCGATGACTGATGTGATCATGCTTTTCACCTTTGAGGCAAGTTGATTTTCTGTTGCTTTATGTTATACATATGCAAAAAAGAAGACACTTTCTGGAAGGTATTCATGTTAATAAACACAAACAACATACTTTTATTAGGCTTTTAAAGATAGATTTTGAAACTGCAGCTTCTTATTTTTTAAGCAATAATATGAAATCAACTTTTGAGTGGACCATTACTTTTAATTTCTGAGAACAAAATGACCGATTTGTTACCATGACTACCTAACACTAGTCAGAATTTAATTGTTAAATCCCAGGCTGTCACACAGATAGGTATTCAGTTTTGGTTGAGTCACTAGCTTCAATTCTAGCTATACAAAGTGACCTAGGAAATTTCAGCAGAAATTGTTTTCTCACAGTAGTTTATTCTTCTTCTGTGGAATATCTTTTTCTTAATCTTTCAAAGTTGACTTTTTCAGCTTTATTGAGGTGTAACTGATGACTAAAATTGGAATATATTTAAAGTATACAAAGTGACTTTGATATAAAGGATGATTCAGTGAGATATCTTAAATGGTTTTTAGCAACTAGATAATATTTTATATATTAGCTGCTAGCTGAAGTATATTCTGCTAGTAAGTGTAGTTTTGAATTACTATAAAAACTTTGAGCCAAGTTTTAAATTTGTATCTATCTGAATCAAAAAGCCCATACTATTCTCATAAGACTGTATTTAAAAATAAAATAACTGGTGTAGGCACTTCCAGTTCAGGGTAGGTTGTAAAGTGTGATGTTATGGTTTATAAGAAATATAAATTTGGCCTTAGCCCATGATTTCTGGCTGATAGGTCCCAAAAATGCTCGGAATTTTCTGAAAAATAAGAGCAATAGGAGCATCTTTTGTCATAACATTTGGTCTCTTGTCCTTGCTTTCTGAAATCACTTCAGAGCCATAAAGATGAAATGGGGTCTTGCTTGTCACTATAAGCAAGACCACAACACACCACAAAAACTGTGTTTACGTTAATGAGGTGACTTTTGGACCCACACCTAAGGATGGGAGCTGATGGCCAGGGGAGTCAATCATGGGATTAGAGGGTTGGAACTTTCAGTTGTCCCCTTGCCCTATCTCCTGGGAGGGGATAGAGGCTGGCAATCGAGTTTAGTCACCAGTGACCAGTGATTTAATCAATCATGGCTATCTGATGAGTCCTCCGTAAAACCCCTGAAGGATGGGTTTGGAGAGTTTCTAGGGTGTCAGAGATGGAGACAAGGGGAGACTGGTGAAGAATGTTGCCAGGGTGTGATGGTAAGTGTTTACCAACTAGGTCTCTGAACAAAGAAAAAACTCCACATTATACTGGTCATCAATTTCTGTGATGTAGATACTCCCAACATGGCTGATTTCAAGCTACCAATGTAATACTAATGAACTTGAAGTTGGGTAGAGATGCATGGTGGAACAACATTAAGTAGCATTTCCACAACAGAGACAAAAGACATAAACTTTTTAAAACCTTTATTGATGTATAGTTGATTTACTATAGAAGTAAAGTAGAAGGAGAAGGCAATGGCACCCCACTCCAGTACTTTTGCCTGGAAAATCCCATGGATGGAGGAGCCTGGTAGGCTGCAGTCCATGTGGTCGCTAGAGTCGGACATGACTGGGCAACTTCACTTTCACTTTTCTCTTTCATGCATTGGAGAAGGAAATGGCAACCCACTCCAGTGTTCTTGCCTGGAGAATCCCAGGGATGGGGGAGCCTGGTGGGCTGCCGTCTGTGGGGTCGCACAGAGTTGGACACGACTGAAGTGACTTAGCAGTAGCAGTAGCAGTTGATTTACAGTGTTGTGTTAATATCTACTATACAGCAAAGTGATTGTACAGGTATACATTCTTTTTCATATTATTTTCCATTATGGTTTACCACAGAATATTGAATATAATCTTGTGCTATACAGAAGGACCTTATTTATCCATACATGTATCCATTCTAATGTATTTTTATCTGCTGACCTCAAACTCTCAATCCATCCCTCCCCTGCCCACCATCTCCCTTCATGATCACAAGTCTGTTATCTATGTCTGAGTCTGTTTCTGTTTTGTGGAAAAGTTCTATAAAAGTCATATTTTAGATTCCACATATAACTAATATCTTATGGCATTTGACTTTCTGACTGACTTCACTCAGTACGACAGTCTCTAGATTCATCCATGTTGCTATAAATGGCATGATTTCATTTTTTTCTTATGGCTGAGTAATATTCTGTTGTACATACATATCTACCACATCTTTATTTGTTTGTTGATGGACACTTAAGTTGGTTATGTCTTGGCTATTATAAACAGTGCTGCAGTGAGAACTGGGATGCATGTATCTCTTTGAATTATAGTTTGTCTAGACATATGCCCAGGAGTGTGATTGCAGAATTGTATGGAAACTGTATTTTTAGTTTTTGAAAAACCTCCATACTGTTTTCTATAGTGGTTGCACCAATTTACATTCCTACCAACAGTGTAGGAGGGTTCGCTTTTCTTCACTCTCTCTCTAGCATTTTTATTTGTAAGTTTTTGATGATGGCCATTCTGACCATTGTGAGGTAGTACCTCACTGTAGTTTTGATTTGCATTTCTGTAATAATTAGCAGTGCTGAACATCTTTTATGCGTTTGTTGGTTTTCTGTACTTTTCTTTGAGGAAAGATCTATTTTGGTCTTCTGCCCAGTTTTTGATTAGGCTGTTTGTTTTTGTTACTGAGTTGTATGAACTGTTTGTATAGTTTGCAATTAAGCCCTTTTTCAGTTGCATCATTCAAATATTTTCTCCCTTTGCATAGGTTGTCTTTTTTTTTTTTAATGGCTTGCTTTACTGTACAAGAGCTTGTAAGTTTAATTAGACCCCGTTTCTATATTTTTCTTCCATTTTTACTGCCTTAAGAGAGACTGACCTAAGAAAACATTGGTACAATTTATGTTAAAGAATATTTTGCCTGTGTTCTCTTCTAGGAATTTTATGATGTCATGTCTTATAGTTAAATCTTTAAGCCATTTTGAACAACAGATATCCTAAGGGCATAGAGAACAAAAAGCTATAAAACTGGAAAGTTATGATTTTTGAGTATTGATTGCCTTTGCTTTTAATACTAGAAATGTAGAGGTAAATGTCTTTTTATTTGCAAATAATCTGATTATTTATGTAGAACATTTATGAGGTTCTGGGACCATTTTCCCTTACTTGTGGCTTTTTAACTTGCCCTTTACCTTCAACTGCTCTGGTTTGAAAGTGTTTTTATGTCATGTCGTGGCTTCACATTTTGAGGTTTTGCTCAACTATTTTGTTCTGACTCACTTGGTGACATTATTGCTTGAGATATTTTTAGAGACTCATATTCCTGGTGGCTCAGAGGCTAAAGCGTCTACCTGCAATGTGGGAGACCTGGGTTCACTCCCTGGGTCGGGAAGATCCCCTGGAGAAGGAAATGGCAACCCACTCCAGTACTCTTGCCTGGAGAATCCCATGGAAGGAGGAGCCTGGTAGGCTACAGTCCATGGGGTCGCAAAGAGTCAGACACGACTGAGCGACTTCACTTCACTTCATATTCTGATAGTGAAATAGCTCATTTACCAAACAAGATTTTGTGCCCAGATATCTTTCTGAGCTGAGTGTCACTTTTTCCTATTGTTTTCCAGAACCCCTAATTACATATCTATGTTGATTTATTCTGCTGATTCAATTTGCTTACTAGAGAATCTTTAAAATATATTAATTTTCAATACATGGCTTTCAATTTTCAATACATGGCTAATCTAAATTTGGACATATTCAACTTTCTGCCCATTACATAGAGAAAGCAGTTTATAATTAGTCCTAAATAAGTTTGAATTCACAATAATTTGAATTATTCTAAAACAATTTTAATGTAATATTCTAAACATTCTATTTACAGTTTCTTATTTTACCAAAGACATGAGAAGCAATATAAAAACACATTCTGGTTAATAACTTGTGGTTATGTTTATCAGATAATAAGAGAAAATAAAGAACAAGAGGACTTTCTGGAAAAATTGATTCTGATATTCTCTGCTTTGTTTAGAAATAATGCAAAACTGAGTTTTGTAATGACATCTCTGGTTTTCCAAACCACTGCTTGTTGAGTGCCATTCACTTATTTATTTACCAAACAAAACCTACTGTGTAGCAGCTCTGAGCTCCTTCAGTGAAAGCTGACACAGGTGAGGGCTGGATTCCAGGCTGGATAGTTAGAATCAAGTTTCCCAAAAAGATGGAAATTGACAGCCAAGACAGATCTGTTACATCGACCTTTCTTGGCTGGAAAACTGGGACTTTGAAATAAGGCTGAGGGCTGTGTGGGTGGACGTCCCTGGGGAATTTGGCTCTGTGGTCTCCCCTGAAGTCTCAGTCCACACTGTTGGAGTCCCACCCAGCTTAGAGGCATGTGCTAGGGTTCCAAGTCATGTTATTTAGGGCTAATTATAAACTATTTCCTCCAGAACCCATCCACCTCCTCTACAGGCTGCCAGGGGTTCAATCCTGGCATAACCAGCTGGTAAGGGGGAGGGGGTAAGAAATTACACCCTGAAGGACCAGCGAGAATTAGCTAGCATGTACCAGCAGGGCCTGGAAAGTCCCCCTAGGAGTGATGTGGTGGGAATCAACTCATAAAACACTTGAATATGAAACTCATCAGGGACTGATTTTTTTTTTTTCCTCTGCCATTTGTGACAGAGTATTTAAAAAACAAAACCAGGAGAGTAATATGAACACATTTGTTCTCTGAAGGGACCACTTGACTACTGTATGTGAAATGGGTCAGAGAGGGGCGAAGACTGGAGGGAGGGAATCTCTGTGTTAAACTGTCAGTCCAGAAAATACTTGTTCTTGGAATAGAACTACTGAAACAGTTTGCTTGGCAAGACTCACTTAAAAACCTTCTCTTCACCGAGCCCAGCAATAAAAAGCTGTTGTGCTGTGAGTTGAGAGTCATGCTGCTGAGGGCTGAGAAGGGAATTGGAGGTAAGGACACAGAGCCCAGGGGGTGGTGACAGCCTCAAAGGGAAGGCAGACTGGAAGCCAGAACCTTTCTGCTCCCGGGGACCTCCTCACCAGACTGGTTTCCCAACACTACTGCATGGCCATGGCTGTTGACAGCGTTCCCCTGACAAGCCTTCTCTGGTTTATGGCATGAATTGCAAGGTACAGGTTTTGCTTGAGAGATTTCTATCAGAATTCTGAGTTTTCCTTCTTTATTTACCTGAGACAATATTTTATTAAGACAAACCTAAAAGGAGCAGCCGAGCAAGCATTTGTTTTCTTGCAAGTTTTAATTAGAAAGAAATGCCAAACACGTTTGGGTATGTTCCTCCTTAATCCTTCACACCTCTTAACAATTTTGTTCTTGGACTACTTTAATAATGTTTCTTTTAAACTCAGCATGAATTCTATAAAAAGTCAGATTTGTGTAGTTCCAGCAGTGGTTACTTGGCTCAGCCAAAGGAAATATTTTTTACTGGCTTAGGCTGAAGAAATGAATTAAATTTCAATCTTCAGCAAGTTTAGTAAATTAGAAAAGTCTGTGCAGTTCACACTACACTCTTTTATCTTAGTTTTTCTGTGTTGCTTCGCTCAATCAAGGAAAAAAAGAAGAAAAATATAGCTTGTGAAGATCACCATACTGAGAGTATTGCTAGTTTCCTTAAGTAAAGAAGGTAATTTCCCCCTTGCACGTTAAGAAAATTGTCATGGTTTTCTCCCTATTCCCCGTTAGCACTGTACAATAGCACTTCCCTCAGTGCAGGTTAGAAAAGAAATAAGGGATCCCTGGGTAAGAAACTAATGGAGCACAGACAAGAAGACCACAGGTTCCGTAGATTTCCACTTACACACCTACAAAACAGTCCAATAGAAATACTAAAGACTGATCATGAAAGATACGAAAGGGTGGCTCAGTTTGCCAGGAGGTTGGTCTGTTGTCGGGCAGATGAGACTGAAATGCAGGTTGTACTAAGGTGAATCAAGTCTCTCCACTTGAAGCCTGGGAAGTCGAGGCACACAGTTCTCAGCAGAACTTCCTCTCCTCTTATTTAGGAGGACAACTGGCATGGTGGTCTGCCAGCAGGTGACAAGTGGGGCCTGTGCCCCTGGGACATGCCACACTTGAGTGGGGCCAAGAGTGATTCTGTTCCTGGTGTGCACTGAACACAGACATCTGTCCCCGACAAAGGCCTCATCTGGCTCCTCGTGAGGAGAAACATGCCAAACAAGGACTCAGGGTATTGCTGCGGCTAATTCCTGGCTGCTCAGTAAACAGAGTTTAGTGCCAGCCTAAGCACTGTTCTTCCTGCTGTGACTGCCTCTGGCTTTGTCTCTGGCTTAGTGACCCAGGCAGTTCAGTATTTACACTCTGAATGGAAAATTATATTAAATCCCAACCTTACGCTTCACTTTTTATCTGGGCCTGAGAGATCTGGACGAAATCCAAGTAATCTTTGACAGACTCCTTCTCGCCTCCACAACCGAACAAGTATAGATACCTCTTTAAGGATGAGCAAACAGGAAAAATCCATCTGAAATGTAAAAAGATATTGCTGTTTTAAAAGAGGGAGCTATGCTGCAGAGCCAAAGCAAGTGCCTTCTTATGAGCTGCAGTTACTGTTCAAAATACAGGGAGAAAGTTCAAGTTTTAAATTTATAATCTTCACATGATAGAGAAGAGGTTACTGAGTCTACAAAAGTAAACAAGGTGGTCACAAAGAACAATCCGAGGTTGGAAAAAGAGAACAGAAGAAAAACGACTGATTGTTATGGTTAAAGCCTAAATGAAGATCAGGTTTGGGGTTGCAGAAAATTCAATTTGTGAAGTAAATGATACCCCCTGGAATTCACCCAGCATGCAGAGGAATAAAGAGATGAAATGATGTGAAAAAATTTTAAAGATAAGTAATGAAAGACTGAACAATCTCAGAAAAAGGGAACAGAATAGGTGTAGGAAGAGAAATAACCAGGAAATAGATTTTAAAACTTTCTGGAGCTGAACAAGTATTAAACATTAATTGTTTTCAGATTGACAGGTCAACAAGTTCTGGTAAAATTAAATAAGATCAACCCCTAGACAGAGCCTGGCAAATATTTTGACTTTAAAAGATTAGAGAAAAGTCTATACCTATTCATAAAAGTTATCTACTAGGAAGGAAAAGCCCTAGGGTTTCTCCAATATCAAATGTCTAAAGATAAAGGAGTAACTGTTATAGACTTCTGAGAGAGAAAGATGTGACACAAAGATTTTACTACATAGGCATAGAGAGAGGAATTTAAAAATAAAATGCTACATTTTAAGAAAATGGAAAGTCACATGTGCATAAATATTGTTATCAAGTTCTGTTAAACATCTAGAGGACAGTTTACTTTTCTTCTGTTCATCTTAGGGTAGAGCATAGAAAAGATGGAAATCTTTTCCATTTATTTAAACATGTTTAGCATAAGCCTAATGTCAAAATCTGGTGGATATAGCAGAAAAAAATGACAGAATAGCTTCATATAAATATAGATTTTAAAATGTGGGGGAAAAATAACTAAATTGATTCAGTAGCACAATGTGAAAATAATATGCCAAGTTTAGGTGGGTTTATTTCAGAATTGAAAGGACTGTTTAATATTAGGAAATCTATTCATGCAGTATGCCATCAGAGGCCAAAGGAAAAAAAAAAAGGCTTCCCTGGTAGTTCAGAGGTTAAAGTATCTGCCTGCAATGTGGGAGACCCGGGTTGGGAAGATCCCCTGGAGAAGGAAATGGCAACCCACTCCAGTATTCTTGCCTGGAGAATCCCATGGATGGAGGAGCCTGGTGGGCTACGGTCCATGGAGTCGCAAAGAGTCAGACACGACTGAGCGACTTCACTTTCCAGATAGCGACAAACAAGGCATTTAATACAATTCAACTCCAATTTCTGGCTTTAAAATGCATGGGGCTGATGCACAGGATGATTCAAGTAGAGGATGTGGGGTGGGAGGTGGGAGGGGGCTTCGGCATTGGGAGATTGTGTTCACCTATGGCTGATTCGTGTCAATGTATGGCAAAACAAATACAGTATTGTAATTTAAAAAATAAATAAATAAATAAATAAAAATAAAATAAAATGTTTATAATGAATAAGAAATGGAAAGAAGCTTTTTAAAAAAAATCCAAATCTACTATCATGTGTGATACTGAAGCAGTGAAGGGAGTGCTATTAATGAGAACAAGACAAGAATTCCTGATACTACCACTGTTTTTTTCTGGGAAGTTCTTGTTATAATTATATGAGAAAAAGAGTTAAGAAATATAGATACTGGAAGAGAAAAATACAAATTATTTTTATTTGCAAATAACAAGACTCTTTACCTAGAAAACCTCCCAAAATAAGAGAAACTCTACTTATGGTTACTAGTTTAAAAATAAATATAAAAATAGGATTGTTTTGTTATATGCTGCAAACAACCAGTTAGAAATTACAAAGGGAAAATTTCATTCATGATAGGACAAAAACACCAAATAAATAACTTGTAAAAATCTTAATAAGAAATGTATAAGACTAATATAGAGCATTTATTAAATTTATTAATAGTAAGAAAAAGATTTGAATAAATAAAGAGACATCATGGTTAGTATTGGGAAGAGTAAAAATTATACATTCTTCCCAAAAAGATATACATTCTTCCCAAATTAATTTATACCTCTTGAAGTCAATTCCAATTAAGACCCAAATTTGATTATTTTTATATTCAAACAAAATTATTCTTAAGTTCCTCTGGGAGAGTAGTTTCTAGGAAAAACAATATAATTGGGGGAAAACCAGATATCAAAATATAATTTTAAAAATAAAACATCTGCTCATTCTCTCTGGAATGAGAAGATATAGGTGGATTCAAAGAGGAGAACTGGTAAACCAGAAAAATACATATTTGATGTAAGTATTTTAGAGAAATAAAGCTCATAAGTTTCAAACAACAGTTAACTTAGAAATAAAAATGATTATGTGCTGGGATCCAGCCCTGGTGGATCCAGGGTGATTTGAAGAGGAGATGGATAGGCGAGGAAAAACTTATTTATTTATTTAATTAGAAATATAAGATTAGATTAGGAAGAAATAGTATAGTAGGAAAATTAAGTGGAGAAAAGAGGCTGAATAACTTGGTTTACATGGAAAACCAATGAAATTTCAGAACAAGAGATTTGCACCATCTACGTTGGGCCACTGGCGCCCGTTTGAATATTGGAGAGTGCCCTGAATATTGGAGAGTGCCTGGCCTTGGGCTCTCTCTCTTATGGATCTTAGAAGCTGGGGCAAGTAAGTAGACATGGCGAGCCTCCACGCCCCAGATGGGAATTCAGCCTGAAATTAGAGTAAAGAGGAGAACGGGGGAAACCAGTCCTTCCAATGACTGGCCCGGCCTCTATTGTCTAGAAACGCCTTCTATACCTTTTTGATTGTACATAGAGATCAGTGGGTAATACAAAATTATGCAGCGTTAGCAGACCAGACTCTTATCAAAACCAGGCTTTCTCTATGCATACCTAATTGTATACACAAGTCTTAGGTGATTTACATCATCTTCAGGCCAGAGGGCCAATTAACATTTTACAGCCCTTTTCTGATAAGGGTTTGTCAACCAGAAGACTTATTTGTGTTGATCTTCCCAAAGTCTGGTGCCACTCTCAGAAAGCACTAAATAAAGTTACATTCTTATATAGCAAAGATACAGCAATTTATAACAAGTAAAAGGAGTACAGTGATTTATAACAAAAGAAAAGTAACTCAAAAGTCTAATGTTGCTAACATCAAAACTACTATATACCTTTTTCCATATCCTGATTACATTGATTAATATCCTCCCAGGTGCTTAAAAGATGAAGAATATAGAGGTCTGGCAGCAATCATTGAGTCAACAGTGAAATCCATCACCAATATGATTTTTAGCTCTTTAGAAATGGCTCTGTATCTTTAAGATGCTTTAAGCTTTGTGCCTCTTGTGGTTGGGGGCCTGTAAGCAATTCACAAGATGTAAAAGTCCAGGGGAACTTGTTAGGCAAGCTAGAGAGTTATCAGAGGGGGTTTGAGCTGAAACATTCCTTTCAAATGCAGAGGACTGAAGCCTTGAGTTAACTTTTTCCAGAGAATATCAGAAGAGTGGAAAAGCAGAGTACAATAAGGCAGGCAGATTCTGGTTTTGGGGGTACATGCTCAGGAAATACCAGGGGAAACCCTGAGGCCTGACTCGCCTTGCCCATCAGACCTCTTCCGCATGACCTTGTCACGGGTGGGATTCCTCACGTTGGCTCCCGGCAATTATGTTAGATTCCTACTTCATTCAGTTCAGTTCAGTCGCTCAGTCATGTCCGACTCTTTGCGACCCTGTGAATCACAGCATGCCAGGCCTCCCTGTCCATCACCAACTCCTGGAGTTCACTCAGACTCACGTCCATCAAGTCAGTGATGCCATCCAGCCATCTCATCCTTTGTCGTCCCCTTCTCCTCCTGCCCCCAATCCTTCCCAGCATCAGAGTCTTTTCCAATGAGTCAACTCTTCCCATGAGGTGGCCAAAGTACTGGAGTTTCAGCTTTAGCATCATTCCTTCCAAAGAAATCCCAGGGCTGATCTCCTTCAGAATGGATTGGTTGGATCTTCTTGCAGTCCAAGGGACTCTCAAGAGTCTTCTCCAACACCACACTTCAAAAGCATCAGTTCTTCGGTGCTCAGCCTTCTTCACAGTCCAACTCTCACATCCATACATGACTCCTGGAAAAACCATAGCCTTGACTAGACGGTGAAATAAATTCCAGGTAGTTAAAATATAGAAATATGAAAAATAACGTCATTAAGAAAATTAGAAAGACATAGATGAATATATAATTTAGTACCAAAGTCAGAAACCAGAGGAGAACATTAGTCTATTCTAGCTACCTCAAAATTAAAATTATCTGTTAAAATCATTATGTACAAAACATGAAAGTAATGAAAGCAAAATATGTCATAATCTGTGAATGAGGTTATAAAACTGGCTTATAGTAGGTGCCCAAAATAAATACTTGTTGAATATATGAATCAATAAGTGGAAATGAAAAGCACTCTTAGGAAACAATGAGAAAGACAGTAAAGCCTCAGTGGAAATGAGGGCAAAGGGCATGAAAAGCAATTTCACAAAGGAAATACAAGTGCTTAGCATACATATAAAAATTCAGTTGCATTAGTAGAAGATAAATCCAATTAAAATGAGTCACCATTTAACTAAATTGGCAAATATTAGAAATAATCCTAGTACTTTAATCCCACAGAGTCATGTGTTCTCACACCCAAGATAATATTGTTGTGACATACTCTTTCAAGACATCAGTTTGGGAATACCCATTAAAACTCAAAATACTTGTGTTTATGTTGGAAACAGCCATTTCACTTTTGGAATTTTATCCTAAGGAAAAAAAATCAGGCAATCACAAAGGAGTTATTTATGAGGACGTTCATTGCAGCATATTTAAAATGTAAGAAAAAAAAGGAAGGACCAATTAAATCTCTAATGAACATTTTTAAATGTTTTTGAAGAATATTCAATAAAGTGAGAAAACACAGTCTAGATTTGGGTGGAAGGCAAACTGACAGTGTTAGGTATTACTGATACTAATAACTGTCTATAACATCTGTTGAAAGCTTGCTAAATGCCAAGCATCATACTTATACTGTACCTGCAACATCTGCCTATCCTTCACTGGGTGTAAGTTCAAGTCTTATACCCATTTTGCAGAGGAGAAAAGGTCTGTCCTTTTTGAGAATCTATTTCCTTTAATTTCTTTAAATATATCTATGTGATACATAGAAAGACTGATAAAATATCCTTTAAAATGTTGTAATGGCAGGAAAATGGGTAATTCTTTCTTTTTATATTTTTATTGTTTTCCCCAATCAATATGGATTGGTATTACTTCAGAGAGAAAGCTTCAACAATTTTTAAAGCCCCCAGATGAACTTAGCTCAAGCCCTAAACCACTTCCTCCCCTTCCCAGCACACAGGTTCTCAGTGAGAATTCTTTCACCACCAGAATTAAAAAGCAGAGATATTACTTTGCCGATAAAGGTCCGTACAGTCAAAGCTATGGTTTTTCCAGTAATCATGCATGGAGGTGAGAGTTGGACCATAAAGAAGGCTGAGCACTGAAGAACTGATGCTTTTGAACTGTGATGTAGGTGAAGACTCTTGAGAGTCCCTTGGACTACAAGTAGATCCAACCAGTCCATCCTAAAGGAAATCAGTCCTGAATATTCATTGGAAAGAATTTTAGCTGAAGCTAAAATTCCAATACTTTGGCCACCTGATGTGAAGAACTGACTCATTGGAAAAGATCCTGATGCTGGGAAAGATTGAAGGCAGGAGGAGAAGGGGACCACAGAGGATGAGATGGTTGGATGGCATCACCGACTTGATGGACATGAGCTTGAGCAAGTTCCAGGAGATGGTGAAGGACAGGGAAGCCTGGCGTGCTGTAGTCCATGGAATAGCAAAGAGTTGGACACGTTTGAGCAATTGAACCACAACAGCAATGAGAATTTATGTCCATAATTAGTGGTCTTGACATAATATAATAAATCATTTAGAGCTATTAAACATAAATGCTACACTGGCCACACCTTATACTGTAATGTCTAAATGAGTGGAGCCAGAGTGCTGGGTCCAAATCCTCCCTAGACTTAGCATTCATTTCACCTTAGATAAGGTAACTAATCTGAGGAAATTAGTCATTTTCTCTGTAAAATGAAGATAAAAATAGTAGCTTCCTCCTTGTTTACTTTGAACAGTAAATGAGTTAATATGTGTAAAGCATAGTAACTGGCCCATGGTAAGTACTACATAGTGTGAGTTATTATTTTTATTAGTAAACTTATTAAATCTTGAAAGTACATAATATTATTTTAGAAAAATTTTTAGCAGACTGAGTTGTTTCAGGTATATTTCTGGTTTGTTAACTGGGAAATAGCATTCACTAGAGCTAAGCATTGTCTGAAATTCTATTCAAGGCATTTTCACAATGCTATTGTTTACCAGCCACTCCAATAATTGAAGATGCAAGAAAATAAAAATTCTGATTAATAAAGAAATTAATAAAATCTGGGGCTCAACAAAAGTGCGTTTGGGTTCTGCTAAACTTGGAAGGATTAACTCCAGTCTTGGTGCATTTTCTTGGGGAGGGCAAACAGAAAAGTAACACTCTGACTTAATCATGCTCCACAGGTGTGAGCACAACTTTAGACTAAACACCAAAGGGGCCATGTGAATGGACTGTCTGATTGGCTTTCAATAGCCTAATAAATGCTTGACTTTTGTTAATGTGGTAATTTTGGAATGATAAGTGGAACCTGCCAACAATGCCATTTTGCTTGATTGCACTGTAATTGCTTTTATGTTATTGATCTCAAACTGTGCATAATAAGAGACTATTTTAACTCTAATAATAAACAATACACTTTGTTTTTATATGGCTAAATAATATCCTACAGAAGCCACATCCTTACGTTCTAGAATAATGGTTTAATATAACCATTCAAGGAAGCCCTGCCTTTTCTGACTGTTCATAGGGTTGATGGACTTGCTTATTCTTATTTCACACTGTAAAACTGGGTTGAGGTGTGCTTGTTGAGTATGTTGCAGACTTACCTAAATAATGAATTTAAAACACATTGTTAAACAATTCTATAGAACTCAGTAACAACATAGTTCATTCTAGTGTGCAAACAGTATTAGATCTTCACAGCACAATTAGTGATAATAATAAAAACCTTTGTGACATTTAAGATGCTAAATAATACTTGAAATTCAAGGCAACAGAAACAAGGAAACAATAGAAGAGAGGCTATTTTGAGTGCCTGTAATGCATTTGTGACTCAACATGTGAAGGTTTTACAGGGCTTGTTTATCCTAGAGATGTGACACATGCAAGAAATTTAGTGCTCATTGTTCCAAAGCATGGCTCTTTGTGACAAAGAAAATTATAGGGGCTTACCAAGAAAATATTCCCCCTCATCATCCTATCACCGCTGCACCCCCAACCCTAATTAGAGTCTGTCTTTATTGTTGTCTAGTTCCTGAGATATGTCCTACTCTTTTGGGACCCCATGGACTGTAGCCCACCAGGCTCCTCTGTCCATGACATTTTCCAGGCAAGAAGAATACTGCAGTGGGTTGCCTTTTCCTTCTACAGGGGATCTTCCCGACCCAGGGATGGAACACACATCTCCTGCTTGGCAGGCGGATTCTTTACCACTAAGCCACCTGGGAAGCCCTAATTAGAGTATAGGGATGTCTAATGTTTTGCACTGATGGCTCCAAATTCCGCAATTTCTGTGTCGACTTACCTATCAAAATAATATTCACCTCAACTTCTATAGCGTTTGTTATGTGCCAGACACTATTTGGATGCTTTACATTCCTTAACTCCTTGCATCCTCAACAAGAACACTACAAGGTAGGTAAATTATTGTCCCCATTTTAAATATGAAGAAACAGGCAGAAAGTGGGTACATGACTTGCTGAGGTCAAATGGCTAATAAGTAGCAAAGCCAGGAAGTCTGGCTCTCTAAAGATGGGGCTAAGAGTACTTGCCTCACAGAACTATTCAGAGAATTGATAAGATATCTTATAGAAAGTTCCTGGGACTCCAGAGGGTTTGTTCTAATGCCACTTGTGTGTATGTCTATGATTTTTCTGTGCTTCTTGTGCAGCTCAATGCCTGATTATTTCCTTTTAGTTCTCTTGCCCTGTGTTCCACCACTGACCATGGAGGGCTATGGTGTAAAGCACCAATCCTTGGGAGCCATTTCTCTGCAGACATGGCACCCAGCTATGTTTCTTTGAGTATCAAACATTGTAGTAGTCAGCGTGGTTATTACAAGGATAAAGCAAAATAAGAATGGTAGGTGGTAGTGCCTAGAGTGGTTTGTCTCCCTGATAAACCATTCCAAATAAATATGCATTGTTAATTTTTTCTGGAGAAGGAGATGGCAACCTACTCCAGTATTCTTGTTGGAGAAGCCCATGGACAGAGGAGCCTGGTGGGCTACAATCCATGGGGTCGCAAAGAGTTGGACATGACCGAATGACTAACACAGAGAGACACACACACACAATTAATTTTCTTACTACACAAGTACAGCTTAAGATGCCATCCTACCAAACTCCCTTTGTTTCTAATTAAATTGCCCCTTCTAAGCCTTACAATAATATAGAAATCTTTTATTATAGAGATTCTGAAGCCACTAGTGATGCTGGTGTTGCTATTGCTGCTGTTAACGCTAGTAGTGTTTGACTTTTTTTTTTTGGAGGGTTTGCCAGGCATTCTTCTAAGTATCTTACACATTTCTTCATTTTACCCTTACAGTAGACCTAGGAGGCAGGTAACATTATTTCTTACTTACTACCTCTCCTCTGTCTTCCCACTTCCTCTGGAATCACAAAGCTCTAAGTTGCAGAGTCAGAGTTCAAGCAAGGGCCTGCCAGACTCGATGTGGGGCTCTCAGGCAGAGTTTACTCTGGAGCCCTAGCACACCTCCTTGGAGCAGTGCCTTGTGGGTATCCACTCATAGTGTTCTCTGCTCCATGACCAAACCAAGTGCGAGTGTGGCTGCAGGAGTGCTTGGTGGACAAACAGTCCTGAATCTCCCAGTCTTGCTTTTGGTTGCAATTAGATAGTACAGCATACACATTCTGACTCAGTGCCCTAGGCTGCAGATTTCTCTTGTTTATTGCAAGGCACTCTCAAATAAAGGCTTTTAAACAAGCTGTACTTATAATAGTATTTGCTCACTCTCACTGGTAAAGAAAGCAGAATTTCACATTTAGATAGCTGCCAACCTGTTACAGTTTTTTTTTTTTTGTTGTTGTTGTTGTTTTGTGGCTGGTCCAAGAAGAGTTGAAACTTAAATGTGATTTGGCCTTTTTTTCCCTCCCTGGGAGTTTGACTACCAGAATATCTGAAGCAAAGAGCCAGGTTAAACAACCTTGTAGAGTCCTTTTTGGCCTATGACTGTGGGCATTAGTGACCACTTTTTTGGAGACTTCAGTAAATCCTTAGAGAAAGTAATATTCGTTTTCTGTGTTTGCTTCTCTTCCCTGCCTTGGCCTCTGTCATCACTGTTTTTACATTCCTGCTTTGTTTAAGCAATAAGTCAGGCAGGCAGCATGACCGATCTGTTTTCACTGAGATGTCAGGGTGTGCTGTGTTCTCTGCCCAACACTCCAGAACCTTCTTTAGGTGACACTTCTGTGAACACCTCTTCCTGGCCCTCTGCCACAACAATCTCTCAAATTGATGTTTGGCTTCTCAAGTTGTATTAGGTTCTTTAAACACTGTATTTTTATTTTTACGAAAATTCAAAAGTAAAAAACAGATAAAAATCAAAACCTCTTTTTGTGCAATGACAATTCATGATTAAGAGACATTTTCATAAGACTTGCTTTCATAAATCAGTGTTCCTCACTTAATTCCTGGAACCCTTGAAATCCACAGACTTTCTCAGAAGGCAGATGGAGCTTGGAACATTTGCATTTCCTGTCTAACAGCTGTTCTGAGATCTTCCTTTTGCAGGGAGATCTCCCATTGTGCTAGCTCCTCACCCTGTTCTGTGTCCTCTCTGCTTATTCCATCCCTTTGTTTCCCCTTTTTCTTGCAACTCCCACCTTCTCCACTTATATCAATCACCTCCTCTGTGTCCTTTTTTATTCCCTGTGTCCTTGTCACTTTCTGAGCCTGCTTTTCTCTTCTGCTTGATCTTTGCCCTCTGCCCCTGGTAATTCCACTTCTGTTTCTGGCTTTAAAGTTATTAACTGGAAGGAAATGGAAGAGCAGAGAAAATCAGCCTGTGCTAACAAGTGATCTGAATAATACAACATATTTAAAGAAATATGGAGCCCCTGGCGGCTCAGATGGTAAAGAGTCTGCCTACAGTTCAGGAGACCCAGGTTTGATTCCCTGGGTCGGGAAGATCCCCAGAGAAGGAAATGGCAACCCACTCCATTATTCTTGCCTGAAGAATCCCATGGACGGAGGAGCCTGTAGCCCTCCAGGCTCCGGGGTCTATGGGATTCTCCAGGCAAGAACACTGAAGTGGGCTGTCATTTTCTTCTCAGGGAATCTTCCCGACGAGGGGGTCAAACTTGCGCCTCCTGCTTGGCAGGTGGATTCTTTACCACTGAGCCTCCAGAGAAGCCTCTTTACTCAGTAAATTCTTTTAAAAATACTTGCATATGTGGGCTATCTTATCACAGGCTTCTGCTTCTAAGATTTCTGAGGTTTTAATTCTTCAAAATTTATTTTATTTCCTACACATCTCCAAGGAAATAGAGCTTCCAAGTATTCTCTGAGACTCTTCAGGACCAGTCCCCTGTCTTCTCCTGCAAACTCACACCAAGTACCACACTGATCCCCTCCGAGAGGTGTGGAATGAGGAAGGCCCTTGGTCTTGTCTTTATTTGTATCATCCAGTGGAGTATGTTGTTATTATTTCCTAGCTTATATAATCTTTAGTTATTTCCTCTTTAGAAGACATGAATATGTGTGTGTTCTGAACCAGACCAACTTATTTTGAACCTTTGGGGAGGCTGTAAGTGATTAATTAGTAGTTTTTGCTTTGACAAAGTCTCCTGAAGGCTAGTTCATGAATCTTAGAGATCAGAAGATACGAAAAGATGATGGCATCCCAAGCCTTCCTCTTAAACAGGATGGCATGAGCACATTAGTTCTTCTCAACTCCCTCTCCTACTAAAAGAGCAATCAAAGGATAAACAAAGGTGAGGAGCCACAGAGATACTGAGGATGGAAGAAATCATGGCAGCAGATGAGAGATGATGAATACAATTTTGGAATAAGGAAAGCAAATGGATAAATGTAAAAAAGTTAGCCTGCCAGAGAAAGCTGAAACTTGTGATGCTGTAGAGGAGAAATCAATAAGGAGAAGGTAATTTTTGCATCACTGAACCCTAGAAAATTTCAGGAATTAGAGACACCAGATATTCCTAAAGGTGAGACTACAGGGCAGAACCCCAAACAGAAAACTAGTTGAAAGCCTTTTGAAGAGTCAGCTAGATTTCCAGGTTCCTTCTCCAACCCCCTCAGCTAATCAGTAAGCACGCTCAACCAATTCTCCCCATAGCAGAAGGCTGGATATTGACAGTCTTAGAGATACTGAGCCATATGAAGTCAGGTGTCAAGGAGACCAGACATAGATGGGTACAGTGGCATGGCACTGTGCTAAAAATAAGGCGAGGGAATTAAATGAAAATCCATAA
Source organism: Nanger dama (assembly GCA_917880005.1). NCBI lineage: Eukaryota > Metazoa > Chordata > Mammalia > Artiodactyla > Bovidae > Nanger > Nanger dama. The sequence goes on from CAKJTW010000036.1 coordinate 7,356,315, forward strand.
GCTGAGGGATGAGCCCCATCCCCAGTCTCTTCTTCTTGGCTCTGAGAATGCAATACCTCCTGGATAGAAGATTGGAGCAGTTCCATTTGGGGTTATCCAGAAAAACCCAAGAATATTAATTCAAAAGATACATGCATCTCAATGTTCATAGCAGCATTATGTACAATTGCCAAGATATTGAAGCAACTTAAATGCCCACCAACAGATGAATGGATAAAGAAGTTGTGATATTTACATACAATGTGCTGTGCTTAGTTGCTCACTCATGGCCAGCTCTTTCAGACCCCATGGAGTGTCTCCTGCCAGGCTCTTCTGTCCATGGGGATTCTCCAGGCAAGAATACTGGAGTGGGTTGCCATGCCCTCCTCCAGGGATCTACCCAACCAAGGGACCGAATCCAGGTCTTCCGCATTGCAGGCAGATTCTTTACCCTCTGGGACACCAGGGAAGCCCATGAATACTGGAGTGGGTAGCCTATGCCTTCTCCATGGGATCTTCCTGACCCAGGAATTGAACTGGGGTCTCCTGCATTGCAGATGGATTCTTTACCAGCTGAGCTACCAGGAAAGCCCATTTGTATACAATGGAATAGTACATATCCAAAGGTTGGAGAAAGGAATGGCAAACCACTTCAGTATTCTTGCCTTGAAAACCCCATGAATAGTATGAAAAGGCAAAATGATAGGATACTGAAAGAGGAACTCCCCAGGTTGGTAGGTGCCCAATATGCTACTGGAAATCAGTAGAGAAATAACTCCAGAAAGAATGAAGGGATAGAGTCAAAGCAAAAACAATACGCAGCTGTAGATGTGACTGGTGATAGAAGCAAGGTCTGATGCTGTAAAGAGCAGTATTGCGTAGGAACTTAGAATGTCAGGTCCATGAATCAAGGCACACTGGAAGTGGACAAACAGGAGATGGCAAGAGTGAACATCGACATTCTAGGAATCAGCAAACTAAAATGGACTGGAATGGGTGAATTTAACTCAGATGACCATTATATCTACTACTGTGGACAAGAAGCCCCTAGAAGAAATGGAGTAGCCATCATGGTCAACAGAAGAGTCCAAAATGCAGTACTTGGATGCAATCTCAAAAAAGACAGAATGATCTCTGTTCGTTTCCAAGGCAAACCATTCAATATCACAGTAATCCAGTCTATGCCCCAACCAGTAACGCTGAAGTAGCTGAAGTTGAACAGTTCTATGAAGACCTACAAGACCTTTTAGAACTAACACCCCAAAAAGATGTCCTTTTCATTATAGGGGACTGGAATGCAAAAGTAGGAAGTCAAGAAACACCTGGAGTAACAGGCAAATTTGGCCTTGGAACGTGGAATGAAGCAGGGCAAAGGCTAATAGAGTTTTGCCAGGAGAACTCACTGGTCATAGCAAACACCCTCTTCCAACAATACAAGAGAAGACTCTACACATGGACATCACCAGATGGTCAACACCGAAATCAGACTGATTATATTCTTTCCAGCCAAAGATGGAGAAGCTCTATACAGTCAGCAAAAACAAGACCAGGGAGCTGACTGTGGCTCAGATTATGAACTCCTTATTGCCAAATTCAGACTCAAATTGAAGAAAGTAGGGAAAACCACTAGACCATTCAGATATGACCTAAATAAAATCCCTCTTGATTATACAGTGGAAGTGAGAAATAGATTTAAGGGCCTAGATCTGATAGATAGAGTGCCTGATGAACTATGGAATGAGGTTCATGACATTGTACAGGAGACAGGGATCAAGACTGTACCCATGGAAAAGAAATGCAAAAAAGCAAAATGGCTGTCTGGGGAGGCCTTACAAATAGCTGTGAAAAGAAGAGAAGTGAAAAGCAAAGGAGAAAAGGAAAGATATAAGCATCTGAATGCAGAGTTCCAAAGAATAGCAAGAAGAGATAGGAAAGCCTTCCTCAGCAAACAATGGAAAGAAATAGAGGAAAACAACAAAATGGGAAAGACTAGAGATCTCTTCAAGAAAATTAGAGATACCAAGGGGACATTTCATGCAAAGATGGACTCGATAAAGGACAGAAATGGTCTGGACCTAACAGAAGCAGAAGATATTAAGAAGAGGTGGCAAGAATAAACAGAAGCACTGTACAAAAAGATCTTCATGACCAAGATAATCACGATGGTGTGATCACTCACCTAGAGCCAGACATCCTGGAATGTGAAGTCAAGTGGGCCTTAGAAAGCATCACTAGGAACAAAGCTACTGGAGGTGATGGAATTCCAGTGGAGCTGTTTCAAATTCTGAAAGATGATGCTGTCAAAGTGCTGCACTCAATATGCCAGCAAATTTGGAAAACTCAGCAGTGGCCAGAGGACTGGAAAAGGTCAGTTTTCATTCCAATCCCAAAGAAAGGCAATGCCAAAGAATGCTCAAACTGCTGCACAATTGCACTCATCTCACACGCTAGTAAGGTAATGCTCAAAATTCTCCAAGCCAGGCTTCAGCAATACATGAACCATGAACTTCCAGATGTTCAAGCTGATTTTAGAAAAGGCAGAGGAACCAGAGATCAAATTGCCAACATCCACTAGATCATCGAAAAAGCAAGAGAGTTCCAGAAAAACATCTATTTCTGCTTTATTGACTATGCCAAAGCCCTTGACTGTGTGGATCACAATAAACTGTGGAAAATTCTGAAAGGGATGGGAATACCAGAGCACCTGACCTGCCTCTTGAGAAACCTATATGCAGGTCAGGAAGCAACAGTTAGAACTGGACATGAAACAACAGACTGGTTCCAAATAGGAAAAGGAGTACGTCAAGGCTGTATATTGTCACCTTGCTTATTTAACTTCTATGCAGAGTAGATCATGAGAAACGCTGGCCTGGAAGAAGCACAAGCTGAAGTCAAGATTGCTGGGAGAAATATCAATAATCTCAGGTATGCAGATGACACCACCCTTATAGCAGAAAGTGAAAAATAACTAAATGGCCTCTTTATGAAAGTGAAAGAGGAGAGTGAAAAAGTTGGCTTAAAGCTGAACATTCAGAAAACGAAGATCATGGCATCTGGTCCCATCACTTCATGGGAAATAGATGGGGAAACAGTTTCAGACTTTATTTTTGGGGGCTCCAAAATCACTGCAGATGGTGATTGCAGCCATGAAATTAAAAGATGCTTACTCCTTGGAAGAAAAGTTATGACCAACCTAGATAGCATATTCAAAAGCAGAGACATTACTTTGCCAAGGTCTATCTAGTCAAGGCTATGGTTTTTCCAGTGGTCATGTATGGATGTGAGAGTTGGACTGTGAAGAAGGCTGAGCACCGAAGAATTGATGCTTTTGAAGTGTGGTGTTGGAGAAGACTCTTGAGAGTCCCTTGGACTGCAAGGAGATCCAACCAGTCCATTCTAAAGGAGATCAGCCCTGGGTGTTCTTTGGAAGGAGTGATGGGTTGTAAAAAATGTCTTAAAAATTTTAAAGGATGTGAATGTGGCAAGCTGACTTTAGAAGCTAGAGAGGGATTCTGCTCCAGCACAGAAGGCAGTGGATTTGTTTCCTGGCCAGTAGAATAAATATAATGTCTCCCTCCAGGGCAAAATGTAAGCTGATTTTGTAGTTCAGTTCAGTTCAGTTCAGTTGCTCAGTCATGTCTTACTCTGCAACCCCATGAACCACAGCTTGCCAGGCCTCCCTGTCCATCACCAGCTCCCAGAGTTTACTCAAACTCAGGTCCATTGAGTCAGTGATGCCATCCAGCCATTTCATCCTCAGTCGTCCCCTTCTCCTCCTGCCCCCAATCCTTCCCAGCATCAGAGTCTTTTCCAATGAGTCAACTCTTCACAGGAGGTGGCCAAAGTACTGGTGTTTCAGCTTTAGCATCATTCCTTCCAAAGAAATCCCAGGGTTGATCTCCTTCAGAATGGACTGGTTGGATCTCCTTGCAGTCCAAGGGACTCTCAAGAGTCTTCTCCAACACCACAGTTCAAAAGCATCAATTCTTCGGTGCTCAGCCTTCTTTATAGTCCAACTCTCACATCCATACATGATCACTGGAAAAACCGTAGCCTTGACAAGACGGACATTTGTTGGCAAACTCTGCTTTTGAATATGCTATCTAGGTTGGTCATAACTTTTCTTCCAAGAAGTAAGCGTCTTTTACTTTCATGGCTGCAATCCCCATCTGCAGTGATTTTGGAGCCCATGAAAATAAAGTCTGACACTGTTTCCACTGTTTCCCCATCTATTTGCCATGAAGTGATGGGACCGGATGCCATGATCTTAGTTTACTGAATGTTGAGCTCTAAGATTTTCTAGTTACCCTATTTAAAAATAGGGTTTCCTTCCCCCACCCCCACAACCTGTGGCAACACAACATTGTTAATAAACTATGCTCCAGTATAAAATAAAAATATAAAAATCTAGCAACTTCATTTAAAACTTTAAAAATAAACATGACAAATTTTGATTATATTCATAAATAATAAAATAAAAGATAAGGTTTCCTAAACTCAGGGTTCTTTGGCTGTGATGCAAACCTACTCTGTGTTCTGTATCACCCTGTAGGATTTGGAGAGCAAGAAACATCCTGTGAATATGAAGTTCCTGCTTCCCTCTGGGCTGTAAGTAACTACATTCTCTGTCTTTGACCCTGGTGTCTTATGTCTTCTTCCAGAATCTGTGAGCCTGTGGCAGATTAACTTGGTAGCTTTCAGGTAGAGATTTCAGACCCTTCAGTTTTTGACACTGAGAAGCAGACTGGGAGGAGACTGGCAAGCAGAAAGTCAGTGGGAGATGCTCTTGAGAACAGGAGAGAAGGCTGGGCTGACGGGAAAGTTAAGCTGTTGGATTGCAGTGCAGCTGCAAGCCTCTGTCAATTCCATGGGCTGTTCTGAAGCTAGGATGGCCTTTCACTGTTGTCCCAGCTCTAGAGAGAGGTTTGGCCTGTATGCTGTTTGCATGGACAAGTCTATATTTGGGCGGCTCCCAGGAAGGGGACTTGACCTTGGGTAAGTCCCCTCTACTTAGCTGAGGGCAAGTCCGGGAGATGGACCCGGCTGAGAGCAGTCAGCTGCCACAAGGTAATGGAGTGGGTATAGGCGAGACAGTTTGGCATTTCCTTTCATTCATCTGTCTCCCTTCTAAGGAAGTTTCCAGACATCAGACTCTGCCTCTTTTTACCAAGGGATGTCTCCGGCAGGGGGAGGCGGGGGGCATTTCCAGTCCCCCACCTCGCCCTTCTTTACAGACTCCTAAGTGACACACTGCCTTCCCTCCGAGTCACGAGAGGAGGATAGAGACCTCTTCAGCTTCTCTTTTCTTAACCCTGAAGCTCCTTCTTTGTCCATTTGAGCAGAAAGATTCTTCCAGAACTTGAGTTTTTACTTATTTTTTTTTCTTGTCTTCAGCCTTCCATCCAGACTTCTAAAGTTTCTCTTTTGCTTGCAAAGATCCTGAAGCCATTCTGACTTTAAGTAGATATTTACCAAACACTTTTTCTGGTCTAGGGGTTGTGCCAGACACTTAGGATCTAATTGATGGAGGTGTTCTTCTCATTTGCTTAGTAATAGTTCAACTTTGAGCAGACACTTAACAGAGTTCCTACTTTGTGCCCAGGTCTCTTTGAGACGCTGGAGTAGTATTGAGTTAGAATGCTTATATCTTCAGGGAACAAAGACCTGACTCAGGGAAGCTTTTAAAATATAAGAGGACTACGAGGCTGCCCTGGTGGCTCAGACGGTAAATCGTCTGCCTGTAATGTGGGAGACCGGGGTTCGATCCTTGGTTCAGGAAGATGCCCTGGAGAAGGAAATGGCAATCCACTCCAGCACTCTTGCCTGGAAAATGCCATGTACGGAGGAAACTGATAGGGTACAGTCCATGGGGTCACAAAGAGTCGGACACAACTGAGCGAGTTCACTTTCACTTTTACTTTCACTAGGCTGACTAACCATCCAAGTTTGCCTGGGACTGTTCAGTTTTAGCACTGGAAGTCCTGCACCCCAGAAAATGGCCCAGAACTGGACAAACTGAGATGGTTGGTCAACCTACACCTACCAGTCATGGTGCTTCCTCCTTAGTGGGGGAAAGTGCAACATGTAGCAGTTTGTCCTTCTTTTTAGAGGGGGTATCCTGGTATGTCACAGAGCGGTGGACCCTAAAATCTTCATAGATGGGGCAGGACCTTGCGTCTTGTCAGTTTACCTCTCATTCTCTGGAATTCAGTACTATAAGAAGGCTTCCAGTGTACTTGTCGCTTCTTGCTCATCTGGTCAAAGTGAAATTAACATCGTGGACTAATATGGTGTTCTGGGCAGTGAACGATAGAACTTAGAGCATTCCTTCAGCTCTCTCCAAAATCCTTAAGAAAACCCCTCTTCTTCAATCTCTAGATCCTAATGATTTTATACTCAAAATGTATACAAAACATTGGTTTCATCTAACCAGTTTTTAGACACCTATTTTGAACTCTCAGCATGGGTCTGACTTCAAAATATGATGTCTCTTTTCTTGATGCTGCAGCTAAATCTGAGGTAGCAAGAACCTTATCTTACTTCTCATTTGTTAAATGTCAATCCTCTGCTTAAAAGCATTCAATTGTGGGTTTTTTTTTTCCAGAAAGATGGTAATGATGACCCTGTATGCGAGACAGCAAAGAGACACAGATTTATGGAACGAACTTTTGGACTCTGAGGGAGATGGAGAGGGTGGGATGATTTGGGAGAATGGCATTGAAACATGTATACTGTCAGGTAAGAAATGAAGTGCCAGTCTATGTTCAATACAGGATACAGGATGCTTGGGGCTGGAGCACAGGGATGATCCAGAGAGATGATAGGAGTGGGAGGTGGGAGGGGGATTCAGGATTGGGAGCTTGTGTACACATGTGGCTGATTCATGTCAATGTATGGCAAAACCAATACAGTATTGTAAAGTAGAATAAAGTAAAAATAAAATTTAAAAAATAAAATAAAAATAAGAATAAACTTTTTTGACTGTAATTGAAAGAAAGAATCTCAGAAATTGTGATTGGCTATAGCAGATTTTAAAAGTTACATTTCTTTATACTTCTAATATTTCATCTCAGTCCATCATGGAAATTTTGAACCTGTCAAAGGAGAATTATTACCACTAATAATTATTTAATAATAATAATTGCCATTATTATTACCACTAAAAGAACTAAAAGGGCACTTTAGTACATCGCAGCCAGCAGGGAGAGATACTTTGATCACAAACTTGTGACTCCAATAAAAAAAAATTATGCTGGGTCATGGTTTATTTGAGGCTGAACTCAAAACTACTTTGCACTGAAAAATAAAATTTAAATCATCTGCTTTTTGTTTTCTGGGTTTTATTTTTTTGGTACTTGGAATAAAATTTAAGCTCTTTACTGTGGATTTTATTTTATTTTTTTCTTTTTTAAGTTTTATTTTTACTTTATTCTACTTTACAATACTGTATTGGTTTTGCCATACATTGACATGAATCAGCCACATGTGTACACGAGCTCCCAATCCTGAAACCCCTCCCACCTCTCTCACCCCATATCATCTCTCTGGATCATCCCGTGCACCAGCCCCAAGCATCCTGTATCCCGTATCGAACACTGCTTCCCTCTGCCCAGTTACCCAACCCCATTTCATGTCACTTCCTTCATCACAAATTGGCCGCCTGGCCATTTCATTTCCCCAGATAAGCACATTTTCTTTCTCCCCTTTGGGTATTTATATCTGCTCCTTCCTTCGAGTGGAAGCCTCTTCCTTCAGCTTTCACGTGGCTGCCTCATTCTCTTCCTGCAGGTGTCAGTTTGACAGCTCCAGGGTCAGTGCCTCGGGGAGCTCTTCTGTTGACTTCATCTAAATCAGCTCCCACCTGTCTCCTTGATTCCAGCAACCAATATGTGAGCTTCCTAGGACCTACCATAACATAGGATGATTTCTTCTCTGGCCCTCCACTGGACCAAAAACTCCATGGGACTGGAACCATTTCTGTGTTTTTCCCTGTGCAGCACCCAGAATTTTGCATATTACTCTGTTATTATTCATTTGCTAGACCTGCCACAGCAAAGTACCACAGACGGGGTGGCTTAAACAGCATTCATTTCCTTACTTCTGCAGGGTAGAGGTCTGGAGTCAAGGCATCATCACGGTTGGTTTCTTCTGGCAGCCTGCTCCTTAGCTTGCAGATGACTGTCTCCTCCTGTGTCTTCACTGAGTCTTCCCTCTGTGCATATCTGTGTCCTCTTCTTGTAAGGACACCAGTGAAATTAAGGCATACCCTAATGACCTAATTGTAACTTAATTACCTCTTTAAGATCTAATCTGAAAAAATAATCACATCCTGAGTTTTAGGGCATAGGACTGAAACATATGACTAGTGGGGACATAATTCAGCCTGTTTAAAACCCTGACAAATAGTAGACACTGAATATGTATATACAGAATGAATAAATGATTTCACAATTATCATGGCATTCAAGGACTGTAAAATAGAAGGAAGCTTGATGCCTGTCTGAGGGTCGTGTTGTAGAGACGCTAGTTTAAGAGCTTGGACTGGCCAATGGCATCTGTGTTCTATAGGCTCCATAGGTCCTTCTAATGCATAGTTAGTCTTAAGTATCACTAATCCATTCCAGTCTCCCTAATTTTGAAGAAAGGAAGGCCTTGAAAGTTTAAGCACTTGCCCAAGATCAGACTCTGCTGACAAAGACCCACATAGTCAAGGCTATGGTTTTCCCAGTGGTCACGTACAGTTGTGAGAGCTGGACTATAAAGAAGGCAGAGTGCCAAAGAATTGAGGCCTTTGAACTGTGGTGCTGAAGGCTCCTGAGAGTCCCTTGGAAAAGCAAGGAAATCAAACCAGTCAATCTCAAGGGAAATCAACCCTAAATACTCATGGAAGGACTAATGCTGAAGCTGCAACTCCTGTATTTTAGTCATCTGATGTGAACAACTGACTCATTGCAAAAGTCCCTGATGCTGAGAAAGATTGAGGGCATGAAGGAGAAGAGAATGCCAGAGGATGAGATGGCTGGATGGCATCACCAATGCAATGGACATGAACTTGGGCAAACTTCCGGAGATGGTGAGGGACAGGGAGGCCTGGCGTGCTGCTGCTGTCTGTGGGGTCACAGAGTCGGACACGACTGGGTGACTGAACAACAATAAGATTAATATATAAACTGAGATGCCTGGCCTCCTCTGCTTTGTAGTACATTGCACACCTTCCTGTCTAATGGAAATCATACACTCGTTAGACTTTAAGTTATGTATGAAAATGAAGTCACCGTTCAAGGAGTATGCCACTGTTCCTTCGTTTGCCTAAGTCAGTGTTTTGCAAAACAGATGCACTTGTTCAAGGAGGAGTGAGTGTTAGCAAACCTCCTCCCATTGTGGCAAATCTATTTTATATATAGAACTCAGTGAAGGCTTATAGACTAGTGCACAGCCACCTTTGTTCTCCCCCTGGGTTGAGCAGAGTGGGGAAGACGGCCCTTGCTTTTGAGAGTATGTGGCAATACCCTCGCTGCCTTCAAAGCTGCTGCTTCCCTGCATACTGTCCCAAATGCTCACCCTCCCTATTTTTATAAATCTCCATTATTCCACCACTGATTAAAGAAAGGGAAAAACAAAACAAGATGGTAGCATGATGATAACACTTATATGCCACCAGGTCGATCCCCTGCTTGGAGGAAGGTGTGCATGTTGTCTTCTGAACTGGGGGTCTACAGTGTATACCTCTTTGCCTAGGCTCCCCTGTTGAGGCTCCTGTGAGGTTCAATGAAACAAGAATAAGAACTGGCCTAAGTGAGAATAGGGCCTGCTGACTACTGCGTGGGGAGAGGCCTGGTGCTGATGTGGGCCAGGGCCTCTGCATCAGTGTTAGCAGAGATGCAGGACTCCCAGTGGTGCTCCTCGTGTTAAGAAAGCTTTCCTTCATTTTGTTTCTAGCTGGGCATGTGTAGATATCAGAGTCAGGATGTCTTTGAAGTGTTATTTCCTTCTTGGAACAGCACTGCTGTGTGGATGAGGGGTAGCTGATGGTGGGGTCTCACACAATTTTTTGTTGTTGCTGTTTTTCCTTATTCATTAGCACGCTGTGTGGTGGACTGAGTGCTTCCTTTTTAATTCTGAAGGACTGTCCCAGCCCTAATTCTGTTGTTGCTGTCGTCCAGTCTCTTAGTCGTATCCGACTCTTTGTGACCTGATGGACTGCAGCACACTAGGGCTCCCTATCCTTCACTGTCGCCTGGAGTTTGCTCACATTCATGTCCATTGAGTTGGTGATGCTATCTAACCATCTCATCTGACGCAAATCAGTAACTGATATTGATTGTACTAAAAACTAGGGTCTTTGAGACTTTGGTTATTGATCAGACTCAAACACTGGGCTTATCTGTGCCTGCGGTGGAGAAACAAGATATGTTTAGAACTTGTAATCCCTGACCAGATGCCTTTATCCACCATTGCCGATTTCAGGGACTCTGCAGAGTAGGGCACCCATAAGGCAAATGCCCACACTTTAGTACTAGTGCTGGGAGATCTGTAAATTAGATATGATGTGCAGGCTTGTTCTAGGTTTAATATATCATCATTTTGGGCCATCCAAGAACACTGATGCATAATCAATAATCTCTAAGTACATTTTTAAGTTAAAAATTTCTTCAGTACTTTAAAAATTATCTATTTATCATCATCTTAAAATCTCTTTCCTATAACATAATTTTGATCTCCATTTTTTTGCATCATTTCTGGTGAATAATCTATTTGCTGGAAACTTGAGTTATAACAGATGGCATGAAATAGAAATGTTATCTCTGCAATTTAAAATCCATTTTCTTTTATTCCAGAAGTTTATTTTTGAGGTATCTGCCTTGCAACCTCAGACTATGTAAATGTGTTTGTGACTTGGGAAAGAAATGTGCCACTGACTGGCATAATTGAATTGTAGAATAAATTTCCTTCTCCCTTTTCATTTTTATTAGGCTGTGTCTAGACTGTGAGCTGGCACTGCCTATTTTTGTGTTGCAGAGATCTGAGTGGGGCTAGGAGGGATCTACGGTAAGACCCAGACCCAGAATGTCTTCAGCATGCTGGCCCATTAAAAGCAGTTTAGGTCATGATAACCCCTGACCTGCATAACAAAATTTGATCACCTGTTTCTTACTGCTCGATGTGCTCTTCAGAATCTTTAACTTTGGCCTCCATCTCCAAGTTAAAAGACTTTTACCTGCCTTTGAAATATTTGGCCTCTTTTGTTCTTCACATTTGATTTTGGCCTTGCCTAAAATGCCAATCCTTACTTCAGGACCACCTTGGAAATGAACTGAGATCATTCTGTCATTTTTGAAATTGCACCCAAGTACTGCATTTTGGCCTCTTTTGTTGACTCTGAGGGCTACTCCATTTCTTCCAAGGGATTCTTGCCCACAGTAGTAGATAAAATGGTCATCTGAGTTAAATTCACCTATTGCTATCGATTTTAGTTCACTGATTCCTAAGATGTCAGTGTTCAATCTTGCCATCTCCTGCTTAACTACATCCAATTTACCTTGATTTGAGGACCTAACATTCCAAGTTCCTAAGCAATATTGCTCTTTACAGTATCAGACTTTACTTCCATCACCAGAAACAGCCACAGCCCCAGTTGTCATTTCCATTTTGGCCAGCCACTTTGATTCTTTCTGGAGCTACTAGTAACTGCCCTCTGCTCTTCCCCAGTAGCATATTGGATACCTTCTGAGCTGGGGAGGGCAGGGCTCACCCCCCGGTGTCATATCTTTTTGCCTTTTCATACTATCCATGGGGTTCTCTGGGCAAGAACATTGGAGTGGGTTGCCATTTCCTCCTCCAGAGTAGCATGTTTTGTCAGAACTCTTCACTATGACCTGCCCCTCTTGGGTAGCCCTCATGGCATGGCTCACGACTTCACTGAGTTACACGAGCCCCTTCGCCACGAGGCTGTGGTCCATGAGGTCAATAAAATTTTCTGTGGGTTTGACTAACTTCTAACATTGGGATTTGAGTCAACAAAATTACTTCACAACTGCCATGTGAAAGGCATAGAGGAAATATGCTGAAAGGGAATAAGATAGAGGAAGAGAAACATTCTTGTTTGAGAGCCCAGAGATGTTGCCAAGGAGAAAAAGGACTTTGGATCTCTTGCAACTAGTACAATTGACTGGATTAGGGGAACTGTGTGGGTTGAAGGCACCAAGATAGGTAGAATTATCAACTTCAGCTTTAGAATTCTGTTTTGAGATTTAAATTTTTGTTTAAAGTGAAAAGTGAAAGGGAATTCGCTCAGTCGTGTCCAACTCTTAGCGACCCCATGGCCTGCAGCCTGTCGGGCTCCTCCATCCATGAGATTTTCCAGGCAAGAGTACTGGAGTGGGGTGCCATTGCCTTCTCCACTTCTGAACTCTAGAGCTGTGAAAGAAGAAATTTCCACGGAAACTAACACACCCACTATCCTTCAACCACTTCTAGGTGATAGCTGCTTTGTGTCCCACACTGTACTGAAAAAGATACAAAGAATGCAACAGTTGTAAAAGATGCCACCTTTTGTGTCTTTGCTTTTTGTGTCTGTTTTTGGCTGATCATTAACCTATTTAAACCAGGTCACCTGTGGTTGTAATAGGCAACTATGACTCTGCAAGAGATACTGTGGTCACATCTGGCTTCACAGAAGATAGTTAAGTATGGACATATGTATCAGGAATCTGCTTTAGTTGCAGATAACCTTAGAATCACTAAGAATCACACCCAAATGAAATTTAGCTGTTATTAGGCTTTTATGCTTTTGAACTGTGGTGTTGGAGAAGACTCTTGAGAGTCCCTTGGACTGCAAGGAGATCCAACCAGTCCATGCTGAAGGAGATTAGCCCTGGGATTTCTTTGGAAGGAATGATGCTAAAGCTGAAATTCCAATACTTTGACCACCTCATGCAAAGAGTTGACTCATTGGAAAAGACTCTGATGCCGGGAGGGATTGGGGGCAGGAGGAGAAGGGGACGAAAGAGGATGAGATGGCTGGATGGCATCACTGACTTGATGGGCGTGAGTCTGAGTGAACTCTGGGAGTTGGTGATGGACAGGGAGGCCTGGTGTGCTGCGATTCATGGAGTCGCAAAGAGTCGGACATGACTGGGTGACTGAACTGAACTGAACTGAGGCTTCTCTCCACCTCTCAGCTTGCAGACTCTTGTTGCCCTCTCCTCCTGCAGATGGCTTCTGCACGGAAGCTTCTTTCCAGGGAGCCCCAGGGAACATGGATGCAGGCAAACCCAGTTTATTTTGTTTTCATCGGCACAACGTACAGCAGCAGTTCTTAACTGGGGTTAATCTTGTGCTTCCCAAGGGATTTTTGGCAATCTCTGAAAAGGATTTTTCTGCTGTCATAGCTGGGACTTCTTACTGGAATCTATTAGGAATGCTAATAAGTATCTTCCATGGTGGCTCAGTGGTAAAGAATCCACCTGCCAATGCAGGAGACAGAGGTTCAATCCCTGGGTTGGGAAGATCCCTGGAAAAGGAAACGGCAACCCACGCAGCTATCCTTGCCTGTGAAATCATGGACAGAGAAGCCTGGCGGGCTACAGCCTGTGGGGTCACCAAGAGTCAGACACGCCTGAGCATTCAGTGTACCATATACATCATAGAATGCGTAGGGCACATAATCATCTTGACTAAAATGTGAATAGGGCTGATGTTGTAAAAATCTGCCTTAGAGCATCTTTTCTTGAAAGTGCTGGTGGAGAATTTTCTGGGAGATTCTGATTGGCCCAGTTTGGGTCATGTACCAGCTAGGGCTTCCCCTAGTGGCTCAGAAAGTAAAGAATCCACCTGCAATGAGGGAGACCTGGGTTCAGTCCCTGAGTTGGGAAGATCCCATGGAGGAGGGCATGACAACCCATTCCAGTTTTCTTGCCTGGAGAATCCCCATGGACAGAGGAGCCTGGCAGGCTACAGTCCAGGGGGTCGCAAAGAGTCGGACATGACTGAGGGACTAAGCACAGCACACACCCAACCTTGAACCAATCAAACTGGCCATAATAGCAAGCGCTAGGGCCTCATGGTTAACCCCATCCATCTGGGCTTCCCTGATGGCTCAGACAGTAAAGCATCTGTCTGCAATGCAGGAGACCTGGGTTCGATCCTTGGGTTGGGAAGATCCCTGGAGAAGGAAATGGCAACCCACTCCAGTATTCTTGCCTGGAAAATCCCATGGACAGTGGAGCCTAGTAGGGTACTGTCCATGGGGTTGCAAAGAGTTGGACACAACTGAGCGACTTCACTTCAGTTATACCAGTAAAATAGGGGCAGTCCCCAAAGGGTAGAATGCTTGAGGAAAAATGCATGCTTATTAAGGAGAAAGTAGAAGTGCTCTGACTTGACTGAAGCATTACTGGAAAGAAACAAGGTGATCTTGATCATGGCGCATCCCCAAAGGAGCATACCAGTGCTTGATGATTCCTTCAGCAAATGCTCACAGAAATTCTGGTCTGTGCCCGGCTCTGTGCCAGGTGCAGGGTGCAGGAGCCAAGGTGGTGAACTTTACTGTCAGGTTGCTACACTGTGGTGATACTTACAAGGCTATTGGAGGAGATAGATAAGGGCAAACACCCATGTAAGACTGAGACAAGTGCTAAGAAGGAAAATGGCCCTTGGAGAGAGCCTAATAGGGATGACTTATCTTGGGTAGGTGGGACACTTGTCATCTGGCATATGTGAGAGCAAAAGTGAAAAGTGAGTGTTAGTTGTTTAGTCACGTCTGACTCTTGGCGACCCCAGGGACTGTAGCCTGCCAGGCTCCTCTGTCCATGGACTTTTCCAGGCAAGAACACTGGAGCCGGTTGCCCTGCCTTCCTCCAGGGGATCTTCCCAACCCAGGGATCAAATTCAGGCCTCCTGCATTACAGGCAGATTCTTTACTGTATGAGCCACCAAAGGCAGATGTAAATATGGGTTTGTGCAGAAATGTCGCTGGTGCAGACCAAGGTTGGCCCTAACCGAGACAGATCTTTAAACTATCATAAATTTGGAAAGACAGGTGGATAGTTAATTTTCTTTTCTTTATTCTGATTCTGAGTAACCAGGTAAGAAAACAGATGAAGCAAAATATCTAAATTGTTCTAACGTAATAGAGGTTTGAAGGGAGACAGAATATTAAACATGCCTTGAAGAAGCCAGACCCTAGAACCACCACCATAGACCTCTAATGAGGTCTCTGAGCCCTGTCCCTACATGGACAGCCTTGTCTCTGCTCCTTGCCTCCTGGCAGGCATATTCCTGGGAAAGGGGGATTTAACTGGGTGATGCTCTTGGCCTTGAACAGAGAATGCCAGTGTCAGCTGGGAATGAGTTGGAAAGAGAGTGTGACTTTCCTTCCATAACAACTTTATGGAGCTTTTTGGAATATGTCATACAATTCACCCACGTAAAGCATACAGTTCAGTAGTGTATAGTGTATTCCCAGATTATATGTGAATTGATTTGAGAGAATTTTCATCACCTCCAGAAGACTACCCATTTATATTCACTTTCCATTCCCCTCTCCCTCCAGCAGTAGGCAGCCTCTAATCTACTTTCTGTCTCTATGGATTTGCCTGTTCTGGACTTTTCATACAGATGGAATCCTACACCATGTGGTCTTTTGGTTTGGCTTCTTTCACTTAGCATAATGTTTTCAAATTTCATTCATGTTATAGCAAGTAACAGTACTTCATTCCTTTTTAAAGTGGAATAATACTCCATTGAATGGATGTTCCACTTCTGTTTGCTCATTTATCAGTGGGTAGATGTTTGGATTCTTTCCAGCAATAATTTGTATTAATTAGTTTTGGATGACAGATGAGCAAAGGAAATGATGAGTTCCGATCTGCTCCTTGGTGTGGGTACCTGTGAGGCCACTCTGGCTATGGAGTTATGAAGAAAACTCTTACATACCTGGTGACCCAGGGCCTGTTAGTGTATTCCAGTCCCAGTAATTTCCTGTTCTCTCCATCCATGGACATCTGGGTTTGGTTATGCCAGTCACTCGGCCTTTTCCACAAGTCCATCCATTCCTGTTTTTTCTGTTCCTCCAACTCGGTGGATTTATCATTGCCGGTGGTTTTGGTTCCACCAGTCTCTGCCAGTCCTTCTTCAAGTGCTATTTAACCTCTCCAGCAGTTCAGTATCATCTTGTATAATAACCTCTTATGAAGTTGCCTCATTTTGTACTTGAATCCCCCTTTGACATTCAGCAACATCATTCAGTGGTTGTGGTTCCGACAGGCATCATGCCTTTTGATTGTGGGAAGGTGGATGTCACTGTCCTCACTTGGCAGAGATACTGAGACTCAGAAGCCAGAGGCAGTAGCATTGGCTCCAGAATCGGGTTTGCTGACCACCTCTCTGTTCCTCCCTCCTAAGGGTGCATGCTGATGTCCACAGTGCACTGCTAACCACAGCAAGATGTAGCTGAATCAGCCTGCAAATGACAGCCCATCCTCGTGTGTCAGAGTCCTGAATGATCTCCCTGCTACCTTCAGTTCAGTTCAGTTCAGTTTATTTCAGTCGCTCAGTCATGTCCGACTCTGCGACACATGGACTGCAGCACACCAGGCCTCCCTGTCCATCACCAACTCCCAGAGTTTACTCAAATTCATGTCCATTGAGTGGGTGATGCCATCCAACCATCTCATCCTCTATCGTTCTCTTCTTCTCCCACCTTCAATCTTTCCCAGCATCAGGGTCTTTTCTAATGAGTCAGTTCTTTGCATCAGGTGGTCAAAGTATTGGATTTTCAGCTTCAACATCAGTCCTTCTGATGAATATTCAGAACTAATTTCCTTTAGGATGGACTGGTTGGATCTCCTTGCAGTCCAAGGGACTCTCAAGAGTCTTTTCCAACACCACAGTTCAAAAGCATCAATTTTTGTGTGCTCAGCTTTCTTTATAGTGCAACTCTCACATCCATACATGACTACTGGAAAAACCATAGCATTAACTAGACAGACTTTTGTTGGCAAAGTAATGTCTCTGCTTTTTAATATGCTGTCTTGGTATCCACAGTGCACTGCTAACCACAGCAAGATGTAGCTGAATCAGCCTGCAAACTTTCCATCCAAGGAGTAAATGTCTTTTAATTTCATGGCTGCAATCACCAGCTGCGGTGATTTTGGAGCCCCCAAAAATAAAGTCTGCCACTGTTTCTCCATCTATTTGCCATGAAGTGATGGGACTGGATGCCATGATCTTAGTTTTCTGAATGTTGAGCTTTAAGCCACCTTATTCACTCTCCTCTTTCTCTTTCATCAAGAGGCTTGCTACCTTGGTAAGACGCTAAGAATTGCCCTTCTTATCTGGAGGTGGCAGAGGCATCTGTGATTCTGCTTGCCTTTTCTCTGGCACCACAGATGCTGCTCTAATGTCACTTAGTTTAAATGGGGGAGGTGAATGGATCTGCACTGTCTCAGTGACTGGCTAATTGCAGTTGCTGAGTACACGCTCTCATTTCTGTTGACGGCACTGTGGGAGTGTGAGGACTAGAAAATGGTATGTCTGTGGGAGAGAGGCAAGAAGGAGACAACAAGTGGGCTAAAGGTAGAGGAGGAGGCTTTGTTCTTAGAGGCTGTTGTTTTTTTAAATATCCCTGTTGAGTTGTAATATTGTTTCTGCTTTCAGTTTCTTTCCATGAAGTCCCTGTTGGGACTCTAGGAGAACATAGGTAGCAATAAATACATGTGTTGACCTTTAGTTTTAGCCTATTTTTCTCTCGAAGCCCAAGCTACTGCTAAGTTTGTTCTAGAATTTTTTTCTCAGTGTTGTCTTGTGAATAGTTGCACATTGTTCTTTTTTTTTTTTTTAATCTGCATGCTATTTTATTTCCACTAGAAAAATATTAGCTATATAAAATTTGGTCCAGTTTCTTCTCCTTTATCTCTGCCATTCAAATTTAAATGCTTTAGTTTTATTCAAGCAAAAATCACATATCTGACATAATAAAATACTTCCCATCATTAAATTAATAGGGTTTAGTTGAATTAGGTGTGCTCTTTCTTACTTTTCAGGCATAGTAGCTCATCTTTCCTACATGTTATTTCCTTCTACTTTTATTCTTCTGAGTTAAGTCAGTAAGGCATGTCTGTTTTCCCACATCCAGCAATACAAGTGTTACAGAAGTATAATTTGTAATATTAGTAACTAGATTCATTATTAATCTTCAATCCATATTGTTTCCCTTATTATATGGTATTTTCATAATATTTCCAGATATTTCAACCTTATACTTTCCAACAAGGATTAAGCCATTAGTTTAAAAATACTATGAAATTTCCAGACTAAATAACACTTGGCCCACTTAGAGTGATGCTGTCGTGAGAGGTCCTTGCACAGCTATTGCTTCGATCTCAACACAGCCTCCTTTGGGCAAAGCAGCAACCTGGTAAGCAGCTCTCGCCAGAAAACTACTCTGGAAATATTGTTTGTAGACATCATTGACAGTACTGAAGTCATTTATGTCAGCCAGCAGAACAGTTGCTTTTACCACATTCGTGAAGTCACAGCCTGCTGCTTTCAGAATTTCACCTATGTTTTTAAGAGCCTGTTTAGCCTCTTCTGCCACCCCTCCTGGCACAAGCTGTCCACTTGCAGGGTCCATGCCTAGCTGTCCTGAAATGTAAATGGTCCTATCGACTAACACAGCCTGACTGTAGGGACCAATGGCCGTGGGGGCTTTCGCGGTGCTGATTATCCTTCTGACCAAAGACGACATGGCTAACCCCTCTCCCTTGCTGTCCCTCGGAAACAACTACGCAGAACACGGTTCTCGCTCGCGCTTCACCTGCACATTGTTCTTATGAGAGAAAGCTGAGTTGGTAATGACCAATACTACTATCTTGGTGATATCACTCTCTTAAATCCATAAACTAATTAATCTCTTTCATTTATCCTTCTCAACTTCCCAAAATAACAGGTGATAAAATTATACTCATTTCTCCCTATCCCTCTCACAAAAGACATAAAATCACAAAGATTCATACCACCACCACCCTCCCAGGGGAACTCCAGAGCTATAGGATTATGCTTTGCTGTCTATTGCTGCAGCCCTGATGATGACTATCGTAGAGCACTCCAGAAATATCTGTGGAATGAGGGAACCAATGTACGTACTAGGCTCAACAAATATTTGATTGATTCCATCTTATTTCATGCTTAAAGTAGCTTCATCTTCTTTTTGAATAGAAAAAGAACACATCCTTGGCTACAAAAAATGTCAAAAACCATGATACAGTTGGAGCAAGTATAAACAGTGTGTGGGATATGATTAACTGGGACCTCGTTTTTGTTTGCATTACCTTACATCATTTTAGACTTTATTCAATGGAGGGCTCTGGATAAAAACTCTGCAGGGCCTCATTACTTTTCTTCTCACTCTTAAGTAATAGTGAGCCAACTAGAAGAGAGAAACCAACAGAAACAGAGGAATGTTTAAAAGTTTTCCACAGAAAATATTTGCAGAATTATTTCAGAATAAAGCCAAAGTAATGTATGTTAGCTTAATAGGTTTTGGACTATTTGCTGAGATTACATTGCCCAAGAGGAAGATCAAGCCAGGTGGGCTGGAGTAACTCTCAGTTGGCCAAATTCTCTTTTTCCCATATGGTGGAAGAGTACATTTGATTTAGGATACAGTGGAAGCCATAAAGGCTAAAATCCAAGAATGGCCCTGATCCATTTTAGGTCAGTCCAAACCAGGCTCCAGTTCATTCCTGGCAAATGCAAACCAGGTTTTCTGTGAGGTGTTCTGGGCCATAGGAATGGGCCAGTGGGAAAGAGAGATATTAGGTGCTTGAGCCCAACCTAGTAATTTAGGGTTTCCCAAATGATAGTATCTTAAGGAGTGGAGTGAAAGTATTGGAACTCCCCAATATCTAATCTAGTGGGTTATTTGTGAATCAAGAGTCTCCAGAAATTGACCATACTTGCAGTCAGGTAGGTAACAGTATCATGCTTCTGGATAATCCATTGTATTTGGAGGAAAAGATCCAACCTACACTGGGTGGTATAAATTAGAGCAAGATACATCTCAGGGTCCCAGAAAATAAGCTTGTAAAGTGCTTAAGTCTAAGTACTGGAAAATAGGGAGATAGTTAGAAAGTCTTGGGAAAATTGGGGGTTAAGCAGACATGGGAGTAGTTTTGGGGTCGGAGGAGGGGCTGTCATTCTGAAAGCTTTTGAATTCACTACGTGTACAGTGTATGTCTTCCCTGGTGGCTCAGACAGTAAAGTGTCTGCCTACAATGCAGGAGACCTGTGTTCAATCCCTGGGTTGGGAAGATCTCCTGGAGAAGGAAATGGCAACCCACTCCAGTATTCTTGCCTGGAAAATCCCATGGGTGGAGGAACCTGGTAGGCTACAGTCCATGGGGTCGCAAAGAGTTGGACATGACTGAGCGACATTTACTTTATTTACTTACAGTGTATGTAGTTGTATATAGGATGACAAGACTGATTCCAGCCCCATCATCTGATAGGAAATGATCCCATTGAACTTCCAGGGACTTCCTAGGTTCCAGGATTGTAGGTTGGATGTGTCAAAAGTAGTTGGAGAACACCAAGACTGGTGAACCATTCTCGCCCTGTGTTTTAGGAACAGAGCTCTCAGAGCCATTGCTAACCCAAACATTTGCCGAGAGAGAGAGAGAGAGAGAGAGAGAGAGAGAGAGAGAGAGAGAGAGAGATTCTGGATTCTTCTGAAAAAGTAGAGAATTAGAACAGGACTTGCAGGGTACCTACCACTAAAATACGCAACACAGTAGAAATCTTCATACTGTTGTGATAAGGCATAGATAAACTGAAAAAAAATTGTTTAATAAATGAACAGGTGACATTTTAAGTGGCTTATGCAAGGCCACAGAGCCAGTTATTTGTATAGCTGGGATTATACAGTGTCACACTACTCAAAGAACAGTAACCTTCTATCAGTTGCCCTAAACATCACTCCAATACTTTGGTAAATCCAGTAAACCAAACAAATTTCTTCTCCATGTCCCTGGAATATATAAAAGCTGGAGTTTAGACTCTTTTTTTCTTTGTGCTATGTAGTTTATAGGCAAGCAGATAGAATGTAGTGGCATATTGTCATTTCAATGACAAATAATTTTCTGTAACTTTTAAATTAAGCAAATGTTATATATTGCGGAAAGATGGAGGCTCTAAGGGAAAAAAAGATGAGTTGGAGACGTAAGAGGAAGAACTTGATCGTCACAGAGATGTCTGGTGTGCGACAGCTCTCGGTACCATTTTGTGTGTGAGGAGCTATAAGCCCCCTCCACTCATGAAAAGAACCAGACTTTAGAACCTCATTCAGTATCCTGACTGCCATTTAAGACGTTACCAAGGTAGTATTCTCTCTCAGTAGGTAGAGAGCACACTCAGCTGTGTCTTATCAGCAGCTTGTTTGGGAGATGCGTTGGGGAGCCAGCATTTAGCAGTGGCCCTTGTGCCCTGTATTCTCTGGGTCTTTTGTTTCAGCTTCCTTTACTCCATTCCAAATTCTGTATTGTGAACTCCAAATTCCAGAAGTCTAAGAATTTGTTGTCTGCTTAAGTTCTGTCATCCTTGTTGGACAAAACTGAACCATCAGGCCTCTTACAGGATGATCGTCAGTTCAGGGATCTATTGTCTCCCCTCTCCTGTTCCAAAACAGAGTCAGGTGCTGGAGGTACATGGCATAAGACATAGCTGTAGAAGTTTAATGAGTTAGCTGTACTCGTTTTGTTTTCTTTCTTTCTTTTCCAGGCAGAGGATCGCTTCTGCCATGTTTTTTTATTATTAATTATTTTTATAGAAGGATAATTGCTTAACAAAATTTTGTTGTTTTTTGTCAAACCACAACATGAATCAGCCATAGGTATACATATATCCCCTCCCTTTTGAGCCTCCATCCCACCTCCCTCCCCATCCAGCCCTCTAGGTTGATACAGAGCCCCTGTTTGAGTTTCCTGAGACATACAGCAAATTCCCATTGGCTGTCTATTTTACATATGGCAATGTAAGTTTCCATGTTACTCTCTCCATACACCTCACTCTCTCTTGCCCTCTCCCCATGTCCATAAGTCTATTCTCTATGTCTGTTTCTCTACTGCTGTGTAAATAAATTCATCAGTACCATTTTTCTAGATTCCATATATATGCATTAGAATATGATATTTTACTCTGTATAATAGGTTCTAGGTTCATCCACCTCATTAGAGCTGACTCAAATGTGTTCCTTTTTATGGCTGAGTAATATTCCATCATGTACATGTACTACAACTTCTTTATCCATTCATCTGTCAAAGGACATCTAGTTTGCTTCCATGTTCTAGCTATTGTAAATAGTGCTGCAATGAACAGTGGGATACATGTGTCTTTTTCAATTCTGATTTCCTCAGGGTATATGCCTAGTAGTGGGATTGCTGGGTCATATGGTGATTTTATTCCTAGATTTTAAAGGAATCTCCATATGGTCTTCCGTAGTGGCTGTATCAATTTACATTCTGACCAACAGTGCAAAAGCATTCCCTTTCTTCACACCCTCTCCAGCATTTGTTGTTTTCAGACTTTTTGATGATGGCCATTCTGATCAGTGTGAGGTGATATCTGATTGTAGTTTTGATTTGCATTTCTCTCTTAATGAGTGATGTTGAGAATCTTTTCATGTGTTTGTTAGCCATCTGTGTGTCTTCTTTGGAGAAATGTCTGTTTAGGTGGTCTGCCCATGTCTGATTGGATCATTTGTTTTTCTACTCTTGAGCTGCTTGTATATTTTGGAAATTAATCCTTTGTCAATTCTTTCATTTGCTATTATTTTCTCCTATTCTGAGGCCTGTCTTTCCACCTTGTTTATAATTCCTTTGCTGTGCAAAAGCTTTTAAGCTTAATCAGGTCCCACTTGTTTACTTTTACTTTTATTTCCATTACTCTAGGAGGTGGGTCATAGAGGATCTTGCTTTGATTCATGTCATTGAGTGTTCTGCCTATGTTTACCTCTGAGAGTTTTATAGTTTCTGGTCTTACATTTAGGTCTTTAATACATTTTGAGTTTATCTTTGTGTATGGCGTTAGGAAGTGTTCTAATTTCATAGCACTTAAAATATTTTAAAGTGAAGAGGAACTAAAAAGCCTCTTGATGAAAGTGAAAGAGGAGAGTGGAAAAGTTGGCTTAAAGTTCAACATTTAGAAAACTAAGATCATGGCATCTGGTCCCATCACTTCATGGGAAATAGACGGAGAATCAGTGGAAACAGTGTCATAAATAGCCTTTGACAAAATTCAGCACCCATTTATGATTAAAACTCTTCAAAAAAATGGACATAGAAGGAACCTACCTCAACACAGTAAAGGCCATATATGATAAGCATACAGCAAACATTATTCTCAATGGTGAAAAACTGAAGCATTCCCCCTAAGATCAGGAACAAGACAAGGGTGTCCACTTTCACCACTATTATTATCATGGCATCTGGTCCCATCACTTCACGGGAAATAGATGGAGAATCAGTGGAAACAATGTCAGACTTTTTGGGGGGCTCTAAAATCACTGCAGATGGTGATTGCAGCCATGAAATTAAAAGATGCTTACTCCTTGGAAGAACAGTTATGACCAACCTAGATAGCATATTCAAAAGCAGAGACATTACTTTCATGGACAAAGGTCCGTCTAGTCAAGACTATGGTTTTTCCAGTGGTCATGTATGGATGTGAGAGTTGGACTGTGAAGAAAACTGAGCACCAAAAATTGATGCTTTTGAACTGTGGTGTTGGAGAAGACTCTTGAGAGTCCCTTGGACTGCAAGGAGATCCAACCAGTCCATGCTGAAGGAGATCAGCCCTGGGATTTCTTTGGAAGGAATGATGCTAAAGCTGAAACTCCAGTACT
The DNA here is from genome assembly GCA_917880005.1 of Nanger dama. NCBI lineage: Eukaryota > Metazoa > Chordata > Mammalia > Artiodactyla > Bovidae > Nanger > Nanger dama. The sequence continues at coordinate 7,380,193 of CAKJTW010000036.1, forward strand.
TTGGCCACCTCATGTGAAGAGTTGACTCATTGGAAAAGACTCTGATGCTGGGAGGGATCGGGGTCAGGAGGGAAAGGGGATGACAGAGGATGAGATGGCTGGATGGCATCACTGACTTGATGGACCTGAGTCTGAGTGAACTCCGGGAGTTAGTGATGGACAGGAAGGCCTGGCGTGCTGTGATTCGTGGGGGTAGCAAAGAGTCGGACACGACTGAGCGACTGAAGTGAACTGAACTGATTGACATTTTCTTAATTGTTTGGGATTGATTTTGTAGATCTTTTTTCTTCTCATATTTCTTGACTCTGTAAGTCCCTTTAAAATTTATTGTAATGCTGGTTTGGTAGTACTGAATTCTCTTAAACTTTTGTTTGTCTGAAAAGCATTTGTTATTTCTCCATCAATTTTGAATGAGATCCTTGCCAGGTACAGTAATCTTGGTTGTAGATTATTCCTTTTCAGTACTTTAAATATATCTTGCCATTCCCTTCTGGCCTTCAGAGTTTCTGCTGAAAGATCAGCTGTTAAGTGTATGAGGTTTCCCTTGAATATTACTTGTTGCTTTTCCCTTGCTGCTTTTGTGTTCCTTTGTGTTTAGTCTTTGTTAGTTTGATTAGTATGTGTCTTGGTGTGTTTCCCCTTGGGTTTACCCTGTATGGGACTTTGTGCCTCTTGGACTTGATTGACTATTTCCTTTTCCATGTCGGGGAAATTTTCAATTATAATCACTTCAGAAATTTTCTCATACCCTTTCTTTTTCTCTTCTTCTTCTGGGACTCCTATTATTTGAATGTTGGTGCATTTGATATTGTCCCAGAGGTCTCTGAGACTATCCTCAGTTCTTTTCATTCTTTTTACATTATTCTGCTCTTCAGAAGTTATTTCCACCATTTTATCTTCCTGCTCACTGATTCGCTTTTCTGCTTCAGATATTCTGCTATCGATTCCTTCTAAAGTATTTTTAATTTCAGTAATTGTGTTATTTCTCTCTGTATGTTCATTTTTAATTCTTCTAGGTCTTTGTTAATTGATTCTTGCATTTTCTCCATTCTGTTTTCGAGGTTTGTGATCATCTTTATTATAATTATAATGAGTTCTTTCCCAGATAGTTTGCCTGTTTCCTGTTCATTTGTTTGGACTTCTGTGTTTCTAGTTTGTTCTTTCATTTGTGTAGTATTTTTCTGCCTTTATATTATTATTATTTTTTAACTTATTTTGTCTGAGGTCTGCTTTTCCCAGACTTCAAGGCTGAATTCTTTTTCCTTTTGGTTTCTGCCCTCCTAACCTAGATAGCATATTAAAAGCAGAGACATTACTTTGCCAACAAAGGTCCGTCTAGTTAAGGCTATGGTTTTTCCAGTGGTCATGTATGGATGTGGAAGTTGGACTGTGAAGAAAGCTGAGCACTGAAGAATTGATGCTTTTGAACTGTGGTGTTGGGGAAGACTCTTGAGAGTCCCTTGGACTGCAAGGAGATCCATCCAGTCCATTCTAAAGGAGATCAGTCCTGAGTGTTCATTGGAAGGACTGATGCTGAAGCTGAAACTCCAATACTTTGGCTATCTCATACGAAGAGTTGAGTCATTGGAAAAGACCCTGCTGCTGAGGGGGACTGGGGGCAGGAGGAAAAGGGGACGACGGAGGATGAGATGGCTGGATGGCATCACCGACTCTATGAACATGAGTTTGGGTGAACTCTGGGAGTTGGTGATGTACAGGGAGGCCTGGCGTGCTGCGATTCATGGGGTAGCAAAGAGTCGGACATGACTGAGTGACTGAACTGAATTGGACTGAACTGAAGGTTGGTCCAGTGGTTTGTGTAAGCTTCATACAGGGTGAGATTTGTGCTGAGTTTTTTGTTTGTTTTTCCTCTGATGGTCAAGGCTGAGTGAGGTAATCCTGTCTGCTGATGGCTGGGTTTGCATTTTTGTTTTGTTTGTTGTTTAGATGAAGTGTCCTGCACAGGGTTGGGTGATGCTGGGTCTTGTATTCAAGTGGCTTCCTTTGTGTGCGTTCTCACTATTTGATGCTCCCTAGGGTTAGTTCTCTGTTAGTGTAGGGTCTTGGAGTCACTGCTCTCACTCCAAAGGCTCAGGGCTTGATCTCTGGTCAGAAACAAAGATTCTACAAGTGGCTTGTTGTGGATTTAAGTGAAACTAAAACAAATACCAGAGGAACCCCAGACCAATGGCAATTGCAAAATCAGGCAAATAATAATTAAATAACGGAATATACACATGTATACCCATAAGCAAAGTCAAAATAGTCCAACAAAAATAAAGTACAGTAAATTGACCTGGTGAACAAAGGAAATCAAAAATTATATTTACCAGTTAAGAACAAAACTAACTAAAGCACAAGCTGGAAAACAAAACAAAAGCAAGGTGCAACATGGGGAATAAAGCCGTGAAAACAAATCTAATAAATATGTTGAGAGGAAAGGAAAGAAAGGAAAAGAAAGAATTTATATATATTAAAGATTAACTGCAAAGGGAAAAGAACAGTAGGAAAAGCAAACAGATATAAATGCAGAAAAATACAATAGGTTTAAAAAAATTAAAAATTTAAATTATGAAAAAGAGAAAAGAAAAAATAATGAAAAAAAGCAAGAAGAAAAAAAAAGGAAAACTCCACACAACTGCAAAAACCCAATGTAGAGGCAGAGGTTTTTACCAACAATAAAAAATGTGACTGAGGGAAAAAGCTCAAAAACTTAATTAGATTTCATAGTGCCAATAAAATTGAAAACTAAGATGGTGTGGGGGAGGACGTGGTGGGGGGAAGAAAAAGAAAAAAAAAAAAAGAGAGGAAGAATCCAAAAGAATCTACAGAACAAGTCAAAACGTAAGAATAAAAAACGTTTTTCTTGAGTCACTCCTGTCAGAGTCCTTTCCCTCGCTGGGAGTCACAGTCCACCTCACCTCCCTCGGATGCCCTCCAGCACTGTGCTGGTCTCTGGACCTGCCGTGGGGCAGCTCAGCTTCTCATCTGGTCCTGCTCCTCTGTGTTCTTGCCTTCAGTGTCCACGGCTGTGAGAACTAGTGCATTTTCTTTTGTGGCGCTCTCAATGACCTTTTATATATTCCATAGACATAGGGTCTGGCTAGTTGATCATGTGGATTTAATCTGCAGCTTTTACAGCTGGTGGGAAGGTTTTGGGTCTTCTTCCGTAGCCACACTGCCCCTGGGTTTCAATTGTGGTGTTATTTCCACCTCTGTGTGTGGGTCATCCACTGGGCTTAGGTCCTGCGGCTGCCCTGGAGGACTTGGGTTTGCCCCTATGAGGGCCAGGCGTGGAGGTGGTGCAGCTGCTTGGGTCACAGGGCTTCTGGCAGCACCAGGTACTCAGGGGAGTTGGCGGCTAGGGCAGCAGGGAATATAGTGCTCTAGAAAGGCATGGCAACCAGTATTGGCCAATACACCCCAGTATTTTAGCCTGGAGAAACCACCTGTCAGAGCGGCCTGTCAGAGAAGTCTACAGGGTCGCAAAGAGTTGGACAGGACTGAAGTGACCTTGCGGGCATAAACACAAGACTTTTTTGCCTGTGACAACTCTGCTCCAGTGAAGGTTGAGCATGAAAGTGATGCAGCTGCTTGGCTTGTGGGGACCCTGGTGGGGCCAAGTGTGCAGGGACATGAACTGCCTCTGTTGCTGGAGTTATGGCCCTATTGGAGTCTTTTCTTCAAGCCTCTTGCAGCTGGTGATCAGAAGGCTCTTTGGCCAGTCTTTCTCTGTAGCTCCACCCATTCAGGCATTTAGAGGGCTCCATTGCCTGGGGTCTGTCTCTGTTGTTTGGCATGTCAGGCACATAGAGGGCCGCCCCACCCCCCAGCTGGGGTCCTACTCTATACAGTTCAGTGAGTTGGGCATTTGATGGGCCAGCTCTCTATTCTTCAGCTGCCGATGCTGGCCTGTGGGGAGAGAGGCTATGGTGATGGCTCCACCCCCTACACATGACTCAGTAGTATTGCCTTGCTTCCATGGCTGCCTGGCTTTCCTCCACAGGTATTTCCCGCCATAGTCTCCTCCCCTCATTCCCCTCGAACCGTCTCTCCACAGTCAACAGTAGCCCTCGCCTTGGGATTGCTCCACAATCCCTAAACTCCAGCTCCCAGCCGCTGCGCTTTCCAGGAGACCTGCTTTCCTGTCTAGGGTATGTATGACTGCAGCAAGGACTGTCTGATTCTCATTCCATTTAGGCTGCCACAGATCAGCTGTTTCACTCTGTCTTAAATGTTTCTCCTCTGACTCAGACAGTTGCCCCGATGTGGGGATTGGACCCCTGCCTCAGTTCCCCCACCTGCCCAGGGCAGGTCCAGGCCTACTAACACTCCTGTTTTTGCCCCTAGTTCCTCCCTTCTACTGAGTTTTGCGTGGTTCTATATATTCTTTTCTGCTGGTCAGATTCTCCTGTCCGCTCTCCGCTGGTGTTCTGCATGCACTTCTGTGTCTGAAGGTGTATCCCCGATATATCCGTGGAGAGAGATGTGCTCCACGTCCGCCTGCTCCTCCGCCATCTTGTTCTCTTCTACACCCACTTTTTAAAGAAAAAAATCTGTGGATATCACTTCTTTACAAGGGGGCTGAGGATATAGGAGGTATCCAGAGAGTAGACTCTGGTAGAGCTATAAAGGAGGAGAGTGTTGTCTAGGAGATGAGAACAAGAAAGTGGTAATAACATTATAGCTTAAAGGTTGAGTCCACTTTTATCTGTTGACAGCAAAGGACACAATCAGCAAAGAACAGAGGGTGACAGATGTTTGGGGCTCCCCCAGCATTTTGTTTCAGAGGCTCATGGATCTACCAAGCCTATGCCAAAGATTGCTGTGAGCATTCGATAAAATAATACCCAGGAAGCTATTTTTTAAGCCTGTAAAAAAAAAAAAACAGTATCAGGGATCATTGTACACCTAAGAGATTTTTATACATGCTTACCACAGTGAGGCTGCTCCCAGTGGGCACTGAGACCAGACTTCTGTTCCACCAGGCTGATCAGAGATGCACTCACACCGTCTTAGGGCCCCAAGAAAGAATGCCTCTATCTCCTTTGCTACAGTCTGTAAATGGATGTCAAGGCGGTGTTGGCTGGGCCCCTGTATGGCAGTGTACAGAGGAATTGTTTTCACGATTTTTATTTACAAATCCCCCATCCCCTAAAAGGGCTGAGATGGCAAGTCCAGTACTCTGTGTACACAACACACAGAACCACTCTTTCTCTCCAGACAAAGGGCTTGACCAGCAGATTGGTCTCATCATGGGCACTTCTCCAGGAGAGTTCTCTCCCAAAGATTTCTCAAACTTCAACCAAAGGGTGCTGGAGGGCAGCCCCTGAAGTTGAACAGATAAACCCCAGGTACACCTGAGTCACTCATGGACTCAAGGGCTCAAACTCTGCTTGTATTTCAGTGATTAGCACTGGGTGTCTGTATCATGGGGATGGAGAGGGAGAATTCCTCATTATTTGCACTATTATGTACAGTTTTAAAATATATTAATTTTATAAACAGGGAAGATTTTTCAAAAAACACAAAGAACATAGACCAGAATAATCTATCTGAGGATGTTATATTTTTAAAAAAATAGGATGATTTATCATCCCCTCGGGTAGTGAAATGTAACCCTTCAAATGAACAGGATGACCTCCTAATCATAGATCTCTATGAACCACTTGGGTTTCTTTTATTCTTCTTTCTTTGGCTCATTTCTAAGCCAGAGATAGCAAGACTCTGTATAAGTTACTGAATATTGAAATTAACGAAACACTGACATTGGAGTGTCTTTGAGTTTCAGGTTGAAATGACTTTCATATAGGTCCCATTTAACAGTGATTGATAGAAAATAGCAGTCTTCACTTTAATCAAAGTTGTATGTAGTTTAGGAAAAGACTTACAAGCAGGGGTAGCTTGACATAGATATAAATTATCCTCATTGAGCCTATCCAAATTTATATCTGCTCCAAGGCTTGAAGCTGTATAATAGAAGTTTCTTTCAGAGTTATTTTAGTTCATTTCAATAAAAAAATGAACCACATATAACAAAACATTTTTGGAAAGACAGAAGGGATTCTTGGCATTTCAGTTGACATTGAAAGAACTAATAAGCTTTGCTACTGATAATTTTTGCAATCGTATTTGCTTCAAAGAGTGATAATGATTCTTAGACATGTATATCTTTCTTGTTTTTGTTTTTCCTGTTGAGCACCAGAGTTTTCCTGGCTCATACTGCAATATGCTAAATACGCTGGCTCTACTTTTTATTTGCATATTCTGTGGATCTGGTGGCTCTGAATCCAAGTCACTTGAATAATATTGGAGACCAAAGTTTCCTGATGAACATATATTGTATATAGCTAGATATTGCCAACAAGTAAGGGGGAAAAGGCTGATGTGGGAGAGCAGTAGGTATAAGCTGCAGTCCTGCCAGGCTGAGTGTTCACTGGCTACAAAAACCAAAATCCTCTGGTATGCAGTCCTCACAGCTGAGGATCAGGGCACATCTTAGTATGTTAGCCATTTCCTGCAACTTTACTGAATTTATTTATTCTGAAAGTTTTTGTGTAGTCTTCAGAGTTTTTAATATACTATATGACATTGTTCACAATCAGAGACAATTTTATTTCTTCCCTTCTGATTTGGATGCCTTTTCTTGCCTAATTTATCTGGCTAAGACGTCTAGTATTATGTTGAACACTGGCCATCCACCACCAAGGAGGCCGACTCTTGCCACTCTCGTTGTCTTTTCATTTTGAGATGGCTTCCTTTGCTGTTGAAGTACATACCATCTATACCCAATTTACTTGAGAATTTTTATCATGAAATGATCTTGAAATTTGTCAAATGCTATTTTTGCATCTATTGAAATGATCATATGATTTTTATCCTTTATTCTGTTAATGTAGTGTATCACATTGATTAACATCCCAAGAATAACTCCCACTTAATCATGATATGTGTTCCTTTTGAATGTGTTTTTGAATTCAGTTTGCTAATATTTTGCTGAGGATTTTTATATCTGTGTTCATCAGTAATTTTCTTTTGTATCAAGATATGTTTGATTTCACCTTTGATTGATTTGGTTTTTCAGGAGCATTTGTTTAATCTCTGTAGATTTGTGAATTTTCCAGTTTCCCTTCTGTTATTTATAGTTTTATAACATTGCTATTATGGTTTCAGTCTTCTGCAGTTTGTTGAGACTTGTTTTGTGGTCTAATGTGTGAGCTATCCTGGAGAATGTTCCATGAATGCTTTAAAAGAACGTATTCTGTTGCTGTTTGATGAAATGTTCTGTATATATTTGTTAGGTTATCTATTCTAATGTGTATTTAAAGTCCGATATTTTGGTACTGATTTTCTGTCTGGATCATTGATGCATCCATTTTGACAGTGGGATATTGAAGTCCCCTACTATTACTAAACTGTTGTCTGAGTCTCCCTTCAAATCTAATATATTTAGGTGCTCCAATGTTGGATGCATAAATATTTGTAGTTATTAAATCCTATTAAAGAATTGAACCCTTTATATAATTATCTTCTTTGTCTTTTATTATGCTTTTTGATGTAAATTCCATTTTATCTGAGATAAGTATAGCTACTCCTATATTGTTTTGGTTTCCATTTGCATGAAATATATATTTTCCATTCCTTAACTTTCACCCTGTATGTTTACTTAAAGCTGAAATGAGTGTCTTGTAGATAGCATATACTTTCTTTTTTTACCCATCCAGTCACTTGGTATCTTTTAATTGGTGAATTTAATTTATTTACATTTAAAATTGATAGCAAAAAATTATTAACGATGTCTTATTAATTGCTTTCTGGCTGTCTAGTAATTCCTTTGTTCTTTTCTTACAGTCTTACTTTGTGAATCAATGATTCTCTGTAACAGGATGCTTTAACTTCCTTATCTTTATCTTTTGTGTCTACTATAGGTTTTTTCTTTATGGTTACCGTGAGGCAGCCTTCCATTAGAGATACAATTTTTTTAATACCTTTACTATTTATTTATTGGCTGTGCTGAATGGTTTGCTAGATCTTAGTTCCCTGACCAAAGTTTGAGCATGGGCCCTAGTAGTAAAAGCACTGAGTCCCAACTACTGGACCACTAGGGTATTCCCAAACATCCTAAGGCTATAGTAGTCTGTTTTAATCTGATGACAGCCTAACTTCGATTTTATATAAAAATTCTATCCATTTACTCCCCTCCATTTCATGTTTTTGATGTCATAATTTACATCTTTTATATTGTGTCCATCAACAACTTGGGGCTTCCCCTGATGGCTCAGCAGTGAAGTATCTGCCTGCAATGCAGGAGACTTGAGTTCAATTCCTGGGTTGGGAAGACCCCGTGGAAAAGTAAATGGCAACCCACTCTAGTTTTCTTGCTGGAAAATCCCATGGACAGAGGAGCCTGTCAGGCTACAGTACATAGGATCACGAAGAGTCGGATACGACTTAGCAAACCAAACCACCACCACATTAACAAATTATTGTAGCTATAGCTATTTTTAATGTTTTTGTTCATTAATCTTTATAGTAAAGTGATTAACATACCACCAATATGTATATTACAGTATATTATGCCAGTATATAATATTACTTTACTAAAATATTCTCAATTTAACTATATACTTACCTTAACCAGTGTGCTTTGTATTTTCATGTGTTTTCATACTACTAGTTAGTATTATTTCATTTCACCTTGAAGAACTCCTTTCAGCACTTCTTGTAAGACAGGTCTGGTGACAGTTTTTGTTTGTCTGGGAAATCTTTATCTCGCCTTCAGGGACAGCCTTGCTGGTTAAAGTATTCTTGGTTTGAGTTTTCTTTGAGAACTTTGACCGTTATCATCCCACTCTCTCCTAGCCTCTATGATTTCTGCAGAGAAATGAAATGTTTCACTGACATCCTTTGTCCTGCCTGAGCATCCCTGCCCTAAGACACCCCATCCTTTCTCAGGGAGATGGTGCTGTCTTGCTCTGTGTTGCTCACGCTCCACACTCTACAATCAGCAAGCCTGCTCCTTAGAACCAGGGAATTTTTGCCTAAGACCAAGTGTGGGAAATTAGGGGCACCTTCTTGAGAGAATACTATTTGGCCTCTATGACTTTCAGGAACATAATTATCAGGAATGGAGAAAGAGGATTAATTTGCAGTTAGGGAAAAATATAAATCATGGTATAACATTTCAAAGCTCTCACAGAAGGGAGAAAAACTGTATCTTGTTCTTTAAAGTTAATATTTATTAATTCTAAGAATGTATGAGAACTTATTTATGGCTAATTGCCACGTGCACTAATGTTTATGTATGCAGGTACTGAGGGAACTCCGGGAGGTGGTCATGGACAGGGAGGCCTGGCGTGCTGCGATTCATAGGGTCGCAAAGAGTCAGACACGACTGAGCGACTGGACTGAACTGAACTGAATTTATGTCCAATTAATTTCGTTGTAAGTTTTACTGGACTGGACTGTTACACAAATAGTAATAATAATGTTATTTTTCCTGAGCTCCTTCTCAGTGCATATATCCAGCTAATGACTTTATGTAAAGCACTTTCTTTAACCTCATACTCCGCAGTCTTCGGTTGCTCATTGAGCATGGCCCATCTTTTGTATTTTAAGAGAAGCCAACGACCTTTTTAAATAAAAGGAACTTATTTTATTTTTTGTTTGTTTACATTTTATAAAATAATTGGCTGGATCCTAAAACTCTGGAAATCCTGAGTACAGACTTGTTGAGTATATTTCATATTTATCAGCATTTTTACTGTCAAAATTCTGTCATACCAACAAAAATAGATTTTTATGGGATTGTCCCCAAATTGTTCTTGGCCTCCAACAGTAAGCAATTAAAGAAGAAGTTTGATGAGAGCTGGTTCATAAGCATCCCTCTTCCTTTCCTTCTCCCTCCATCTTTCCCCTCTTGTCTTCTCCCCTCTCTTCCACATCCTTCTGTTCTCCTCCCCTTCCCCCTCCTCCCTTCTCCTCTCCTTCCACTCTTTATCCTCTCTGCTCTCTCTCCTCTCTCCCTGCTAAGTCTGGCAACACCCATTAAATCGTCTCAGGTGCAATGTGGAGACATTTGGGAAGGAAACATTTGTAAATGAAAGCAGAAAGTTTCATGCTTCCTCATTATTCTGGAAAAGAACAAAAGTTACCAATTTTAAGTTTTACAATATCCTGGAAAGGCACATATTCCTCTGTGGAGAAGATGTCCAACTGTGGTGTATTGGAAATTTAAGACTGAATTTAGTTGAGGCTCACTGATTCTGTTAACAAAAGGAATTGTACAAAAGGTCTCTATGACATGCTGTTTCCTTCATGGGTCAGCAATTGGTTCCACAGTGTGTGTGATGACTTGGACACCAAACAGAATTCTCTGGAAGGTTTGTAACCCAGGAGATTGCATTTCAGAATGCAATTTCTGTTCTCTGACCTTTATGAAAAGAAAGGCACTGTGAACTGATGGTATGAAAGTTGAAATTCATCAGTGTGAGCATTCTTCTAATGACACATTTAAAGCTTGAGCGAGTTTTCAGGAAATTTTCACATGAATAGAATCTACATTTGAGAGAAAGACACATTTGAGAATGTGTTATGAGAATACATTAAATATTTTATGCACTGTTTATATTGATTTGACAATCAATTTCTTTTTGTGAAGAGTCACAGTAAGCAAACGCTCTTTGTCATGTCCTGAGAGACAGAATCCTCATTTTAGGAATAACTGGCTGAGAGGGCTCCACCCTGCAGCGTTTCCTTCATCTCTAACATTTGAAGGGCATAGTGGGAAACTCACAGGTAAGAAAGCTGGGTGTTAGTTTATGTCTGTCTCAGATCTCCTATGTGGTCATAACTGCTCTGAGTTTCAGCCTCCCACTCTGTAAAATGGAATAGCTGAATCATATGTTCTTTAACAGTCCCTTCCACCTCTAAAATGCTGTGGTTCAAAATGGTGATGACTTGAAGTGCCCTGATAATAGCATGTGATGTTGGTCTCTTTTTTTGTAAACTGTAGTGCACGGGCAAATCTTCCAAAAGCAATGCTGCCTTTTTCACAGATGTTGCTTTGCTCTCTTGTTTGAGCACTAGCTCATTGTGCATTATATTAATGTCAAATGGAGGCTGAGGCCACATTCAACTTAATTTGCTATTGAAAGGAAGCAAGCTGAAAGCTAGTTCCCCCAGACAATCAAATTCTCTTGGAAATACCCTGCAAAAACTGCCTAGGTAAATCAAATTCATGTTTTGAAGAATATTATTTTTTTGGCATAACCTTTGATTTTGCATATCTACTCTCACAGTGTGTCAGTGGAGTTCATATTGAATAGAAGAATTTAATTCTATCATCTTTATCATCTTTTCTAAGTTTGAACTGAACGTGGCTTTTGAGTTTTGTTTGTTTGTTTTTTTACTTTTTCCAAGGCAAATTGAAGCAAATCTTCAAGTGCTAACTTTTCTTTTTCATTTAACACATTATTACCACTGATCACCTCCTTTCTGCAGGGCAGTGCTTATATCGGTCCCTCACCAGATGACCTCTTGAAAGAACCCCCAGCTCCAGGGCTACTGTGATAGTTCCCAGACCTCTGAGGAATCAGGCTCCACTCAGGCATTCTTGGTACTTGCCTTCTCCACTTCTCTTACCTTCTTCCCAACCTTCATCATCTCTCGCCTGGACAACAGCCTCCTGGCTAGTCTCTGCTTCCAAGCTTACCTACCAATCCATTCTCTACATAGCAGCCATACTGGTTGTGTGTTGAGTCGTGTCATTCACTTGTCTCCCCTCCTTCAGTGGCTTCCCATTGCATAAACATAAAATCCCAACTTCTAAGACTATGGCTATGGGAAACATCATACCATCTTGCCCAGATCCCTCTTAAAAAGGACCCGTTGCTCTGGCTACCGGGAATGCTGTTGATGGATACCTTCAGCTGTCAGTCCCTTCTGCGGCAGGGAGCTGCCTTGCTCCAAATCCCACTCTTCCCAGGGTGGCTCCCGTTGAATCTCAGGTCAATGCAGTGGGTAAAGACTTGGCCATCTTGGCCTGAAGGACTATTCTAGCTCCAGATGGGATTGGCTCCACCTGTCCTTTGGGCTTGAACCTCAACTCACTTCCTGCTCTGCCCATCTTGCTTCCTTCCTTCCTCCTTTCCACATGTGTTGATCCAGAGGGAACTCTTTAATACACATCCTGCAAGCTAAACTCCATCTCAGAACTCAGTGTGTATCAGTGGCCTGCAAAGCCCTATATTATCTGGTTCTTGCCTACTTCTCCAGCTTCATCTCGTGCTTTTGGTGCCCTGAGACACTGCACTCCAGTCTGCTTGCAGTTCTTGGCTTGTTCCTTCCTACCTTAGGATCATTGTACCTGATGTTTCCTCTTCATGAAAGCTCATCTTCCGACTCTCATTCTTGCTTATCTGTTCTCAACCTAAATGTTACTTTCTCAGAGAAGTGTACCCTAGGCCTGTCCTCACCATCATCTTTAACCTAACAATACAAATTAATTTTTCCTCATATTCTTTTTTATATTCTGCCCTTTTCTTCTATTAAACTGTTCACAATTTATGATTATATATTTATCATAAATATGTAATCTGTTCAACAGTTTATAGCCACTGTGTCTTTGACATTTTCCCTAGTGCTTGGCCCCTAGTAGATGTTCAGCAAATATAATGGCTGAATGAATGAATTGCCTGGAGAATGCTTAAGCGAAAGCCTGAATATCTCTAGCCTGTGGCCACTTTTATCCTTAAGATCACTGTTCAGGAAGCTAGACTGGGGCGTGCTGCCCTGGGGCAGGACCAGCACCACCACAGCCAGCAGCTCAGCTGGAGGTTTTGATGTGGATAAGTACCTTCTTCCTCTAGTGGAGAACCATCTGGGATCTGGGCACACTGCTACCATGTCTGCTTTCTCTCACTCTCCCACTCACTCACCTTCTTTCCCCTATAGGTGCGTCTGCTCTAGTTCTCTATGCTCCCTTATGCTATCTGTTCTCACCTTGCCTACCTGGCTTTGTACATACCGCTGTATCCACTTCAGTAAAGTCACCTCATTCCCCTGTGTGTTCATAGCCTTTGAGGAGTTTGGGACCAGATGCCATGATCTTCGTTTTCTGAATGTTGAGCTTTAAGCCAACTTTGCACCCTCTCATCTTAGGCTATGCATAGCCTTCCTTCAACTCCATTGAAACTTAGACTATTACTTACTATTTAGGTGTTGTACCCAACAGAGGCTGAGAAGGTTATAAGGTTGATTGCTTTCAATTCTCACTCAATCCCAAGCACTCTATTGAGTCCTTACTGTTATTATCTCCATTTTATGAAGCTTAGATGATGAAAGTGATTTTCTCAGGATAAGAGAGGACATTGGGATTCAAACTCAACTGATCTGATTGAAGGGCCAACCTATAGTCTTAATACTCCATCTCATTAGACTATGATTGTAGAATTCACTCCATCAAGACAAAGGACATTGCTTTATTTCCTAGGAAACAGATTTTGTTTTAAATTCTGCTTTGGTTTCTTTCTTTCTTTGTTTTAAAACATAAAGATTTTGAAAAAGAAAATCAGAATGATTCAGATCTTAGAGAAATCCATCTCATTGTGTCATTGTCTTATTAATTTTGCTTTTGAGTTGTAATCTGCTTATGGTTGGGGGCGTGTCCATGATCACGGTAAAGCCATTCCCACTTAAGTCCTCTACTCCTCAAGGGTGGAGAGGATCAGGGAAGAAGCAGTGAGCACCTGTTGGTGCTGGTTCGATGGACAAGAGCAGATTGGGAAAATGATTTTGTTTTTCATTTTCAGCCACTTGTGCTCTCCATCTTGTGTAGTAGCTTTGGTTCCCTTACGGAAAAATGCCATCTGCTTATAAAAGCATAGAACACTGACATATAGGAGTGTTACTGATGTATTTAAACATGTAGCAAGTTTTCTTATAAAAATGCTCAGGGTTTCTTGGTTTTTTAAAAATATACCTTACCTATAAGTTAATAGTTTATATACTAATTTTTCTCAGACATGGTTGAAATTTGATATCTGATTTTCTAATATAAAACCGTATATTCTAAATTAGATACTCCAATATGAATTAGATAAAATTTTAAAACTTCATTTTGTCCTTGCCCTTTCAATAAGAATTGAAACAACAAAAAAGGAAGTTTTCCACTTACCATATTGGTAAAAACTTTACCGAGCTTTTGCATCAATAATTGATAATGTTTAGTGTCTGATACTGATTAGAATATAAGAGAAGCATGTTCTTTTATGTGGTGAAATAGGAGGGATGTGTCTCTGAAAGTTGACTGGACAATTCCATTTCTTGGAATCTACCCTTTGGAAATAATCATGTGCAGAATAACAGATGTATAAATCATTAACAGCATAAATTTAAATACTGCAAAACTAGAAACAACCATCAATAAAGGAAAGGATAATAATTACGGGTTAATTAAGGATATAATTATCAATACTGTAGATAGCATCAGTTCAGTTCAGTCGCTCAGTCGAGTCCGACTCTTTGTGCCCCAATGAGTTGCAGCGTTGCAGCCTCCCAAACCATCACAAACTCCCAGAGTTCACTTAAACTCATGTCTGTTGAGTAAGTGATGCCATCCAGCCATCTGATCCTCTGTCGTCCCCTTCTCCTCCTGCCTCCGATTCCTCCCGGCATCAGAGTTTTTCCAACGAGTCAACTCTTCTCACGAGGTGGCCAAAGTACTGGAGTTTCAGCTTTAGCATCAGTCCTTCCAATGAACACCCAGGAATGATCTCCTTTAGGAGGGACTTGTTGGATGTCCTTGCAGTCCAAGGGACTCTCAAGAGTCTTCTCCAACACCACACTTCAAAAACATCAATTCTTCGGTGCTCAGCCTTCTTCACAGTCCAACTCTCTCACATCTATACATGACCATTGGAAAAACCATAGCCTTGACTATGTTGGACTTTTGTTGACAAAGTGATGTCTCTGCTTTTGAATATGCTATCTAGGTTGGTCATAACTATTCTTCCAAGGAGTAAGCGTCTTTTAATTTCATGGCTGCAGTCACCATCTGCAGTGATTTTGGAGCCCCCCAAAATAAAGTCTGACACTGTTTCCACTGTTTCCCCATCTATTTCCCATGAAGTGATGGGACTGGATGCCATGATCTTCATTTTCTGAATCTTGAGTTTTAAGTCAACTTTTTCACTCTTCTTTCACTTTCATCAAGAGGCTTTTAATTCGTCCTCACTTTCTGCCATAAGGGTGATGTCATCTGCATATCTGAGGTTATTGATATTTCTCCCGGTAATCTTGATTCCAGCTTGTGTTTCTTCCACCCCAGTGTTTCTCACAATGTACTCTGCATATAAGTTAAATAAGCAGGGTGACAATATACAGCCTTGATTTACTCCTTTTCCTATTTGGAACCAGTCTGTTGTTCCATGTCCAGTTCTAACTGTTTCTTCCTGACCTGCATATAGGTTTCTCAAGAGGCGGGTCAGGTGCTCTAGTATTTCCATTTCTTTCAGAATTTTCCGCAGTTTATTGTGATCCACACAGTCAAAGGCTTTGGGATAGTCAATAAAGCAGAAGTAGATGTTTTTCTGGAACTCTCTTGCTTTTTTGATGATCCAGCGGATGTTGGCAATTTGATCTCTGGTTCCTCTGCCTTTTCTAAAACCAACTTGAACATCTGGAAATTGTCGGTTCATGTATTGCTGAAGCCTGGCTTGGAGAATTTTGAGCATTACTAGCATGTGAGATGAGTGCAATTGTGCAGTAGCTTGAGCATTCTTTGGCATTGTCTTTCTTTGGGATTGGAATGAAAACTGACCTTTTCTAGTCCTGTGGCCACTGCTGAGTTTTCCAAATTTGCTGGCATATTGAGTGCAGCACTTTGACAGCATCATCTTTCAGGATTTGAAACAGCTCCACTGGAATTCCATCACCTCCAGTAGCTTTGTTCGTACTGATGCTTTCTAAGGCCCACTTGACTTCACATTCCAGGATGTCTGGCTCTAGGTGAGTGATCACACCATCATGATTATCTTGGTTGTGAAGATCTCATTTGTACAGTTCTTCTGTGTATTCTTGCCACCTCTTCTTAATATCTTCTGCTTCTGTTAGGTCCAGATCATTTCTGTCCTTTATCGAGTCCATCTTTGCATGAAATGTTCCCTTGTTATCTTTAATTTTCTTGAAGAGATCTCTAGTCTTTCCCAATCTGTTGTTTCCCTCTATTTCTTTGCACTGATTGCTGAGGAAGGCTTCCTTATCTCTCCTCACTATTCTTTGGAACTCTGCATTCAGATGCTTATATCTTTCCTTTTCTCCTTTGCTTTTCACTTCTCTTCTTTTCACAGCTATTTGTAAGGCCTCCCCAGACAGCCATTTTGCTTTTTTGCATTTCTTTTCCATGGGTATGGTCTTGATCCCTGTCTCCTCTACAATGTCATGAACCTCATTCCATAGTTCATCAGGCACTCTATCTATCAGATCTAGGCCCTTAAATCTATTTCTCACTTCCACTGTATAATCATAAGGGATTTGGTTTAGGTCATACCTGAATGGTCTAGTGGTTTTCCCTACTTTCTTCAATTCAAGTCTGAATTTCACAATAAGAAGTTCATGATCTGAGCTACAGTCAGCTCCCAGTCTTGTTTTTGCTGACTGTATAGAGCTTCTCCATCTTTGGCTGCAAAAATATAATCAATCTGATTTCAGTGTTGGCCATCTGGTGATGTCCATGTGTAGAGCCTTCTCTTGTATTGTTGGAAGAGGGTGTTTGCTATGACCAGTGAGTTCTCTTGGCAAAACTCTATTAGCCTTTGCCCTGCTTCATTCCATATTCCAAGGCCAAGTTTGCCTGTTACCCCAGGTGTTTCTTGACTTCCTACTTTTGCATTCCAGTCCCCTATAATGAAAAGGACATCTTTTTTGGGTGTTAGTTCTAAAAGGTCTTGTAAGTCTTCACAAAACCGTTCAGCTTCAGCTTCTTCAGTGTTACTGGTTGGGGCATAGACTTGAATTACTGTGATATTGAATGGTTTGCCTTAGAGACAAACAGAGATCATTCTATCGTTTTTGAGACTGCATCCAAGTACTGCATTTTGGACTCTTTTTTGACCATGATGGCTATTCCATTTCTTCTAAGGGATTCCTGCCCACAGTAATAGAGATAATGGTCATCTGAGTTAAATTCACCCATTCCAGTCCATTTTATATCGGTTAAAACCATCAGGAAGATATTAATTGACTGACAAATGCATGTAAAATATATTGCCTGCATGCCTGCTAAGTTGCTTCATTTGTATCTGAATCTTTGTGACCCCATGGTCTGTAGCCTGCCAGCCTCCTCTGTCCATGGGATTTTTCAGGCAAGAACACGGGAGTGGGTTGCCACTTCCTTCTCCATGAATCTTTTGACCCAGCGATCGAACCTGCGCCTCCTGTGTCTCTTGCATTGCAAGCGGATTCTTTATCTCTTTATCATCAGGGAAGCCTGCAAAGCAAGTTATGAAAGAGTAACTGTAGTATTATCTTGCTTATGTTAAGGGATAGGTAACATTTATATGCATAAATCTTCCTGCAATGCAAGAGATCCAGGTTTGATCCCTGGATTGGGGAGATAGTCTGGAGAAGGAAATGGCAACCTACTCCAGTACTGTTACCTGGTGAATCCCATGAACACAGTAGCCTGGCAGGTTATAGTCCATGGGGTCACAAAGAGTCAGACACGACTGAGCACCTACACACACACACACAAAGGATCAGAAAGGTTGTTACTAGTTTTTATCTGGAGAACACATGGAGAGGGAGTCTTTGGGAGGAAGTATAGGACTTTTCCCACTCAAAGTTTATGTGTACATTTCTGTATCATTTAGTTCTTTTACACTGACTTTCCAAACACAAAATACTTTTGTAATTTTATAACAGAAATGAATTATAGTGCAAATCTACAAATTTGTAGGTAGGTTAAAACAATAGATTTCTATTAAATACTGAGCTCTCTGCATGCTACATGTAGTATTTGAATTATGCTACCTTAATGGGATATGATTCCTGTCACATTGGTATAGAGAAATAAAAAAAGATAGTAAAGCTAATCTGTATCTAGTATACTATAAATGATTGCATTAGACACATTGAAAATTAAAGCATTCTGGTTTTTTGTAAAAAAATTTATCAAAGGTAGTTTGAAGAATGATTGCCTTCTTGTCACATTACATGCATTGTGAAGCAAGCATCTTTCCTATGCCTTGCGTGCGTGCATGCTGAGTCAGTTCAGTTGCGTCCAACTCTGTGCGACCCCATGGACTATAGCCCTCCAGGCTTCTCTGTCCATGAGATCCTCCATCCAAGAATGGGAGGTTGTCATGCCCTCCTCCAGGGGATCTTCCCAACCCAGAGATTGAACCCATGACCCTTACATCTATCTGCATTGGCAGGTGGGGTCTTTACCATCTATTCCATCTACTTTTGGATTGTTTCCCAATGTTTTAATTCTTTGTTCTTTCAATGTGGTTAAGTACCCCTGAGAATTCATTTAATGTAACATTTTTTGCTGATGTCACTTCCTCTGGGCCATCTTCATCCTTTTCACTGCAATTCTTTTTCTTTGTATGTGTGGATGAGTTCACCTTTGCTGAGCTCCTGTGGCTGCATATCTAGTGTCTCAGATGATGGCAGTGTCAGCATTCCCATGATCGACTAGCTCTTCTATGACTCTGTGTTCGATTCAAATTTCACCTCCAGCATTACCATTTTTGTCACTTTTTGCACCTTCCTTTTAACTGGCCAATTCCCTCTTTCAAGTATCCATTTTAATAAAATGTCATGTGGGTTTTTCACTGGGAAACAAATAGGCAACACAGCGACAGGCTTTGCTGTGAGTGAGCTTGATCTCTGATCATGATGTCCACCTTACCTTTTACATAGTGATTTGTGAATTGAAGGGCTAGTAGTGAAGTCTATATGTTCTGCAATTGCTCACAGTTAATGTAGAATTTAACTGAAATTTGAATTGTGTAATTTGGGGGCTGGAGTTATTTAATGAAACTGTGGCATCTAAAATTTGTGCGTATTAATACGGTGCAAATTGAGAGCTACCTGTATATGCTCAACAAGAATGCAGACATGTGTTCATCAAAGGACATGCATACAAATGTTTGTTGAGGAGAAAAGCAGTCAAGATGGAGGAGGAATAAAACTCTGAGCTCACTTCCTGCCATGGGCATATCAAAATTACTGCCATTTACAGAGCAACTCTTAAGGAGAAAGACTGGGTGACAAGCCAAAAGATCTTCTGCAGATAAAGGTATAAGGAAGAAACCACAACAAGAAGGGTAGGAGGGGTGGAGATCAGGTCAAGATCCATACCCTAGGTAGGTGACCCCAAAAGGAGGAGAATTACAATGGGAGACGTTTTCACCAAGGACCGAGGGCTCTGAGGCCCGCCTTGGGTTCCCTCTCTTGGGAGTCCTGGAGCAGGAAGTTGATGCCCTTGGATATTTGGCTTTGAAGGCAGTTGACTCCCAAGTTTATCCCTCCCAAACCTGACCTCTGTTTTGCTCCGGCAAATGTGCACAGCCTGTATGTACCATGTCTGTTCAGGTCTCCATGCCTTCACTCAACTGTCCCTCCTACCTAGAAGGTCTTTCCTTCTCTCCTTCACCTGTCTTCCTTTGTCTTTTAGCTCAAGTCTGAATTCAGGTTTGTCTCTTCCAACAAACCTTCCCTTGCTCCTGCCTTATTTTCACCTAAGGTCACTTCCCTGGGAACTGAAATTTAGTCCTATAATTATTATCCCATGTTGAAATTACATGTGCAAAAATGTCTCAACCTCAAGACTGTAAGCTCCCTAAAGAGCAAAACCTTGCTTGTTCACCTGTATGATTCCAAATACCAGTACTAGCATATAATAAATAGGTATCAGCATATAAAAGGTGTTAGCATATGATAGGCATTCTATATATGTTTATTTAACAAGCATATTGAAATAATATTTGGCATTTTCATTCACCTGTGTCTTCAAGTTTTGCTTTTGTTGGTATCTGATCACCTTTGCTTTGACAGGACTAAAATTGTTTCCTGCCAGTTAATGGTCTTCTTGGTTCACAACGAAATCTGCAGGCCACGCACAGTCCACAGAGACTCTAATATCTCATGGACAAGAGCTTCTGCCACACTTGATTTACTTCTTAACGGGTGTGTTTCTTATTTCAAAGTGTGACTGCCCTCTGCCTATTAGAGTTGCCTTGTCCCAAACCATTAAAAGAGAGTTAGAGGAAAGGGCAAATAATCCTATTGTAGTTACAGCACTACTTCATGATGAGAAAACAAGATTGGAAGGTTTAATGACTAAATGGATTTAAATTGTGGGAGATTCTTAATCTTCTGTTACTTATAAATGAAGTGGGTAACCCTTAGGTCACCAGAGTATTTTTCAAATGTAATTTGGTGTTTGTCTTTTTATTACTTTCCTAAGACCTGCAACTGTTTTTTTCTTTTCTTTCTGTTTTGTGGTTGATTGTACCCGTTCCCCTTTTTCCTCTTCTCCATCCCTCCTTTCTTTCCTTCCTTCCATTCCTCTCTCTCTGCTTCCCTTCCTTCTGTACTTCATTCACTGATAGACTTTTACTTTTTGGAGCAGTTTTAGGTTCACAGAAAAATTGAGGGGAAAAATACAGGGATTTCCCACGTACATACCTCTTGCCTCCCACATATACAGCCTCCCCAACTATCAACATCCCCCACCAGAGTGTTCTATTTGGTACAGCTTATGAACCTACCTGCATTCTGGGGTTGTTCATTTAAAAGAGAGGCATGTGGTCTCCCTTCTTCTTTCCTCTACCTCTACACAAGGTAGAATTTAGATGCGATGGGCAGAGCTGGGGCAGCCACGCTGGATCATGAAATAGAAGCTGTGTCCTGAGAATGGCCAAGCCATGAGACAGAAAGGGCTGGGATCTCCAGCACCATGGAGCAACTCTAATGGCTTCAGTTGCCTACCTCAGTCAGTCTGTGACTGAGAAAAAAATACATAACTTGTTTAAGCTCTTGTTTCTTTGCCCTTTTCTACAACTGGACCTAAATCTATATCCTAAGTGATACATAAATTCCCATCATTCATAATTTGTTTCTGGGGACTAAAGCATAATATCAGCACAGGCCTAGGATTGGAGGACATTTGTGGAGACAGGGAGCCTGTTGTTGTCACTCAGTGGGGTCCAACTCTTTGCAACCCCATGGACTGTAGCCCGCCAGGCTCCATGGGGATTCTCCAGGCAAGAATACTAGAGTGGCTTGCCATGCCCTTCTCTAGGGGACCTTCCCAACACAGGGACTGAACCCAGGTCTCCTGCTTTGCACACAGATTCTTTACAAGCTGAGTCACCAGGGAAGCCCAAATGATTCCTCTATCCCTTTCTTTATCCTCCTCACCCTTCTCTATATACTTTAGCAAGAGAACTTTTATTGCTACCAAAGAGGTCTGTGAAGATAGGAGAATTAACTTATTTGAGCAGAAGTGTATCAGTATTTTTACTTGTTGGAAACAAGGTGCATGACATGAATTGTTGCAACAAAACCAAACCCCAAACCAGAGAACTAATTCATATGGTTGACTAAGGACTTGGAAACTGCTTACCCACTTACTTTAATGGTTTGTCCACATCCACATTTGTGGCTTTATGAGTGTAGTATAGCTTAATTCATGTATCCTGGGAAATTAGTATTCAATAATCCAGTTGTTACTAATGTTTTCATTGATATATGTGTGTCAGCAGGCCAACTAAATTGCTCCCTGTTATTGGGTAAACAGATGTTTGTTAGTGAAATTCTCACACTGGTCAAGACGGGGTATGTAGACAATAGCCCATCTCACTGGCCACAACTAAAAGTTAGGACAGCATCAGTTCAGTTCAGTCTCTCAGTTGTGTCCCACTCTTTGCCACCCCATGAATTGCAACACGCCAGGCCTCCCTGTCCATCACCAACTCCCAGAGTTCACTCAGACTCACATCCATCGAGTCAGTGATGCCATCGAGCCATCTCATCCTCTGTCGTCCCCTTCTTCTCCTGCCCCCAATCCCTCCCAGCATCAGAGTCTTTTCCAGTGAGTCAACTCTTCGCATGAGGTGGCCAAAGTATTGGAGTTTCAGCTTTAGCATCATTCCTTCCAAAGAAATCTCAGGATTGATCTCCTTCAGAATGGACTGGTTGGATCTCCTTGCAGTCCAAGGGACTCTCAAGAGTCTTCTCCAACACCACACTTCAAAGGCATCAATTCTTCGGCACTCAGCCTTCTTCACAGTCCAACTCTCACATCCATACATGACTACAGGAAAAACCATAGCCTTGACTAGACGGACCTTAGTCGGCAAAGTAATGTCTCTACTTTTGAATAGGCTATCTAGGTTGGTCATAACTTTTCTTCCAAGGAGTAAGCGTCTTTTAATTTCATGGCTGCAGTCACCATCTGCAGTGATTTTGGAGCCCCCCAAAATAAAGTCTGACACTGTTACCACTGTTTCCCCATCTATTTCCCATGAAGTGATCAGACCAGATGCCATGATCTTCCTTTTCTGAATGTTGAGCCAACTTTTCCACTCTCCTCTTTCACTTTCATCAAGAGGCTTTTAGTTCCTCTTCACTTTCTGCCATAAGAGTGGTGTCATCTGCATATCTGAGGTTATTGATATTTCTCCCGGCAATCTTGATTCCAGCTTGTGTTTCTTCCAGTCCAGCATTTCTCATGATGTAGTCTGCATAGAAGTTAAATAAGCAGGGTGACAATATACAGCCTTGACGTACTCCTTTTCCTATTTAGAACCAGTCTGTTGTTCCATGTCCAGTTCTAACTGTTGCTTCCTGACCTGCATACAGATTTCTCAAGAGGCAGGTCAGGTGGTCTGATATTACCATCTCTTTCAGAATTTTCCGCAGTTTATTGTGATCCACACAGTCAAAGGCTTTGGCATAGTCAATAATGCAGAAATAGATGTTTTTCTGGAATTCTCTTGCTTTTTCCATGATCCAGCGGATGTTGGCAATTTGATCTCTGGTTCCTCTGCCTTTTCTAAAACCAGGGAGTTCATGGTTCCTGTGTTGCTGAAGCCTGGCTTGGAAAATTTTGAGCATTACTTTACTAGCATGTGAGATGAGTGCAGTTGTGCTGTGGTTTGAGCATTCTTTGGCATTGCCTTTCTTTGTGATTGGAATGAAAACTGACTTTTCCAGTCCTGTGGCCACTGCTGAGTTTTCCAAATTTGCTGGCATATTGAGTGCAGCACTTTGACAGCATCATCTTCCAGGATTTGAAATAATTCAACTGGAATTCCATCACCGCCACTAGCTTTGTTCATAGTGATGCTTTCTAAGGCCCACTTGACTTCACATTCCAAGATGTCTGGCTCTAGATGAGTGATCACACCATCGTGATTATAGAAAAGGTAATTACTGGAGATCTCTGAAAAGTAAACAATAATACAAAAATAGAGATGGAAGTCAAAATTGATTAATAACCTGTAGCAAGAATTTCATGGTTTGGGGTTTTATTTGTTGTTGTTTTCTTTCTCTTTCTTTTGACTTTTGGCTTTGAACTGTGGGCAGGATGACATGAGCAACTACGCAGCAAGCACTGACAGAAAAACTGGAAGAAGTCATCTCTTTCTATCCAGAGGACCAGGAAAAGGGACCCTTGCGTTCCACAAAGTAGGAGGAAAATTCTCGTTTCCCATTTTTTTGTAGTTATTCTTTTCTAGTTCTGACTCAGGGCCTACCTCATTCATGGCATTGCACTTCCAGCTCTATGATAAAGTCATTTACCCCAAGAGAGTACTGAGTTCTGGGCAAAAGGAGCTAGGAAAAGGGTCCCCTGTTGTCCAAAGAGTATGAGGAAATCCCCTTATTTTCTCTCTGTTTCCCTATTTCCTTTATTCTGAGGGCAGCATCGATTTCACGAACTGTAGAAAAGCACAAGAGACAAGCATTCCATCCTTCTGACAGAGGAACTGGGGAAAAACAGTCCACTGTGAACCAAAGTGTGACTGAGACACAGAGAGAAAAGTCTGGAAGTGAGGATCCCTTAGGGCTTATCTGCATGAAGCAACTTTAGGTCCAGGTTTACCTCCAAGGTGGGCACATGGAGATAAGACCCAAAGAAACAGAGCAAGGGCTCCCAGAAATAAACTGCCCTGTGAAATAGTGACTAGGTCTAACTTCTGGGTCTTTGCCAGCCAGACCCAAACAGCATACTGAAGGCTTCAAAAATGAACTGATATTAGAACCTGCAGAAGACAAGATAGACTTTATCGTTTAAAACAAACCAGGTTGATTGTCTGCTAAACAAATTACTTTCTCCAGAGGATTTTTTTTCCTTCCAGTTTCATTGAAATATAATTGACATGGCATGGTGAGTGTGCGTGTGTGCTCAGTTGGGTCCCACTCTTGGCAACTCCATGGACTGTAGGCAGCCAGGCTTCTCTGTCCATGGAATTTTTCAGGCAAGAATACTGGAGTGGGTTGCCATTTCATACTCCAGATCTTCCTGACCCAGGGATCGAACCTGTGTCTCTGGTGTCTCCTGGCGTTGTCAGGTGGATGCTTTACCACTGTACCACCTGGAAAGCCCATAACTGACAGACAGCATTGTATAAGTTGGCTTCCCAGATGCCTCTAATGGTAAAGATCCTGCCTGCTAACGCACGAGATGCAAGAGACACAAGTTCAGTCCCTGGGTCAGGAAGATCTCCTGGAGGAGGGCAGGGCAATCCACTCCAGTATTCTTGCCTGGATAATCCCATGGACAGAGGTGCCTGGCAGGCTACAGTCTATAGGGTCTCAAAGAGTTGGACATAAATGAAGTGACTTGAGCATACACTGTTTATGTTTAAGGTGCGAGGCATGATGATTTGACTTACATCATTGAAATGATTAACACTGTAAGTTGAGTGAATATCCATCATCTCATATAGAAACAATATTAAAGAAATTTTATATTTATGATTTACATTATATCCATGGTACTTACCTATCCTATAACTAGGAATTGGTACCGTTTGACTGTCTTTATCCAATTCCCCCTGCTCAAACCCCACACCCCACCTTTGCTAACCACAAATCTGATCTCTTTTTCTATGGATTTGTTTGTTGAAGTATAATTGACCTAAAGTACTATGTTAGTTTCTGGAGTATGGTTTCATGAGTCAATATATCTGTATATTTCAAAATAATCACCATGATAAGTCTAGTTACCATCTGTCACCATACAAAGATATTACATAATTATTGACTATATTTCCCACACTGTACATTCCATACCCATGACTCATTTATTTTGTGGCTGAAAGTTTGTGTTTTCCTCATCTATTTCTCCCATCCCTTTATTTCCCCCCACTCTGGTCACACTTCTTTGTTCTCTGTATTTGTAGGTATTTCTGTTTTATTGTTTTGTTCCTTAATTTGATTTTTAGATTCGAAATAGAAGTTAAATCATATAGTATTTGTCTTTCTCTGAGTGACTTATTTCATTTAGTGTAATTCCCTCTAAGTTCACCTGTGCTGTCACAAGTGGAAAGATTTCTTTCTTTTTTATATGGTTGAGTAATATTCTTTGTGTGTGTGTGTGTGTGTGTGTGTGTGTGTATTATTGTTTTGTCACTAAGCTGTGTCTGACTCTTTATGACCCTATGGGCTGCAGCACACTAGGCTCCCTGTATGGACATATGTATGTGTGTGTATATACATATATATACACATATACATACATATACAGCTATATATACACACACGCACACACACGACATTTTCTCCATCCATTTATCTATTGATGGGTACTTAGGCTATTTCCATATATTGGCTATTGTAGATAATTCTGCGGTGAACATACAAGTGGATGTATCTTTTCTAATTAGCGTTTTCATTTTCTTTGGATAAATATCCAGGAGTGAAATTGCAGGTCACATGGTAGTTCTCGTTTCAGTTTTTTTTTTTTTTAAGAACCGCCATACTGTTTTCCACCATCAGTTCAGTTCAGTCGCCCAGTCATGTCCAACTCTTTGCGACCCTATGGACTGCAGCACTCCAGGCTTCCTGTCCATTACCAACTCCTGGAGTTTGCTCACACTCACGTCCATCGAGCTGGTGATGCCATCCAACCATGTCATCCTCTGTCGTCCCCTTCTCCTCCTGCCTTCAATCTTTCCCAGCATCAAGGTCTTCTCCAATGAGTCAGTTCTTCGCATCAGGTGGCCAAAGTATTGGAACTTCAGCTTCAGCGTAAGTCCTTCCAGTGAATATTCAGGACTGATTTCCTTTAGGATTGACTGGTTGGATCTCCTTGCAGCCCAATGGACTCTCAGGAGTCTTCAGTACCAGAGTTCAAAAGGATCAGTTCTTCGGTGTTCAGCTTTCTTTATAGTCTAACTCTCACATCCATACTGGAGAAGGCAATGGCACCCCACTCCAGTACTCTTGCCTGGAAAATCCCATGGACGGAGGAGCCTGGTAGGCTGCAGTCCATGGGGTCACTAAGAGTCAGACATGACTGAGCGACTTCACTTTCACTTTTCACGTTTCACTTTCATGCACTGGAGAAGGAAATGGCAACCCACTCCAGTGTTCTTGCCTGGAGAATCCCAGGGACGGGGGAGCCTGGCGGGCTGCCATCTATGGGGTCGCACAGAGTCGGACTTGACTGAAGTGACTTAGCAGTAGCAGCTAAGTTGGTCATAGCTTTTCTTCCAAGGAGGAAGTATCTTTTAATTTCATGGCTGCAGTCACCATTAGTTTTTTTTTTTTTTTTTAACTAATTGTTTATTTTTTCATCTCTCAGACAAGTTATCTTGAAAGATCCAAGTATAAGATTTGTTGAGTCTGGATTGAGGACCATGCTTTCATTTCCATGGGTGGAAATGCCTTTCTATTTGGGGAAGTTCCCAATTGTATGAAACTTTGTGGGAATCCAAAAGGAACCAAGAGAAACCCAACAACCTATAATCTATTTTCTCCATCCTCACCCTTGGAAAGTCCCAACCCACCTCCCCACCCCTGACCCCTTTCCACATTAGGGAAGCCATCATAGTTCTTAGACTCTGCTCATATCTTAAAAAGTCTGGTGCTTCAAACTCTGGATGCTGAGAGATTTCTTCTCCGTAGGCTTTACTGGATACAAGGGTGGGAGGGGCAGATGAGGACATGTGCTTCAGTCTGTAGAGTAAAAGGAAGATAATGAGTGTCTTGATCTTACTAGTGGCAGCTAGAGCTCATTTTTCCCTGAGTCACCCAAGGGTACATTGTACCTGACTATATAGCACATAGAAACATCCTATCTCAAATGAGAAAGGTAAAACCTCTTACTAACATTTCTTGTAACCTTTTTCTTAAAAATAATCACCCTGAGCATGATTGGGCTAAGAAACATTTGTCTCCTACTTGATCTTGCTTTTACTAAAAGGAGCCACAAATTATGTTCATTGTTTTCCAAGTTCTTATCAAGATCAGAAGGTCTTTTTCCACCCCATAAAATATTCGCTATAACTGAGCTTTGAGGCACCTTCAATGTGTTTACATGCACTGAGAATATCTAAGAGGGAATACACCAAGTTACATTTCTTACATTTATTTCATTATAGAACTTGTGCTTTATCTTATGAGTCTAGTGTTTCATCAGTTCAGTTCAGTTCAGTTCAGTTCAGTCGCTCAGTCGTGTCCGACTCTTTGTGACCCCATGAACTGCAGCACACCAAGCCTCCCTGTCCATCACCAACTCCCCGGAGTTCACTCAGACTCCGTCCATCGAGTCCGTGATGCCATCCAGCCATCTCATCCTCTATCGTCCCCTTCTCCTCCTGCCCCCAATCCCTCCCAGCATCAAAGTCTTTTCCAATGAGTCAACTCTTTGCATGAGGTGGCCAAAGTACTGGAGTTTCAGCTTTAGCATCATTCCTTCCAAAGAAATCCCAGGGCTGATTTCCTTCAGAATGGACTGGTTGGATCTCCTTGCAGTCCAAGGGAGTCTCAAGAGTCTTCTCCAACACCACAGTTCAAAAGCATCAAAAACTAAACACAGTTGAACTGAAATGAGAAATAGGCCTTTACCAATGAGTTTAATAATTTACCACACTCATGTATGTTATGGTTTTCAAAAAGACTGCACATGGAGGGGGAGAATTGGAAAGTTATTTCCTCTTCTGATAAATTATAAAATGATAAGTATCATTTTATGTAGTTTTACTAACATTACTAATATTATAAATATTATTAAACATTAAATTCTAAGTATGAGTAAAGTAATATGACTAGTTTTTAAGCAAACATGAGAATTGTCTACATTCAAAAGGATACTCCCTCTTTTGAAGTAGTCCCTTTAAATAGCTAAATTCTTAGTTTAATGATACTACAATTGGTCAAGACATATTTGGAATTGATCCTTGGGCTATCCTTCATATGCATATTGCTTTGAGAATACTTAGAGATGGCAGGATGTCTTTGAGGGTGAATTTTAATTTCTAAAACTGCCAAACATCACTCAGAATCAAGCCAGATATAAATGGGTGAATAAACTAGGAAACATTTTACTCTTAAATGTGACTTGGGTCTATCAGACTGAATTTTCTGATGGCCTTGAGAGACAGTCCAAAGAAGGAATTCAAAACTACTTTTTGAACAATGACAATAACTCTTTGATAATAATGTTTCTTCCATGGTATCTGCCTTCATTTAGATATTTAAGCTTTGCTGTTGAAGACTCTGTTATATCCACATGCTCAAAGTCAAATTAATAATTCTAATTGTCTTAAAAATTAGGTAAAATGTAAAAATGTGAACGTAAATTCCCTATGTTAACTCTCAGCACCTATCCTCTCTGTCCATTTTTATTCTTGGTCTATAGATTTATACACAAAAATGCTATAGGATATTAAAACTATCTTTACTGCAGCCTGGGGTGGAGCTAGTTCTGTTCAGATAGTCTAGATGGTAGAGAGTATGAGAGTAGAAAAACGTTTGCATCGAAGATCTATTTTAAACTAAGAAATTAATACACCAAATGGACCTGGCCTGGTGCCTGCTGTTTACTGTTTTCTGATTGGGTGCAAACACGTCTGTGAATTTTTGGAGGTGAGCCAGCTGCTCTGTACTCATTCTCGTTGATTAAAACGCTCTCAGTAGAGATTCTATTCAGAATTGATCACTCTGCTTTTGCCTGCTGGGAAATGGGAACTGCGAGGGCTTCTTAAGGTGAATGAAAAATTATTCCATTTCAGTAAGCCTCTATCAGGTCCAAGGCTAACAAATTTTTCAAGGTTGAGGAACCTTTCTAAATTGTATCCCAGGCCAAGGAACCCCTGTGCTTCATGTGTTTCATGAGGGATGGTTTGGCCAAACAAGGAAGTAACAAGGGAGATTCCAATTTAATATAACTATCTCAGGGACAGGGACTTAACTGATCATATAGAGGTGCTCCACACAGAGAGAAAATATATACATACACATCCATCAGGGAGAGGGCAGCAATTTTTTTCCACTGAAAAAGACACTCATTATGGGTATAGATATGGATATACCTTCCCTATCACCGTATTTCTCCCAACAGCACTATCTGTAGACTTACAGAAAGCTTCGGACACTGTTATGGTGTCCGACGTAAAACTTCTTTTCACCAAGGAGCTCATTTTATAGCAAAGAAGGTAACATAAAAAACTAATTGTTGTCTCTCCTGCTTTCCCTATAAGCAAGGAAATCTTTTGAAGTGATTGGTGGGCAGTAATAAAAGTAATAAGGAATCATACTCGTGTGACCCACAGAACTCACAAGTCTTTATTATAACCTAAGTGGTTCAGTAAGTATACCAGTGAAAGTGAAATAAAGATTGATAATCCTCTCTGTAAGTATACCAGTGAAAGTAGAATAAAGATTGATATTCCAACTTGCTTTTAGTGAAACTGAAGAACAGAAAGTTGAAATAACCCTGATCAAGATAATTCATCTGCACTGTTGAGCTTGAAGCTCTTCAGTTTCTCTGATTTCCAATACATTCTTCTCTCACATTTGTTTTTCTTTCCCATCAGATCTCATATCAATACCAACCAGAGGCCGTCCACCACAGAAGAGACACCAATGAGATAGAGTGGAGGGCTTGTCCAGTGAAAGTCAGCTAGTTACGCAGTCTAGTCAGTCCACTCCAGTGTCTGAACAACAGGCCAGTGAATTTAGAAGCCATGGTAGCAGTGGTGGTGGTGGTTTATTCACTAAGTTGTGTCCAACTGTTGCAACCCCATGGACTGAGCCGCCAGGCTCTCTGTCCGACTGTCAACCCCAATGCTAGCCTGCCAGGCTCCTCTGTCCATGGGACTCTCCAGGCAAGAGTACTGGAGTGGGTTGCCATTTCCTTCTCCAGGGGATCTTCCCTACCCAGGAATCAAACCCGGGTCCCCTGCAATGCAGGCAGATTCTTTACCAACTGAGCTCCAGGGAAGCCCTGTAGCAGGGATGAAGGCTACTCTGAGCCCACGTCATGGGATCACTGAAGATGGTCTGGCAGTTGCCTTTGCTGAATGTCGGACATGGAAACAACAGAGACTGATGCTGAGTCCTCGATACGGGACCACACTGAGGAGAATGTGGTGGCAGGTTTATTACATCTGATCCCCTGGATAGGACAGCAATTTATTCTTCCTAGGATCTGGACATGTTCTGAAGGTATGCTTGCCTTCCTTGCCCCACAGCTTCTCAGCCAGTCCAGGCACGTGGAATGTCTGATTTCTTATGGAAACCTGTTAACCATGTTGTGAACCAGGGGCCCAGGTAAGGATAAAAGGTGTCCAACAATGGACTTATAGTCACAGTGGCCTCTGATCCTACCTTATATTACCCAGAAGGCTTCTGCATAATAGTGTATGGTACTGTTTTTAGTAGGTAGAACACAAGAGGTTAAAGTAGGAGTGGACCCACTCGCCATTGTTCTCAGTGGCCCACTTGAGAAATTTGTGCTTTCCATACCTGCAACTCTAGGCTCTGTGCGATCAGAAGTCCTGACTCTCAGGAGAGGGACACGTCTCCTAAGAGACACAGAAAGTGCTTCACAAAAGCTCGAGTTACAGGAGACTCACAGGGCACCTCTTGGTGCTTCTATGTCCATAGATGGGCAATTACAGCAGCTGTAGCCTGGGTTGGGCACCAGGGCTGGGACTTTCATGGGTGAAGGTGTGTGTCATCCCCACGAGCAAGAAACCTAGACCAGCAGAAGGGCTGCTCAAGAATGAGGTGAGTCTAGAAGGGTGGGAGGGAAGAAGAGATGGATGTCACTTGCCGCCTTAGGACTGCAGCAGCATGGATTGTATCTTGTCTTACTGCCCCTCTGGCCATTATGAGTCTTTCTTTCAAGAACCTGTGACCAGCTGCCACCTTGAAGAATCAGTGATATGACAGAGGAACCAGGGAACTGAGTGATGAGACATGCTATACCAGGTGCTGGCCAGTGCCTCAGATTCACTACCCCTGGGGTTACAGCAGTGGCCACTTCCAGTCCGCATCTCTGTGCCTGGAAACTTTCTCTAAAACACCCAAACTAGTTTGCCCTCATGCACACCAGGTCTTAAATGCAGGAGAGTTCTCATCCCAGGAGCAACCCTCACTAGGAACTGACAGTAATTGGTGCAAAGAACCCCAGCTCCCTCACCCCTCAAGGGTATCACTCAGCATGGGTGTTCTATGCCACTTCCCAGCTGCCTACTGTGTAACACACCCTCTTTGGCTGCCTTCCTGCCTCACTTCCCTACTCCCCTACAAAACTAAGGTGCCACCTGATGAATCACTGATGGGAAAACAAGAGAGTGGTTGCTGAGCCAGTGGGGAAGCATTGTCTCACACCCTAGACTCTGAGTCCAGAACCAGCATTCTCAAACATGGCATTGCCTGCCTATTCACTCTCAACCATTAATGGAAAGACGTCAAAGTATAGTCTGCATGACTTGGAAACCACTCGTGGATACCCTTGGAAATGGTTTGAGAAGCACAGAGCATATAGCATACATACTTAAAATTTAGAAAACCTCTTTCTTTTAAACCTCCAGTGACTTTCTGAGTTCAGACTGTAACCAGTGTAGCTATTACACAGAACAGAAGTCATTTGATAGAATGTGATCATAAAGCAATTTTATTTGCCTGGTCAGACTCACTTGGTGGGCTAATTCCTTCTCTCCCTTGGACACAATCTCTGGTAGACCTAGAGTGTTTTCCACTTCTTCCTAGATAGTAAGAGTCTTCCAGTTACCCTTGGTCACGCACATATGCGTACATACACAAAAGCCAGTTTCACTGCAGGAATTAAAAATCAATTCTTGTGTAATAATGAGAATTGTAAACTTGAAGTTAAAGTCTTTTCTCCCATAGCTTGGGCCTGCAATTAGAAAGGCAAATCCGCCCCCAGTTCCCACACCAGAGTGTCTTTTAGGGAAGGTGGGGGCCAGGAAAGGGCTTTAGCAGGGCTGTCGTGACCTGAGATGGCACTCTCTGGGTTTGGGGGTGTTGAAACTGACTCTTAACGGGCCTGGGAGATCTTCAAAACTCTCTGTCGCAATGCATTTGTGGATTCTTTGGAGACACCGTGTAGCTGTTAAGTGTTCATCTGAAGTCTGTAAATGTGAGGAAACAAGATTTCTCTCCATACCGGCAAGCTCCTACCCCTCACCCCTAGACACCTATATCTGTTGGCATCTTCCTGTTCCTTCTATTCAGGCAGACTTGCTCCTGGAAGGAAGTCCTCTTGGGCATGTACTCTTGGGAAGTCCTCTTAAGGCAGCTTTCAGCTGGGCCACATTTGGTTCCCAGAAGACATTCTTGTATCCATCGCCCTGACAACTCTTGAGTGCAGACCCATTCCAACTTGGCCATTCATCCTCAGTCTTCAGATGAGCAGGTTCCAGTCACTGCCTCTGGCCTTGGAGATTTCTCAGGTGTAGATTTCCACTGGCTTCCTAGGCTCAGGAGCTGTATATCGGGTTCTCATGGTTCTCTCTGAAGCATCTCTCATTACTCTTGAAGTCGGAGGGAGTGTTTCCATAGTAAGGTGGGGTGTTCACAGCATATTTGCACTTTTCTCCAAGGAAATCCCTCTCTGGCTCTCTTCACCCTTAACCCTTTGATACTCTTGAAGTATATATATCAGGATAAGAGTTTCAAAACACTTCTTTTACAGGTGATTTGGCAGTTCTCTTTGGCAGACGTGGGCCAGTTTCTATCTACTTCTTTGATCCCCTCCTTTTCAAATCTCACACCAAAACTGTGAGTCTTTTATTACATCAGTTTCTATTTATTCGTGTGAATATTCTTTTCAGTTCAGTTCAGTCGCTCAGTTGTGTCCTACTCTGCGACCCCATGAATCGCAGCACACCAGGCCTCCTTGTCCATCACCAATTCCCCGGAGTTCACTCAGACTCACGTCCATTGAGTCAGTGATGCCATCCAGCCATCTCATCCTCTGTTATCCCCTTCTCCTCCTGCTCCCAATCCCTCCCAGCATCAGAGTCTTTTCCAATGAGTAAACTTTTGCATGAGGAGGCCAAAGTATTGGAGTTTCAGCTTTAGCATCATTCCTTCCAAAGAAATCCTAGGGCTAATCTCCTTCAGGATGGACTGGTTGGATCTCCTTGCAGTCCAAGGGACTCTGTCTTCTCCAACACCACACTTCAAAAGTATCAATTGTTCGGTGCTCAGCTTTCTTCACAGTCCAACTCTCACATCCATACATGACCACTGGAAAAACCATAGCCTCGACTAGACGGACCTTTGTTGGCAAAGTAATGTCTCTGCTTTTCAACATGCTATCTAGGTTGGTCATAACTTTCCTTCCAAGGAGTAAGCATCTTTTAATTTCATGACTGCAGTCACCATCTGCAGTGATTTTGGAGCCCCCAAAATAAAGTCTGACACTGTTTCCATTGTTTCCCCATCCATTTCCCTTGAAGTGATGAGACCAGATGCCATGATCTTTGTTTTCTGAATGTTGAGCTTTAAACCAACTTTTCCACTCTCCTCTTTCACTTTCATCAAGAGGCTTTTTAGATCCTCTTCACTTTCTGCCATAAGGGTGGTGTCATCTGCATATCTGAGGTTATTGATATTTCTCCCGGCAATCTTGATTCCAGCTTGTGCTTCTTCCAGCCCAGCGTTTCTCATGATGTACTCTGTCTATAAGTTAAATAAGCAGGGTGACAATATACAGCCTTGACGTACTCCTTTTCCTATTTGGAACCAGTCTGTTGTTCCATGTCCAGTTCTAACTGTTGCTTCCTGACCTGCATAAAGGTTTCTCAAGAGGCAGGTCAAGTGTTCTGGTATTCCCATCTCTCTCAGAATTTTCCACAGTGTATTGTGGAAAGCTGGCAAGCTCCCATTTATTAAACACCTGCTCTTTGCACCATGGTTGCTGCTAGTGACACAAGGGTAAAGACAGGGCTTCTGACTTAAGAAGCGTAGATTTTAACAAATTATACCTTGAAGGCAGGCAGATAAAGGGCCTTTCCTAATTTTCTGCTATTTGACTGAGTGGAGGCTCCCCTTAGATGACACCTGCTCTCCTTGCCTGCCACCTAAATAGAACAGCCCTTTTTGGAACTTCTGTCCTTTGAAGCTCTTTCAAAGGAAATTCCAGATATAATCTGGAGGCAATCGATTGCCTCCACACTTACCCTGTTTAACATTTCGCCGTGTGTTAAGTAGTTAGAACTGATCAGTCCTGTCTACTCAACGCAGTAGTTTTCGACTCTCTTCATGTTTGGTGGTGGGGACTGTGATAATGGTAGTTTTAAAATGCTCCTGAAGTGATTCTAAAATGCAGCTAGTCTTGAAGCTTATCAATAAAACATACACACACGCAACATCCTTAAAATCATACTGCTGCTCAAAGCAGAGAAGGCAATGGCACCCCACTCCAGCACTCTTGCCTGGAAAATCCCATGGATGGAGGAGCCTGGTGGGCTGCAGTCCATGGGGTCACTAAGAGTCGGACATGACTGAGCGACTTCACTTTCACTTTTCACTTTCATGCACTGGAGAGGGAAATAGCAGCCCACTCCAGTGTTCTTGCCTGGAGAATCTTAGGGAAGGGGAGCCTGGTGGGCTGCCGTCTATGGGGTCGCACAGAGTCGGACACGACTGAAGTAACTTAGCAGCAACAGCAGCTGCTCAAAGATTTAGTCTAGCTTCTGTCATCATTGGGAGAAATATCAATTATATAAAATCACAGAGATGACATAATATACACTTCAGACAACATTATTTCATCGTTACTTTTGGGCTCCACTGCTTATATCCTCACTCTTTGTCTTCTGTCAGTCCAAAGACAGAAATACCTGATTTTGTAAACGTCGTTCTTTCTTGTAGAGGGAAAAATAAATGTAAGACCAGTTCTCTTCACAGAGAAATGAGAAATTGCACTAAAAATCAATACTCTTTTAAAATCTCAGAGCGTCATTACTGCTTCCTCAGACAAAATTAACAGTAATGCTCCTACATCACATTTTTATTGCAGAGTGAATTTGCAAAAAGATGTTATAGTGAAAATGATATCCAAGCTTAAGAGTGGCTTCATGGGATTATAAAATCTTGCTAGCATGCACCCTCACCCCAATTCTAATTCTTCCTAATGCTATTTTTATATGATCTTTAAGGTCAGTCATATATCAACAAACTCAGACTCATGAGTATCTTATATAATAACCATGTTAAGTTAAGCGCCAAACACTGTCTATTGCTCTGCTGTTTTCATGACTTTTACAACCTGTTTCTAATATTTATAGCTCTGTTATTTATTGTATTTGTAAGTTCCTCATGCATGCCTGCATGGACACATTTATCCATCCCCAAACATTTCCTGCGTGTTCATTTCAGACACACACAGATGGAAGGACAGGGCCCTGCCTCTCCCTCGTGCTGTGACACTTCTTTGTGCTCACCACAACCACAGGCGCCCCCATGGGGCTGTCTCAACAGATGGATCTGACTCCTGGGGACTCTGTCTTGTGCCTCTTTGAAGGCCCTCTCTTAATATTTGTAGGAATGGGCAAGAATACAAGTGGAAGCCCATGTACCATGCACCCTGCATCACATACAAATAGTTTAAAGTTAAATATTAAGCTATCACACCTCTAAATAAAATATGGTCTCTCATCTTACCTTGTAAATATACCTTTATAACTGTAAAACTGAAAAATACATATAAAGTATTTTCTACATGACTAAAAGACAACAGATATCAAAGATGACTTGATTAGTTATTTTTAGTATATGCCTTTAGGTGGCTTAATTATTTTTTAATTATGTTAATTATATTGCAATTATTTTTGTATGCCAGTGGGCTGACACTATTTGGGTGAATAATAAAGATGTATATATAATTCATAAATTATGTATTTTCCATTAAATTGATTTTTCTTGCCTTCATTTTAGCAAATCCATTGATGGCCTTGCTATAATCAAGATTTTTAGATTATTTATATTCTCTTGAAAGAAATGATGCTAGGAATAAAAATCAAAGATATGTGTGTATAAATGAAAGCATAATTAGAATGTTTTAAAAATGTAAATTAAAGGAAATATAAGATGGAAACAGGTTACTATATGTGTTTCTAAAATGTCATTTAAAATCACAAAATAAAATCAATAAGTATCAAATTATTACATAAAATTGTTGTTAAAACCTAAAATTTAAAGTTTTGATATTTTAGTTATAGAACATTAGCTTATTTTAAGTAAACTATTTTCATTTTTAGTTTTCAACAGCCAGCTTGTTGCCAATGTAAAGAATTAGTATAGATTTGCAAATATGTTACATTTAGTCCTATTTAAGTGCAAATTTGAAAGCAATATAAATTATACAATATTATGAGATGCTTCTTGACTGTTATATGCAACTGTTGTAAATATTGTGCGAGATAAGAGAGTGAAGCCATTGGCACTGTTCCTTTGTCATCAGCCTCTCAGTAAAGTTCTCCCATCCTGTATTCAGCCCCCTTCTCATTCTTAACCCACTTCACTGGTGGCTCAGATGGTAAAGCATCTGCTTACAATGCAGGAGACCCGGGTTCAATCCCTGGGTCGGGAAGATCCTCTGGAGAAGGAAATGGCAACCCCACTCCAGTACTCTTGCCTGGAAAATCCCATGGATGGAGAAGCCTGGAAGGCTACAGTCCATGGGGTCACAGAGTCAGACACGACTGAGCGACTTCACTTTCACTTTCTCATTCTTAACCTTTATGAGAGCTTCGTCTGGGGTGGGGGGGCATGACCTTGGGATCAAAACTGCTTCCAGAATGTTCTTAGGTAAGACTCTCGGTCCACCATGTTACTACCAATCAACACATTTCCTCTACTTTCTTTCAGAAATTTGTTGAAATCTCTAATCCATTCATGGCTCCACTCTTAGTCTCTTTACTGCTATGCATTTATTCTTTTTTATCCGTTTGCTCTCATTTTAATGGGGTTCTGAAGAGGGGGAAGAAGGTTAGTAAATATGTGTATTCAGTAGTCATCATGAAATTTCTGTTTCTTTTGCATCAATAAAAGCAATTTTTATAACTAGTTAAAAGAAAAAGATGATAAGAGGATTTAAAAATCTTCAGCTTCCCAGTGAAATCCATAATTACAATAGTATATTCACTAGTGCAGCCCAACATGAAATATAAATAAAAACTCTTCCTTTTAATATTTAAGATGCCAGTATTTGAGGGACAGGTGTACAGGGCTCTTTATGTAGAGATTGTGAGTCTGTAGACACATTCACTTATTCTTGCTTGTGGTCAAGGGCACACTCATTGGGAGAGCAGGAGGTAAGAAGAAGGGGCACCATTGGTGACCATGAGAGAGGGGGACTCACTATCCACCTGAAGATCAAACCTGTCACCTCGGCCTCAGAGACACTAGATCTCACAAAGTGAACTTGTTTTTTTAATCGTGCTTGTAGAGCGTTATGGAGTAAGAGAGTAGAACAGGTTGAGTTCTCTCCTCCTGGGGAATTTTTTTATACTTCAGTGGCATTAAGTGCATTCATACTGCTGTGCATCCGTCACCACCATCCACATCTGGAATTCTTTTCATGTTGCGAAACCTGAAATTCTATACCAAAAAAACAATAACTCCATTTCTCTGCTCCTCAGGCCCTGGCAAGCACCATTCAACTTTTTGTCTTTATGATGTTTAATCTAAGTACCTCATATAAATGGAATCATATAGTATTTATCCTTTGGGGATTGGCTTATTTTACTTACTGCTGTACTGCTGTGCTGCTGTACATGCTGTACTGCTGCTGCTGCTGAGTCACTTCAGTCGTGTCCGACTCTGTGCAATCCCATAGACGGCAGCCCACCAGGCTCCCCGTCCCTGGGATTCTCCAGGCAAGAACACTGGAGTGGGTTGCCATTTCCTTCTCCAGTGCATGAAAGTGAAAAGTGAAAGAGAAGTCGCTCAGTCGTGTCCAACTCTTGGTGACCCCATGGACTGAAGCCTACGAGGCTCCTCTGTCCATGGGATTTTCCAGGCAAGAGTTCTGGAGTAGGGTGCCATTGCCTTCTCCAATGTCAGAATTTCCTTCCCTTTTAAGGCTAAATAATATTCCATTGTATGAATATACCACACTGTGCTTATTCACTCATCCACTGATAGGCACTTGTGTTGCTTCAGTGTTTTAGCTATTGTGAATGATGGTGCTTTGAACATGGTATAGACATGTAACACTGAGGTCTTACTTTCAATCCTTTTGAGTACATTTCTAGAAGTAGAATTGCTGGATCATAGGGTGAACCTGTTTCTAATTTTTCAAGGATCCACTGTACTGTTTTCACAGCAGCTGTACCAGTTTACATTCCCAGCAACAGTGCACAGGGTTCTGATTTCTCCCCATCCT
Organism: Nanger dama; assembly: GCA_917880005.1. Taxonomy (NCBI): domain Eukaryota; kingdom Metazoa; phylum Chordata; class Mammalia; order Artiodactyla; family Bovidae; genus Nanger; species Nanger dama. The sequence continues at coordinate 7,419,080 of CAKJTW010000036.1, forward strand.
TACCGACACATAGTTTTCCAGGTTTGAGGTTTTTTTTTTTTTTTTTTTTTTAATAGTAGCTATACTAATATGGATGAGAGTTGGTCTTCATTGTGTTTTATACATTTATTCTAGACTGAGTCTTTGAATTTTATCTACTACTCTATTGTTGTTAGAGATACAGGAAGAGAAAATACTAGAGCTTCTTCAAATGCTGGAAGATTATCTTCAATTTTCAAAGAAATAATAAAAATCAATTACCAAGCATAGCTGTATTTGACTGTCAAAAATGTTCACACATAAAGGCAAGAGATTAAATCCCATATTAAATCTTTCCAGATCATCAGCTTCATGGAGCAGTTAAAAAAAAAAAAAGCTACAGTTGTCACTGTGTTGAGCTTCTGAACAGTGTGCAGCAGCTATGGAAGCAAAGACCCTGTTATAATTGCACTCTATATGGCTTCTGGAACCCAAGTATTTTCTACTTTGTTAATTACCTGCTTTCAGTACAAATTGGGAAGGAAAAGTATATCAAAGAAGGAAAAATTCAGACTGAGACTTCAACCCGTGGTCTTTTAGTTGAGATCACACACCTGGTGTCAGCTCAGATTTTTGATGTCTCTTCACAGAAAGAATTCAGGGAGAGACAAAGTGATGAGAAGTGGACTTACTTAAAGACAAACACACACACACACACACACACACACACACACACACACACACACACAGAGTGTGGGCCATCTCAGATGGTGAGAGCCCCTGAAATATGGCCATGGTTAGTTTTTATGGGCTGAGTAATTTCATAGGCTAATGAGAGGGAGGATTATTTCAACTATTTGGGGGAAGGGGTAGAGATTTACAGGAACTGGGCCACCGCCCACTTTTTGGTCTTTGATGATTAGCCTCAGAACTGTCATGGCACTGATATGTGTGTCACTTAGCATATGCTAATGTATTACAGTGAGCATATAATGAGGCTCAAGGGTTCACTGGAAGTCAGATCTTCCACCATCTGGGACCGAGTTAGTGCTAACCAGTTTTCATCATGTCCTATGGCTATGTCATTCTTTTAAAGGTTGTGCCCTTCCACCTTCCCTCCTGTTTCACTCCTATAGCACTGCAGGTTGGTGATTTTCAAATACACATCAGGGGGCTTGCTAGAACATAAATTCAGAAAATATCACAAGAGTACACCCGGTGAAACAGTATTTGTGTGCACTTTGATGGTTTGGAATTTTGTTAAATGATGGTAGCATCTGTCTCTCTTCAAGTCAATTTGATGTCTGTCTAAAATTAAAGGAAAAGGTGGACTTATGAATTCATCCACTGAAGTTGGATATAAACAATCACATCTAATAGTACCTCATGAGAAACACTGGGCTGGATGAAGCACAAGCTGGAATCAAGATTGCTGGGAGAAATATCAATAACCTCACATTTGCAGATGACACCACCCTTACGGCAGAAAGTGAAGAAGAACTAAAGAGCCTGTTGATGAAAGTGAAAGAGGAGAGTCAAAAAGTTGGCTTAAAACTCAACATTCAGAAAATGAAGATCATGGCATCTGGTCCCATCACCTCATGGGCAAATAGATGGGGAAACCGTGGAAACAGTGGCAGACTTGATTTTTTTAGCCTCCAAAATCACTGCAGATGGTGACTGCAGCCATGAAATTAAAAGATGCTTACTCTTTGGTAGGAAAGTTATGACCAATCTAGATAGCATATTAAAAAGCAGAGACGTTACTTTGCCAACAAAGGTCCATCTAGTCAAGGCTATGGTTTTTCCAGTAGTCATGTATGGATGTGAGAGTTGGACTGTGAAGACAGCCGAGTGCCGAGGAATTGATGCTTTTGAAGTGTGGTGTTGGAGAAGACTCTTGAGAGTCCCTTGGACTGCAAGGAGATCCAACCAGTCCATCCTAAAGGAGATCAGTCCTGAGTGTTCATTAGAAGGACTGATGTTGAAGCTCAAACTCCAATACTTTGGCCACCTGATGCAAAGAACTGACTCACTGGAAAAGACCTTGATGCTGGGAAAGATAGAAGTCAGGAGAAGAAGGGGATGACAGAGGATGAGATGGTTGGATGGCATCGCCAACTCGATGGACATGGGTTTGGGTGGACTCTGGGAGTTGATGATGGACAGGGAGGCCTGGAGTGCTGCAGTTCATGGGATGTCAAAGAGTTGGGTATGACTGAGCGTCTGAACTGAACTGAATATGTCAAAATCATGGCCTCATGTCTAAAGGCACATTTTATTTCCAATTCATGTGGGAATTTATTTAGAACTTATAGGATGCTTGAAACCTATTTCCAGTGTCTTGTATTGAAGATGACAATGATGTGCACTGGAGGTGATCTCTTAAGCATTCTCAGGCTTCATTATAGCAAGATGGACCCTTTGTAAGGGGGTTAGCATCCTGAAACCTCACCCTCTGCTCTTAAGGACTGGCAATAAAGGACATTCTGGCTTCCAGGAGGAAAGCCTGTTTTAATTATGCTCTATATGCAGAATCTTGGTATGCATGCATCACAAGCTCTGTAAAATAGAGAGAGGGTTGGATTGGTGAGGCTGTAGGAAAAGCCTCAGAGCACAGATGTCTTTCCATGGTGACAGAATAAACTCAGGAGAGCAGTGAGGCTCAGGGAGCATCAGTGTCTCTATCTCTTACAACTCTGCATTAAACTGGCTTGTGGAATAGACAAAGAGGGGAGAAGCTTATACTGTACTTTTCTGTCCCCACAGAGAAGGGTTTTATGTCAGTAACTGTAATATCAAGTCATTAACTTTAAACCAACACTACAGAAGAGCTAGAATGCAAATGTATTTACTGAAACAGTGCAGAAATTATAGTGAAATGGCTCATTTGAAGAGCACATTTGAAAGGTAGGTATAGTTTAATTGAGAATTATATACAAAGAGAAAAATAGAATAAAAATTGATATGTTTGTTTAATATTGATTTATTTAAAAACAGTAGATTCGTTGCCAAGTTGCTCTTCACTTCCTCTCTCTTATACCATTTTTTCCTTTAAAAAGACACTTTAAGATTTTTCTCCTTCTCTTGAATGAATGGGGACAATCACAAAATAAGAAATGTGAAGACCATTTATTGAGTACAGAAAAAGACCTATCCAGTCACCTTTCTTATCTGTGGGTTCTGCATCCATAGATTCAACCAACAGTGAATAGAAGATATTCTGAAAAAATTTTTTTTCCAGAAAATTCCAAAAAGCAAAGCTTAAATTGTCACTTGCTGGGAGCTAATCACATAGCATTTATTGCATATTTTTAAGTAATCTAGAGATGATTTAAAGTAAGTGGGAGGATGTGTGTAGGTCATATGCAAATTCTTTGCCATTTTATGTAAGGGACTTGAACGTCCCTGGATTTTGGTATCCCTGGGAGGTCCTGGAACCAATCCCTGTGGATACAGAGGAACAACTGTAGTTGTTTCTTGCCTGAGAGCCTGCAAGAGAAGAAAATGGAATTTAAACTCTTCATTAACAGCTGTTAATTCATCATTTTCTCTACAATTAGCTTGAAATGAACTGTGCAGAGAGGATGTAGCCTGTGTAACAGTAACAGGATTTCTGCCAGATTTCAATCTTGGTGGTTGTGTTTCTTCTTCCTTATGTCTGTCTGAGAGGTTATAACAAAAGCATCGTGACCAGTTGGACAACACCATGCTTTTTCTTTTTTTTTTTTTTTCTAACTTACAATCCATTCCCAGATTCTGTTCCATGGACATTTCTTAATATTTGAGATCAAGTCCAGAAACTTACCTAAGGAAAAAAAAATCTGTTAGTAGAGTATAGCAGGAACTTAAGAAAAAAAATTATATGATCAATAGATAACCAGAAAGTATTTGATAAAAATCCCTTGTCTCCAATTAATTTGAAATGGTAGCTGTCTTCTAAAACAGCAGCTATCTTGCACTCCGTGGGGGAACACTAGAAACATTTCTGTTAATTTCTAAGCAATTCTAGGGTGCTTGCTAGAAGTCATCATTGCTTAACCTTATCATAGAATTTCTGGGCAAAGCAATAAAAACGAAACAGCAATGACAGAAATGGGCATTGGCATGGACAAGAAAATTATTATTTATAATCTAATGATATGCCACGTAAATAACAAATATAGATTATTTACTAAACCCAAGAAAACCTACCAAAAATTACTGGAGGCTTAGTATTCTGTTTCTATCACAGAACAGCCCCCCACATTACCCTTGGCAGACTGAAGGGGAGCTTGCCTCAGAAAACAGAGCCATTGGAAGCGACACTCTGACTAGCATATCTACCAACCCACACATCACCTCCATGCCTATTATGATGGAGCTGGGGTCCTGGCTTTTACCCATGACCAACCCCTTCACTTAGGGACTTCCCTGTAGCTCAGATGGTGAAGAATCTGCCTGCCATGCAGGAGACCTAGGAGACCTGGGTTCGATCCCTGGGTTGGGAAGATCCCCTGGAGAAGGGAATGGCAACCCACTCCAGTATTCTTGCCTGGAGAATTCCGTGGACTAAGGAGCCTGATGGGCTACAGTCTGTGGGGTTGCAAAGAGCCAGACATGACTAACGACTAACATTACTACTACTAACCCCTTCACTTATGCTCTGGCTCTTATCCTTCTCCCTTAGTTAAGGACATCACTCTTGCACTTACCCCCTCTCTCAAATATCAGATTTGCCCTCTATGCTGGATCATTCCCACTAGCATCCAAACATTCTTAAGCATCTTCCATCTGAAAAGGCTATACCTTGGCCTGGCTTCACCTTCCTGCTGCCCCATTGCTTAGCTCCCTTTCCCCTGCAAAACTACTTTTAAAAGCTCTCCTTACTCACCTTACTCCTTGACCTCCCATTCTTCCTTAACTCATGCCTACTGAGCTTTTGCCTCTACCACTTCACTGAAACAGCTCTTGCTGAGGTCATCACTAATGACCCCCGTGTTGCTGTAAGCCAAGAGTCAGCTCTCAGTTCTATTCTTACTCTGTCTACAGCTTTGGACTCAGCCAAGTCAGCACCTGATTCCCTCCTCTTGAAATTATTTCTCCACTTCGCTGTGTGACATTATTTCTCTTGGTTCTTCTCCTACTCCAATACTTGTACTTTGCAGCTCTTCTTAGCTGAATATTCCTTGCCTTCCTACTTTTTAATTATGGACATGTCTCAGGGCTCAATTCTACAACCTCTTTTCTGTGTAGACTCACTACCTAGGCAATGTCAAATAGTCCTATGGCTTCAGCATGCTGTTTGCAGTTCTACAAGGCTGATTGCTCTCTCCAACTTACCATATTCTATCAATTCTAAGACACTCTTTCTCCTCACATTTTACTTTATCTGAAATTAGGCTGTGTCTTACAGTTCATGCTATCTTATAATTTTTGTCATCCAGGCAAGGGTTGTGAAGTAATTGCTCTTGCCAGAGAGCTTGGCCACGTTTATTTACACTATCAATAATCCAGGTGCTCATAAGTCTCAAGATAAAGAAGAGACATATGTAATCTGATGCAGATCACAAAATCATGGGCTTTGAGCCAGATGCCATGCTTGGATAAGATTTTGAGAGGCCTTTACAGGTGATGAATGTATTTTGCATGTAGGGGGCATTGTGAACAATATTGGCTAAAGAGCAGACGGTGGTAGATTAGTTGTATTAGTGGATACAACTAATTAGTTGTATTAATGGATATGGGGAAGTCATTTAACACCATGCCTGGTGTTTATAACTGTATAGTCCCCCACCCACCTCTGAGCTTGGCCTCACATTTTCCTTGGGTAAATAGAATGTTAGCAAATGTGATCCAAGCGTAAGGTTGAAAAGCACTTGTGCTTCTTGCTTCCCTTCTTGCATGACCTGTTCACTCTGTTTCTCTCCCCAGGCCGTAATAACTTTCTTGAGTTAGTCTGAAGGAGCGATATAGAAGACAGCGGAGGAGAGCTCAAATGCCTAGTTGTCCCAGCCGCCTTAGCCAGCACTGCTACACCAGCCGAGGTTGTTTTCAATCAGCCAACAGTCAAATGAGAGAAATAAGCTCAGAGGAGAAGCATATCTGGCTGAGCCCCTCCTAAATTGCCCCCAACCTAGAGCTAAATAAATGTTAAATAGATGGGTTCAAATATTCGAAGGGAACTGTATGAACAAAGGAAGAGACACACTGCTTTTGGTTGCAGAGGCAGAATTAGAATTTGTGGATTAGAAAAGCAGAGGGGATCTATGCGATCACCATTTCTTAAGGGCCTGCTCTATGCCAGTCATATTAGGTGCTTTACCTCACTTAGCAAGTTATCAAATAAAAATCCTGCAGCGAACCCATGAGGTTATTACTATGCCCATTTTACAGATGAAGAAATTAAAAATCAGAGAGGTGGTAATTTACTCAGTATAGTAGCCAGGATTCCATCAGAAGTAGAGAGAAAGTGATAAGAGACAGAGGGGAGGAGAGAGAGAGATCTAGGAAAAAGTCCGTTGATGTGATTTTGAGGGCTGGCAGACTGCTCGAGCTATAAGAAAGGGGAGATTAGAACTCTTGGGCTTTAAGTTGCAATCCACAGATGGAATTTTTCTTCCAGAAGAGCCTTAGTTCCACTCTTCAGGCTTTTCAAATGATTGAAGCAGGTCCACCCAAATTACCTAGGATTCTCTTCCTTTCTTAAAGTAAACATATTGTAGATTTTAATCACCTCTACAAAATACCTTCACAGCAACACCTACCATTCCCCTGTTGATGAGCAGTTAGATTTTTTTTTTAAGCTTCCCCTATTCTAAATAATGCCATGTTGAACATCTTCACACAGCAGTTTGCACATTTGTTTTAGTATTTCTTTGGGACGTAAGTTCCCAGGAGCTTAGCTGATTTGGGGAGACAGTGAGCTGTCTGTTAAGTGTTAGAGTCGATTAAAACAACGAGTCAAAATCTAAGTTACAGTTAAGGCTTTCCTCATTTTCTACAATAATTCAAGTAAAAGACTAGAGCTGGAGAAAGCACTGACTACTCCCTCTTTAATTTTCTCTGTGGAGCTGTGCCCTGGCGAAGGGTCAGCTGGGTCAGTGCAAACCTGGGGATCATCTCACTGTGCAGGGGCCCCTGAACAAAAGCCTCCGGCAGTTTTGTAGACTCTGAGATTGTGGGGGGCATGAGAGGGAAGGGGCAGGAGTGGAAGAATACTGGGTACCAAGCCAGAGCAGGGAAAGTGTCCTCCTGGCTTCCCCTTCTCCCTTCATAAGGGAGCCTCTGCAGGGGCATCGGAGGACCTCACCCCAAGCCTCAGGACCCAGGAGTGAAGGTGTTAGGCTTGGGATGGAAATATGTGAAGAATGTGAGTGGCAAAGGGGACCTGGGTCCTTGAGTGCACCCCCCTTCAGACTGCAATGCACAGCTGTGACCCCAGGCTGGTGTCAGGAGAGCAGGGCAGTGTTCTGGTGAGGCCTGCCAGGTAAAGCCTTTGTAATTGTTCATGGCCAGGCCTGAAAAACCACACAAAGGGTTTTATCCAGGAGCCCCCAACTTCTCATAAATGCTGGGTCAGAGGGATATGCACTTTTTAAAGGCTTTGGCACATAATACTGTTCAGAAGGGTGACTGTTTGCCCATTACCGCAGCTCATCAATGTTGGGAATGGTTGTTCTCTTCAAATATTTGACAATCTGGTAGTTAATTGTGGTTTCTCATCACTTCAGTTTCTGTTTTCTGGTTACCAGGGAAATGGACCAGCTTTCCATGATTTCTTTTTTTTTTTTTCCTTCTCTATACAAATTTTTTTAAAATTTTTTAAATTAAATTAATTTATTTTTTTAATTACAATACTGTATTTGTTTTGCCATACATTGACACGGATCAGCCATAGGTGAACACAATCGCCCAATGCCGAAGCCCCCTCCCACCTCCCACCCCACATCCTCTACCTGAATCATCCTGTGCATCAGCCCCATGCATCCTGCATCCTTCGTTTCTTACAGGAAACATAGATTAGCGCTTCGTTTCTTACAGGAAAATACACATGCTTCACTGCCATTCTCCCAAACCATCCCACCCTTTCCCTCTCCCTCAGAGTCCAAAAGTCCGCTCTATACCTCTGTGTCTCTTGTTGTCTCACATATAGGGTCATCATCACTGTCTTCTAAATTCCATATATATGTGTCAGTATACTGTATTGGTGTTTTTCTTTCTGGCTTACTTCACTCTGTATAATCGGTTCCAATTTCATCCATCTCATTAGAACTGAGTCAAATTTATTCTTTTTAAGGGCTGAGTAGTATTCCATAGTGTATATGAACCACAGCTTTCTTATCCATTCATCTGCTGATGGACATCTAGGTTGCTTCCACGTCCTGGCTATTATAAACAGCACTGCAATGAACATTGGGGTACATGTGTCTCTTTCAATTCTGGTTTCCTCGGTGTGTATGCCCAGCAGTGGGATTGCTGGGTCATAAGGCAGTTCTATTTGCAATTTTTAAGGAATCTCCACACTGTTTTCCATAATGGCTGTACTAGTTTGCATTCTCACCAGCAGTGTAAGAGGGTTCCCTTTTCTCCACACCCTCTCCAGCATTTATTGCTTGTAGACTTTTGGATCGCAGCCATTCTGACTGGTGTGAAATGATACCTCATTGTGGTCTTGATTTGCATTTCTCTGATAATGAGTGATGTTGAGCATCTTTTCATGTGTTTGTTAGCCATCCGTATGTCTTCTTTGGAGAAATGCCTATTTAGTTCTTTGGCCCATTTTTTTATTGGATCATTTATTTTTCTGGAGTTGAGCTGCATAAGTTGCTTATATATCTTTGAGATTAGTTGTTTGTCAGTTAAAAAATATGGAATGCTTCACGAATTTGCGTGTCATCCTTGCGCAGGGGCCATGCTAATCTTCTCTGTATCGTTCCAATTTTAGTATATGTGCTGCCGAAGCGAGCACCCATGATTTCTTTAAATGAGGCAGTTGTTACATGGTCCACCTCTCTTGTTTTGATTGGAAATACCAGCTCTATCAGATAATTTACTTATTTTGGTGCTGGTTCCTCATCATTTTAATTATTATAAGTTTACATTTTATTTTAATATATGATAGGACTGGACCTTTTCCCATTATCCTTTTTTGCAATTTTTGTCTTGCCTTTTATGCATTTACCTTTAGCTATATGTCTAATTAGTTTAGGGTGGTTTTCAATGAGACAGGAGTGTAAATACCTTGCTTAGTTGAGGCAGAGCAAGAAGATTGTTGACATCATTTTTCCATTTTGCCCAAGCAAGATAAGCCCTTTTATATTTACCAGGACTGTGAAAACTGTATAAAATGACATGTACATACACTTAAGTTACATACGTAGTTTTCACTGTACATGATTTTCATACTACCATGGTTTAGTTAATAGCACGTCTCTAACAATACAGTTCAAATTTCAGTGACTGTAGTATACTATGATAATTGCATAAAGTGCATGTCTTACTGCTAGCTCTTCAGTCTACAAATCACTACATGCATAACAGATCAACACATTGATCGGTGACCTATCACATCTCTTCCTTTAACATCAGTCAGTACTCGGTCATTGCATATTATTCAGTTCAACCACAGGTAGCAAAGGGTAGGTGGGTTAAACTTATCTCCCAGTGATACACCTGTGTGATGTTTTATAAAAATGGATAATCAAAAGAAGGAATTAGGTAATGAAGATGAAACTGCAGCAAAAAATTATTAATAAGTGATAATGCTGAAATTTGAGTTGAATGTACATAGAATTATAGAAGCAGTAGTGACTGGGAACCTTGACCCTGATGCTCTTCAAAAGTCTAGATCTGTAGTCAGAGGAGCAAATAACAACTGACATAAATTTTACAGGCGGTGGTGACAAAAGGATTTGTGTGTCTCTGGAAGTGACCAGGGCAAAAAACTTCAAGTTAAAGAAAATCTTGGAGACATCCCACAGCACTGAAAATGCAAAGGATAAAACATTGGAAGCTGATCTGAACTTTAAAAGGAGTATGATAGTTTGCCAAAGCAATGAAAAGGTGCTTGCTCCTATCATAAATTATACAAGAAGAAGGAGATTACTGTTCAAATTATGATTGAGAAAATATTTTTGAGGTATAAAGAGAACTGAAATAAAGCATTTTCATTCTCGGTGTTTCTAATGTTCCAAATTACAGTGTACTAAATTCTACTGTTTCTTTATACATTTATTACCAAGAGCAAGAGTTTTTAATGCTTGGCCAATGGTAAATTTAAAACTCCAACTTTTCCCTTCTGTGTCGAGTGCCTACCCAGAAGGGAAAATGGGCTTTTTCCTACTGTGAGTTTCCTTCCTTAGTCTCTGTAACTGTTCACACAAACATTACACTTGTGACATTTCTGATCACCATTATGTGCGGAGGCTTCTGCCCCATACCAGGCGGTTCTCTAGGGCTTCCCCAGTGGCTCAGCAGTAAGAATCCACCTGCAGTGTAGGGGCCACAGGGGACCTGGGTTCTATCCCTGGGTTGGGAAGATCCCCTGAAGGAGGGCATGGCGACCCACTCCAGTAAGAATGCTTGGAGAATCCCATGGACAGAGGAACCCTGCAGTCTACAGTCCATGGGGCCGCAAAGAGTTGGCACAACTGAGTCACTTAACATGTATGTACGTGGGTAATTCTCTGGGACACCAGCTGGGTGTCCTACAATTCATTGGAATTCTGACACCATCTGCTTGGAGATAGTGTCAGACCCCACAGGTCCAGGGCTCAGCCCCACAAGACTGCTTCCCCCACCTCCCCAGCTCCACACACAAACACACACACACACACACACACACACACACACACACTCTTTAGTGGCCAATCACAATCCCATGTTACCACCTGTCCTTCTGACCAACTGGCTATAAAGTCCAATGACCTCCTCCTTGGGTTCAATTACTTTGCTCAAACAGCTCACAGAACTGAGGGAAACACTTGTTTGCCAGTTTATTGAAGAATAAAGATGGACAGTTTGGTTAAGAGATACATAGAGTGAGGCCTGGAAGGGTCCCCATTACAGGAGCTTCTGTCCCTAGGAAGTTGGGGGTGTGTCCGCCTCCCAGTGTGGATGTGTTCATTAACCTAGAAGCCATTTAAACCATGTATTGTATGGTGGCTTCATCAGGCAGGCACAATCAATTATTAACTCCTTTTCTAGCTTCTCTCTCCTTTCTGGAGGACGGAGACAGGGCTGAAAATTCCAAGCTTCTAATCTTGGCTTGGTCTTTCTGGTGACCAGTCCCCATTCAGAGTCACTGCAGTAGAACAGAAAATGTTCCCAGTGCCCTTATCGCTTAGGAAATTACAAAGGTTTCAGGAGTGCTGTATCAGGAACCGGGAACAGAGACCAATATATATGTTTTATTATCTCTCAGACAATTTGTAAAGCTCACAAAACAACTGTAATTTTTTTCCATTGATGAGGTCATTTTGCATGATTTCTGCCTGTACAGTCACTTTCTATACTGATGCACTATTGCACAAAGTGAGCACAGTTTGTACTATGGAAAACAAGAAGGCAGGATGAGGAAGAATGATAAGCAAAGTGGAAATCCCATAGCTCAGAGCAGATGGCAGAAAAAGAAAAAGCTTCCTCTCGGTAAGAAAAAGCCCATGAGACCACCACTGGCCTAGAGGATAAATGTGCTACAACTGAGTTATGTGGCCACACTGACACTCCAAAAGGTTCTTCCCAAAACAAAACCACTATGTCAGATAGATAGTTGAATCCCTATAGTTATTGCAGAATTATTTACAATAGCCAAGAGACAGAAACAACCGAAGTGTTCATCAGTAAATGAATGGTTAAAGAAAATGTGTTGTGTGTGTGTGCTTAGTCACTCAGTCGTGTCCGACTCTTTGCGACCCTGTGTGCTGTAGCCCACCAGGCTCCTCTGTCCATGGAATTCTCCAGGCAAGAATACTGAAGTGGGCAGCCATTCCCTTCTTCAGGGAATCTTCTGACTCAGGGACTGTACCTATGCCTCCTGCATTGCAGGTGGATTTGTTACCATCTGAGCCACCAGGGAAGCCTTAAGAAAATGTGATGCGTGCATGTATATGTATGTGTATATACAATGTAATATGATTCAGCCATAAAAAGAAGGCAATCTTGCCATTTGTGACAACATGGTGGACTTTTAGGGCACTAATGCTGAATGAAATTAGTCAGACACAGAAAGACAAATACTGTATGATCTCACTTATAAGTGAAACCAAAAAAACAAAACCCTGAACTTCTAAATACAGAAAACAGAATGTACTGACTAGAGCAGGGTTTAGTGAATAGGAGAATTGGATGGAGGTGGTCAAAAGGCACACACTTTGAGTTAGAAGACAAGGAAGTACTGAGGACAGAATATAGAACATGAAGACCATACTTAATATTACGGGATGGTATGTCTGAAAGTTGCTAAGAGAGTAGATCCTGAAAGTTCTCATCACAAGGAGAACATTTTTTCCTTTGTAACCATAGGAGATGATGTTAACTAAACTTATCTTGGTTATCATTTCACAATATCTATAAGTCAGGTCATGCTGTACATCTCAAAGTTACACTCTATGTCAATTAGATCTCAACAAAACTGCAAGATAATAAGGTTCTTCCCTATAATCAGTTAATTTCAACATAATGAGTATCTCTGAAGCTTTTGCTTATATTCTGGTCCTGGTTGCCTGAGTGCTCCTTGCTCCTTCCCTTCAGGAGATGAGATTGTTGAGGTCAAGGATGTCTCCTGTCTTAGTGCTGTGTCAGGGAGGGGAAGGGTTCTCATTCCAGTTCTTTGTGTGACGTCATCCTGGCCACTTAATCTTCCAGTACAGTGACACAGTGAAACCCTTTCAGCCTAATGGATTCAGGCACATCTTTCCTGGGCTGATAGCCAGAAATGGATTGATGTCCTGGTTTGGAAGGAGAAGGAAAGCACAAAGACTTTTTCCAGTCAAGGAAGAAACAAGAGAAAAAAGAAGTACAGTTTCTGTCAATGGCTCTCAGTGAGGATTTTTCCTTAAAATCTCAGTGATGCTGTGCAATGTTGTGAAAGTGTTTTATAAAGCCAGGAAGGGCTAGCTGTGCTTAACGAGGTCATTCGATTTTAATGCCTTACTTGGGACCGTTGCTATTTTGGGCCCAATAAGGAGTCTGCAGTGGTACACGTGAGCAAATTTAAAAAGGTAAATCATGTCTATAATGTGAACAGTTTAGAGAGCGAGTGTTAAGAAGAAAGCCAGTCAGCCAGTGAGATGTAATCTTGGATAGAATGGTTAACATTTTCCAGGGGAGAAGGGTACACGAAAGACAGAGCCAGCCATGTTTATAGATGTTCTGCCTATAGCGCTGAGGTGTAATTTGAGAAACCCAAAGACCTGTCTCATTGGATATATGTCTTTGGAAAGTTCATGTACTTCCTGCCTTTATCTGGACTTAAAAGTCTTTCTGAATCTGCCTTGGATGAGCAGTATGACCTTGCACTAGTGCCTTATCTTTCCAGCCTTTTGAAGGATATTTCTAAGATGTTTAACTGCTTTGTGACTCTCTACAGTTCTTCATGAGAAATGCTTTTAACTGAGTGGACAGCTGGTGTCAATAATTAATTTCAAAAATGAAATGAAAAACCCAGACTTGTTCCAGAAAGGATTTAAGGTGTCTTGCCATCACTTTATTTCTTGGACTTGCATACTACATGAGGACATTGTTGACCCAGCCCTGCACCATGGCTGCCACCTTCAACTAAACTGAGACATGGTCTGGGATTTCAGAGATTCTCAAGAGTATTTTAGATTGCTTCGAAGATTGATCGGCAGCACAGATTCAGTTCAGTTCAGTTCAGTCGCTCAGTTGTGTCCAACTCTTTGCGACCCCATGAATCGCAGCATGCCAGGCCTCCCTGTTCATTACCATCTCTCAGAGTTCACTCAGACTCACGACCATCGAGTCTGTGATGCCATCCAGCCATCTCATCCTTTGTCGTCCCCTTCTCCTCCTGCCCCCAATCCCTCCCAGCATCACAGTCTTTTCCAATGAGTCAGCTCTTCACATCAGGTGGCTAAAGTACTGGAGTTTCAGCTTTAGCATCATTCCTTCCAAAGAAATCCCAGGGCTGATCTCCTTCAGCATGGACTAGTTGGATCTCCTTGCAGTCCAAGGGACTCTCAAGAGTCTTCTCCAACACCACAGTTCAAAAGCATCAATTCTTTGGTGCTCAGCCTTCTTCACAGTCCAACTCTCACATCCATACATGGCCACAGGAAAAACCATAGCCTTGACTAGACGGACCTTAGTCAGCAAAGTAATGTCTCTGCTTTTGAATATACTATCTAGGTTGGTCATAACTTTTCTTCCAAGGAGTAAGCGTCTTTTAATTTCATGGCTGCAGTCACCATCTGCAGTGATTTTGGAGCCCCCAAAATAAAGTCTGACACTGTTTCCACTGTTTCCCCATCTATTTCCCATGAAGTGATGGGACTGGATGCCATGATCTTCGTTTTCTGAATGTTGAGCTTTAAGCCTACTTTTTCACTCTGCTCTTTCACTTTCATCAAGAGGCTCTTTAGCTCCTCTTCACTTTCTGCCATAAGGGTGCTGTCATCTGCATATCTGAGGTTATTAATATTTCTCCCAGCAATCTTGTTTCCAGCTTGTGTTTCTTCCATTCCAGCGTTTCTCATGATGTACTCTGCATATAAGTTAAATAAGCAGGGTGATGAATATTCCCTGATAGCTCAGTTGGTAAAGAATCTGCCTGCAATGAAGGAGACCCCGCTTTGATTCCTGAGTTAGAAAGATTTCCTGGAGAAGGGATAGGCTACCCACTCTAGTATTCTAGCCTAGAGAATTCCATGGACTGTATAGTCCATGGGGTTTCAAAGAGTTGGACATGACTGAGCGGCTTTCACTTTCACAGGTGATTAAGATTTTTATACAGAAATAGACTATATTAAATATAAAACATCATTCACATTATAGCCAGTTAGAAAACATCATTCACATAATAGAAATAGCCAAGAAAACATGAAAAAATAAAAACACAAATAACTACCTTCATATTCATTTTAGGAACGATCAATCACTGCCTATCTATTATTTTCATCTCAACTATATGTCAAAAACAAACTTTGACTCACTATAAATATTTTCATAGAAGCAAAGTCAATTGGTTATATTATAGCTTATGTTTGTCTCAAACTCTTAGAAGTTTTTAAGAAGATTTGACCCTAAAAGCTCATTCAGGACTTTCAATTTCTTACAGAAAAATGACAGGACCTCTAATTTTCCACACTCTTTCAAAAAGCATGTATATCAGGTCACTCAGATGGTAAAGAATCTGCCTGCAGTGCAGGAGACCTGGGTTCAATACCTAGGTTGGAAATATCAGCTGAAGAGGAGAATGGCTACCCACTCCAGTATTCTTGCTTGAAGAACCCCATGGACAGAGGAACCTGGTGGGTTACAGTCCATGGGGTCGCAAAGAGTCAGACACGACTGAGTGACTAACACAATAAGGAAAGTAAATAAAATCTATAATTCAAGCTTGCAGTATAACTAAGAGACAGGAAATAGTGCCATTCAAAAATAGGAGAGAATTGAAAGCAGCAAGGCCACCCTGTGAGCTCTGTTGCAGTGGAGAGTTAGGCAGATACTAATGGTGGAGGAATGATGGTAAAATCTCCCGCCATGAAAAGATGGCCCCCTGCCACTCGCCCCATGAGTGGAGAAATACTGAGAACGCTATACCCATGCCATCACCGTTCATATGATGACTTTTCATCACATGTCCCCTCAAGTCATGAAATGGAAGCTACTTACCCTCAGCTCTGTGGCCTCCTTGCCATAAATGTCTGACTTCAATTGAATTTCAGGAAAGAGAAGAATCCAGAATATGGATATGCTGTAGGACAGCTGACCTGTATTCTAAAGAGGACTCAGCATCATGAAGAACCAAGGGAAGTGCAGATCTGGTTTCAGGTGAGAGGCAATAATGAGACATAGTAATCAAATATTAATATATGAGTTTTGGCAGAAGCCTGGATGAGTGCAAAGCTGCACTGGCCACTTGGCACAAGGGCAGGGAAATTTTAGTACAACAGCAATGTTATTGAATTAATGCTGGTCTTTTTAGATGTGGCGTGGTGACATGGTTGTATATGAGAGCACCCATGTTCATGAGAGATGCAGGGAATGAATGGAGAAGTTAGAGGTGAACTGACATGAAGTCTGGAGTGTGTTTTCAGGCGATTTGGCCAAAGGGAAGTAAGTCTCTAAACAGGGAGAGATGGCATGGACATGATAAGATTAGCAGCTGTTGAGTCTAGTGTGGGGTATACACTTATATCAACCATTTTGCAGGTTTAATTTTTTCCAAAGGGAATTTCAGGCATCTTTCCTTAAACCTTTGAGACATTTAGCAGCCTCCTGCAAACTTTCTGGTAACATTTGCCAGGTACTCATCCCTCCATAGATGCTTACTGTCTCCAAGGCAAGCACAGAGAGAGAAAGATAACAAGGAAGCTTGTATCACCTGCAAATTCCTAGTTTGCATCATGCAACTGTTATGCCCATTTGGAGTTTCTTTGGCATGGTGTTTCTTAAAGTGTGACCTAGGAACCTCTTGTGAGCCTGATTAATACTGGGTCTGCCCCATAATCTGCTGGAACTCTGGAGGTGGGACCCAAGAGTTGGGATCTTAGCAAGCTACATGGGATTCTTTTGCACCCTCAGCCTTGCTCTAGCACTTTCTCCATGGTTACTACCACCAAATTCATCCCTAACAGGCATATAGTATGAACATTACTTAGCACTTAGCAGGCTACATTAGAATTTACACAACACATCCAGGGAGAAAATGCTCCCTGATGAGGAAGCTGTTTCATCCACTGCTGTTCCACCAAACTTGTAGTTTGGCCTGTGACACTGACCTCTGACTCAAATGCAATTAATTCCTACAAGAATCACAGCTTCCTTCTCTCCCTTTCTCTACCCACTCTCGTTCTCCCACACAATTATTCAGAACATTGATTGTCATGTTTAAATAGAACAGCAGCTTTCACATTGATTTCTTCACACGGGGTTAACATTTTACATTAACTAGGATGAAGGCATATTAACCTAACACTATCCACTGCAATGAAAAAAAACTAGTGCCTAGCAAAAATAAGGAGGAATTCAACTCTGATGAGTGTTGAGGAAAACATATATAAGAACTATATGCATAGTGGAACTATGTCTGGCAGGTAGTTTAAAAAACTTTTCTAGTTCAGAAATTGTTCCTGGAAAAAAAAAAAGGAAAAAAAATTAATACTCTATTCGTAAATAACTGAGTCCATATGGACAAACGCTTGATTATGGCTACTGGAATATCACCCTTAGTCATTTGCACTGGAGTTTCTCATAATACAATACCCCTTGAGCCTCCGGGAAGCAAATACCACTCCCCCAGCTCAGTCAGGGACACTTGGGGTTAAGATCTCAGTGAAGAGATCATCAATAATGTAATACCATTTCTGTAATCTTTGCTGCTCATCTGTGACAAGTGAAGAACCCCTGGGGGAAGGAGAGGATGGAGTGACAGCTAGTGGACATGGAGTTATTTTGGGGTTTAAGGAAAATGTTCAACTAATTGTGATGACTGTATAACTGTGAATATAGTAAAAACCATCCAGTTGCACCTTTTAAATGGGTGAATTGTATGGTCTGTGAATTGTCTCTCCATAAAGCTTGTAATACTGCATATATCTTTTAAATCACTGGAAACATCTAGAGGAACAAATATCAGAGGAGAGTGAGGCCTGTTTGCGAATTATAATCTGACTCTGACCAGGGATCAAAGGCTAAGCATCTGAAAAGCTAAGGACAAATTGCAAGAAATGTTGTTATCCAAGTTGGGAGGAGACTAATCATGAAACTTTTCAGGAAGCATAGATAAAAATGATAAAAAAAAAAAAGACCTATTTCTTTGGCATCACCTACTCATTACTTCTGTGTTTTTTAAATTGGTAAAGTAACCAGAAGGAACATAAAGAGGAGGTGAGAGTGTGAGATGCATTTCCATAAAAATTTCATATATTATTATTTTTTAAATATGCAGCATTTCACAGGAGCTGACACTGAGATGATGTGGGTGGACTGAGATGAGTGAGACTGTTCATGTACTGTTACCATAATAATTGAATTTTCAGAAACAGCAATTCATAGATAGGCAGCTGTGACTGCTAGCTTGTATCCCTGCTGCCTCTTAATGTTTCAGGGGCTTCAAAGCCCTCTGCCTCAGTTTGTTTGTGTTTATAGGGCTTGGGGACAGTACTGCCTTTAAACAGTGTCACCCCAAACCCTGAGATCTTGGAGATGGGAGAAGGGGTGGAAAAACAACAAGAGGTGACTATTAAATAGAGAACCCCGAGAGCCTCAAAAATATAATAGAACCAAACTGTCTGACTCCTCTTGGGACAAAGCAGGGGCCAGCTGGGATATGAAGTCTGGGTGTCTGGGTCAAGACATCGCATTTCCTGGGGCTGTGGGGGTGGAGCTGAGAGAACTCTGGGGTGCCTCGGGGAGAACCCAAAGCAGAAGTTGGGCAAATTGTTCAAGTCAGTGGCTGATGAGAAGAGGCTGGGCCATGAGGGAGAATGGGATGCACAGGCTCGGGGGAGAAACCCTGAGACAGGAGGTTTGAAGCAGAGGGCAGAGTTGGGGTTAAGCAGAGGCAGCTTCAGGGGACTTCAGAGAGCTGTGGGTGCTTTCAAGTTGGATGAAGAGAGGCTAGGATGGGGAAGGAAGTGTTTGTGACTCAAACTCCTATTCCTTGTTCCTTCTCAACTCTTGCTCAGACCAAATCAGAGAATCATGGAATCTAGTGGCTTCCCAGCCAGGTAGTTAGCGAAACCTCCAAGGAGAATGCTGTTTCATAACCCCTGGGATGGTAGCCAAAGCACTGCTAAACCATCCACACCACCAAAAAATTCTTCCTTCAGAGTGCTGCCTGTGAAACCTATTTCTGACCTTGGCCATCGACAGGCTGGGTTATATCAGCACAGCAGGTGCATGTGCAGGAAGACAAGCTAAGTGTCAGCCTGGTCCTTTTGTTGTTTTTTGTAAAGTGAGAGCTGCCTTATCGGGCTACTGTGAGGACTAAGATGAGATGCCTAACGCATGCAGACAAGTCATTGGCACAAGATGTGCGTTGCTTTCAGCATCAGAACAGTATTTGTGTTAGTATTTGTGTTGCTCTTAGTTATACTTCCCTGGTGGCTCCAGACAGTAAAGCGTCTGTCTACAATGTGGGAGACCTGGGTTCGATCCCTGGGTCAGGAAGATTCCCTGGAGAAGGAAATGGCAACCCACTCCAGTACTCTTGCCTAGAAAATCCCATGGACGGAGGAGCCTGGTGTCCATGGGGTCGCAAAGAGTCGGACACGACTCAGCGACTTCACTTTAGTTATACTGAGGCCTGTATCCCAAGGTTTGTGCTAATCACAAGAGGCTTCTATCTGGCAATTAATGATGTCCTTAGATTTCTTAATGGGCTTCCCTGGTGGCTTAGTAGTAAAGAATTTGGCTGCAATGCAGGAGACTCAGGTCCCAGGAATGGAAAGATCCCCTGGAGAAGGAAATGGCAACCCACTCCAATACTCCTGCCTGGGAAATCCCATGGACAGAGGAGGCTGGTGGGCTAGAGTTCATGAGGTTGCAAAAGAGTCAGACACGACTCTTAGGGACAACAACAACAGATTTCTTGGTAACACTGGTGACCAAGAAGATGTGGTTATCAGCCTGTCGAGTACTTTTTGTGTGATCAGCCCTCTGGTGTGGTGTCTTGAAGGCGAGGTCCTGGAAGCTGAACAGGCCTTTTTCTATCCAAAGTGGTCCTTTTAAAATTTAATTCAGATCATGTCACTCCTCTAATCAAGTCTTTGCAATGACTCCCCATCTGAGTCAGGGTAAGGCCAACGTGGTTAGGAAGGTCTGCCATCCCCAGAGGATCTGGCTCCCATGACCTGCCTGGTCTCACCTTCACAGCCCCCTCGCTCGCCCCTTTGGCCACACTGGACTATGCATCATGCTCCAAAGAGGCGTTTCCATGGCAGCCACCCTCTGTTCGGAGCATTCTCCCCTCAGTGATCTCACTGAGGCACTACCTCAGCTCTTTCCAGTCTTTACTCAGATCACCCACACAGGGTCCACCCTCCTCAAATTGCCTCCCTTTCCCTTCCACTCCCAACACCCTTTCCTGCCTTTTCTATTAGGATTTCTCACCTTCTAATACAATATCAAGTTTACATAGCTGGCTTATTGTTTATCTTCTCTCTCTAGACTATAAACTCTACCCAGGCAAAGATTTTAGTTTGGTTTGGGTTTCACTGCTGTATGCTGAGTACCTAGAATGGCACCTGTTATGGATTAGGAGGAGTTCAAGACATAAATGCTGAATGAATAGTTGTTTCTTCAGAAGAGATTCAGTTCCAGTATGCAAAGCAAGCCAGCCTCAGACCTGCTCCTTCCAAGTTCTTTTCAGGGTGCCTGTGTGCCTGTGTGCTAAGTTGCTTCAGTCATGTCCGACTTTTTGCAACACTATGGAGTATAGCCTGCCAGGCTTCTCTGTCCATGGGATTCTCCAGGCAAGAATCCTGGAGTGGGTTGCCATGCCCTTCTCTAGGGGATCTTCCTGACCCAGGGACTGAACCCGCATCTCGTATGTTTCATGCACTGGCAGGAGGGTTCTCTACCACAAGTGCCACCTGGGAAACCAGAGAAGTTCATAACTGCTGGGAACCCAGCTGTGGGCTCAATCAGGACATCATACCTGCTTCTTGGAGTGGGTGATCACTCACTGTAACTATTCAGGGAAAAGATGGTTGAACTATGATATTACTTGTAAAACACAGCAGTTTTCTCAGAACTAGTTAATGTGAGTGTCCAACAAAATGAATCTTAGAAAATTTCAGACTTTAGTCTTATAGGAGCTTATAGAACAGCTTTCAGGAAGAAAGAAAAGTGACCTTCAAAATTCTCTTGTAAGAAATCCTCCTACTCCTCTGACTTTTGATTTTTAACCCTATAATGTCCAGTTAACTTTTGAGAAAAAGTAAATATTTAAGAGATTGATTTTAGCTATTTTGGTGACATTAAAACTCTTAGACTCTAATATTAAAATTGGGTAAAAACTGAAAAACTTCATCTTCAGTGTATTTTCTATGACTAAATATAGTTTTTTAGGTGTTCAGTTCAGTTCAGTCGCTCAGTCGTGTCAGACTCTTTGCGACCCCATGAATCGCAGCACGCCAGGCCTCCCTGTCCATCACCGTCTCCTGGAGTTCACTCAGACTCACATCCATCGAGTCCGTGATGCCATCCAGCCATCTCATCCTCTGTCATCCTCTTCTCCTCCTGCCCCCAATCCCTCCCAGCATCAGAGTCTTTTCCAGTGAGTCAACTCTTTGCATCAGGTGGCCAAAGTACTGGAGTTTCAGCTTTAGCATCATTCCTTCCAAAGAAATCCCAGGGCTGATCTTCTTCAGAATGGACTGGTTGGATCTCCTTGCAGTCCAAGGGGCTATCAGGAGTCTTCTCCAACACCACAGTTCAAAAGCAACAATTCTTCAGTGCTCAGCCTTCTTCACAGTCCAACTCTCACATCCATACATGACCACTGGAAAAACCATAGCTTGACTAGGTGGACCTTAGTCGGCAAGGTAATGTCTCTGCTTTTGAATATACTATCTAGGTTGGTCATAACTTTTCTTCCAAGGAGTAACCATCTTTTAATTTCATGGCTGCAGTCACCATCTGCAGTGATTTTGGACCCCCAAAATAAAGTCTGACACTGTTTCCCCTGTTTCCCCATCTATTTCCCATGAAGTGATGGGACCAGATGCCATGATCTTTGTTTTCTGATTGTTGAGCTTTAAGCCAACTTTTTCGCTTTCCTCTTTCACTTTCATCAAGAGGGTCTTTAGTTCCTCTTTACTTTCTGCCATAAGGGTGGTGTCATCTGCATATCTGAGGTTATTGATATTTCTCCCAGCAATCTTGTTTCCAGCTTGTGTTTCTTCTAGTCCAGCGTTTCTCATGATGTACTCTGCATATAAGTTAAATAAACAGGGTGACAGTATACAGCCTTGACGTACTCCTCTTCCTATTTGGAACCAGTCTGTTGTTCCATGTCCAGTTCTAATGACCTGCATACAGATTTCTCAAAAGGCAGGTTAGGTGGTCTGGTATTCCCATCTCTTTGAGAACTTTCCACAGTTTATTGTGATCCACACAGTCAAAGGCTTTGGCATAGTCAATAAAGCAGAAGTAGATATTTTTCTGGAACTCTCTTGCTTTTTCCATGATCCAGTGGATGTCGGCAATTTGATCTCTGGTTCCTCTGCCTTTTCTAAAACCAACTTGAGCATCAGGAGTTCACGGCTCACGTATTGCTGAAGCCTGGCTTGGAGAATTTTGAGCATTACTTTACCAGCGTGTGAAATGAGTGCAATTGTGTGGTAGTTTGAGCATTCTTTGGCATTGCCTTTCTTTGGGATTGGAATGAAAACTGACCTTTTCCAGTCCTGTGGCCACTGCTGAGTTTTCCAAATTTGCTGGCATATTGAGTGCAGCACTTTCACAGCATCATCTTTCAGGATTTGAAATAGCTCAACTGGAATTCCATCACCTCCACTAGCTTTGTTCGTAGTGATGTTTTCTAAGGCCCACTTGACTTCACATTCCAAGATGTCTGGCTCTAGATTAGTGATCACATCATCAAGATTGTCTGGGTCATGAAGATCTTTTCTGTACAGTTCTTCCATGTATTCTTGCCACCTCTTCTTAATCTCTTCTGCTTCTGTTAGGTCCATACCATTTCTGTCCTTTATCGAGCCCATCTTTGCATGAAATGTTCCCTTGGTATCTCTAATTTTCTTGAATAGATCTCTAGTCTTTCCCATTCTGTTGTTTTCCTCTATTTCTTTGCATTGATCACTGAAGAAGGCTTTCTTCTCTCTTCTTGCTATTCTTTGGAATTCTGCATTCAGATGCTTACATCTTTCCTTTTCTCCTTTGCTTTTCCCCTCTCTTCTTTTCACAGCTATTTGTAAGGCCTCCCCAGACAGCCATTTTGCTTTTCTGCATTTCTTTTCCATGGGGATGGTCTTGATCCCTGTCTCCCATACAGTGTCACGAACCTCATTCCGTAGTTCATCAGGCACTCTATCTATCCGATCTAGCCCCTTGAATCTCTTTCTCACTTGGACTGCATCATCATAAGGGATCTGATGTAGGTGGCCGGGGTAGAAGAAAGGGCCCAGGTCTATCTCAAGTCTCAAGTCAGACAGGAGTGGAGAATGTCTCTTGTTTGTGCAGTTAGTAGCCACACTATGAAGCTAAATTTAGGAAGAAGAGGGAGACTCTAAAGAGAATATCCCAATTTAGGCTAGACTGCTAATCTCATTAAGCGTATTTTACTGACACTATCATTAAAACCTTGTATTATGTGTGAGCTTAAAGCAAAGTAGGAACACATTTCCCGCCTGAAGAGAAGAGTTGCCTAGTTTCAAAGAATCAGCTCTTAAAGGCAGGCAACAATAGAACCATCTTTTCACACTCACCAAAATGGCAGCCTGTGTGGGCGGACGGTGCATTGTACTTTTAGATGGTAGCTTGTACTTAGATAAAATAACTGTTTCTTAAGAGGAAAAAAAGAAAGCAGAAAAATACTGATAGAGAAACCCAGGGATTCTATCTCAGTTCACTTGCTCAGTCGTGTCCAACTCTTTGTGACCCCATGAACCACAACATGCCAGGCCTCCCTGTCCATCACCAACTCGTGGAGTCTACCCAAACCCATGTCCATTGAGTCGGTGATGCCATCCAAGCATCTCATCCTCTGTTGTCACCTTCTCCTCCTGCCTTCAATCTTTCCCACCATCAGGGTCTTTTCTAATGAGTCAGCTCTTCGCATCAGATGGCCAAAATATTGGAGTTTCAGCTTCAGCATCAGTCCTTCTGATGAATATTAAGGGTTTATTTCCAAGGGACCCTCGAGATTCTTCTCCAACACCACAGTTCGAAAGCATTAATTCTTGGGCCTTCAGCCTTCTTTATGGTCCAACTCTCATATCCATACATGACTACTGGAAAACCATAGCTTTGATTAGAGGGACCTTTGTTGGCAAAGTAACATCTCTGCTTTTTAATATGCTCTCTAGGTTGGCCATAGCTTTTCTTCCAAGGAGCAAACATTTTTAATCTCATGACTGCAGTTACCATTTGCAGTGATTTTGGAGCCCAAGAAAATAAAGTTTCTCACTGATTCCATTGTTTCCCCATCTACTTGCCATGAAGTGATGGGACTGGATGCCATGATCTTCATTTTTTAAATGTTGAGATTTAATCCAGGTTTTTCAGTCTCCTCTTTCATCTTCATAAAGAACTGCTTTAATTCCTCTTTGCTTTCTGCCATAAGGGTGGTGTCATCTGCATACCTGAGGTTAGTTAATATATCTGAGGTTAGTATAAATGTTAGTAATAATAACTAGAAATAATAGCCATAATCTACCTATTGCTTTCTAAGAGCTAAGCACCAAGATAGGCATCTAACTCTTTGATTTAGCTCTCAAAATAACTAATGTAACAGATAGCGCTCCCCTTCTGGAGATGAGAGAACTAAGGTTTAGTCAAGTTAAAACTTTTTCCTGAGGTTATGTAGAACTAGGCTTAAG
Source organism: Nanger dama (assembly GCA_917880005.1). Lineage (NCBI taxonomy): Eukaryota > Metazoa > Chordata > Mammalia > Artiodactyla > Bovidae > Nanger > Nanger dama. The sequence continues at coordinate 7,443,766 of CAKJTW010000036.1, forward strand.
CTCCGATCTATCTAATTCTAAACACCATGCTTTTGAACATCATGCTATACTGCCTGCCACCTTGCTTCTCAACCTTTCCAGATTCAGCCCCTTCATAGCACACATTTCACATGTTCCTTTATTATTCTAAAATGAAATTCATAGATATTACTGTTAACTAACCTTATAATTTTGAGAAACACCCAATATTCCAAATATAATAAAAAGGAGAAGGAAGTATTTTATAATAATATATATTCAAATATCTAAATAAGGAGGTGTGAGTGCATAAGTATGAAAAGTATGAAAAGAAACAAAGATAGGACACTGAAAAAGGTACTCCCCAGATCAGTAGGCACCCAATATGCTGCTGGAGGTCAGTGGAGAAATAACTCCAGAAAGAATGAAGGGACAGAACCAAAGCAAAAACAATACCCACTTGTGGGTGTAACTGGTGATAGAAGCAAGGTCTGATGCTATTAAGAGCAATATTGGTTAGGGACCTGGAATGTTAGGTCCATGAATCAAGGCAAATTGGAAGTGGCAAACAAGAGATGAATGACAACATTCTAGGAATCAGCGAACTAAAATGGACTGGAATGGGAGAATTTAATTCAGATGACCATTATATCTATTACTAGGGACAGGAATCCCTTAGAAGAAATAGAGTAGCCATCATGGTCAACAAAAGAGTCCAAAATGCAGTACTTGGATGCAATCTCAAAAGCGACAGAATGATCTCTGTTCGTTTCCAAGGCAAACCATTCAATATCACAGTAATCCAAGTCTATGCCCCAACCAGTAACACTGAAGAAGCTGAAGTTGAATGGTTCTATGAAGATCTACAAGACCTTTTAGAACTAACACCCAAAAAAGATGTCCTTTTCATTATAGGGGACTGGAATGCAAAAGTAGGAAGTCAAGAAACACCTGGGGTAACAGGCAAATTTGGCCTTGGAATACGGAATGAAGCAGGGTAAAGGCTAATAGAGTTTTGCCAAGAGAACAAACTGGTCATAGCAAACACCCTCTTCCAACAACACAAGAGAAGACTTCTACACATGGACATCACCAGATGGCCAACACTGAAATCAGACTGATTATTTTCTTTGCAGCCAAAATGAGAAGCTCTCTACAGTCAGCAAAAACAAGACTGGGAGCTGACTGCATCTCAGATCATGAACTCCTTATTGCCAAATTCAGACTTAAATTGAAGAAAGTAGAGAAAACCACTAGATCATTCAAGTATGACTAAATCAAATCCCTTATGATTATACAGTGGAAGTGTGAAATAGATTTAAGGGACTAGATCTGATATACAAGGTGCCTGATGAACTATGGATGGAGGTTCATAACACTACAAGAGACAGGGATCAAGACCATCCCCAAGAAAAGAAATGCAAAATGTAAAATGGCTGTCTGAGGAGGCCTTACAAATAGCTGTGAAAGAAGAGAAGCAAAAGCAAAGGAGAAAAGGAAAGATATACCCATTTGAATGCAGAATTCCAAAAATTAGCAAGGAGAGATAAGAAAGCCTTCCTTGATGATCAGTGCAAAGAAATAGAGGAAAACAACAGAATGGGAAAGACAAGAGATCTCTTCAAGAAAATTAGAGATACCAAGGGAGCATTTCATGCGCAGATGGGCTCGATAAAGGACAGAAATGGTATGGACCTGACAGAAGGAGAAGATATTAAGAAGAGGTGGCAGAATACACAGAAGAACTGTGCAAAAATGATCTTCATGACCTGGATAATCATGATGGTGTGATCACTCATCTAGAGCCAGACATAGGCTTTGGTCATGTCACATGACACTTCTGTCCACTGTGCCCTGAAACACTCAGTGACCTGTTGAACAATGCCTGGGTCCCAAACCAATTCCAGGTTGGCAGAGTTAATCCAATCAAACCACAAGAATGGGGAAGAATGCTGGATAAACAAAACCAACACATTTCTGCTATGGATTTAGACATGTTTGAGTCTGAAATCTCTCAGTATTTATGATTTCCCTGACCTTGTATAATTATTTATCTTTTTGGAACCTGAGGTTTTTCATCTGTGAAATAGTGTACATGACAAATAATGCCATCCAGCTAGGATTCTTGTGATGATGTAATGAGTAAAACAGTGTTGAATAAGACACCTTATTCCATGCAGACTGAAGAAGGTACTCAATATATGGCATCCTGAATCCTGTTCACTTGATATTGAATAACTATATGAAACACTGCACAGTTCCAATGGCCATTATCACAGGAAACCTTAAGGGTATGGCTTGCTTTCTTTGCCACACTATTCGCAGAGGGAATCGCCTTGCCTGGTTCAGTAAACCAAGTTGATGAGTGTCATTAGAGTTACTAAGACGCACACCTGCGTTAGCTACATCAAAGCAGCTGTGTTTATTATCATAATTCAGCAACACTTCCATAGTAATTTCTCACTCATTATTGAGAGGTGGAGAGTTATAGTTCATTTTATTGTAAATATATCCTCTATAATTTCATCATGAAAAAATGAAACACTTGACATTAGCCATGTGCAGCACTCATTGCTGTTATTTCCTTGACTATCCATTGGCCTCTGACTTTACCTTCAGTATTTCTTTGTTTAAAATAAAATAAAATTTTTGTTTTTAGTATTGTTTTGTTTTTCCACTGAATATGTCATCCGAGACCTAACCACAACTTGCCATTCTACTGGGCTTGATACTTTACTAACTGGTTAATGTTTGTAAAGTACTTTCTATCACCAAGATTTTAGAAAAAGGACTTTAGCCTTTCCTGATTAATCTTAATAATGTAGATTAGTGTTTCAGAACTTCATATTTAGCCAGTACAAAAACCATTTAACGTCCAACTACAGCTCCTCACTTTACAAATGTATTTCCATCTTATCCTGCTGGAGTGGATAAGAGAATAAGAGGAAGGCTAATATCTACCTCCTTCACATTTCCTTGCATCTAAGCTTCTGAATGTGATTTAGGTGCCAGTCAGATGCACTCATACAAGATTACCCTGCTTATTTAACTTCTATGCAGAGTACATCATGCAAAATGCCAGGCTGGAAGAAGCACAAGCTGAAATCAAGATTGCCAGGAGAAATATCAATAACCTCAAATATGCAGATGACACCACCCTTATGGCAGAAAGTGAAGAACTAAAGAGCCTCTTGATGAAAGTGAAAGAGGAGAGTGAAAAAGTTGGCTTAAACTCAACATTCAGAAAACTAAGATCATGGCATGCGGTCCCATCACTTCATGTCAAATAGATGGGGAAACAATGGAAACAGTGAGCGACTTTATTTTGGGGGCTCCAAAGTCACTGCAGATGGTGACTTCATTTGTGAAATTAAAAGACACTTCCTCCTTGGAAGAAAAGCTTTGAGCAACCTAGACAGCATATTAAAAAGCAGAGACATTACTTTGCCAACAAAGGGCCATCTCATCAAAGCAATGGTTTTCCAGTAGTCACATGTGGATGTGGGAGTTGGACTATAAAGAAAGCTGAGTGCCAGAGAACTGATGTTTTTGACCTGTCGTGTTGGAGAAGGCTCTCAAGAGTGCCTTGGACTGCAAGGAGATCCAACCAGTCCATCCTAAAGGAAATAAATCCTGAATATTCATTGGCAGGACTGATGCTGAAGCTGAAACTCCAATGCTTTGGCCACCTGATGCGAAGAACAGGCTCATTGGAAACCACCCTGATGGTGGGAAAGATTGAAGGCAGGAGGAGAAGGGGACAACAGAGGATGAGATGGTTGGATGGCATCACCAACTCAATGGACATCAGTTTGAGTAAGCTCCAGGAGTTGGTGATGGACAGGGAAGCCTGGTGTGCTGCAGTCCATGGGGTCGCAAAGAGTCGGACACGACCGAATGACTGAACTAAACTGAACTGCCTCGTATTCCTACCACTGTAATGTATATGGGCTTTATTATGTATGTTGGGCTGATTGAGTAAGAAAATCCAAGAATCTGGGATGAGGAATTTATGTTTTTTACCTGAGTGAGAGAAAAAGATGGAGAAGAGAAGAATGCCATACAAATGAGGAAAATGAAGAAACTGTTAGTAAAGAGGGCTTCCCTGGTGGCTTAGGTGGTAAAAAAAAAAATCTACCTGCAATGGGAGAGACCTGAGTTCAAACCCTGGGTTGGGAAGATCCCCTGGAGGAGGGCATGGCAATCCACTCCAGTATTCTTGCCTGGAGAATCCCCATGGACAGAGGAGCCTGGTGGGCTATAGTCCATGGGGTTGCAAAGAATCGGACACAATTGAGCGACTAAGCACACACAGCATATTGATAAAGAGCAGAGAGTAAGGAAGAAAATTTAAAACACAGTATAGTAGGAAGGAAAGGGGAAGAAATTTGAAGAAATGTTGCCATTGATAATGAATTAGATGTCCTTGCAAAATCTTTGCATACTGTGGAATGATACTAAATTTTTAGTGATAGAATATAAGGTTGTATGAACCATGTCATTGAACTAACCATGTCATTGAACTAAGTGTCTGATCAGTTCAGGTCAGTTGCTCAGTTATGTCCAACTCTTTGCAACCCCATGGACTGCAGCATGCCAGACTTCCCTGTCCATCACCAACTCCTGGAGCTTACTCAAACTAATGCTCATTGAGTTGGTGATGCCATCCAACCATCTCATCCTCTGTCATCCCCTCTCCTGCCTTCAGTCTTTCCCACCATCAGGGTCTTTTCCCATCGGTCAATTCTTCTCATCAGGTGGCCAAAGTATTGGAGTTTCAGCTTAAACATCAATCCTGCCAATGAATATTCAGGGCTGATTTCCTTTCGGAAGGACTGGTTGTATCTCCTTGTAGTTCAAGGGACTCTCAAGAGTCTTCTCCAGCACCACAGTTCAAAAGCATTAATTCTTTGGCACTCAGCTTTCTTTATAGTCCAACTCCCACATCCGTACATGACTACTGGAAAACCATTGCTTTGACAAGATGGCCCTTTCTTGACAAAGTAATGTCTCTGTCTTTTAATACACTTTCTAAGTTGGTCAAAGCTTCTCTTCCAAGGAGGAGGCATCTTTTAATTTCATGACAGCAGTCACCATCTGCAGTGACTTTGGAACCCCCCAAATAAAGTCTCTCACTGTTTCCACTGTTTCCCCATCTATTTGCCATGAAGTGATGGGACTGCATGCCATGATCTTAGTTTTCTGAATGTTGAGTTTTAAGACAACTTTTTAAATTTTGTTTTTTGATATAAGTTTATTTATTTTAACTGGAGGCTAATTATTTTACAATATTGTATTGGTTTTGCCATACATCAACATGAATCTGCCACAGGTATACATGTGTTCCCCCATCCTGAACCCCCCCCTCCCACCTCCCTCCTCATACCATCCCTCTGGGTCATCCCAGTGCACCAGCCCCAAGCACGCTGTATCGTGCATCGAACCTGGACTGTAAGCCAACTTTTTCACTCTCCTCTTTCACTCTCATCAAAAGGCTTTTTAGTTCTTCTTCACTTTCTGCCGTAAGGGTGGTGTCATCTGCATATCTGAGGTTATTGATATTTCTCCCAGCAATCTTGATTCCAGCTTGTGCTTCATCCAGCCTGGCATTTCGCATGATGTACTTTGTATAGAAGTTAAATAAGCAGGATGACAATATACAACCTTGACTTACTCCTTTCTCTATTTAGAATCCATCTGTTGTCCCATGACCAGTTCTAACTGTTGCTTCTTGACCTGCATACAGATTTCTCAGGAGGCAGGTCAGGTGGTCTGGTATTCCCATCTCTTTAAGAATTTTCCACAGTTTGTTGTGATCCACACAGTCAAAGGCTTTGGCATAGTCAATAAAGCAGAAGTAGATTTTTTTGAAACTCTCTTGTTTTTAAATGATCCAATGGATGTTGGCAATTTGATCTCTGGTTCCTCTGCCTTTTCTAAATCCAACTTGAACATCTGGAAATTCTCGGTTCATGTACTATTAAAGCCTGGCTTGGAGAATTTTGAGCATTACTTTGCTAGAGTGTAATGCGAGTACAATTGTGCAGTAGTTTGAACATTCTTTGGCATTGCCTTTCTTTTTAAAAAAAATTTTATTTTTACTTTATTCTGCTTTACAATACTGTATTTGTTTTGCCATATATTTACATGAATCAGCCACAGGTGTACAAGAGCTCCCAATCCTGAAACCCCCTCCCACCTCCCACCCCATATCATCTCTCTGGATCATCCCCGTGCACCAGCCCCAAGCATCCTGTATCCTGTATCGGACATAGACTGGTGCTTCGTTTCTTACATGATAGTATAAATGTTTTAATGCCATTCTCCCAAATCATCCCACCCTCTCCCTCTCCCTCAGAGTCCAAAAGTCCGTTCTATACCTCTGTGTCTCTTTTGTTGTCTCACATACAGGGTCATCATTACTGCCTTTCTAAATTCCATATATATGTGTCAGTATACTGTACTGGTGTTTTTCTTTCTGGCTTACTTCACTCTGTATAATCGGCTCCAGTTTCATCCATCTCATTAGAACTGAGTCAAATGTATTCTTTTTAAGGGCTGAGTAGTACTCCATTGTGTATATGTACCACAGCTTTCTTATCCATTCATCTGCTGATGGACATCTAGGTTGTTTCCATGTCCTGGCTATTATAAACAGTGCTGCAATGAACACTGGGGTACATGTGTCTCTTTCAATTTTGGTTTCCTCAGTGTGTATGCCCAGCAGTGGGATTGCTGGGTCATAAAGCAGTTCTATTTGCAATTTTTTAAGGAATCTCCACACTGTTCTCCATAGTGGCTGTACTAGTTTGCATTCCCACCAACAGTGTAAGAGGGTTCCCTTTTCTCCACATCCTCTCCAGCACTTATTGCTTGTAGATTGAATTGAAAAATAAAAGTCATATGATTATCTCAATAGATGCAGAGAAGGCCTTTAACAACATTCAACGTCCATTTATAATAAAAAACTCTCCAGAAAACAGGAATAGAAGGAATGTACCTCAACATAATAAAAGCTAGATATGACAAACCCACAGCAAACATTATCCTCAATGGTGAAAAATTGAAAGCATTTCCCCTAAAGTCAGGAACAAGACAAGGGTGCCCACTTTCACCACTACTATTCAATATAGTTCTGGAAGTTTTGGCCACAGCAATCAGAGCAGAAAAAGAAATAAAAGGAATCCAAATTGGAAAAGAAGAAGTAAAACTCTGACTGTTTGCAGATGACATGATCCTCTACATAGAAAACCCTAAAGACTCCACCAGAAAACTACTAGAGCTAATCAATGAATATAGTAAAGTTGCAGGATATAAAATCAACACTCAGAAACCCCTTGCATTCCTATACGCTAATCATGAGAAAGTAGAAAAAGAAGTTAAGGAAACAATTCCATTCACCATTGCAACGAAAAGAATAAAATACTTTGGCATTGCCTTTCTTTGGGATTCAAATGAAAACTGACATTTTCCAGTCCTGTGGCCACTGCTGAGTTTTCCAAATTTGCTGGCATATTGAGTGCAGCACTTTTACAGCATCATCTTTTAGGATTTGAAATAGCTCAACTGGAATTCCATCCCCTCCTTTAGCTTTGTCTGTAGTGTTGCTTCCTAAGGCCCACTTGACTTCTCATTACAGGATGTCTGACTTTAGGTGAGTGATCACACCATCGTGATTATCTGGGTCATGAAGATCTTTTTGCATAGTTCTTCTGTGTATTCTTGCCACCTCTTTGTAATATCTTCTGCTTCTATTAGGTCCATACCATTTCTGTCCTTTATTGTGCCCATCTTTAGTAAGTCTCCTGTAGTGTTCCAGTTAACCAGGCAATGTAACAACCCAGAACTTAGTGGCATAAAACAAATAATCAATTGCCTACTGAGGTTTTGTGGAAATTGTATTGCAAAACAAACAAACAAACAAACCCTCTGAGCTCAGAATAAAAACCTTTTGCCTATTACAGTTTTAAAGCAAGCTTTGGGTCTCTAAGCTTTCCCTGGCTTCAATTGGGCTGGATGGATTTCTAGGCGGCATAGTCCTCAGTGCCTGTTTCACATGTTGCTATGGAGGATGATAGAAAAGGAAGAACTTCCTAGAGGGAAGATTCAGGGGCCAGGAAGAATAGTGGGAAGGAGTTCCTCCCAGAATGTAGAATGTGCATCAAATCAAGGGAATTTCCCCTACACAAGTCACAAGAAACCTCAGAATGTCTGAAGAATGTCATCATTGCTGTGGACAAGAGACTGTTGTGTGTTTTCCACTCTTCATTTTTCTGTATGGGAGCTTTTTCTTCTGTCCCTGCTCAATCATTGTGTATTGGGAGTAGGGGCATGGAGTGGCAGACAATCTGTCTTTTTAGTCAGAAAGATCACTGGATGGTACATATAGATCTGATGGTGAAGGTGCTTTGTCACTTGAAGACTCTGAGCTTAGCCCTAGGATTAGTGACTGAGTGTGACTTTGTCTCCCTTGTGGAGGGATTGAAGGTGTTCTCTTTGTAGTAGGACCCAAAGGATGGTGCGTGCATAACTGTGAACCAAGCCCATTCTTTCCTCCCCTTCCTGGGTTCTGGATTAAACTGTATTTCCCAGCGTGCTTTGCAGTTAGGTATAGCCAACTGAGAGCTTTCCAATGGAATGTGAGAAGTCTCTTCTCAGCCAAAACGGGCTAACAAAGCACATGTGCCTTTTCCAACCTCTCTCTTTTCACACTGCCTGCTAAATGCAGGAGATTCCAAGATGACAGAGGAGGGCAATCCACAGAATGGAAACAACCTGATTCTCTGAATGACCATACTGAAGGCAACCACTAACCAGGAACACTAATGTTGGACTGGAAAGTGAGCAAGAAATAAAAGTGTATTGTGTCAGGCTACTAAAATGTTAGGATTTATTTCTTCAGCAGCTGAATGTTAATCTAATTAATACAATGAGTATGGGTGGATACATAAAGAAATCATTAGTCTACTCCAATGATTGGCTTGGTTTTTACCTAATGGCCTGAGGCCATTGGTTAGGTATCTGGCCAAAAAGGGGATAGCAGTAGCAGTATTTCTTAATAAGATTAATATAAATATTAATTAGATTTCTTTGTTTGCAAGCTTTATTTACCCCAATAAATAGCAGTACAACTTATGTTGAATTGTTAAATTTTGAATTCTTACATTTACCATAAATACTCAATGACTTGATTTGTTCTATTTTATGAAACATGAATATGTGAAATATATGAGTTTGAAAGCAACATTTTTAAGCACAGAAGAAAAAGGAAATATTTGCTTATAACAAACAAATGTTCATTTTAGAAACAAATGCATTTTATTAGTAGTATATCATATTTCTATTCAGTTATCATGATACAGATTGATTTTTATCAATCCAGTTAGCTGTCTTCATGGCCGCTTTCATGTTCCATCTTTGTCCATTTCATATTTATCTCACTATCTCTAGCACCTAGCAAGATGCCTTATACATAGAGCCTAATTAATATTTGGGAAACTGAACTTAATTGAAAAATATGAAATTACAAGTGATGCAGAACAAGTCTAAAGATCCTTTATTTATTTGTCCTAGTGATAAAAATTTTGTTGTGTTCCTGGAAAAGTCATTTTATAACAGAAAGGACATTTTTGCCGATGAATCATTTGAAACGTCTCTGTCTTTCATTTCATTCCATTAATGCCTTGGAAGTTTTTCATTTCATAATTTAATATTCAAAAGTGCATGAGTATTGAATCACAGTGAAAGCTTTTAACTGGGCTTTTATTGCATTGAGATCTTGTAGGTGAATAAATATTATTTGGCCTTGCTCTCAAAAATAAGCATCATTAAAATCACTGAAATTATTAAAGCCATGTTGTGTCTTCTTAAACCTTTCTTGGATCATTTCTTGTCCTCATTCTTTACTACAGGTATTAACAATCCCACTGAACAGAACCCAGAGCCAAGGTTACAGGGATTCACTCCAGACCATTTTGTAGCTGTTTGTAGCTGCTCACTAAGACAGCTCTCCTCTGCGTCCTGCTCTCTCCCTGGTACCTAATGCCTAACAGCTGCATTAGCTCACCCTTGTTACTGAGCGCTGAAAGATGATGCACTTTTCTCAGCATGCCTGGTGCATCAACAGATGCCCTCATGGCCTTAAAATATCAAAGTACCTTCCCAAGTGTGTGAGCTTTCCTGAGGGGCAGGTGCTAGATCAGAACAGCACATACTTTGGCATCACAAGGCCCAGCCTCTGATCCACACTACTCGATAGATTTTGTTTCACCCATGCAGTCTCACATATTGCAACAAATTGAGTCAGCCTTGCAGAGTGCTTTCACCGGATCACCTGCTAGAACTATTATTTATCAATTCCTCTCTCTCTCCTTTACACCTGCTAAAATATAATCCTCTGCTGAGAAACTTCATCTTCTCTCTGAAGGCAAAGGCATGAAGTAATTCATCATTGCAGGGCCATTGCTGGGGCTTCCCAGGTGGCACTAGGAGTAAGGAAGCTGCCTTCCAGTGCAGGAGACATGAGAAATGCAGGTTCGATCCCTGGGTCGGGAAGATCCCCTGGAGGAGGGCATGGCAACCCACTCCAGTGTTCTTGCCTGGAGAATCCCATGCACAGAGGAGCCTTGTGGTCTACCGTCCATAGTGTCACAAAGAGTCGAACACAGCTGAAGTGACTTAGCATGCACACACAGGGCCATTGTTATGGACTGAACATTTATGTCCCTCCCCAGTTCATATGCTGAAGCCCTGGTCCCTGATTTGATGGGATTTGGGTGTGGGACCCTTGTGTGTGAGTTGGGTTTGGAGCAAGTCTTGGGAGTGGGGACCCTATGATGAGTTGGGGGCTCTCCTGAGGGTATGCTCCAACTGCCACATGAGGAGATAACAAGATTCTGTCAGATGATCCCCAGAAACACTCTTCTTGGTTTTCAGACTACTATATTTTCTGCCAAACATTACTTTGCTGTCAAAATAAAGTAATTGAGAGAGCCCTCATGACAGGAGGTACTTTGTAAGAACTTAAATAGGAGTCAGCCCCTTCTTTTCTGAAGGAAAAATTGGGGGTGGGGGGTAAATACAAAAGCTTTTAAATGTTCAGATCCATGGATCCAAGAAATATGGACTATGGTCAAGAAATATAAATTAAAAAAATTTTTAATTATGTCAATGTTGAAGGTATTAATTTATACATAATATATAGTGTGACAAAATTGTTGTTAATCATAACTGAATCTCTTTTTTATCATAGTTGCTTTACAATGTTGTGTTAGTTTCTGTTCTGTAGCCAAGTGAACCAGTTATAGGTATACATAGTAAAAGTGAAAGTGGCTCAGTCGTGTCCGACTCTCTGCGCCCCATGGACTATATAGTCCATGGAATTCTCCAGGCCAGAATACTGGAGTGGGTAGCTTTCACTTCTCCAAGAGATCTTCCCAACCCAGGGATCAAAGCCAGGCCTCCCGCACTCCAGGCAGATTCTTTACCAGCTGAGCCACCAGGGAAGCCAAAAATACTGGCATGGGAGCCAATCCCTTCTTCAGCGGATCTTCCCAACCCAGGAATTGAACTGGGTTCTCCTGATACATATACATATATCCCCTCTTTCTTAGATTTCCTTCCCATTTGGGTCACTGCAGATCACTGAGTAGAGTTCCCTGCACTACACAGTAGGTTCTTACTAGTTATCTATTTTATACATGGTAATGTATATATTAATAATGTAATGTATATATCACAGCAAACTGTGGAAAATTCTTAAAGAGATGGGAATACCAGACCACCCGACCTGCCTCTTGAGAAATCTGTATGCAGGTCAGGAAGCAACAGTTAGAACTGGACATGGAACAACAGACTGGTTCCAAATAGAGAAAGGAGTATGTCAAGGCTGTATATTATCACCCTGCTTATTTAACTTCTATACAGAGTACATCATGCGAAATGCCAGGCTGGATGAAGCACAAGCTGGAATCAAGATTGCTGGGAAAAATATAAAAACCTAAGATATACAGATGATACCACTCTTATGGCAGAAAGCAAGGAAGAACTAAAGAGCCTCTTGATGAAAGTAAAAGAGGAGAATGAAAAAGTTGGCTTAAAATTCAACATTCAGAAAACTAAGATCATGGCATGCAATCCCATCACTTCATGGCAAATAGATGGGGAAACAGTGGAAACAGTGGCAGACTTTATTTTACTGAACCAAATTCACTGCAGATGGTGACTGCAGCCATGAAATTAAAAGTTGCTTCCTCCTTGGAAGAAAGCTTTGACCAACCTAGACAGTATATTAAAAGCAGAGACGTTACTTTGCCAACAAATGTCCATCTCGTCAAAGCTGTGGTTTTTCCACTAGTCTTGTATGGATGTGAGTTGGACTATAAAGAAAGCTGAGTGCCAAAGAATTGATGCTTTTGAACTGTGGTGTTGGAGAAGACTCTTGAGAGTCCCTTGGACTGCAAGAAGATCCAACCAGTCCATCCTAAAGGAAATCAGTCCTGAATATTCATTAGCAGGACTGATGCAGAAACTGAAACTCCAATACTTTGGCCACCTCGTGCAAAGAACTGACTGATTGGAAAAGACCCTGATGCTCAGAAAGACTGAAGGCAGGAGGAGAAGGGGACAACAGAGGATGAGATGGTTGGATGGCATCACTGACTCAATGGACATAAATTTGAATAAACTCTGGGAGTTGGTGATGGACAGGGAGGCCTGGTGTGCTGCAGTCCATGGGGTTGCAACAAGTCGGACACAACTGCGCAACTGAACTGAATGTATATATGTCAGTTCTAATCTCCTAATTTGTCTCCCTCCCCCCACCTCTTGGTAACCATACATTTGTTCTCTACATCTGAGACTGTATTAAATATTGCTATGTAGAAGTAAGTCAGAAAGAGAACAACAAATATTGCATAATATTGCTTATATGTGGGATATAAAAAGTGGTACAAATGAATTTATTTGCAAAGAAAATGTACACATTTTAAAGCAATCCCACATGATAGCCATTCAGCTATCTCAGAACCAGGAATACAGGAGCCCATGTGTGTTTGGGTATGTATGTGTGTGTTGGTGTTGTTCAGTTGCTGAGTCATGTGGGGGTATATATTTCTTCCCATGCAGCTACTTTTTAATATTTTCTCAAGGACTCACTTTTAGCTTTTATATATACACACAATAAAAATTTCTTAATCTTGAAATTACTGATATTTTGGATGATGTAATTCTTTGTTTGGGGTCACTGTCTCATGCACTATAAGATGTTTAGTGATACCTGTGGCCTCTACTCCTTAAATGTCAGTAGCACTTAGCCCTGAGTTGTGACAATCAAATGTCCCCTGAGGAGCAAAATCCCTCCCAGTTGAGAACCACTGACATAGAGTAATTTATTCAGTCATTTCTCCACTGATGAAGAGTCAGGTTATGTTCTGTTCTGCCTCCTCACCATGTGCAATGAAAGTGTCCATACATGTGTCTTTATACAACATTGCTTCTGTTTCCATAGGGTAGACTGTTGGGAACACAATTTCTGGGGAAGTTGGTAAGCACTGTTGAATCCCTTTCCTAAGAGTCTGTATGAATATACATCCCCCTGCAGCGTGGGAAATCCCACTGCAGCGTGGAAAAGTGTCCCTCCATGCACAGCAGCACCAGGCATTAAGTATTCTTTTTTCTTTCTTTCCTATTTGCTAGTCAGATGCATAAAAGCATGGTTTCCCAATGTTGCTTTTATTTTAAAATATTTTGACCATCTGAGACCATGTTGTCATTTATTGCTCATTCACTTTTCATGTTCTCTGAAACTTATCGTGTCCTTTGACTATTTTTATGGGTTATCTGTGTTTTTTCTTTTCATCAATCTGGAGGAATTCTTTGTTGGGGGTGTTAGCCCTTTTCTGTAACTATTGCAAATGGTTTGGTATGTGAGGGTTTTGACTCATTTGAATCATGAGTCAATCATGTATTGTTTGGATTTTTAAAAAGATTTGTTTATTTATTTTGATGTTTTGGCTGAAGTGCATCTTCGGTGCTGCACCCAGGCTTTCTCTAGGTTGTGGTGAGTGGGAGCTCCTCTTGTGGTGCAAGGGCTTCTCACTGAGGTGGCTCCTCTTATTGCAGAACATTGGTTCTAGGCTTCCGTAGTTGTGGTGCATGGGCTTAGTTGCTCTGCAGTATGTGGGATCTTCCTGGACCAGGGATTGAACTGGTGTACCCTGCATTGCAAGGCAGATTCTCAACCACTGGACCACCAGGGAAGCCGTGGATTTGTTTTTCATGCTTTTTTTTTTTTTAAACCAGTGTTGTAAGTTCAAGCTTGTGAGAAGCCTTTCCTTTTTAATATGACATAAGGAAAGTCAAAGGGCTTCCCTGGTGGCTCAGAGGTTAAAGTGTCTGCCTCCAATGTGGGAGACCTAGGTTTGATCCCTGGGTCAGGAAGATCCCCTGGAGAAGGAAATGATAACCCACTCCAGTATTCTTGCCTGGAGAATCCCATGGACAGAGAAGCCTGGTAGGCTACATAGAGCTTGTGAGGTCGCAAAGAGTCGGACATGACTGAGCGACTTCACCACCACCAAGGAAAGTCAAAAGTAGAAGTGACTTGCTCAAGGTTGCATCTTCAGTTAAAGGTAGAACAGAGACAAGACACAGCTCCTTACCCAGGGCTTTCCCCTTACCCATCATTGCCTTCAGGCACCTGTTCTTCCTTCATCCTTCCACCCTCCATCTGTGCATGTTTACAGCTAGTAGAATTAATATGAAAATTCAGGAAAGCAAAGAGTAATAAAATATCATAACACAGAAACAGCCCACATGTGTTGAGCACATAATTTTTCTACATTCCCCCCTTTTTTTTAACAGTAGTCCAAACACCTAAGTAGTACTTAGGGGAAGATTTCTATCCCCCTGGCACATAGGCAGGGTACCAGAGATAGAGCAGATGGCTGTGAGGCTTTCCTGGCTGGGAATTATGCCAGTGAATTCAGCAAGAAAGTGCATACATAGTCTGATAAAGACAGCCAGGAGACTAATATGTTCAGATGGCATAAGGCCTTTTTACAAACTGCTGGGCTGTTTATTCATGGCAGAAGGGAGCAGGGCTTTTAGAAGCTCTGCCTAACCCTTTAAGTATCAGAGCACATTGGAAATCCCTTCCCTGTAAGAGAATGGTTGTATTAGGAAAACACTCCCTGAAACATGCCTGGTAAAATTCTGTGTTTTTGAAAAAAAAAAAAAACCAACCCAAGCCTTTATTCTCTGTATCAAGACACTGGCCCTATTAATTTCTACATACATGATGCAACACAGTTTAGTACATATGTGCAGTTGGATACCCAGATAAACACAGTATGGTAACCAAAAGTTTGCAGGCTTAATAGCACATTGAGAAAAATGGAAGTCAAATGGCCCATATGTGCTATATCACTCCATTAGGCTTCTGTATGGCTTTGGGGAAGCCAATTAAAGCATTAATTCTTGTTCATACCTAACCATTCCAAACATGCGTTGATGAAAAATGAATAATAAACTTTGGGAAATTTTAGTTTAGTTGAGAAGTGCTTTTCAGAAGCTTGTCTGGATGAATACGGCAGTGATTTTCAACCAGGATGGTAGGAGGTGGGTGGAGAAAGAATTTTAAAACCATATACCTGGCCCAGGATTCTGATATAAGCCATGTTATCTACCCCCACCCAAACTGACAGGTAAGCTGAATACAATTGGAAGTAATAATGTACCTCAGCTGAGTTGGGGATGAAAAAAATTGAAAATTGTTGATTTAGGATTCACTTCAGTTCAGTCACTCAGTCATGTCTGTCCCTGCGACCCCATGAACTGCAGCACACCAGGCCTCCCTGTCCATCACCAACTCCCAGAGTTCACCCAAACCCATGTCCCTCGAGTCGGTGATGCCATCCAGCCATCTCATCCTCTGTAGTCCCCTTCTCCTCCTGCCCCTAGTCCCTCCCAGCATCAGAGTCTTTTCCAAGGAGTCATCTCTTCTCATAAGGTGGCCAAAGTACTGGAGTTTCAGCTTTAGCATCAGTCCTTCCAGTGAACACCCAGGGCTGATCTCCTTTAGGATGGACTGGTTGGATCTCCTTGCAGTCCAAGGGACTCTCAAGAGTCTTCTCCAACACCACATTCAAAAGCATCAATTCTGCAGCACTCAGCTTTCTTCACAGTCCAACTCTCACATCCATACATGACCACTAGAAAAACCATAGCCTTGACTAGATGGACCTTTATTGGCAAAGTAATGTCTCTGCTTTTGAATATGCTATCTATATTAAAATATAAATAGGTTGGTCATAACTTTCCTTCCAAGGAGTAAGTGTCTTTTAATTTCATGGCTGCAGTCACCATCTGCAGTGATTTTGGAGCCCCGCAAAATAAAGTCTGACACTGTTTCCACTGTTTCTCCATCTATTTGCCATGAAGTGATGGGACCAGATGCCATGATCTTAGTTTCCTGAGTGTTAAGCTTTAAGCCAACTTTTTCACTCTCCTCTTTCACTTTGATCAAGAGGCTTTTAGTTCCTCTTCACTTTAAAATATTTTAAGTGCTATATAAAGGAGGTAGTACTCCGCTAGGTGCAGTGAAGTGTACAAAATAAGATTTTTTTCCATTTACTTTCATTCAGCCTTCAGCCAGTGAACATTTGTGAGCCTAACACAGTACTATTCACCATAAAATAATTATTGAGGATATGTTAGGTGGGAGATTGAATGCTAAAAGTTCCAAGACATGATCCCTACCCTCTGACAGCCTTATAATCTCATTGAGGAACTTGGACAAATACACAGAGTAACGAGACAAAAGAAACCCCTGGCCACTGTTAACCTTCCCGCTGGGAACACATAGAAATACTGGCTCAAATATAACAAAGGAAATATTTTAAAGGCACACAGTGCAAAAGAGATAGAAATCTCTGGTTGAAAAGTGAAGAACTCAAATCTATAGCTGTCTAAAGCAACTGGCAGTTGCTTTGGGCACCTGGAGTTGGATGTGGACAGCTGCCCTGACCTCTGGGGCCGTGGCTGAGGACAGGACTTTTACAAGTACATGGGTAGCTAAGAATTGACTCAGAGCTGCTCAAGATAGGAAGCTGGCCCCATGACCATCTGAGGAAAGCTGGGCATCTGGGCAGTGTTCCCTCAGCAACAAGGAGTAATTCAGATTCCCATCAATGCAGATAAAAGATAAAGAAATAGAACTTTGTAGGGCTTTTAGTGGGAAAAAGTGTCCTGTGAGAAATCAAAACATCAGTTCTGTACCCCTAACAAACAAATGAAACCTAGTTTTACCCAGGCAGAATGCTATAGCCCTTAGCAGAATCAAATCAAAGCAAAAATTAAGTGGAAACACTTTCACCACTGGGAGTTACATTAGGCTTGTGAAGGAAACGTGGCTCAGCAGTAAAGAATCTTCCTGCAGTGAGGAGGCTACCTGCAGAGTAAGAGATGTGGGTTCAGTCCCTGGAATGGGAAGGTCCCTGGAGAAGGAAATGGCTGCCCACCCCAGTGTTCCTGGCTGGAAAACTCCATGGACAGAGGAGCCTGGCGGGCTACAGGCCATGGGGTCACGAAGAGCCAGACACGACCGAGTGACTAAGCACAGAGTAACCTGGCTTGTAAAGGAAACAAAAGCAAACCCAGAAAATGAGCTCATAAAGCAAAATCAGTGAATCATATTTTTGATGTTATTGATCTATTTGAGAAATCTTGTCTGACCCGAGGTTAGAAAGGATTTCTCCTGTTTTTCTTCAAGAATATTTACAATTTTAGGTTTTACATTTAGGTCTATGATCTATTTTGTGTTAATTGTTCCATATGAAATTAGGAATGGTATGCTTTAAAGTTTATTTTTGCTATAGATAGCTGATTTGTCCGGTACCTGACTGTCATATTGTTCCAGGCTATCTTTTCTCCACTGATCTGCCTCTATGCTTTTGTCAAAATGTTTTCCACATTTGGATAAGTCTGTTTCTAGACTCTCTATTCCATTTATATATTTGTCTGACTTGACACCAATACCACACTCTCTTGAACAGAGTGGCTTTAAAGTAAGTCTTATAATTGGATAATGTTTAGTTCTGGAACTTTGGAGAGTCTCCATAGTTTATTACGTCAATAGCCTACATTATTATGTCCTCAGTGAGAAGGACAATTGTACTTGTTTTCTAATCTGAATGCATCTTATTACTTTCTCCTTCCTTTTTCCACTGGCTAGAACTTTCAGTACAATGTTGAACAGAGGTGGTGAGAATGACTTGTTTCTGACCTTGGGAAGAAAACATTTATTATTAGATATGATGTGAGCTATAGGATTTTGTAGATGTCATTTACATGGAGTTTAGGAAGTTCCCTTCTAATCCTAATTTGCTGAAAGTTATTAACTTGAATGAATGTTGGACTTTAATGCCTTTGTTTGCATGAACTGAGATGCAAACCAGTATTCTTGCCTGAAAAAAATCCCGTGGACAGAGGAGCCTGGCGGAGAGTCGGGCATGACTGAGGACTGAGCAGGCACACACACGGTGAATCACATTGACTGGTTTTTAAATGATAAACCTACCTTGTTTTCCCAAGATAAATTTCACTTTAATGTACTAATAGTGAAAGTGGCTCAGTTGTGTCTGACTCTTTGCGACCCCATGGATGATACAGTCCATGGGATTCTCCAGGCCAGAATACTGGAGGCTTTCCCTTCTCCATGGGATCTTCCCAACCCAGGGATTGAACCAGGGTCTCCTACATTGCAGGTGGATTTTTACCAGCTGATCTACCAGGGAAGCACTTTAATGTATTATTGTATAATTTTATTTATATCATCCATAGCTCTGTTTAACTTCTTGAACATACAGAATACAGGTATAGTAAGTCTGTTAGTTTTCTTGTCCACTAATTACCATATCTGTGTTAGTAAGTATTCTTGACCTTTGTTTAGGGATGCAGTTAAGTTACTTACGAACAGTTTGATCCTTTTGGATTTAGTTTTAAAAATGTGTTAACTGGGAATGTTCCAGTGCTCAACTACCGTTAATTATTCTTTGCTACTGAGACAAGCACCTCTGTATGTTCTACCTAGCGTCCCATGAATCATGGGGGTTTCCAGTCTGGCCTGTGGGAACCAGCTTTGTTCTACGTGCTGTGTGAGCTTCAGGTACTGTTACCTCTAAGCCTCTCAGGTGGTTCCTTTCCCAGCCTCCAGTGCATTTCGTGACCAGTACTCAGCTGAATCCTTGAGGGGATTCCTGAGTGGATTTCTACAGTTCTCTCTCTGAGCAGCATTCTCCTCTCTGAGACTCTATCCTGCTAAGTGTAGCCTCTTTGGTCTTCTTGAACTCTAGGCAGTGTCTCCTCAATTCAAGATGTCTGCTGGGTATCACCTGCATTTTCTCTCCCTACATCACAGCTTAGAAACTCTCCAGGCAGCAAGGTAGAAGCAGTCACAGGACTCATCACAACTGATTTTTTTTTACCACCAGGATCTCTGTCCTTTGTTGCCTAGTATTCAGTGTCTTTATGACCAACCTAGATAGCATATTCAAAAGCAGAGACATTACTTTGCTGACTAAGGTCCGTCTAGTCAAGGCTATGGTTTTTCCTGTGGTCATGTATAGATGTGAGAGTTGGACCGTGAAGAAGGCTGAGCACCAAAAAATTGATGCTTTTGAACTGTGGTGTTGGAGAAGACTCTTGAGAGCCCCTTGGACTGCAAGGAGATCCAACCAGTACATTCTGAAGGAGATCAACCCTGGGATTTCTTTGGAAGGAATGATGCTAAAGCTGAAACACCAGTACTTTGGCCACCTCAAGTGAAGAGCTGACTCATTGGAAAAGACTCTGATGCTGGGAGGGATTGGGGGCAGGAGGAGAAGGGGATGACCAAGGATGAGATGGCTGGATGGCATCACGGACTCGATGGATGTGAGTCTGAGTGAACTCCGAGAGATGGTGATGAACAGGGAGGCCTGGCGTGCTGTGATTCATGGGGTCGCAAAGAATCGGACACGACTGAGCGACTGAACTGAACTGAAAACAGCTTTTTCATATATTTGGTTTTTGTTGCTGTTGTTTTTATTTCAGATGGGAAGATAAATCCAAATCCCTGTTGTAAATGCCATCTTGGCTGGAAGGTCACAGTACTTTTTAAGGATGGTAAGTTGTCTATTAAACAATATGTCTGGACTACTGGTTAAGTGGGAATGTAGAGATAAACCAAGTCAGTTTGACAGCATGTCTTTATTTATAAAATCATGTTGATAGAGTAACTGTATCATATCAATGGGGCATTTACATGGCACAGATGAAAGTTCCTTCTGTTGTCCACATTGTAAAGCAAGGTTTTTTAACTCTAGCATCTAATGATCACAACTCATAGATTCATGTTCCAGCTCCACTTTTACATACAGATGTATATTTGTTATACAATAATTGGAGGATGTGGGCATTTGCAAAGCTTCTAGGTAACTCCGCTGCTTGGCCTGGGAGAATGAATCAGGACAGTGAAAATCGTGGCTTCTCAGCCTCAGCACTACTCACACTTTGGGATGGAACATTCTTGCTTCAACCAGGGGAGGGGACTGTGCACTCTAGGATTTATGGCAACTTCCTGGCCTCTACTCACTGGATGCCACCCCTTACCCCCACTCATGACAAGGAAAAATGTTTCCAGAAATTGCCAAATGTCTCCTGAGGGATAATATTGCTTTCAGCTGAGAAACACTAGTGCAAGTTCAATCTGGACCTTAAGCTACTGAAAAACATAAACTGTATTCTATTTATTTCTATATGCCCAATACTCAGGAAAATGCATTCAATAAATGGTTGTGGAGTGAACAAGTGAATAAATGAATAGATGAATGAATGAATGTCATCAGTCCCTGTCTCAAGAACACATGTTCTCAAATCTCACTGTTCTTAATAATTAGTCTGTTCTTGTCAATATGCATATTCTCCAAACTCCATTCTCAGAGCATCATTCAATATATGGGAGGTGGGGCACAGGAGTTTTCATTTTAACAGGCATCACAATGATTCCTCAACCAGAATCTGAGAAAGTTCAAAGTCTGGCCACAGTGTTAAAAAGACTGTATTAGAGGGAAACCCCCTCCCACCACTATTTCCCTTACACCGATTACAAAGTCTCTAGCCATTTTTCTCTGCTGTACTCAGTTCAGTTCAGTCGCTCAGTTGTGTCCGACTCTTTGCAAACCCATGAATTGCAGCACGCCAGGCCTCCGTGTCCATCACCAGCTCCCGGAGTTTACCCAAACCCATGTCCATCAAGTCAGTGATACCATCCAGCCATCTCATCCTCTGTTGTCCCCTTCTCCTCCTGCCCCCAATCTCTCCCAGCATCAGGGTCTTTTCCAATGAGTCAACTCTTCACATGAGGTGACCAAAGTATTGGAGTTTCAGCTTCAGCATCAGTCCTTACAATGAACACCCAGGACTAATCTTCAGAATGGACTGGTTGTACCTCCTTGCAGTCCAAGGGACTCTCAAGAGTCTTCTCCAACACCACAGTTCAAAAGCATCAATTCTTTGGTGCTCAGCTTTCTTCACAGTCCAACTCTTACATCCATATATGACCACAGGAAAAACCATAGCCTTGACTAGATGGACCTTTGTTGGCAAAGTAATGTCTCTGCTTTTGAATGTGCTATCTATATTAAATATAGATAGGTTTGTCATAACTTTCCTTCCAAGGAGTAAGTGTCTTTTAATTTCATGGCTGCAGTCACCATCTGCAGTGATTTTGGAGCCCCCCAAAATAAAGTCTGACACTGTTTCCACTGTTTCCCCATCTATTTCCCATGAAGTGATGGGACTGGATGCCATGATCTTAGTTTTCTGAATGTTAAGCTTTAAGCCAACTTTTTCATCCTCCTCTTTCACTTTCATCAAGAGACTTTTTAGTTCCTCTTCACTTTCTGCCATAAGAGTGGTGTCATCTGCATATCTGTGGTTATTGATATTTCTCCCAGGAATCTTGATTCCAGCTTGTGTTTCTTCCATTCAAGCGTTTCTCATGATGTACTCTGCATATAAGTTAAATAAGCAGGGTGACAATATACAGCCTTGACGTACTCCATTTCCTATTTGGAACCAGTCTGTTGTTCTAGATCCAGTTCTAACTGTTGCTTCCTGACCTGCATACAGGTTTCTTAAGAGGCAGGTCAGGTGGTCTGGTATTCCCATCTCTTTCAGAATTTTCCACAGTTTATTGTGATCCACACAGTCAAAGGCTTTGGCATAGTCAATAAAGCAGAAATAGATGTTTTTCTGGAACTCTCTTGCTTTTTCCATGATCCAGCAAATGTTGGCATTTTGATTTCTGGTTCCTCTGCCTTTTCTAAAACCAGCTTGAACATCGGGAAGTTGCTGAAGCTTGGCTTGGAGAATTTTGAGCATTACTTTACTAGCGTGTGAGATGAGTGCAATTGTGCGGTAGTTTGAGCATTCTTTGGCATTGCCTTTCTTTGGGATTGGAATGAAAACTGACCTTTTCCAGTCCTGTGGCCAGTGCTGAGTTTTCCAAATTTGCTGGCGTATTAAGTGCAGCATTTTTACAGCATTGCACAGCATTCCTTTCAGGATTTGAAATAGCTCAACTGGAATTCCATCACCTCCACTAGCTTTGTTCATAGTGATGCTTCCTAAGGCCCACTTGACTTCACAATCCAGAATGTCTGGCTCTAAGTGAGTGATCACATCATCATGATTATCTGGGTCATGAAAATCTTTTTGTACAGTTCTTTTGTGTATTCTTGCCACCTCTCCTTAATATCTTCTGCTTCTGTTAGGAAGTCAAGAAACACCTGGAGTAACAGGCAAATTTGGCCTTGGAGTATGGAATGAAGCAGGGCAAAGGCCAATAGAATCTTGCCAAAAGAACCCACTGGTCATAGCAAACACCCTCTTCCAATAACACAAGGAAAGACTCTACACATGACATCACCAGATGGTCAACACCAAAAATCAGATCAATTATATTCTTTGCAGCCAAAGATGGAGAAGCTCTATGCAGTCAACAAAAACAAGACCAGGAGCTGACTGTGGCTCAGATCATGAACTCCTTATTGCCAAATTCAGACTTAAATTGAAGAAAGTAGGGAAAACCACTAAACCATTCAGGTATGACCTAAGTTAACCCACCCTATGATTATACAGTGGAAGTGAGAAATAACTAGACTTAGGGACTAGATCTTATAGACAGAGTACCTGATGAACTATGGACAGAAGTTCGTGACAGTGTACAGGGGACAGGGATCAAGACCATCCCCATGGAAAAGAAATGCAGAAAAACAAAATGGCTGTCTGAAGAGGCCTTACAAGTAACTGTGAAAAGAAGAGAGGCAAAAAGCAAAGGAAGAAAGGAAAGATATAAGCATCTGAATGCAAGATTCCAAAGAATAGCAAGAAGAGATAAGAAAGCCTTCCTCAGTGATCAGTGCAAAGAAATAGAGGAAAACAATAGAATGGGAAAGACTCGAGATCTCTTCAAGAAAATTAGAGATACCAAGGGAGCATTTCATGCAAAGATGGGCTCAATAAAGGACAGAAATGGTATGGACCTAACAGAAGCTGTACTCTGTAAGTATATGTAATTTCAAGGGCAGGTAAACAAATATTTGACTCCTCTATGGGTCCAAGAAGAATTTGCTTTAAAAATATTCAGCTTAACCTGCACCTGTCTGTTGGGAGCCAAGTTAGGCAGTACTGACAGAATGGAGGCACGGTCCCCACCCCCTCTCCTCATTCGCAGGCACAGATCCCAGGATGAAGGAGTGAGGCCTTGTAATTCTGACTTGTCTTTTCCTCTCCTCGGCTGAGTTGACTGAAAAGGAATATTAAGGTGCTTATTGTTTTTGAGAGGAGCATGAGAAGGAACAAAGCCTTCTGCAACGTTGCTCTGAAAATAATTCATAAAGTTAATCATTGACATTTGTTCAAGGACTTTTACAAAAAAGTGTTCCAGGATGAGCACATAGGCCACAGCTTGAGGCCATGGGAGAGACTGATATCTGAAGCCTATTTGTGAGGAAAATATTTATGGCAAAGGAGTTTACTGAATTTAGAAATAATTAAAACAGTTAGAAGTTAAAGATTTAAGGAATGTTGTTAGTTAGCATATTTTACTATAGCTTATAGAGGTGGAATTTTTAAAGACACTATAGCTAGAAGCCTTTTAAGAGATAGTTCAGGATGTTAGGGGCAAAAGGACTTAGGAAGATAAGTAGTAAACTGAGGAATGTAGCATGAGTTACAGTGTAATCACAAGTTAACTATAGGACACATTGGAGGAGGTAGATAATAGATGATAAGGTTGATTCCCAGAGAATCACTGAAGCAGGAACTCTGTTTGAGGAGGAAACAATGATTTATGGACATAATAAATCTGGGAGAGGGGGAACTGAAAATGTCAAACCTCTGGCCTAATGCTTTTGTAAAAGTATAAAAGAGAATCTTAAACTTGGAACAAACAGGCAGTCCATAGAAAAATGAGAGGCTGTCTCATTTGCTGACACTGTTCATCTCTTCAGGTTGAATCCCTGGCTGCTGGAGTTGGATTCTGGCAACTGTCCATTACAATACCTTTTACCATGTGATGTTTGCTCTGGGATGAAAATTAAAATTTCAGCTTAGAATTCAGTTCTGCATCTTTTAACAAGAGCTATGGATAGAACCATCAACCAGAGTCTGTAATCAGAGCAAGTCTTTGAAGTGGTTCAGTCTCTGCATCAGTCACTTCTTTCGGAACTTGACTGAATAGAGCCTTTCATTTCCAGAGTCAGATTTCCATTCAGGTGACCTCAATTCCCATCTCTATGGTGATTACTTCATAGGGTCAACAAAAATCACTTAAAGGGTAAAGATTTTAATGATTGCCTATTTCTTTTTAAAACTCCAATAAATTCTGTGTAACCAAAAAATATTTCCCGTCAAGGGACTCTATATAGGAAAGAATGTCTATATATTTTGGTTTGGTTTAATAATTTTTCAGCAAGACAGATTGCTTTGCTCAGAGATTTGGTTTTCTTGATTCTTCTGGAATTCTTTTTAAAAACTTTCTACCTTATGTCTAGGGAGTAGGAATCACTTAGGGCTTCCCTGGTGGCTCAGATGGTAAAGAATCTGCCTGCAGTGTGGAAGACTGAGGTTCGATCCCTGGTTCGGGAAGATCTCCTGGAGAAGCAAATGGCTATCCACTCCAGTATTCTTGCCTGGAGAATTTCACGGACTGAGGGGCCTGGCGGGCTGCAGTCCATGTGGTCACAAAGAGTCAGACATGACAGAGCAGCTAACACACACACACACACACACACAGGAATCACTTGCTCGCACACCCAAGAGCTTTTGAAGAAGAAAAGAGCCTTGGAGCAGTTCACAGACTCACAGGACATTCTAAAAGTAATGGCTCAAGGGTTCAAAGAGCTAGTTGCCATCTGTGAATTAATACCTCAGCAATGAAAGGAACACATTTGCTCTAACAATGATGTAATAGGCATTAGGAAAGGATGCATACTTGATACATACATGGCTCAGAGCCATGACTTTGCATAATTCTGGTAAGCATGTCTGGCTGGTAGTCCTCTTCTGACTGGCTCTCTCAGGGCAGTCTTGCTTAGAAATGTGCCCCCTTCTGTAGTGCAGACAGCCACTGAGCCTTTTGCTGGCCCCACTGTGGGGCCTTCCCATGAGTGATATTCAAATATAAATTAGTATATAAATCCAACATTTAAAAAGTTGTCTTCTATTCTCTAAATCAATTGAATGATGTAGTATACAACTGTTCACCAAGCCAAATAAATGGTTTAAGTGAAAGTGAAAGTTTTAGTTGCTCAGTTGTCTGATTCTTTATGATCCCATGGGCTATAGCCTGCCAGGCTCCTTTGCCCATGGAATTCATCAGGCAAGGATACTGGAGTGGGTGGCCATTCCCTTCTTCAGGGGATCTTCCCGACCCAGGGATTGAACAAGGAAGCTTGAAATGCTACAGTCCATGGGGTCGCAGAGTTGAACATACTGAGCAACTGAGCTGAACTGAACTCCTGCATTGTAGGCAGATTCTTTGCTCTCTGAGCCACCAGGGAACTGCTCACCAAGCCAAATAAATTGTGCAAATGATTCATCATCACATTGTTCTAATATTTTTGAAATGACTTGCTGAATTTTTAAAAATTGTAGGTATGGCCTTTTGATTCGACTGTTACTGGCTAAATGGTGGCCTGTCTGAAGCACCATTTGGTGATGGGATTGCATTAAGCTCTTCCAATAACTTCTCCATTAAACTGGCCTTCTTGTGGTCCTGCCTTCTGGGGCTCTGTTGCCATCACTGGGCACCCTGCCTGCACATCTCATCTAGGGACACACGTGATGCCAGTGCTTTCCACAAAGGCTGGACTCAGAGAAGCGCCATCTCTGACTCTGCTGATAATGGCATGCACTTCCCATGTCCCCAGCCCCTGTGTCTGGGCTGCTGCCCCAGCAGTGCTGGCTAGCTCTGGCACTGCCAGCCCTGCCTTCGGCCTGACTGACACTGTTACCTTGATCTCTCCCGGCCTGCTGAAGGATACTCCCAGGTCCAGTTGTTGTTCGGTCACTCAGTATGTCTGACTCATTACGCCCCATGGACTGTAGCATGCCAGGCTTCCCTGTCTGTCATCAACTCCCAGAGTTTGCTCAAACTCATGTGCATTGAGCCAGTGATACCATCAACCATCTCATCCTCTGTTGCCTCCTTCTCCACTTACCCTCAACCTTTCCCAGCATCAGGGTCTTTTCCAATGAGTTGGCTCTTCGCATCAGGTAGTCAAATTATTGGAGCTTCAGCTTCAGCATCCGTCCTTCCAATGAATATTCAGGGTTGATTTGCCTTACCTGACTGCAATTGGACAGTATTATCAGGTGAATCGCAGTTTCAGTAGGTGTGAAATCGCACTTGTCTTCCAAGGTGCTGAATCCTGTCCAGGCATCTACTAGTCAAACAGCAATTATATTTCAAAATTGCCTCACTCATAAAAGACTATCTGAGGTGTTAATATATTCAATATCTCTATTATTACCTAGGTCACACTGCAACATGAGGCCCATTTGTTAATGGTTCAAGTAACATTCTATGACCATCAGCTTGAATTAATGAGTTGACATTTGAAAATTATATTATTAATTATATCTACTGCTTGATGCAGCTACTACAATGTTCTTTACAGTAGGGGTAGAAATACTTCATTAACTTATCCAGAACCTTTTCCAACTATTTAGTTTTTAGCCTCCCAAAAGCTGACTTGCTGCCCTGAGTTTCCTGAGATGTTATGTGGACTGTACCCTTCTAGCCCAGTCTGAACAAAACAAAAGGTAGCTTATTCATCAATTCATAAGGCCCAAAGCAAATCTAGTGAAATGGGAAGTCTCTCTCTATATATCTAAATATTTGCTTCTGTTTTTGAAATGAGCCTCCTAAAATCTTTCTTTAGGGATTAGATGGAATATAAAAACATATTAAGTGATATAATTAATTTTAAATATTCAAAGAGCACAGTTATTTCATTATTAATGATGAACTGTTGCATGGAAGAAAAGAGTGGTTTCTCTGGAGGCAGGGACTGTATCTTCTTCTCGCATTGTTGTATAGAAGACCTGGTACACTGGTTGTGCAAAGCAGATATTTGAATAAATGAGTGAATGAGTGAAAGGTTCTTTCTTAGTCTGGAAATAGCAGAATTGAGGGTTGGGAGAAAGTGCATAGTGGAAATAGCATGCATTTTGGAGCTACGCAGATCTTGGCCAGAGTCCCAGATGTAGCACTTACCTGTCATGTGGCTTTCAGCTTGCCACTTAACTTTTATAGGCCCCCGTTTCAAAATTTGTGCAATGAGGGTTATGTGATGGTAATAATGTTTATATTGCAGAGTTGTCATATAAATGATAAATAAGGCACATAAAGCTCTAGGCACATAATAAGTGATAACAGTGTGGAAACTGGATCACATTACTGGTCACTCACATCCTTCAGTGGAAATATGAGTCCTAAAGAGTAGCCCAACCCCTCTCAGAATACAAGGGAAAATATTCTCAATATACCCTGAATTGATGGCATAAAAGTAAGATGGGAATAAAAGCCTTTCGTGTTTTGCATAATTCTCAAATAGCTTGTGAAATATCACTGAGAAGATTAAAGTTTTCTGGAAGGCAGCTTAGGCTATATCTACCACCTCCCTTTTGTGTTGATGAAGAACTCTGAAACAGCTCAGAAGAATCACATGATTGAGTCAATATGCAGCTTGCTTTGTAAATGCTCAGATAACACATGGGAAACTTCAATTAGGTTGCCTCTTTTCCAAGCATGTGTATGAGATACTATACACAGATTCATTTCTCAAAGGCTCTCACTTTAGTGCTTCTGTCAGAGGAGGCAATTGCACCCCACTCCAGTACTCTTGCCTGGAAATCCCATGGACGGAGGAGCCTGGTAGGCTGCAGTCCATGGGGTCGCTAGGAGTCAGACACGACTGAGCGACTTCACTTTCACTTTCATGTATTGGACAAGGAGATGGCAACCCACTCCAGAATTCTTGCCTGGAGAATCCCAGGGATGGTGGAGCCTGGTGGGCTGCCATCTATGGGGTCGCACAGAGTCGGACACAACCGAGCGACTTAGCAGCAGCAGCAGCATAGTAATATTGGCTATTTTTTAAAGCAGTTGCTTTAGATAGGGGTAGGCATTCAGGTCAGCAGAAGATATGGGCACACCCTGGAGAAAGCAATGAGACTGATAAGGCCCCTAGTTTACCACCCAAGCTAGATCAGCACAGGCTCCTGTGCTAGCCATAGCTTCTGGATTAGCCCTCAACAGTGATGACAGGTTGTTGCCTGTGACATGACTCAGTCGAACTCTTGCTGTCCCAGTTCTGGAAACACTGCTCATGTCTCCTCCCTGGGAAGGCTGACCATCCAGGAGCATGTCAAATGACCAAACAGGAAAACCAGAGGTCATCTCATTCATATGCAGCTCACTACCTCTAATCCGTTAAGTTTTAGGGCATGGAATGGAAGACACTGAATCCAGAGAGGATCTTAACTGGTCCAACACACTCCCTGTATTGACAAGAAACTAAAGGGTAACTACTTATGGGAAGGTCATGTCCATGGTGAGCACCACAGCCAGTACCTCTACTAGGTCATGCATTTGTATGTCTGCTTTTCTATAGACTTTTATAACTTAAAGGAAACAGAAAGAGAAAATGGGTATCAGTATTCAATTCATGGCTACCAAAATTCAAGCTGCATGTTCTCATTAGAGTTGGTTATAATAGTAGCATTTTTATACAATGGATAACCTAATAAAGTAAAAATGCATAAACTTATGTTTTTTATTTATAATAAAATGTGTATTTCTACCTGCTTCTGAAATGGATCACTCAGGGTGCTTCAGGGAGAATGGATACATGTATTTGTATGGCTGAGTCCCTTTGCTGCCCATTTGAAACTATCTCAACATTGTTAATCAGCTATGTGTGTGGGGGTACTAAGTCACTTTAGTTGTGTCCGACTCTTTGCAACGCTATGGATTGTAGCCCACCAGGCTCCCCTGTCCATGGGATTCTCCAGGCAAGAATACTGGAGTGGGTTGCTGTGCCCTCCTCCAGGGGATCTTCCTGACCCAGGAATTGAACCCGCATGTTTTACGTCTCCTGCATTGGCAGGTGGGTTCTTTACCACTGGCGCCACCTGGGAAGCCCGTTAATTAAGAAAAAGTTTAATAAAAAAAACCTTTTAACAGTAAAACACATAGAATAGTTAAAAACTGAAGGTGAAATAAGTGAGACCAGTTTATCAACTAAGGAACAAGGGAGATAAGTGATTCAGGAAACTAGAATCAGATAGTTATAATGAGTATTAAATTTTACTTTGAGATTCTTAGCAGCCAATGAAAAAAGGAAAAATAATGGTTTAAAAGGCAATTGTTATCTCTCTAAATAAATCATTTCAGCTCTCCCAGTAAAATTTTCAATTCTTCCTGGCACTGAATTGTAAGAGGAATTTATTGCATGAGTTTTTCTTCAAAGGATACTGAATAATGTAACAGAAAACGCCTTTGATATCATCAGGTAGAAGATGTAGAAGTGGTACCAAATTAAAACATTCACTTGAATATTTTACAAAATTTAATTTTAATTTAGTTATTTAACTGTAAATTTTGTGGTAAATATTTAAAAAAATTTAACTGTAAATATTTACAGTATGAAATCCCATGAAAACTTTTTGGAATTACATTTGTAGGCTGGCATAAGGAAGTTGGCACAAAGAAAGCAAGTCTAGGGAGGAAGAATGATGTGATGGAGAAGTAACATTTTAAATCCCGGATGTGTCTTTCAAAGCACGTGGGCTGACTCGTAGCATTTGCACGCACTGAGTGTGGGAGCCGGGTTTCCCTCGGCCTCTGGAAAGTGGCTGCAGTAGGAGTACTGAGGTGGCAGCGGCAGAGCCCTCGTCCACATCTCTGTAATCTCACAACGCCGCCTGCCTTGAAAGGCTGCAGAGTTCTGAATGCTGCTCTTTTGGTCGGATTTTCAAACTGAGAAATGAGGGAGGTAGCACAGTTAGAAATCATCTGCTTCAGGAAGCAGGGAAATTGTGACAGTATAACTTTCCAAAATAGGCAACTGTCTACTTGTCTTCAAGCATATGGTCAAGAATTGCCATCATCACACCTGGGGAACTGGAGTGAGGGGGTGCTGTCAGGCAGAGTGACCAGCGAGAGGAGCTGGCTAGGAGAGGGAGACGGGAGAGAGCAGGTCTCATAAACAGCTCCTTCAAGCTTGGGCCAGGATCCCCAGGCCCTTTCCTCTGGGGCTTGCGTGAGAAGACAGAGTCCTGTGCTCTGCGCATCCAAAAATTTAAAGTTATAGATAAGCTAACCAAAGATAGGTAAGATATACCCCATCCTTCTACCTTCATAAATAGACCTTCAGAATATGAGAGCAGGCTTTAGAAGTTCAGGTTCAAATTTAGAACCTCAAGTTCTGGGAGCTCTGCCCCAGTCCCTGGTCAGAGCCCCTTTCCTTCCTACCTCTGGCTTTATGCTTCCTTGAAAAGGGTTCAGGCACATGTGTCTTCATGTTCAAGTTCCCTTCACACCTCCTTAGCCAGCTAAACCAGAGCCCCTTGGGTCACCCTTCAGTCAGAAGGGTGCACAGACCGCTGGTAGAAGTCACCACGGGGAAGAAAAGAAGGACCTAGATATGAGGATTGTGGAAACCCTGAAGGCCAGCTGAAGGCATCTGTGCAGCTGATCTGGCTCTCTGGTGGGGATCTTGTCCTTTCTTGTTGCTCTGTGTAAAGTCTTCCTAAAGCTGTGTATGTGCCAAGTCGCTTCAGTCATGTCCTATTCTTTGCGACCCTGTGGGCTGTAGCCTGGCAGTGCCCCTCTGTCCGTGGGATTCTCCAGGTAGGAACGCTGGAGTGGCTACTGCTGAGACCTCCTCCAGGGGATCTTCCTGACAGGGAATGAACCCTTGTCTCCTGTGTCTCCTGCTTTGGCAGTTGGGTTCTGTACTGCTAGAGCCCCTGGGAAGCCCTCCTAAAGCTGCAGCATTAAACAAATGAGACCACACAGATAGAGGAGGCTCTAGGCTCCTCCCCTATAGGAACTCATCCCCAATCTAGAAGAATTCCTCTGCTCTGCTTTTGCACACAGGGCAGCTCCTCTGGTTACCTCTACTGGCTCCCTCAGCCCATTTCACACACACAGGCACCCGTGTCCCACCTTGCGACCATGGAGAGCTGAGCCGTGCCCTGGGTGATACACCAGTTCACCTGTCCATATTGCATATCTATAACGACTTCCATGATAGCTCAGTTGGTAAAGAATCTGCCTGCATTGCGGGAGACCCCAGTTCAATTCCTGGGTTGGGAAGATCCACTGGAGAAGGGATAGGCAACTTCCCCCAGTATTCTTGGGCTTCCCTTGTGGCTCAGCTGGTAAAGAATCTGCCTGCAATGTGGGAGACCTAGGTTTGATCCCTGGGTCGGGAAGATCATCTGGAGAAGGGATAGGTTACCCACTCCAGTCTTCTGGCCTGGAGAATTCCAAGGACTGTATAGTCCAGGGGATCACAAAGAGTCGGACAGGACTGAGCGACTTTCACTTTACTTCGCTTCACTTCTCCACAGCTGCACCCAGTTCTGTCCATGATGCTGCTCGAGTGGTTGTTGGTTACTCTGGGTGTCATGGCCATCTGAACTGCAGGTTAGCCCCTTGGGTCTGCCTCATTCAGGTGCTTTCTTTCTCTTGGGACTTCCTAATGACAACAAATAAGTCAATCGAGGGGATGGGATTTCAAACAGACCGGGGCTGGAAGCTCAGATCTGCCACTCACTAGCTTTGTGAACTTTGGTAGGTTACTCAAATTCCCTAAACTTCAATTTCCTCATCTGAAAAATGAGGGAGATAGACTCACCATGTAGGCTCAGTATAAGAATTAGACAAGCTAACGTGTATGAAAGTGCATGGCTCCTGGCAAATGTTTGTCAAATGTCTTTCTTACTTCAAAAGTATTTCTCATGGCATAATTTCCTCCAAAATCTATAGTTTCCTTCTAAGTCTGGGTTCTCAGTGCCTTTGGAAATTGTCTTTGTTCCTTTCTTGTCTGTCCCTGATGTGACTTTCCTGTTCCTGCCAAGTAAATTTCCGTGGATACTCGCAAGTGACTCACACTTTCCAGCCTCCATGGCTCTGCTCCCGTCATTACAGCTACAGCATGTTCAGTCTCCGAACAGCTTTTGGCATTGGACCTCCTTTCTCCATTTCCAGGTTTCAGTTTGAGTCCACACCTAGTTTGGTATTAACCTCTTCCAAAGAACCAATGCCACTCTCCTCTTCCAATGTGGAAGATTGTTTCCAACAATAGCTGTAACTGACCTCTCTGATCTAATATCCTTTCTTGCAGAAGGATTTTCCTACCCTTGAAATTGGGAAGACTCTGTGAGTGCTTTGAGCAGTAAGATGAAGTCAGATATAATTTCCAATATTTCTGAACCCATGCCTTAGGAAGGCAGGAAGCTTCCATGTTTTGCCATAGAATGGTCACTCTGAGTGAGGCAAATTGCCCTGTTAGAAGCCCAATCATCTCAAGATTGCCATTCCATAAGGAAGCCCAAGCCAGTTACACAGAAATCCCGTTTGGAGAGACAGAGATTCCTGCCAACCCCCAGCTGTTTCGACCATCTGTGTGCCAGCCTCCAGGGTGGTCCCCAGCGATCCCCAGCTGGGGTATTCACACTTCTGTGTAGTCTTCTTGAACTAGGATTGGTCTGTGTGACCAATGACTTTTTGGAATGCCACTTCTGAGAATCAGATATCAAAGACTGTGGCTTTCATCTTTCTCTCCCATCACTTTCTCTAGAGAAATTTGGCTGTCATGGAGCTTAAGTAAGTGGACAAAAGTCATTCACGAGGAGGAAGCAGTGAAACCTAAATTCAAGTTCAGGCTACAGAATTTCAAAGCCCAAGTGATTAACCACTACTACACCTTCTTCGTCTAGAATTTACGAGAGCCCAAAATACACGTCTTATTGCTTAGTAACAACTCCCCAATCCCCACCCACCTCCTATGAATGAGGCAATGCATATTTCATTTTCTAAGTGAAACTGCATGAGATTTATTATACCACAAATCTTCATTTGGTGTAAGCCAAAAAAACAGAGTGTGGTCACTTTAATTATTTATTTTTATTGTTTCCCATGCTTCACCCAAATATTTTGTTTCATTTCTTTATGCATACATACAAGATACTCCTTCTGTAGTATAAAACAAAGTAGAAAAAAGTTTTGTTTAATAACGCCAAGCAATTCTCTCCTTTGTCTCTGATTTCCTTCCTCTCCTCTCATATTTCTTTACTGATATGCATCGAGAGGCTTAGCTGCAATCTTAAGCCAAATAACACACCCATTCATCCACTGTGCCCCAGGATGCTGCCTTTGGGCTAAGATATTAATTCTCTTATATGCTGCTAATGCCAAGGTTTTGTTCTCTAAATTTCATCTGTTAAATCTATTTTATACTGCTTTTACAGTTGAGTATTAAGGTAACTTGCTGCTGACTTCTCAGTAGCCTCCTATGTGCAAGGCTAGGTCATGATCTATGGGGGCTAAAAGAAGCTGCATTGAGGAGGCTTCCTGCCCTCAAAAGCTTAAAACTAGTGTATTCACTGGAAGGACTGATGCTGAAGCTGAAGCTCCAATACTCTGGCCACCTGATGCGAAGAGCTGACTCACTGGAAAAGACCCTGATGCTGGGATTAAAGGCAAATGATGAAAGAAGGGGGCAGCAGAGGGTGAAATGATTAGATAGCATCACCGACTAGATGGACATGAATTTGAGCAAACTCCAGGAGATAGTGGAGGATAGAGGAGCCTGATGCAAAGAGCCAACTCATTGGAAAATACCCTGATGCTTGGAAAGACTGAAGGCCGGAGGAGAAGTGGATTACAGTTGGATGGCATCACCGACTCAATGGACACCATCTCTGGGAGATGGTGAAGGACAAGGAAGCCTGGTGTGCTGTCGTCCATGGGGTCGCAAAGAGTCGGACAAGACTGAGTGACTGAACAAAAACTGATGTTAGTAAATCTATCAGGTTCTCTTGGTGGGACAGCAGGGGGGTGAGAAGGAATTCATTCATTCATTCCCCAAATATTTTGGAGCATCTGTAGGCAGTTTTATGCATTTGGAACTCATCTGTGAAAAAAACACATGGGATTTGTAGAGCTTCTGTGGGGACAGATACTAAAGAATAAGCTTAATATATGAAAGCTAAAGATGATGCCTGTTAGCTGAAAATAACAGAACAGAGTAAGGGAGAATATCTTTTTTTTAAATCAGTTCTGTATTTCATGTGTGTTATAGATGCTCCGGATTATCAAAATAATCCAGTCCTGTAACTTGAAAAATAAGAAAATCTGGGCTCAGAGGAATTAAGTAACTTCGATCTTTACAATTTGAAGGCCCCCATACCACTGTACCATGTTATCTTGCTTTAGAAAAACTAAAAAAAAAAAAAGATGCAAACAAAGTTCAATGGAAGGAAATGAGAAAGCAGTGAATTCTGAAGGGGTTTTGTGGAAGGCTCATGGAGGAGGTGGCATCTGATCTGGGTCTTAAAAAGTAAGCAGCGTGTCCTTAAAAAAAAGTCAGCATACCCTCTGTAGCACTACAACCTTTAAATGAAATGCAAAGAATATAAAGCAGTTCTCTCATAATAAGGAATGGTGCTGCCTAGTCAGCATTTTTAAAATAAAAAAGCCCATGGCTCTAAGCCAGAGACCTCCCCTGAAGATGGGATGGCCTGGACCCAAGCCTTGGGCCCCAAGCCTTCCCAAGGTGCTTGCAGATGGCCTCTGGGAGCATAACTCCTCAGATCTCATGGAAGGTCTGAATGTGACTGCCCTTGTTCATTCTTTATATGTGGCCGAGCTCTGCTGGTGACTTTTTCCATTACGGAAATTGGGGCTATATTTTTCCCAAGACTGTATTTATTAATGGTAATGCCTTGGCTCTCTTCCAATCCATCTTCTGAATGGAGAGCTTATATGCATACCACTGAAAAATATAAATTGAATTTTTTCCATTTTCTGACCTATGTTCTTCTTACGCTTGATGGACTGTTATCTAATGTTTCTAGTAATGGTTTTCCTTTTGTGTACTTTTGATTAAAGTGTAATGTACATACAGAGAACTATAAAAGTCTTGAGTGTTCAGCTTGTCATGTTTTCACAAAATGAACATAATGCTAGTAACCAGTACCTAGATTAAGAAACAGAACCTCGAGGGACTTCCCTGGTGATCCAGTGGCTAAGACTCCATGCTCTCAATACAGAGGGCCTGGGTTTGATCCCTGGAGAGGGAACTAGATCCCACATGCCACAACTAAGAATTCACATGCTGAACTAAGACCAAGCATGGGCAAATAAATAAAATAAATATTTTTTAAAAAACAGAAACTTCCCAAACCCTCCAAGCCCACTCATGTCTCTCTCCTAGTCACTGTCCCCAAAGGGACAGTGGTTACCCAAGGATAACTACAGTCTGACTTCTAATAATTATGGTGTGTTTTACCTGACCTGAACGTTGTATAATGAGAAATGGAATCACATAGAATATACTCTTTCTCCTCGGGCTTCTTTTGCTCAACGTTACGTCTGTGTGATAAACCCATGTGCTGCCCGTGGTTGTAGCTTGTGCACCCTTGGGTTGTGCGTTGCTCCATAGAGTATCCACACAGTAGTTAGACCACCTTGTTCCTGTTCATTCTGCTCTTGATGGCATTTGAGTTATTCCAATATGAGGTGAAAGCACTTAGCTGATTGCTTTAAACATAGTTCATGAAACTTATGTTTACGAAACTTCTCTGTGCTTGATAAGAACAATGATTATGCTGTTAATGGGTATCATTACAAGCAAAAGCATCAGCTTAAAGGATATTGTACTAGAGAGTAAGCACCTTGAAAACAATGTGTATATTTTAGTCCCCAACAGATTCCCAGAGCCTGTTTTTTTGCTGAGGGCTGACATAAAGAGGAATTCAACAGACATTTGGTGAAAGTATAAATGAACATTACAAATAGTCACATTTTATCTTTAAGTAAGAAAACTACCCACCAAAGAGGCCATCTTACTATTGATGAACTCATGTCCATGTGGGTGTGTCATTAAGGCTGAACATTCGTTGGCAGGGCTACTGCCAAAGGAATATCTGCAGTGGGTTGGGAGCAAGTAACGCTAGATGACCCAGTTCTAAGATGCTAGGATTCTATTTAATGTGTTGTAATTGTTGTTGTTGTTCAGCCACTAAGTCGTGTCCAACTCTTTGTGACCCCAGGGACTGCAGCACGCCAGGCTGTTCTGTCCTCTGCTATCTCCCAGCATTTGCTCAAACTCATAGCCACTGAGTCGCTGATGCCATCCAACCGTCTCATACTCTGTCACCATCTTTTCCTCCTACCCTCAGTCTTTTCTATCATCAGGGTCTTTTCCAATTAGTCAGTTCTTCGGATCAGGTGCCCAAAGTATTGGAGCTTCAGTGTCAGCATCAGTCCTTTCAATGAATATTTAGAGTTGATTTCCTTTAGGATTGACTGGTTTGGTCCTTTGCTGTCTAAAGGACTCTCAAGAATCTTCTCTAGCACCAGAAATTCAAAAGCATCAATTCTTCGGCACTCAGCCTTCTTTATGGTCCAACTCTCACATCCATACAAGACTTTTGGGAAAAACATAGCTTTGACTATATGGACTTTTATTGGCAAAGTGATGTCTCTGCTTTTTAATACACTGTCTAGGTTTGTCATAACTTTTCTTCCAAGGAAGAAGCATCTTTTCATTTCATGGCTGCAGTCACTATCTGCAGTGATTTTGGAGACCAAGAAAATAAAATATGCCACTGTTTAATTACATAAATAATTTTGTTTTGGGTTAAAATTCAATAAAAAGAGGAAACACATTTTTTTGTTTTATTTTTCTTTGGAGTTACTGGTTTTTGCGGAGTTTCGTTTTCTGTTTTGGATATTTTTGCTGCATTAAGTAACTTCCCAGGAGCAGCAGAGGAAGCCGATGTTTCAGTAAGTAGCAACTTTCACTATGCATTTATTTTGCTTAATTTTCATGTTTATTTTGTAACAAAGGCTTCAATCGTTATGTCACATGGCTTTAATGATACTGTTGTTTCTACTCAAGGTAGAACAGAATTCTCCAACAATTAGTACATCATAACCCTACAGAACAGAAATTCAGGAGCCAGATAGCCCAGGATGAATCCTGCCTGGTTCCGTATTACTGCGTGACTTGGGGCCATTTATCCAGCCTCTCTGTGCTTTTGGGTTCCTCATCAGTAAAATGTGGCCAGAAACGGTATCTACTCATTGAGTCACCGTAGGAGTTAGTATATATAAAGCTCTTGAAATGATGCTTGACGTATAGCAAGCACTTGATCAGTATTTGCTCTTGTTTCAGGTACCATCACTCACATTGTAGATATTGGTTAAATGCTGCCCATCTTATTCAATTAGTATTTATTAAAATGTTTAGGTTTGGAGAGACGCTGTAAGTAGTAGTATTTATTTAGTCTCAATGCAAGGCAAGGACCATGATGTTTCTTTTCTTCCATAATAAAACATGTGGACCTTCGAAGGTAGGAAGGTTGTAGAGGAATAGTACACAGAATCAGCAGAAAGATATCACAGGCAAGCACCGAGAAAGAAGGTGCAAAAAGTCCTGGGGATTGTCTCCAAAGTCCTCATTGTTAGAGCCTAGGGGATCCTGAACCAGAGGAGATGAGTCCCAGGTAAAAATGGAGTTCACCCAGGTCTGAAGAATGATAAAATCTGCATAGATAAGGCAGTGTTCCTCTCCTCATTTGTTCACTAACCAGGCACCCATTCCTTTATTCTTTTTTTTTTTCCTGTTAAGGACTTACCTCTTAGTATTCCTCCCCAGGTATTCTTGATCAAAATCCTCCAGAGCATTTAAAACTTTGGCATTTAAATCTGTTTATAAGCCCCTATTTTCACTGATGATTTTTGTCTGTATGCACTGGAATTGAAGGATCAAAAGAAAGTGACCTCTAACAATTCAGAACCATACCAAGTCATAGATTAAACCCAGATAAACCTTAAACTTGGAAATATGTGATTTTCCTCCCCACTCATCAACCTTAGATAATTTACTTCTTTAAGGGAAAGCATAGGGAATAAAGGATCTAAACTTCTTTACTACTTGTCTGGATTAAAAAATAACAATATGAAAGCTGTATCTCAAAGTATAAACACATATGACTACATGCAAATTTAAAATGTTTTTACTTTTTAAAATAAAAAACACGATGAATACAAAGATGAACAATAGAAATTTATAATAAATGTAACAAAAGTTATCATAATTTCTCATTAAGAAATTAATAATTAAGAAAGTCACAGAAAATGCTATATAACTGCTTAATTAACATACCAAAAATGTTCAGCTGCACTACTAATGAAAATACCAATAAAAACAATAAATTTAAATCTCTCTTTATCAAAACAGCAAGTGTTTAAATGATAATACCCAGAGCTGATGGCAGATCTGTTTTTAATGACGTTATTCTAGAGTGTTTTCTTTCCAGATGATGATTGAGAAACGTAATTAAAAAAAAAAAAATGGTGCCAGGTACCACAACAGTAACAGAACTTTGCTGTTTTCTGAGGTTTTGTTTTTTTACTTTTTTTTTTTAATGGAGTGTGCTGGATGTCTCTATAATTTTGTTCAGATGACTGCAGAACTTGGAAAAGCTGTTGCTGCTATTGATGCATAACATACTGCTATTGGTCTTTTTATATAAATAAATAAATCTATATATATATATACATATATATATATAATTTGAATTTTGGAAACTTTAGCTATGCTGTCAACTTTGGAAAAAGTATCCCAGTTGTACCGTGTTGGGTTGGCATTGTACAGAAATTAACAGCCATATTGGTCTAGAAACGTTAAACATAATTTTTTCCATCTGTATAGGGGTAACATACTGTATTAAGTATGTAAGGTCTTATCTACATGGGTTTGATTACAGAAACTAATAAAGTATTCTCTAAAAAAAAAAAATACCCAGAGCTATTGAAGATGGAAGGGTATAAAAGTGTCACTCAGAAACTAAATTGGTAAAATCCATTAGGATTTAATTCAGCAATGAATGTCATATAGGTGATTATACCTTTGGATCCAATAAACCCACTGCTGGAAATTCATTTTAAGTGTTCAAAAATCTAGTAAAGTTTAGTCAATAAAGATATCCTTTATAACACTACTTGGATAGTGAAACATATGAAATCACCCAAAATTAGCAGGTTGATTTTGCATTTTGTTCAACACAGCAATGAAAAACAATGTTTATGTAATTTGTAATATAATGGAAACAAATTCTGTAGCAATGTTAAGTGAGGGAAACAGGTTGTAAAATATACCATGATTTCAGTTAGGTACATACGTTACAAGCAAAGTTCAAAAAAATCTGGGCATGACACAAAAGACAAATGAAATATATCAAAAGATAATCTAAACAGTTGTTTCTGGGTGGTAGGACTAGTCTAAGGTTTTCCTACTTTCAGTTTATCCATTTGTATACGTTATCCAAATGAGCTATAATAAGGATGTTTACCTCTTACACTGAAAAAAGTTTTTGGTCATTGAAAAAGTAAAATGTGTGAGAAAACGAAAATGTAGGAGCTTTCTTTTTTTCCCCCTTGTTTCCTCCCAGCCAAACTTCCCTCTGATCACATCATGACCTGCAGGTTCAAGTAGTCAAGCCACTGGAGGCTATATTAAAGACTAAAAGGAAACCCCAAATGTTTTAGTACTTGATTTTCATGGAAAATGTATTTTCTTCCAGTCAAGTTTGAGAAAATTTTAAAATTCATTTTTCCAAAACATTAAATCATATTAGTTATGTAACTGATTAAGTACCTTTTGATTTTTGAAATCAATATGCTTGAGAAAGGTTTAAGCATATTCATATTAGAGATTGTGAGCAAGAGATAATATTCTCCTGTCTAATTTTTTGTGAGTTGCCTTCACCAAGGGCAGGCTGTTACTGGGAGGTGAATGAAGAAGGTACTGCAGTTTTAAAACTTATGAAAGGCTGGTGACTGGATTGTAAAGGGTCTAGGCTGACTTCCATGGAATGCGGGGCTCTGTCTGTCATCCAAATCTCCTAAGATTCTGAAGCCCCAGTGCCGTGGCTACCAGCAACCTGGGACCTGGGACCAGGGAGAGCACGTGTGTCTATTGTGTTTCATCTTTGTCCGCTCATCTCAAGACCAGGGCACTGGTTCATCATGCTGCTGTCTTCTCAGACTCTCAAAATAAGGTCCCAACCAGAGGTTCTTATTAAAATTCAATCCCTACAATTTCTCCTTGGAAATCCTCTTTCTTCCAACAGAGTCTAATTCTAGAGTAGCTACTCCTTCAAAATAAAATACAGGAAATAAATTCTGATTTATTATTTATTCTCTTCTCTTGGAGAGTTTATATTATTATAAATTAAAGCATATGTTATGTATAACATACTATAATATTATGGGTGAATATATTAATACCACACAGAACTGCTATAATCATATGCATTAATAATATTCTAATTTTGAAATATTAGTCCGAGAAAATAAAACATTTGAGTGGAGTTTCAGGCATTGCTGTTGCTCAATAGTGGAGAGACTTTAGGACTTCCTGTGTGTTCTGTAGGTCTTCCCAGGTGGTTCAGTAGTAAAGAATCCACCTGCCAATGGAGATGTGGGTTCGATTCCTGGGTTAGAAAGATCCCCTGCAGAAGGAAATGGCAACCTACTCCAGTATTCTTCCCTGGGAAAGCCCATGGACAGAGGAACCTGGTGTGCTACACTCCATGGGGTCACAAAGTCAAACATGACTTAGCAACTAAACAACAGCAATGTTCTCTCTATCACACTCCATTGATGTATATGGCTGACTTAGGCTGTAGACCAGATGAGATATT
The DNA here is from genome assembly GCA_917880005.1 of Nanger dama. Classification (NCBI taxonomy): domain Eukaryota; kingdom Metazoa; phylum Chordata; class Mammalia; order Artiodactyla; family Bovidae; genus Nanger; species Nanger dama. Next base: position 7,485,280 of record CAKJTW010000036.1, read on the forward strand.
TTAATTCCTAATTTTTCAAAATGGATCAAAAAAAGTGGAACACTCAAGAATTTCAGATGACTGTTGTGAATTCTAAAATTTATGGCAAGCATCTGTGCCTGAAGAAACATGACCCTTTTTTTTGTTTCAGATGTCATTTTTCTTTTCAGTTCAACACTTGAGGTCATGAATCTATGTCACATTGCTCAACGCAACTCCCTGATTGACACAAGCTCTGTGATACAATGCTAGTCTCTGGAATTGAAATGAGAGAAATATATATTTTAGTCTGGAATATACCAGTCATTAGGTCACATAGCAGACCTTTTGATTCTATGGTTCAGAGGTCACATATCATTCAGTCTTCAGTCATGGACTGGCAGAAGGTTGATTGATTGGTGTGTGATGCTGTGAGGTTGATCTGTTCACATCTATGCTAAACAAGTCAAAAATCAAGTGTGACATTTTCATTGTCCAAAATAATTTTGCAGGAAATAATTTTTACCATGAATTTGTCTTTTATAATAAAACAATAGATTTCCTTCACTAGGTCTAGTCTAGAACTATCATTTTATCAAATACCCACAGTGTTTTTTATTTGGCTTCATTATTTAGTTTTTAGGTAATTCAGTTGTACCTCTTTAATACCAATTGTCTCTGTTCATGTTGAGATGTGCTTATGGGAGGCCATGTGTGTTATGAAAAGATCACTGGATTCTGAGTCCATGCCAGCTTTGTAATCTAGCAAGTCTAGACTTCTGAGCTTTAATTTCCCATGTTCATGAATAGAAGATCCTACTTTCTGCCCTACAAAACTTATAGGGTGTGGTGAGGGTCAAACGCAGTATTACTAGTTAAGACACTATAGAGATGGAAACTATTAATCATTATTAATGAGAGAAAGGGCTGAAGGAATTTCTACATAAAATTAGCTTCATTGTATAAGCAGGACTGTAGTCCTTCACTTATGTGTTAACATAATAGGTTTTAATTTTGCTTCTGCCGCTAACTAGACACGTGAACTGGGACAAGTGATTTAATCTCTGAGACTCTCCTGTACACATCAGTGCCTATCACTAGGGTTTTTGTGAGTGTCAGGGACTATAAATGAATGTAGAATTATAGATCTATGTGAAGGCTGAAATTACCTTTACCATTCTTTTGAGTTAAGTTAAAGTCTCACTAATTGGCCTAATTGTTTTGATCAAGGTTTATCATCATTCTGGAAAATTATGACAAAAATATATTTTTCTCTGAAGCAAGGTTAATATTTATGAGTGATTTGAATTATTTATTGTTTTTTTAGAGAAGTACTTTATAAAGACTATTAAATGATTACATCTTTAGAGAGAATATTTATTTTAGTTATGGTTAAAGTTTGTTCCACACAGAAGTACTGTTATGCATATTTGATTTCTCCTCTTGGCATTTATTTATTGTATAAATCTGTCATGAGCCAGGCATTACGTCTAGATTAATGCCAGGAGTGCAAATGCAGACAGGAAGTTGGGAGTGGTGAGGAGAAAGGCACTAAGGAGAGCCTTGAGACTTCCCTTGAGCTGCTTCCGCTGACGTGACCACAAATAAAGCTGGTGCATTCTGGACCTCAGGATCCAAGGGGAGCCCACTGCAGATCTTCAGTCTATCCTGGGTACACCAGATCCCCTCCATCAGCCCTGAGATCATTGTAGCAGTTGTGTGGTCTACCGCCAGGAGAGCGCCACCGTAACCATCTCCTGTCCAACCCCATTACCACCTGAAGCCAGCCTGGAACCTAGGCAGGTTTGCTTGTTCCATCTGTCGTGGCCAATTAAATGCTCATGTCTGTGGAGAAACAGCTTAGAGTGAAGAGAAATAAGTATTGGGAAAGCCATACTTCTTAGTGCCTATTAGAATATACATACAGACTAGACACTTCCTAAGAGCTGAAGAATAAATATTCCAACAAGTACTGGACATTTTATTTTTTTCTATTACAAAAGTAAATTTAAACAATAAATTGGAAGGTGGTTTACCTTATGAGTGTGACTAGAAGTTGAAATTTGATATTAGTATTACAAAGCAAATCTAATCACAGTTTATAAATAAAAATGCTTCAAGACACTTCAGAATACTAAGATAAGTATATGTAGATTTTATAAAAGTTTTGTAAAACTAGAATATCCTTTTATAATACTCTCTCATGATCTTATGCATTTATTCAAGTTTGGAATGCCTTGGTATATATGTTTGAGCGTTCTTTGGCATTGCCTTTCTTTGGGATTGGAATGAAAACTGACCTCTTCCAGTCCTGTGGCCACTGCTGAGTTTTCCAAATTTGCTGGCATATTGAGTGCAACACTTTCACAGCATCATCTTTCAGGATTTGAAATAGCTCCACTGGAATTCCATCACCTCTACTAGCTTTGTTCATAGTGATGCTTTCTAAGGCCCACTTGACTTCACATTCCAGGATATCTGGCTCTAGATGAGTGATCACACCATTGTGAAGATCTTTTTGTACAGTTCTTCTGTGTATTCTTGCCACCTCTTCTTAATATCTTCTGTTTCTGTTAGGTCCATACCATTTCTGTCCTTTATCGAGCCCATCTTTGCATGAAATGTTCCCTTGGTATCTCTAATTTTCTTGAAGAGATCTCTAGTCTTTCCCATTCTGTTGTTTTCCTCTATTTCTTTGCATTGATCGCTGAAGAAGGCTTTCTTATCTCTTCTTGCTATTCTTTGGAACTCTGCATTCAGATGCTTATATCTTTTCTTTTCTCCTTTGCTTTTCACTTTTCTTCTTTTCACAGCTCTTAGTAAGGCTTCCCCAGACAGCCATTTTGCTTTTCTGCATTTCTTTTCCATGGGGATGGACTTGATCCCTGTCTCCTGTACAGTGTCACAAACCTCATTGCATAGTTCAACAGGCACTCTATCAGATCTAGGCTCTTAAATCTATTTCTCACTTCCACTGTATAATCATAAGGGATTTGATTTAGGTCATACCTGAATGGTCTAGCGGTTTCCCCTGCTTTCTTCAATTTGAGTCTAAACTTGGTAATAAGGAGTTCATGATCTGAGCCACAGTCAGCTCCTGGTCTTGTTTTTGTTGAATGTATAGAGCTTCTCCATCTTTGGCTGCATAGAATATAATCAATCTGATTTTTTGTTGACCATCTGGTGATGTCCATGTGTAGAGTCAGTCTTCTCTTGTGTTGTTGGAAGAGGGTGTTTGCTATGACCAGTGCATTTTCTTGGCAAAACTCTATTAGTCTTTGCCCTGCTTCATTCCGTATTTCAAGGCCAAATTTGCCTATTACTCCAGGTGTTTCTTGACTTCCTACTTTTGCATTCCAGTCCCCTAAAATGAAAAGGACATCTTTTTTAGGTGTTAGTTCTAAAAGGTCTTCATAGAACTGTTCAACTTCAGCTTCTTCAGCATTACTGGTTGGGGCATAGACTTGGATTACCATGATATAGAATGGTTTGCCTTGGAGACAAACAGAGATCATTCTGCCATTTTGAGATTGCATCCAAGTACTGCATTTCGGACTCTTTTGTTGACCATGATGGCTACTCCATTTCTTCTGAGGGATTCTTGCCCACAGTAGTAGATATAATGGTCATCTGAGTTAAATTCACCCATTCTAGTCCATTTTAGTTCGCTGATTCCTAGAACGTCGACATTCACTCTTGCCATCTCTTGTTTGACCACTTCCAATTTGCCTTGATTCATGGACCTAACATTCCAGGTTCCTATGCAATATTGCTCCTTACAGCATCAGACCTTGCTTCTATCACCAGTCAAATCCACAGCTGGGTATTGTTTTTGTTTTGGCTCCATCCATTCATTCTTTCTGCAGTTATTTCTCCACTGATCTCCAGTAGCATATTGGGCACCTACTGACCTGGGAGTTCCTCTTTTGGTGTCCTATATTTTTGTCTTTTCATACTGTTCATGGAGTTCTCAAGGCAAGAATAGTGAAATGACTTGCCATTCCCTTCTCCAGTGGACCATGTTCTGTCAAACCTCTCCACCATGACCTGCCCATCTTGGGTTGCCCGCAGGCATGGCTTGGTTTCACTGAGTTAGACAAGGCTGTGGTCCTAGTGTGATTAGATTGACTAGTTTTCTGTGAGTATGGTTTCAGTGTGTCTGCCCTCTGATGCCTTCTTGCAATACCTACCATCTTACTTGGGTTTCTCTTACCTTGGGCATGGGGTATCTCTTCACAGCTGCTCCAGCAAAGCATAGCTGCTGCTCCTTACCTTGGATGAGGGTATCTCCTCACCACCACCCTTCCTGACCTTCAACATGGGATGGCTCCTTTAGGCCCTCCTGTGCCCACACAGCCACCGCTCCTTGGACGTGGGGTTGCTCCTCCCAGCTGCTGCCAGTGGCCTCGAGCGCTGTCCCTGGCCTCAGATGAGGGGTGGCTCCTCTCGGCTGTTCCTGCGGCATCGTAGCCTGGCACTCTAGGCCGCTGCCCCTGACCTCAGACGTGGGGTAGCTCCTCTCGGCCGCGCTTAGTGCACCAGCCACAGCCGCCTGGATCATGGAAAAAGCAAGAGAGTTCCAGAAAAACATCTATTTCTGCTTTATTGATTATGCCAAAGCCTTTGACTGTGTGGGTCACAATAAACTGTGGAAAATTCTGAGAGAGATGGGAATATCAGACCACCTGACCTCCCTCTTGAGAAATCTGTATGCAGGTCAGGAAGCAACAGTTAGAACTGGACATGGAACAACAGACTGGTTCCAAATAGGAAAAGGAGTACGTCAAGCCTGTATATTGTCACCCTGCTTATTTAACTTCTATGCAGAGTACATCATGAGAAATGCTGGACTGGAAGAAACACAAGCTGGAATCAAGATTGCCGGGAGAAATGTCAATAACCTCAGATATACACCATCCTTATGGCAGAAAGCGAAGAGGAACTAAAAAGCCTCTTGATGAAAGTGAAAGAAGAGAGTGAAAAAAGTTGGCCTAAAGCTCAACATTCAGAAAACGAAGATCATGGCATCCAGTCCCATCACTTCATGGGAAATAGATGGGGAAACAGTGGAAACAGTGTCAGACTTTATTTTTTGGGGCTGCAGAATCACAGCAGATGGTGATTGCAGCCATGAAATTAAATGACGCTTACTTCTTGGAAGAAAAGTAATGATCAACCTAGATAGCATATTCAAAAGCAGAGACATTACTTTGCTGACTAATGTCCATCTAGTCAAAGCTATAGTTTTTCCAGTGGTCATGTATGGATACGAGAGTTGGACTGTGAAGAAAGCTGAGCACCGAAGAATTGATGCTTTAGAACTGTGGTGTTGGAGAAGACTCTTGAGAGTCCCTTGGACTGCAAGGAGATCCAACCAGTCCATTCTGAAGGAGATTAGCCCTGGGATTTCTTTGGATGGAATGATGCTAAAGCTGAAACTCCAGTACTTTGGCCACCTCATGCGAAGAGTTGACTCATTGGAAAAGACTTTGATGCTGGGAGGGATTGAGGGCAGGAGTAGAAGGGGACTACAGAGGATGAGATGGCTGGATGGCATCACTGACTCGATGGATGTGAGTCTGAGTGAACTCCGGGGGTTGGTGATGGACAGGGAGGTCTGGCATGCTGCAGTTCATGGGGTTGCAGAGTTGGACTCGACTGAGCAACTGAACTGAACTGAACTGAGTATAAATGTATTAAATCATTCTCAAAATTCTAAAGCAATCACAAATATTCTGACTTATGATAAAGAATGGAATGTTGGGTTATTGAAGTGTCTTTTGAAATTATTTTTATTACCAGAAACAAATAGCTAAAATTATTTCCCATATTATTTTCTAATAATTTCTCAAAGACTAGATATGTCATCTTTATTCCAACAAGGAACTTAGCTTGGTTCTGAGGATAACTGTGTCAGAAAGGGATGAAATACTCCCCTCCCTCTATCCCAAACAGTGCTCTGGGTAAGAGTTATTTCTAAATGTATGTAATAATTGACCATACCTTCTCCCTTTATACTCTTATCTTTGAGACAGGGATTCAATCACCATTATTTTCATTAGTTAGTATGTATAGAGGCCCTACCACATGCATGATTATACAGAGTACAAAGAAGCATGTCAATCTGCCCTTAAATTGTATGCTACTGGGTTCATTCATTTTTAAAATGGACACTGAAATAAACATACATCAGGAGAATTGCAAAACAGGGCTCCAGTAATCTACAGAATGCTCTCCATGTCAAATGCAAAACAAAAACATTGTTTTCTTTACTAAGGAGATGCATATATTTTGGTTCTTCTTCTTTTTTTTTTTTTTGCCCCTCTTAGTGAATGAATCCAGGAAGGAATGTTCAACTGAAACAGTTCAAATGTTCCTGAGTTTTCTTTGTCCCTGAGGCAAGTACCTTAACGGCCTCTGAAATATTTATAAAATCTGCTGCCATCTTTGTCTAACAAGAACTGTGCAAGCTCTTTATTTGATGTAATTTTTAGAGTCTGAAAGAGGCAGTGGGAGGGAGGGGTCTGATTGGTGGTTATGTGAGCTTGGGTATCAGGGATTTTATGTACCTAAAAAAAAAAAATTCCACACACACACAATTTTCCTGTCTTCAATTTCTATTACTACTTTGCTCTTTACTCTGGTGACTTGGCAAAAATCCTGAGAAATATGAAAGTCTCTTTATTGAGGACCTTGTCACATGCTTGTCAATTTGAAGATGAAAGTATCAAAAGCAATATTACATTTTCTACCATGGCAGCCAGCCACGTTACTGGAGTTGCTTTTAATTGAGCCTAAACAAGCTGTTGCAGAGGTACAGAGAACAAAGCAGTTTTTCCTTTGAATTGTGTGAGCTTCTCTGACCAGGAAGCAGGCATTCAAATTTATGCACCAGGGGAGAGACAAGAGTCATCCCACCTCCCTGCCATGCTTTCTTGCCTTCCAACAAGGGGGCTGATTCCTTCACACTCTGTAGTCCATGTAGCTCTCTGAACACTTCTCCCAAACCATTAGACTGATCTGCTTTCTGCTGGAGGATAAAATCAGTCCCTGCATCATCAAATACAATTGCCTATATCTAATCAGAAAGTGACCATCTCTCCACAGGACTCCGCCCCTTCCTGGAGCTGATGAATTGCTTACCCCTATTGAATTGTCTTGCTCCACTGTCCGCGTTTTGTGAGAGTCCTTATATTCTGTGTTCCCCCACTCCACTCCCCAGGGAGAAGCTAGAAATTCTTTCCCAGCTTCCCTTGCACCAAAGGCACAGATACGTGTCTCAAGTTCTGCCAATCCCAGGGTGTCCTTATGGAAGGCTTTGATTGGGAAGAAAAGGAAGTGAGACAGCAGATGCTAGGATAACCATTTCTGGGCAAAGCCAGTGGTGACGGTTCTAACCTTCCATCCATGGTGGTATCATCCATAGCATCAGTCCCCATGTTGGCTGCTGTGAAGTCTCCACTGGAGTATCTTGTAGTGTGGTCAGGACATGAACTCGCACTGTAGACTGTCTACCTGATCCTCCAGTCCTCTCAGACATACTGTGAGCTACCTAATCTTTCATTTCAGTCGCGCGATCATGTCTGTTTGCAACCCCGTGGACTGCAGCACGCCAGGCTTCCCTGTCCATCACCAACTCCTGGAGCTTGCTCAAACTCATGTCCATTAGGTTGGTGATGCCATCCAACCATCTCATCCTCTGTCATCCCCTTCTCCTCCTGCCTTCAATCTTTCCTAGCTTCAGAGTCTTTTCCAGTGAGTCAGTTCTTCGCATTAGGTGGCCAAAGTACTGAAGTTTCAGCTTCAGCGTCAGTCTTTCCAATGAATATTCAGGACTGATTTCCTTTAGGATGGACTGGTTGAATCTCCCTGCAGTCCAAGGGACTCTCAAGAATCTCCTTTATTTATTTATTTTTTAAATTAAATTAATTTATTTTTTTAATTACAATACTGTATTTGTTTTGCCATACATTGACACGAATCAGCCATAGGTGAACACAATCGCCCAATGCCGAAGCCCCCTCCCACCTCCCACCCCACATCCTCTACCTGAATCATCCTGTGCATCAGCCCCATGCATCCTGCATCCTACACCAAACATAGATTAGCGCTTCGTTTCTTACAGGAAAATACACATGCTTCACTGCCATTCTCCCAAACCATCTCACCCTTTCCCTCTCCCTCAGAGTCCAAAAGTCCACTCTATACCTCTGTGTCTCTTGTTGTCTCACATATAGGGTCATCATTACTGTCTTCTAAATTCCATATATATGTGTCAGTATACTGTATTGGTGTTTTTCTTTCTGGCTTACTTCACTCTGTATAATCGGTTCCAATTTCATCCATCTCATTAGAACTGAGTCAAACACCATACACAAAAATAAACTCAAAATGGATTAAAGATCTAAATGTAAGACCAGAAACTATAAAACTCCTAGAGGAGAACATAGGCAAAACACTCTCCGACATAAAGAATCTCCTTTAAAAGATTCCTTTTCTGATTGAATTGCCTCATGCTCTTTGTTTACAACTAAGAACTATTGGAGATTCGGAATGGACAGTTTTCATTAGCAGTGATTTTATTCAATAGTATGATTTTTTTAATATTTTTATTTTAATTGGAAGCTAATTACTTTACAATATTGTGGTGGGTTTTGCCATACATTCACATGAATCAGCCATGGGTGTACATGATTTACAATTAAAAGCAAATGCCAGAGATTTTTCATTTAATTCTTAAAGGATGTGTTTTTTTTTAACTGTTTCTAAAACACATTTGAAGAGATATAAATAATTTTTAAAGTTATCTGTGATATCCTGGGAGTGATTCAGAAAGGCTGATGTAACCCTGGATACTTCTGAGTGTTCCTTTTTTAAGATTTATTTATTGATTTGGTTATGGTGGGTCTCCGTTGCTGCACGAGGGCTTTCTCTGGTTGAGGTGCACAGGCCTTTCATTGCGGTGGCTTCTCTTGCAGAACATGGGCTCTGGGCATGCGGGCTTCGTTTGCAATCCCTGGGCTCTAGAGCACAGGCTCAGTAGTTGTGGTGCACAGGCTTAGTTGCTCCATAGCATGTGGGATCCACCCAGACCAGGGATCAAACCAGGGTCCCAGGCACCGCAAGGCAGACTCTGAACCATTGGACCACCAGGGAAGCCCCTGAGTGTTCTTAATCAAAACATATATAAACAATTAAAAAAAAGAATAAAGTGAATAATGACAATAAAGAGTGAGATGATAAGGGAGGGTAGTACGAAATAGCAGTAGCGTGAATAGTGTTAGAGCATAAACATGACTACACATGCTGTTACTCTACACTTCTATTTTGCATAGTGCGTGATAAGCCCTAACCGCTGCACAGTGGAGAGGGGAGGGAAAAGGTCATACTAGATTTTGGGACAGGTGAGGAGAGCATGGAATAGAACTATGTAGACCATCAATCTCAAGGTAAGAGCCTTCTTCAGAGAAGCCATGGAGCTCAGGTCTTGGAGGGAAGAGGAGGAGGGATCCTGCCTTCAACAGGGCCCCTCTAAGGCTGCAGGAGCTATCCATTTGAAATGTGACGTTAGCAAAAACAAAACCATACAGAGTCAGCAATATGTCCCTTATGCCTGTAATGTAAGTAGCTGGTTCTCCCGGAGGTGAGTCCTTGGGCTTGGAGCTGTTTTACTTTTGGATGTGGATGTCACTTTTTCCGTCATCATTCCTCCAAAGCATTTATTATACACTGCTCTTTTGGAGGTATTTCACTAGCTCATACTCAGAGCAAATCAGGAAGAAATTGCTCCTGCCTACCAGGAGTTTACAGTTCAGATCTCAAGGAGGGCCTCAGCCTTCCCCACCTTCCCTGAACCCCTCATAGTGGAAACCCATTTTATTTCTTGGCAGGAACTAAGCTGAGATGGTTAGAAGATTGAGATCAACCTTTGCCAAACCTTTTATCCTTTAAATATGTCAGCTTTCTGAGAACATCAAAATGCTCTATTTACTGTTAGTGTTTTGTTAAAGTTATTCTTAAGATCAAACATAGCAAACTTCTAAGAATAATGGACTTAATGAATGATCAAAGGAACAATATGGAAAGCTATTTTCACCTCTACTTTGTCTCATAAGTATGATACCTAAAAGAAACTTTGAAAGGAAAACAAAACCTTGTAATTTATTACTGTCTTTGAAAGGTTGGTTTTGATGTTGTTAATAGATCTTATTTACTATCAAATTTTAAATTGCACTAAAAACGTTCTCTGAATGTTTTGGTCCCCCAGAATTATTATTTATAAAAACAAGATTTTAAGGAGGGACAAAATACTGTTCTGAAACTTCAGTACATGTAGCCTCAGCAAATGGACACAGTTACAGTTTTTGAAGTGTAATAGTCTATCTTGGGGACTTCCCTGGTGGCTCAGATGGTAAAGCGTCTGTTTACAATGTGGGAGACCCGGGTTCGATCCCTGGGTCGGGAAGATCCCCTAGAGAAGGAAATGGCAATCCACTCCAGGACTATTGCCTGGAAAATCCAATGGACAGAGGAGCCTGGTAGGCTACAGCCCATGGGGTTGCAAAGAGTCAGACACGACTGAGCGACTTCACTTCACTTCAGTCTATCTTGGTGGTTGTTTAGTCACTCAGTCTTGTCTGACTCTTTGTGACCCCCATGGACTGTAGCCCACCAGGCTCCTGTGTCCATGGGATTCTCCAGGCAAGAACACTGGAGTGGTTCAGTATAATGTCTACAACACAAATACATTATATATTAACAACAACAAAAAGAATGCTGGAGTGGGTACCCATTTCCTTCTCCAGGGATTTTCCTGACCCAGGAATGGAACCCAGGTCTCCTGCATTGCAGGCGGAATCTTTACTGTGGCATTACCTTTATTTTCTACACCTGTAACTCTTATTTCTGTTTTGTTACCTATGAACTTTTGGACTTCTATCTATATTCTGCCATTTTGCTTAAATTTTTTTGATGTTTATATACACACAGTCCTAGCAAATTGCATATAATGATAGTTCTTTCTACTTTTTTCATGTGGTTATGTCTCGGATTTTTGGTTCATATTTTCATTCCATGGCTAGTGTTTATAAAGGGCTTCCCTGGTGGCTCAGATGGTAAGAATCCGCCTACAATGCAGGAGACCTGGGTTCAGTCCCTCGGTTGGAAGATCCTCTGGTGAACAGAACCACTAGACACTCCAGTATCCTAGCCTAGAGAAGTCCATGGACTGTATGGGGTCACAAAGAGTCTGACACGACTGAGTGACTTTCACTTTCAGTGTTTACAAAACCAACATAAATGATGTTTATAATATGGGCTTTTAAAATTTCATTCATGATTTTGATAGGATTGCCCCCAATATTTTTCCAGTAATAAATGACTGTCAGTTTGATATAAATATATCTTTGAGAATATATTTCTCTATACTTAGGCTTCTAATAAGTCAAGAATGAGTGTGAAACTTTAAGGATTAACATTTCAATACATATTGAGATAAAATCATAGGATATTCTTATGTGACCATATGATTATTATTAACATATTTCTTAATCAGTTCAGTTCAGTTCAGTCATTCAGTTGTGTCTGACTCTTTGCGACCCCATGAATCGCAGCACACCAGGCCTCCCTGTCCATCACCAACTCCCGGAGTTCACTCAGACTCATGTCCATCGAGTGGGTGATGCCATCCAGCCATCTCATCCCCTATCATCCCCTTCTCCTCCTGCCTCCAATCCCTCCCAGCATCAGAGTCTTTTCCAATGAGTCAACTCTGCATGAGGTGGCCAAAGTACTGGAGTTTCAGCTTTAACATCATTCCTTCCAAAGAACACCCAGGGCTGATCTTTAGAATATTGGACTATAATTTCATTTTGGTAAAACCTATGAGTTCATGGTTTACCCTTTTTTTTCCACTGAGCTAAACTGCCAAATTCCTCAATTTGCTTGCATTTTAGGAATTTTGTATCTATATTTAATATTGAGATTGATCTGTAGTTTTCTTCCTTTTTGTATTATTGCTGTGAAGTTTTTATGTCATGGTTTTCTAGTTTCATACTTAATTGGATAGCTTCTGCTTTTTTTTTTTGACCCTTCAAAATAGTTAACATAATAACAATTATCTGGCCAAAAGGTTGAAAAAATGATTTTGTCTATATTCTTATTTATTTAAATCCTAAAACACTCTAAGCACTGTAGACTTTTCCCAAAATCTCTAGAAGAGGATAAAGTATAACTAGGAAAAAAAATAAGCCATTTGTAAAGAAGAATCATAAGTTTTACTGATACTTAAAGTTGAAACTTTCCTTGGGATTACTTACAGGCTATGCTGACTGACCCAGTGACCAAAGCCCTCACCATCATCCCTCCCCCGCCAACACTAATGAGACTGTTTCCTATAATATCCTGATATGTAGGCTGATGGCATATTGGGAAAATTAGCAAAGTACAGCAAAAGGTAAAGTGCAAAAAAGGAAACCATCTCAGGTATATATTAATAGCTTTCCCAGATGGTCTGACATAATGTAACATCAAAGTATCAAATGGAGGCATTGCTGGTCTTTAGGCCCTTCCTGAAATATCTATATTTTAGTTACAATTGAACTTTTGATAAGAAATGAGCAGTTATAATCACTCTCTGCCAAGAATCTGGGGTGCAGATTTTCTGTATCAACACCATATGACTTGAGGCTCAACCAACTGTCTTCTTACAGGCCATCTGTCTGACTTGATAGCATTCATGTGTCGGGGCAGCGCCCCCTCCTTGCACCTGGCTGGGCCTGCAGAACCAGCCTCGCCCCAGGGCTCTCCACCTTGCACTCTACCTTCCAGTCAAGCCCCACACCCCTGAGTGCCACCCAGCTGCTGCCTGGACATGGAGACCTTTTGTTTTGTCATACACAGAACATCTTCCTCTCTGTTCCTCTGGGAGCTGCGCCCTACTTTACTTTTTCCAAATGGCCCTGTGAATCTCAGAGAGTGGATACCTCAGGCACCTATTCAGACTCTCTTGAGAATCCCAGGCTAGTCACAAAGAGCAAAAGACAGAGGCAGCTGAAACATTCCAAAGACAAAATTGTAAAGGATGCTTCTCAAAGTTCAGCCATCTCTGGGCTCCTGTCTTTTCCATACCAGGCTCTTCCGTTCTTTCTTGGATTCTGACTGATTCATTTTTCTCCCAGTCTGGTACTTTTATTTATTTATTGGCCTAAGTTAGCTTCCTTTTCTGTGGTTTGCAGACCCCACACTGTCCCAGGCCTCATACCTGGATTCTACCTCTGTGCAGCCCCTTTGGAGCACAGTCTCAGTTGTACTAACTGCTGGGCCTCAGGGCCCCAGCCCAGACCGAGGATCCTAGGCTTCTCTCATCCTGGCAGAGAAGACCAGGCGTAGCGCCCTGAGTTCCTAGGAGACTTCACCAACCTGAACTCCCATCAGATCTCTGCTGCTCGCCTGCCGATGTTCTGAGCAGAGTTCTGCCAAATCACTACCCTTGCCCTGAGGATCCTCAGCAAGTGCTCTGTGCATAGGGGCTTCCCAGGCGGTGCTAGTGGTAAAGAACCTGCCTGTCAAGGCAGGAGATATAAGAGACGTGGGTTCGATTTCTGGGTTGGGAAGATACCCTGGAGCTGGGCAAGGCAACCCACTGTATTCTTGCCAGAATCCCACGGAGAGAGGAACCTGGCACGCTACAGTCCGTAGAGTCAGAGTCAGACATGACTGAAGTGACTTAGCACGCACACATGTTTCCAGACAAGATGAAGAGGAGGCTCCCTCACTTCCCACTGTAGAGACACCTGTGCTGTGATCTCATGCCCAAGCCTAGCGCTACCAGGCCAGGATCTACTGTGCCCATGGCCAAGGCCATCTGTACAGATAGCAGCTTGTGATGGTAGCACTTCAGGCTCTTCTAATGATGATGTCCTTTGCAAGTAAGAATACAAACACCAGCCTTCTCCAGAATCCTGCAGCCTCAACATAATCATCTCTAAGACCACTGACCGTTCCCACTGGTCACTAAGCTCTTTGTTCCAGGGTGTCTGGATCTTGTCTTCTTTTGGAAAGGTGACTCATGGAAGGTGACATTGGAAATTGTATTTTACCAAGATGAGACCTGGCCTGTGTGTTAAGTTGCAGCCATCTTCTGGTGCCTTATGAAAACTGTGTTTTATGACCTCTTGGTCTTAACTTGCCTGAATGACATGCCAAGTAAGCTTCTTTACTGAGCATTCTGAGAATCAGTGTTCTGGAATATCTTCTACCCACTGTACATGTCTGCTTTGCCTGTGGTAACCTAAAGAAATGTATTCTTGAGGTCTCGTCAATGGAAATCCTGGGCCAACTTCTGTTCTTCCAAACAGTGCCTGAGCCTACATCCTCAGAAATCTTCAGTAATAAGCTTCCTCTTTTGGAGACAGGAACTTCACAGCATTAAGGTGACATCTGAGGTAGTGAGTCAAAGGGACAAGATGGAGCCACCGTACTTTTAGGGCACACACTAGTAACTCGACTCTGCCGCTCACAGACTGAATGAAAGGGAGTGGAAAGGAGGAAAGGAGCTTCGTTCCCAGCACTTCAGGGAGCAACGAGTGCCTCATAGCTACAAATGTTAAATATTTGGTAACCTGTCACTTAGTCCTAATGCCAAAATGAGACTTCCTGCTCCCTCCTTTGAAACTGACAATAGCCTGGGATGTGTTTGATTTGACTTTGCATCAGTCAGAAGGTGGGAAGCTATGTTCTTGGGATTTGCAGACAGCTTCTGGCAAGTGAGGGGAAACTTCACCTGATCTCTCAGATCCCATTATTAAGAAACCTATACTTCCAGGTTCCCATCGAATACAGAAATGAGCTCAAGTTGTATCATGGGAGAGCTACTGTTCACATAGGGTGCATTTTTATGCAGGCAATGGTTAATATGGTGCCCAGAAAACTCTTCTTGGTAGCGGGCATGGAGCAAAAGGATAGGTCATTTTTAAAATGGTTTTTATCAGCAGGAATGGATTTACCCTAAGTGTAGAGAAAGCGAAAACATGAATTAGACCAACTATTAATACCAAAATTTTCCATCATTAACATTCATCGTATTGCTACCTCTTAAAATAAAAAGCCGTTTGTGGTCCAGAGTTGGTCAGCATCAATCCCTATGGGTCATGCTAAAAATAGAAGTGAATCTAACTTTCTGGAAGCACACCACATGCATTTTTAATAGCTAGATCATATGGGGAATCAGCATGTCTATTATTTAAAAAGGAAAAGCTGAGCCTTAGAACACCAATCTGGAACACGAAGATTATGGAAGACAAATTCTGGACATGGAAATGATAATTCTCCCTGCAACGGGAAAATAGTTTAATAGAGTTCAATGTATTAACAAACCTGTGGTCAAATGTTAAAAAGAAAATCTCGTCAGTGATAAACAGAAGACCCAAAGGGAACATTCATATTTGAGCTACAAAGCATTCGGATACAGATGATCTGAAGCACTTGCCATAGAGTTTACAGAAGTAGCAGAAGTCACTGAAAGAAAAAGAGAAGGAAATATTCAGAGAGATTCCTCTTGCCACAAAGTGGGCATCTGGGTTTATTTTTTTATTCTAAATTAAGACACACATATTAGAATCGTAGGAATGCTAGAGGTTTCCCGGTCTGTAGTAGTGGTGTTATGCCTCTGCAGAAGGCACTGCAGAATTTGAGTCTGTCATTGTTGCATATGGAAAGACCCTTGACAAGTCTCATTTTGGAAAGAGATGCTCAAAAAGAATATAAAAGGCTAACTAAATGTTTGAACAATTATTCGAAATAACACTTCTCATACAGAAGACATTGTGTTGGGGGAATTGATGGGCTTTCAAGAGGCTGTGGGGCTGCAGGAAATGAGGCAGATTTCCTGAGAACCAAGCTAGTGAGAACGTGGGCCTGATTATGGCTGGTTTTGCCCAGAGGTTTGTCTTATTGTGGGGTTAGTGTGGAGTGGGCCTCGCTGGTGGCTCAGATGGTAAAGAATCTGCCTGCAATGCAGGAGACCTGGGTTTGATCCCTGGCTTGAGAAGATCCCCTGGAGAAGGGAATGGCAACCCATTCCAGTATTCTTGCCTGGAAAATTCCATGGACAGAGGAACCTGGAGAGCTACAGTCCCTGGGGTTGCAAAGAGTCAGACACGCTGAGCTACTAATGCTTTGGCTTCATTTCAGGGTATGAGTACCTGTAGATACTGAAGAGATGATCTTGTCAAGTGCGCTGAGCAGGCGGGAAGTCAGACAAGGAAGGGGGAAAGTCAGTTAACTGTTGGTAAATAAGCTGCTCCCCAGTGCAGGCCCCTGGGCGCTATCCCAGCATATGCAACGGTCCTCAGAACTGTCCCTCCACAGGATAGAATACGAGCACCAGGGTGCTGACTCGAGACTTGCTGAGTCACCCTGGCCACTTCGTCATCCAGCGTTTGCTCTGTGCCAGAGGCCCCCGGTGGGGATGGACATGGGACACGTGGCTAGGCTGAGGCATGCACTGTGCCATCACTGAGAGCACTTTGGATCTGGTGAGTTGCCTGTTCACAGGAGTGATTCTCCCAGGTATCTGCTAACTATGACTGGGGCCCCACGATGTTATGTGAGGCGGCTTCTGTTTTCTTGGCCTCTGTTCAGATATGCGGGCTCCTCTTCCTGGGACTGAGACCTCAGGAACGCAGACTGCACAGTGTCTTATCAGCAGTCACGTCCACTGAAGCTGGACATTTTCTGAGTGACAAAGATAGTTTATTCTAGCCACGTGGATACATATGGGAGCAAGCCTACACAGAGGGAGACATTTCTGGACCTGTGGAGTATACCCAGGGATCAGCCCTAAATAGCTTACAGTCTCCTTGAATTTAACTCTTCGCTTCTTAACAAGCAAGGTTTCCAGACATCAAATTCTGCCTCTTTTACCAAGGGATGTCTCCTGCGGGTATTTCTACTCCTTTCCACATCTCCGCCCTCATACATTCTCCTAGAGGACACACTGCTTTCCCTTTGGAACCAGAAGAGGAGGCTGGCGATGTCTTAAACTTCCCTTTTTCTGACCCTGCCTGGAGCAACTCCTTCCCTGGCAATTTGAGCAGAAGATTCTTCCAGAACTTGAGTTTTCACTGAGCTAATTTTCTTTTTTATGTTCAGCCTTCCATCTGGACTTCCATTTTGCCTGTTAAGATCCTGAAGCCATTCTGGCTTTAAGCAAATGTTTACCAAACACAATCTATGATCTAGGGACCGACAGATGGAGACGTCCTTCTTGTTTTCTCAGTAGAAATGAACTTGACACATAGCTCAATTTAAGTCAGCAGACATTTGCAGAGAATCTTCCATGTGCCAGCTACTCTTCTAGAGCTGGGAATAGTGTCAGCACAAGAACGCTTTCAACTGTGAGGAAAAGACTCTAAGTGGCTCTTTTTAAGCAAGGAAATTCATTACCAGACAGCAGAGGTAGGGCTGATCCAAGTGCGGCACAGGGCTCTGGCTCCACTTCTCTGAAATTCACTTGGCTCTTACACCCTTCATGTGTTTTGTCACTAGACTACCTCCCCTGCTTGATTACAGGACATTTGGAAAAGTTCCATAGCTCACACTTAGGCATGATAATGTCTACAAACAGCAATGAGATTTCTGTTCTTCATTCATATTTTCAGAAGCAAAGAAGTCATTCCCAAAACCTCTCTAGACCTGTGTTCCCTTCACATATCATTGGTCAGAGTTGTGTAACAGGTCTGTGCCCCAAAACCAACCACTGGAAAGGGGAATGGGATTTCATGACTGGTTTGGACCAATCAAGATATACTGAGGCCAACCCCGAAAGCATGTGTCCATGTGAAAAATGGTGGATGCTGGCTCTTTGCAGGGATCAGAGGTCAGAGTGAGCATCTCTCTTGCTGGCAGCAGGAAGAAGAGAGTGGTGGATTCCCCTGGGAGAAGACGCGTGGGCTGTCAGCACTGTGGAACTTCAGTACGAATAACAGCAGAATGGCCTGGACTCATTCTCCTGAGGCCCGCCCCCAGCTGCAAGGTTGAACGGATGCAACCTTGACAGAACTGATCAGTAAAAGAAATCTACCCAGAACCTAGAAAGAGGGGCTTACACCTCAATTTTGAAATTGTTCTTACAGATCTTAAAAGACCTGGCCATTAAGTAAAAATGATTGGTAGCATAATTTCTAGCAGAAAGGAGACTTATAGTTCATGAAGCTGAACTCACAGAAGTTCAAAATAGGAGATCACCCAGACACAGGAAAAACTGCTCCAAATCAAGCACCACCTCTTTCAGGGCACACAAGACCACGCAAAATTTTATTTGCTCTTTCTTGAATATATTTTTCAATCAATAATTATTAATATAGTCATCATATTATTATCATTATATAATTATCATATTATTAATATAATAGTAATAATAATGACTATTGCCATTAAGCCTTTAAAATCTAAACAAATTGTAATTCATCTACTGAGGAGTTAGATTTGGTAGTGTGATGGTATGAATTTTAATAGAATTCCAAGCCCGTCTGTAAAATACAAAGAAAAGTGCTTTGTTAGTATTCTGTGTAAAACTGTGTGGTTCAACATATGAGTGCAGTTAAAAAAGAAAACAAGATGCATCCCTAAATCAAATCAGGATCCTAAAAGGAGGGAGTAAGATGTGTGTATATAGCAAAGTTGGATAGAAGGTTGATTGGTACCTTTTCAGATAGGACTGGTCATTCCTTGCAGTTTCTTATTGCTTACAAATATTTTTAAGCTTGCCTTTTATTCAAGTAAAATAAGAATTTTGGCCAATAACTGCAACATTTGGAGTCTTTTTCAAAGGAAAGACTCAAGTTTCTTCTGTTATTCAGGCTTTCCCTCATGGTGCCATCCTTCCTTGTGTGTTCAGCTGTGTGCCTCTGATTTTCATTAGAAACTTACTTGAGGGAGTTGTTTGTTTTTAAGTCTAGGAGGAAGGAGAGCTCCTCCAAAAGTATGTTCATTTCCTTCTGCCAGTGCCCTGGGAAATTACCAGTCTAACACTAAATTGAATGCATAGTTTAATGGAAATTTGGAAGTTTTTTACTTTCAAGTAAAGCATTCTAAAGCACAGAGGCCCCTTGTCAAAGCTTTCTCAGGACTAAGAGTGCTACTGATTGGAATGAACATCTTTGTATATATTAAACTGGTAAAGATAAGGCAGGTTTAGAGGGTTTTCCTGGTGGCTCAGTAAGTAAAGAATCTGTATCCTGTATCGAACGTGGACTGGCACTTCATTTCTTACATGATAGTATACATGTTTCAATGCCATTCTCCCAAATCATTCTACCCTCTCCCTCTCCCTCAGAGGCCAAAAGTCCGTTTTATACATCTATGTTCCATACAGGATACAGGATGCTTGGGGCTGGGGCACGGGGATGATCGAGAGAGATGATATGGGGTGGGAGGTGGGAGGGGTTTCAGGATTGGGAGGTCGTGTACACCTGTGGCTGATTCATGTCAATGTATGGCAAAACCAATACAGTATTCTAAAGTAGAATAAAGTAAAAATAAAAAAAGAAATTAACCAGAAAAAAGTATTACTAATAATTTTATTAATAATGACATATTTAATGAGGCTAAAGTGATTGAATGTTGTGCTTGGAATTAAATTGAGATTTTTGGGTCCTGAAAGTAGTTTTTATGGGTCCAACTCTGCTCGTTTTTAGGCTTTGATAGCCCCAGGCTAGTCTTGGAACATGTTTAACTTGGCTTTAGCCAAACTTCACCTTGAAGCCATAATCAATTATTCCTGAAAGTGCAAAGCAGATTGCCTCAAAGCAGAAAAGTGGAAAATTGGGCATGGGAGTTTTAATTCCAAGTTTCTGATTTTATTTGACCCATATCTTTGTTATTGCACCATTTTCTACTTGCCAAAATCAGAAGAATCCCCTCATTAACAAGGCCCATACAGTATGTTGAGGCCATTGACTGATGTAAAGTGTGTCGCTTTCCCAGCTTTTATTGAGGCTATAATTACAGAGCTAAAGTAAGAATTAAAAAAATCTTTAGGGAAAAAAAAAAAGAAGAATCTGCCTGCAATGCAAGAGACCCGGGTTTGATCCTTGGGTCGGGAAGATCCCATGGAGAAGAGAATGGCTATCCACTTCAGTGTTCTGGAGAATTCCATGGACAGAGAAGCCTCGTGGGCTATTATCCATGGGGTCACAAAAGTCGAAAAGAGTCAGATGACAGAGCAACTAACACTTCCACTTTTAAGGTAGGACTAGTGTTTATGGAGTGGCATGAGTCTAGGAGCTAAAATTATCAGGAAAGGTACAGAGTGACCTGGAGGTCTGGACATGAAAGCAACATTTAAAACTAATGGGTGATATAGCACAGGGAACTATATTCAATATTTGTAATAACCTATGATGGAGAAGAATATGAAAAATATATATACATACATATATGTAACTGAATCACTTTCTGTGCACCTGAAACTTAACACTACATTGTAAATTCACTGTACTTCAACTTTAAAAAGTAATGGGTGAAATAACCTGATAAGTTAAGATTCAAAGTTGCAGGTTTTAGAGAGAAAGGATGAAGAATGTTTTGGAAGTAGCAATAAGGAACAAGAAGGATATCACCTTCCTACTTCCTGACAGGGATACAAGAACTGGAGAAGAAAAAGAAAAACAAACCCCAAACCAGCCATCACTTGAGAGGGCTGTGGAGGGGCAGCCTCCTTGAGGGGGGAAGCAGGCTTCCATGAGAGCAGGAAGTGAGGGGAACATTCAGAGAAGAGGGTGAGGATAAAGGACATCTGGCTAATGGTGGATTGTGCATTCCATAAGCCCTGGTCAAGGGTTTCAAGAATTCGGTAGGGAGAAAAGGAAAAAATACAGGATGTGCTGAACCTTATGAGCATTAGAGTGTAGGGGAGAGAAACACACCTGGAACTCTGGGGCTGCTTGTGATAACTGATATAAATAGGCATTAAAGGCTTAATCAATCCTGAATGGGAGGGGGCTTCAGCATTGGGCGATTGTGTTCACCTATGGCTGATTCGTGTCAATGTATGGCAAAACAAATACAGTATTGTAATTAAAAAAATAAATTTAATTAAAAAAAATCAATCCTGAATGTTCATTGGAAGGACTGATGCTGAAGCTGAAACTCCAGTACTTTGGCCCCTTGATAAGAAGAACTGACTCATTGGAAAAGACCCTGATGCTGGGAAATATTGAAGGCAGGAGGAGAAGGGGACAACAGAGGATGAGATGGTTGGATGGCACCACTGACTCAATGGACATGAGTTTGAGTAAGCTCTGGGAGTTGGTGATGGACAGGGAAGCCTCGTGTGCTGAAGCCCATGGGGTCAACAAAGAGTCAGACAGGACTGAGCGACTGAACTGAAAGGTTTAATGAGATTAACATTAGGTTCAAAACATACAGTGTTGGGAAAACTCGAGTTTTGGGGGTATGAAGGGTGAGTGTCTATACCTTGCTTTTGATTACTGATGAGGAAAGTAAGGTGAACTGTGGAGGTGTGGCCTTGGGCCGAGTGTGTGAGGCTCTCTCTAGACTCCAGTTCTAGAAGCTAGAGGATCCTCTGAGCTTGCAGGAGCACCATCACGTAGAGCTAGTGCTCCAGGGCAGAGCCTGTGGAAAGCCTCACTCTGGTTACTAAAAGGGGAAAGGGGACTATTCTGTGCCCACTCTGTGCTAGGCACTGTGCTTCTTGGGTATGTTATCAATTTTAATCAATATGGCATCTGTGCTGAGTAAGAATTATTTTTATTGAGCCCATTTTGTAGACCTGAGGATGGATCTTTGATCTCCTTAGGTGTCTTTTAACAGCTTGCTTTATAGCATCACAAGCACCCACTACACGAAGGAACACAATTCCTGATTTGTAAGTGTGTAGTAACTTTAGAACATTGGGATTTGTGGGGACAAGGAAGGTGTTCACTTTACCTTCCATCAGCTCCTACAGGACAAGTGCTTTTAGGAGAGAAACATGTCTTTGGTATTGAAGGTGTGAAGACGACAGTTCTGAGTGCCTGATCCAACAGGCCAGGGGCCAAGAGGTGTACTAGGTGAGACCCCAAAATGAGAGTGCCTGTGGAGGATAAGCCAATGAGCCTCTGCAGACCGTCGTGTTAGTGCTCCACACAGACAAGCTGTGCTCCAGAGGGACAACATGAAAAAACCCTCCTCCAGCACGACCTGGTCTTAAATTGGCCGTTTCCTGCAAACATACATTCAGGAATTTTCCTGTAGGAGCTGTTATCTTCAAATGCATCAAGAGATGAAAATTCAGCAGCAAGAAAAATTTATACACTCCTTTAAATATCTTCCATAGACAGCACAGGGGAATGATTTAAGGGAGAGAGAATAACAAAGCACACTGATCATTTTAAAGGTTTGTTTCACAGTTTTCTGAACTTCTGTCACTGGGGACATAACCCATTATACCATAACATTTGGGGGAAGTCCTCAAGCGGGTATCCACTTGGAAATCCAATGAATTACCAGTACGTTTTGCAAATGGGAGCTCAAAATTCACACACACACACACACACACACACACACACACACACATATGAAATACATAGGCAATCTGGGTAAGACATGATTTTTAAATTTTTACAATTTTATTTCCAGTACTGGATTTATAGGCACTCTCATGAGATGTATTTTCCTTCTGAAGGTAACAATAATTTTAGCCTGTATGTCATGCTATGTTGCTTCAGTCATGTCTGACTCTGTGCAACCCCATGGACTGTAGCCCACCGGCGTCCTCTGTCCATGGGATTCTCCAGGCAAGAAGAATGGAGTAGATTGCCATTCCCTTCTCCAGGGATCTTACTGACCCAGGGATCAAGCGGGCATCTCTTAACCTGCATTGGCAGGCAGGTTCTTTACCACTAGCGCCACCTGGAAAGCCCCTTAGCCTATAGGAAGTGAAGTAAAGTGAAAGTCACTCAGTCCTGTCTGACTCTTGGCAACCCCATGGACTATACAGTCCATGGAATTCTCCAGGCCAGAATATTGGAGTGGGTAGCCTTCCCCTTCTCCAGGGGATCTTCCCAACCCAAGGATCGAACCCAGGTCTCCCACATAGAGGGTTGGGGGGGGTTGGTATTCTTTACCAGCTGAGCCATAAGGGAAGCCCTTAGCCTACATAATTAACTTAAATAATATGTTAATGCAGAAGGATCCGTGAAATGAAATGAGTATGCTCCCCGACTTTCATGTTGCCTGACTACTTTTCAGGAGCACGTATAGTTGCATATTGCAAAATCTTTAACGGAAACAAGACCCAGGGAGGTTTTCAGGACCAGTGCGGCAGGTGAGGCTCTATGGTACCCGGGAATCGTATCTTAAATTCTAGAGTACCCAAAATGGAGAGAAAGGCAAGTGACAGGCCAAGGACTGATTGTGTTTTCTTCCCTCCACAGTTACCCGGCATAGTGGCACAGACCAGCGGAACACTCCCCATTACCGCGCTGCCGTGGGTGAACAGCCTCCTGCGCCCATCACCCTCTCTGGGCCGCAGGCTGCCTCAGGTACCAGAGACCTTTTTTCCCCTCATTCGTGCATTCAATCATCCAGGCACATTTACACGGATAGAGCACACTGGCAGATAGACTCTGTGAGTGTGTGATTTCCACTGAAGGAAGCTACACAGGCATTGCTCTGTCTCCCTGCAGGCCACCCGTCCCCCAGCAGGGATCACACCGGGCAGGCACCTGCCTCTGCCGCCGATTCCCACCCCGCTTTAGTTCAGTGTGAGCACGGAGCTGGCTGGGTTGGGAATAGGGGAAGCCCCCCTTCCCGCAGCGTCTAGCGGGCAGCATCGGAGATGGGGGTGAAGGGGCGGCGGCCGGAGGTCCAAGGGAAGCAACGCCCTCCTTTGCGCTGCACTGGTGGCCGCTCCAGCCCTGGGTGTGGCCTCGTGGGGGCAGGTTTCTCCGGAGCTGCTGAACCCCAACACTTTGAAATGGGGGAAGGGGACTCCTGCTGGCGTCCCCAGCACTTCTAGGGGCGAAATGTTACTGAAAATACTAAGAAAATTCCCTTGGCTGTTAAAACAATTTTTTAAAAAATTATTAGGTAGTTCCCTCCCCCCCACAAAGGCCATTTCAGATGTCTGCCTGTGAATCCGGCTGTCTAGCCCTACCTGGCATTGGGGTGACCCCAGGCAAAGTTTCCTCACGTCTGTTCCTGCTGCGCCCCAAGATTCGCCTCCACTTGTATGTCAGCGTGGGGGAAGGGGAGTGGGGCCACCTAGCCCGGCCTGGTGGCTTCCGCGGAAGCCGAGTCAAAGTTAAACAGGTCAGCCCCCAGGCCCCAGAAACAGGAGGTGCGCCCTTTCCCCCTAGGCACCGGCGGGCTCCCTCCCACACTCGGGATTCCCCGTGGTCCCACCGGACAGACTCCGGGCGCCGCCCCCAGGTGCGCAACGCACCGTCACACCCAGTGACTAATTAAGGAATGGGTCCCTTTTCACCCTCCTACTGCGAACTCGGAGCCCTGACTTCTCCAAAAGTACCTGCGACTTGGGGGTGACCCTACCCGCCCCCATCCCGCGCCGGCGCCGCAGCGCCCAAGACGCCGACTTCCCGGAGCGCGCTGGCCCGCCCCGCAGCGAGTCGTGCGCGGCTGCCGCCTCCCCGCGCGCCGTGACTCCCTCCTCGCGCGCCGCTCGTACTCTCGCCACGCCGCCGCCCGGCACTGCAGCACCGGGGGGCGGAGGCGAGGCGGCGGAGGCGGAGGCCCGCAGCGTGCGAGCCCCGAGCCGCTCACCCACCCCGCCTCTCGCGGCTGACCGGCTCCGAGGAGTCGCCACTCCGCGCGCTGCGGGAGAGCGCGGCAGACGGAGGCGCCCCGGAGGAGCGAGGCTGAAGGCTTGACTCTGTCCTAGGAAGTGGGTGTCCGGCGGCTGGCGCGGTGAGTAGGGGACCCTGGTAGCGGTGACGGATTTTCCCGCCGCTACTTCTTTTCCCTCCGGGACCCGCAGCTGACGCTGCAGCCTGAACGCTGCAGCCTGGGGAACTTTTCGAGGCCTTTTAGAAAAAGCAACTTTGCCCCACCCGCCCACGGGGAGGTGGTTGCAGGTGCGAGGTGCTGCCTGGCCGGCCGGATGCCTTTGAGGGCGCAGGACCGAGGAAGTAGGGGTAAAGCAGACAGAGTGATCCCCGGTTGCCTGGGGTTGGTCTGGGGAAGCGGGCGCGCTTTATCCAGGATTCTCGACGGAGGTAGGTGGGCAGCTGCGGCGGTTGCGGGGGCCGCGCCCGCGTTCTGCACGGACTTCCATTATCCTTTGCTTTTGTGATTCGATGGGTAGGAGGAGGCTGATTTAAAACGAGCAGCTCCGAAACCCTGGCCGGGTGTCCGATCGCGCCTCGCCGGTACCCCTGTACCGCAACCCAGCCTTGGGCTCAACTTTTTAGCCGGGAATCCCTGCAGGCGGGCGGGCGGCGGGAGATCTGAGGCAGCCGCAGTGGGCGCTGCGGAAGCCTAGAAGAAACACCTGAGCTGTAAGGACTGTTCCTCCCCCCGCCCCCAATCCCCAGATCTTCGAAGCCCCCATCTAGTGTCCGTACGAGAACAAGCGAGGGCTGGAGAGCCCGGAAACCGGCGGGGCTGTGAGTGTCTGCGCTTAACCACACTGTGCCTTCATTCAGTAAAAACCTACTGAGCGCCTACTGTGCGCCAGACGCGGCGAGAGAGCTCCACTGGTGTGAAGCTCCGCGGGGAGAGGGCCCGTCACCTGTAAATAAATTGCCGAAGTGATTTCAGGTGCTGAGAAGGGCGGTGGAGGCGATTCCTCCACCTCACACTGACTCTTTCTCTTGGCGGGCTCTTTCCTCCCACCGCTTCTGGGTTCTAGAACTGGGAAGACTTTCCTCCAGCGTGCCGAGGGGACAACCTGGGGCTGGGCCCACCAGGACTACGAAATACGGTGATGAACTTGACTGGGGGCAGCGGGCACCCCGCCGCAGATGCTCAACCCAGAGCCTCCGTGTGGGCGTGCGGGGAAGGAGAAGGAGGGGCTGAGTCACACGGGCTGGAGGTGCCGCCGGGACGGCCCGAGCCGGGTGGAGGAGTCGGGGCGGCGGAGCGGGGGCGGTGGAGGGTGATGGCGGGCGCTCGCGTCACTGGCTGCGTGTGTTAGTGATGCAAATGCGGGCCCGCGAGCGGGGGCGAGGGCGGGGGATGCGGGAGGCGGCGGAGTCTCCGTCTGGGAGCGCGCGTGTGTGCGTCAAAGGCTCTCGGAGGATGGAGGTCCTGCGGCGCCCCCAGCGCGGGCCGCGGCGGCGACCGGGGCGGGCGCGGGTGGAGGCGGGGGCCGCGGACTGCGGCGGGGGCGGGCGGCGGGGGCAGCCCCGCAGGGCCCGGGCCGCGGGCCGGCCGGCGGCTCCGCAGTGCACCGCAGTGCCGCCAGAGCGCCGCAGCGGCCGGAAGCTCCCCGGGGACCGAGAAGATGGAGCGTCTTTTAAGGCGCTGCGACAGGGATTCCCTGACGGCCTCCTCCCTTCCTTCTTAACCGACTGACAGGGCGAGAAGGAAAGTTGCTTCAGTTCCATTCCTATCCTTAATCCTGGGGAAGAACTGGGTATTAATCCGGCATCCGCTCATTTTCAGTGGCCAGTTCCGAAAGGCCTCGTGCTCACGGCCAGTTTTCCTGTGAAAGCTTTGATGTTGAGGTTCTTCGGATTCTGTAGCGCTGATCCATTCCTTCACCGTTCTTCAGGAGTTTTGTTAGGAGGCCCGGCCTCTAAGTGGAGCTTGAGAAAAGCTTGCTAAACAACGTGCCCGCATTCTTCCTAAAAACGTGTTGAAAACCGTACTGCAGGTGCATTCTCTGGTAGAGAATAAAAAGCCCAATCCACATTTAATTCTATGTATTAACAGCAGCAACAAAAAAGGACCCCACTTTCTGGAAACCTAATGACAAAGATTTTTCTACCGGCTTTCCTGAACGAGCCCACATCGGCAGGATGTGTGGCAAAGAAATGGAGGGGTGACGGACGGAGTTGAGGGGTTAACCGGAGAAAGGAGGGAACGCGGTTATTAAAGAGAAGAGAGTTAAAGGTCCTAGTCTCATTTTCCCCAAGTATTGTGTTATGTCACCACCTTATATCATGGGCAAGTGACTTACCCTTCTGGGTTCACCCTCCGTGTTTGAGAAATGTGAAAAATAGCTGAGACTAGCTCTTATTAAAAAGTTGTTTTTGAGGACAAAAGAGAGCATGTCAGAGTTCTGGACGTACATATTCTGTATGCATGGAAAATATTATAAAACAAAATCCCTTTAAGGAAAGAGAAAACATATTTTTAAAAGGTCTGGTGACTTCCTCCGGCACTGTTCCTTTAATGAAATTTGGCCTTCAGTGTCAGCAAATGCAGACAATAGACTTTTCCTAGCAGTCTAATATAAAATCAAATTCCATTAGCTGCTGGCTGTCTGGAGGTGGGGGGGCAGGGGAGGGAAAGCTCTGGATTGCATCTGAGTGTTTTGGTAATGTAGTGGAGAAATTAGATTTTTTTCATGACCCAATGACATTTGAAAGTAGCATTGGGTCTGAGCAGCACACTAGCCTAGGAGCTTTTAGGTAAAAATCCTACTCATTATTGATACTGTCATATTCTGTAAGTGTGGAAGGTCCCTCAGAAAACAGAATGTAGTTTCCACCCTCAAGGCAATTACTGCAGAAGACATCAAAATGTGCAGTGTATTACCTGACCACAAGTACCAGAAAATCCATTTCCTGTAATTAGGGATATTGCCTCTTATTCTGAGACAGACTTTTTGATGACATATTTCATCAATAAAAATATCTGATGTGTCAGAACGCCTTCCGAATCAGGTCACTATGTTGTTATTCATGTTATTCATGCATAATGGTAGATTTCTGTGAAGAGTAAAAGTTAAAATGTCCTTTTAATTCTATGCAGCTGTATCAGGAGAAGATCTATGATTCATCACTGCTTCTTGGTTCTGTGTTGCTGAGGTTTTTGTCTGAGCCATGGTCTATGACATGGATACCATTATTCATTTAACACAAACTCATCATGTCGATAAAGTCTGTTTGTAAACCTAGGAGAGGCAGCCCCCCCACCATCAACTTCATGCAGCTTTGGTACAACGTTGCTAAATTAATTTGAGTTTTACTTTTTAAATTCCATCTCTGTTGAGTAGCCAGTATAAAATGTTGCAGTGGATAAAATTGAAAGCTTCTTTTTTTTTTTTTTTTTAACATAGCTGAAATAACAAGGAGGATGAATACTGTTTTAATTCTTGCTGGAATGAGGGTTATAAAGACACTATATAGTTTGTCTGAAACACCCCTTGTAATTAGGAAAGGTCGGTAGTCATTATATATCAAGTGATTCCCTGGAAAGAAGTGAACAAATGAGATGAACGAAGAGGGCTGGATTGGAGGGTTTGGTCCTTTCTGGTTCTAATGTTCTTTCCCTCCATAAAATATAAGAAATATAAGATACATAATATTTTAAGTTTGAACTTTTCTTATAAATAGAATAAAAGAGTTTTTTTTTTTATTAACTCATCAAAATTTTACATGAGACCATGGTCTGTGTGTATTTGTAATTAGTCTGTTAGATTTTATATTATGCCATGAGGGGTATGAGTTAAAACATTTTAAAAAGACCAGAGTTGAAAAATGATAATCTTAGTTTAATGTAAAGTGAATATTGAGTTCGATTTAATATGCCAACATTTTAAATGTTTTCTCTTGACCACCTAAAGCACACCGTGCCTGCTGTATCTTTTCCTGTGGACAGTAGGTGATACAAATGATTTAGACCAGACACTGTAAACTGTATTGATGGGTTTTATAGCACTCAGGCCCTCTTATAATTTAAGAGCACAATGAGATTTATGACAAGTTAGAGTGCTTTCTCCTGTCATTTACCATTCTTTGAAAACCCTGTGAACTAGAAATCCTAGAAGAGTCTAATAGGTCAGAATTCTAGAATAGTAATGTGCTCCCCTAGGTCACTTGTCCAAGTGGAGATTTCTGAGCCCCATCCCAGGCATCCCAAATGAGTGGTTTCCTGGGTGGCCCAGAGTGTGCAGTTTGTCAGGCTCTGTCCCATGGGTCGAATGCTGTCATTTGGGGACCACAATTGCAGGAACACTTGAACTAGTACTTGGCCATGCAGCAGGGACCCAGAACACCTAGGCTCTCGAAGCCGTCTTCTTCTCTTTGGTACTGATGGAATGTCTGCTTGAAACTCTCACAGGGATCGCATTCTAGCTCGGCAAGTCAGGTTTCAAGATGGCTGGCTTCTTTGGTAAGAGGCAGAGGCAGAGTGAAGTCTGTGTTTGGGAAGGACTCTGTGGAGACAGATGGGCGTAGGCAGAGGGAGCATGACATCCACGAGTCTGTCTGCTGGCATAAAGACTGAAAACCTTGGCCTTCAAAGTCTGCAAGGCTCTGGGTGGTCTGGCCCCAGCTCACTTCCGTGACCTCGGGTTACATAACCCCCGAACCTCTCCCATCCTAGCAACCTTCAAACACCAGTCTTTTCCTGCTATGGCAACCTTATCACTTGCTCCAGCCTGCCTTCCTCACATTAATGCCTTGTGTTCTTTAGGCTTCAGTCCAGTCTTCCCTTTCTGGAGAAGCTTCCTGAACCTCTTTGTGAGGTTAAAAAGCCTTCCCCCATCACAGTGTACTTTTCCTTCTCCATAAGATGTCAGAGAAAAAGAGCATGCTCAGTTAAATTTCAATTCATTTTTAACATAAATGTCTCAAATATTGCATGAGACATATTAAGCATTATTTATTATTTATATGAAATTTCAATTTGTCTAGGCATTCTGTGTTTTTACTTGCTAAATCTGGCAACTCTGTTTATAAAGTTCATTAATTTTACATTTCCTTTTTTAAAAAATGAGATTCTTTCATGAATAGCTCTCTCTCTTTACTAAGTTGTTAAACTCCAAGAAGCCATGGACAGGACTGGGGAGAGGTGGTTGTTTTGTCTGGCGGTTTTCTCACTAGAAGGAGCTCAGTAAACATTATCAGATGAATTAATGAGCTGTTTGAGAAAAATGGTGTAACCATAGACACATTTCTTAACCTCTCAGAGCCTGAATTTCTTGAGCTGTGAAAAGATGATTTTCATATCTTTTAGGGTTGTGTGTGGAGGTTAAATAGGAAAGATATACATAAAGCTCCTACCTTGTAGGCAGTGTACAGTAAAAGGTACCTTATATCTTCTCCCAGTGTTTGTCTTATAAAATGAAAGGGTTGCTTTTTAATATATGAAATCCTACTTCCTTTTATTGCAATGCAATCCTGAATGTTTCTGGACTGTTGACAAATGTAGGGTGCTCTGGAGACTTACCTATGCATTTATAGCAGGGCACCATCTGATGAGCAGCGACTCCTGGGGCTGGTTCATGGGCCTGTGGTGTGTGTAGTCACAACAGGGTCTCACATTTGTGTGTGTGTGCTCAAGCATGTCCAGCTCTTTTGTGACCCCATTGACTGTAGCCTGCCAGACTCCTCTGTCCATGGGATTTTCCAGGCAAGAATACTGGAGGAGGTTACCATTTCCTTCTCCAGGGGATCTTCCTGACCCAGGGACCGAACCCGCGTCTCCTGTGTCTCCTGCCTGTGTCTCCTGCATTGGCAAGCGAATTCTTTACCACTAGAGCCAGCTGGGAAGTCCTAGAAAGAGTCTTTTGTTTGATTTATGCTCTGCCCTCACCTTTTGAAATTCTTTGAACAAAGCATCCCCATTTTCCTTTCACACTGGACCTTGCCATTACGTTGTGTGTCCTTGTAACCCATGCACGTTTGTATGTAGCATGGACATGGAAAGTATTATATTTTGTCTTCATAATGACCCTAGGACCTTGCATTACTCAGAGAACTTGTGATTTTCCTATAGCTTATGACTGACTGAACCAAATTCAGTGTTCTTGGCACTACTCCCTGACTGTCTTCACCTGGTTATGACCTGAAGGTGTAACCATATCTCTGACTAACTACTGGGAGCTTTGGAAGCACTAGTTTAAGCTTTCTTATCCTTCGGTCACCTTCCCTTCCCCTCGCTGCTCTTGCCGTTGCTGAACCAGGGTCTCAAAATTCCAGGTCTGCCTTTTAGGAAAACCAGGACCACCAGCAGCTGTTTTAGGCAGGTATCTCCTCCACTATTCAGGTTTTAAAATCTGCAGGTTCACCCAAGATAAATAGTCATCTTGGAGGCTTGCAGTTTTTCTAAGAGAAGTATCCGAGATGTTTGTTCTTTGCTCTCAATTTCTCAGATGAGTTACACAGCACTGGGGCCTCTGCGGCAAGGAACAGCCATGCATTTTGGCAGTAGATAGAGAAGGTGACCCACTTAGTCATGTCAGGCTCTGACTAGCAGATCCGCTGGAGAAGGGATAGGCTACCCACTCCAGTATTCTTGGGCTTCCCTTGTGACTCACGTGATAAAGAATCTGCCTGCAAGGTGGAAGACCCTGGTCTGATCCCTGGGTTGGGAAGGTACCCTGGAGAAGGGAAAGGCTACCCACTCCAGTATTCTGGCCTGGAGAATTCCATGGACTGTATAGTCCATGGGGTCAAAAAGAGTCAGACACAACTGAGTGACTTTCAGTTTCACAGCCTGTTTTAAGATGTACTCATCTTAATATTACTTTTTTAAAGTAGTTCTAAACATACCATTTTTTCTTTATGCCACTTTTTCTGCTCATGTGTGTTTGTATTTAAGAAGTGACTATGCAGTGATTCCTTGGAGCTATTCTCAAACTTGCCCTCATATTCTTCTTTTCAACATGTGACAGCGTTGCCCCAGTTTACACCCATTAAATACAGTATGAGCTGCATTGAATACACAAGTAATTTAAGTATAAATATTATTATTTTTGAAGTATCCAATTAAATTTGTGGCCTGGGTTTCCTATTGGCCACGTCAGTGTGAGGGTAGAATAATAGACCCACAATAACATCTGTAGCCATTTCTCTGGTCCTGGATTCCTCACTGTTTCTTCGTGTCCTGGGCACACTCCTGCGGTCCTCATCCCTAGTGCCCTGCAGCGGGCACACTCCTGCGGTCCTCATCCCTAGTGCCCTGCAGCGGGCACACTCCTGTGGTCGTCATCCCTAGTGCCCTGCAGCGGGCACACTCCTGCGGTCGTCATCCCTAGTGCCCTGCAGCGGGCACACTCCTGCGGTCCTCATCCCTAGTGCCCTGCAGCGGGCACACTCCTGCGGTCCTCATCCCTAGTGCCCTGCAGCACCATCACTGCAGCGTTGCCAGAGTTGCCTCGCTGTGCCCAGGGTGCCCTGGTTCCAGTGTTCCAGAATCCGCTGGTTCCGCCATGTGCTCTCTCGCTGTCCCTGGGGAGTTTAGAGAGTGTGTGAAAGCACGTGGGCTGGTGAGAGGACACTTCCAGTGACACAGTGTCCTGTGTTCACATTCACTCGTCCCCCAGTGATGACAGCCCATTGTCCTAGATCAAAAATAGTGGATCTGAAATCGCCTTTTGCTTGGGATGCGTCCTTTCCTGGGAGACATTTTAGTCCTTCCCTTTCAGACATACTTCGTGGTATCAGAATGTTCAGATAAATCTTCTCATTTTTGTAAGGCTGTTTATGGCAACTTACTTGCAAGAGTGAAAAACTGTAAACAACTTAAATGCTCATCAGAGGATAGTCACATCAATTATGGTGCATTTAAATAGTGAAATACTACACTGCCAGTGAAACAACTGAGGTGAACCGATGTGTACTGGAACTATTTTTGAAATTATGTTTTAGTTTAAAATGTAGCAATTTATTAATATTAGCCAGAATATGCAGCATGTCACTATTAAAAATTAAGGTATGTTAAAAAGTCTAGAAGGATAAAGAGATCAAACTTGTCTTTGGGGGAAAAGATGGAGAAGATCTGACACTTTTGCTTGATGTATTTCTCAATCATTTTGAGTTTTCAGCAATAGGCACGTATTACCTTTTATAATTAAGGCATCAATAAAGGTGGTAAAGGTTAATTTCAAGGTGTTCCTGTGATGCCATTTCTCACATGTGTCTAAATAAATATAAACATGTCCCAGTGTTTAAGTCGTAGGAAGCCATGCTGATTTTTCCTGTGGATGTGTTTCCAGTTCATGATACCAGTAAGATAATCAAAGTTTTGAGAACATAAGTTAGTTTGGTTCTGTATAAAACTATTTTCATTTTGAGTGAACAAAGGCACAGACCTATAAATGTTCGATACAGTAGCCTGTGAGAAGGACTCCGGGTTGCTGACCTAGGTCGTTAAAGCTGAGGCCCTCCCACCTCCCTCCACCCTTGTCATCAATAAATCTCATGTGTCCAATAGCTGTCATAAGCTAGATTGACAGGCCACACATTTTACTCTGAGGAACATTATGCATCGCACTGTTGTCCTTCAGTGGCTCGGTCATGTCTGACTCTTTGCAGCCCCATGGATAGCAGCACGCCAGGCTTCTCTGCCCTTCACCATCTGCCAGGGTTTGTTCAAACTCATTTCCATGGAACTGGTGATGCCATCCAACCATCTCATCCTCTGTTGTCCCCATCTCCTCCTGCCCTCAATCTTTCCCAGCATCAGAGTCTTTTCCAATGAGTCGGCTCTTTGCATCAGGTGGCCAAAGTATCAGAACTTCAGCATCAGTCCTTCCACCGAATGTTCAGGGTTGATTTCCTTAAGGATTGACTGGCTTGATCTTCATTCTCTACTGTGACTGTGTATTTGATGGGCCTGGAGGTTAGCACTTTTTTATCTTCTCTTCTCGTGGACCTGGCCTGCCCTCCCTCCCACCATCTCTTCTCCCCCACTCTGAACATCTGCACATTGGTTCATGGCAAAGGCTCCTACCTGTCCTCCAAGCCTCAGCTTACAAATCACTTTTCATGACCCTCCACAGCAGAGTTAGGGCCCCTTTCTCTGCCTCTCCCAGCCCCCTTGCACCCATACAATATGAGTGCTTCTCATCCTGTGTCGTGGCCCCTCCACTGGAGCTGAGTCCCTTAACTCAGGAGTTCCTAGACTCTGAGTCCCCTGAACTTCAAGGCAGGAGAAACTTTGGGATCTTTATAACTCCTGGCACTGGACACATAGGGGCTAAAAATATTTTTAATTATTAAAAAATTTTTTTTAATTGAAGTATAATACACAGAAAAGTGTGCTTCTTTAGAAGGGTATGGCTGAATTGATTTTTATAAACTGAGCACATGTTTTTAAACAACAGCCAGATCATGGAGGAGATTGCGCCCCAGAAGCTCCTTGGATGTCCATTTTAGTTATAACCCCCTTCTGCTGTTCTGAGTTCAGTCCTTTAGAGGTGCTTAGCATAGCTCTTCCTTAAGTGTTAGTTGCTCAGTCATATCCGACTCTTTGTGACCCCATGGACTGTATAGCCCACTAGGCTCCTCTGTCTGTGGGATTCTCCAGGCAAGAATACTGGAGTGGGTTGCCATTCCCTTCCCCAGGGGATCTTCCCAACCCAGGGATCAAACCCATGTCTCCCTCATTGCAGGCAGATTTTTCACTGCCTGAGTCACCAGGGAAGCCCCAACTCTCCCTAACCTGCCCAGACGCCTTGTTTTTTCATGCCCACCATCAAAGAAACTGTTTGACAGAGCCTTTCAACTGCCGAAGTACCTTAGAACGTCACGGCGGTGCCAGAATGCTGTCTCTAGACTCCCAGACACTGAGTCTAGAGTGTGCTAGAGTCAGAGAAGGTTTGTTCCTCACGGCTGGCTGCGGGGCAGCTCTGCCCAAGGTCTGCGTCCCCCATGGGCAGTTCTGTCGTTTGGCAGCTACTCATACCAGATTCAGTGAGTTTCCTTCTGTTTCTAACTTGCTGAAATTGAGCGTGTATGGAATTTCATCTTCTGCTTTTAAGCCTCTGATTAATTACACAATCATTTCTTTTTAATAGATAAAGGCTCCAGAATTTTAGAATTTGTGTTTCTTCTTGTGTCAGTTTTGGTAAGCAGCCTTAAAAAAAATTGTCAATTTTAGCCAGGTTGTCAAATTTGTTGCATAGTTACGTACAATTTTACGATCATTGCTTTGTTTTTATTTTGTGAACCCTGTGATTCTTGTATCTAATTGTATTTTCTTTACTCCTTTGGCTAGTATAGGCTTAGTCAGCTTTTTGTAAAGATTCTAGAAACTTTACAGGGTCATGCAGTGTTATCTGAAGGTCTTAAAATATATATATGAATTATTTAAAATGAGTCCTTAGCCCATTTGAACCTGTAATCATATGCAATTTTTAAAGCTCACTATTGATTTTCTTTTTCACTGAATAACAGCCCTAAAAATTCAGGTTAGTAAGTAGATAGAATGCTGCTGCTGCTGCTGCTAAGTCGCTTCAGTTGTGTCTGACTCTTAGCAACCCCATGGACTGCAGCCTACCGGGCTCCTCTGTCCATGGGATTTTCCAGGCAAGAGTACTGGAGTGGGCTGCCATTGCCTTCTCCCGATAGAATGATAGATACATTTAATTAATTTTTAAAATGTATAAATGGTTTATAGAAGATATCCAGTTCTCTGAAGACAAAAATGTTGACAAAAATGAAATACTTATGGGCTTTCTGTGGGCCTACTGACTAATTAATGATGTCTATGTTTGTAATCTGAAAGGATAAAGGAACTCCTTAACTTGGGTTTTGAGGACAGGGATTTTGTTTGTGACAGCCATGTCACATCCTCATTGTGTCTCTGCCTGCTTTACGTGAATTTGTCAGATTATGGCAGACTTTGCCTGTCCTGTCCTACAGGGTGATTTTAGGGGAGAGAGCTCATGAGACTGGCACTGGTGTGGTTTATTGCAGGGCTCTCCCCCATACCCGGTGGCTCCTACAGCCAGTGACGAGCATCATGTTTATATAGCACCAGTTAGCTTCTGCCGGTTCCCGGGTCCCACCCAGTCTTTCTCCCACATCCTGTCCAACACCACAAATTTCTTACTGACGTTTCTGTTTCTGTTTTAACCCTATTTGCCTCCCCTGTGCTAGGTGGGCAAGTATGTGCCAGACATTTATTACTAAGTCACGCTGCCTTACCAGCCACTCTAAAAGTTAGTAATTGAAAGTAATAATCATTTCTTTTCACCTACGCATCTGTAGATTGACTGAGCCCTGGCTGATCTAGGTTGACCTTTGTTGGGTTTTCTCCAAGTTGCAGGTTAGGTTCAGGTTTTTCATCCTCCTTGGAATGATTGGCTATCAGTTCGCATTTCTGCATGGAGATGGCTGAAATACAAGAAAGGTAAGTGGGAACATGTGATGCCTCTTAAGGCTTGGCTCAGAATTGCTAACAGTCCCTTCAGTCTGCGTTCTGCTGACCAAAAACAGGACAACAGGGGAGTTCCATGTAACAGAGCATTGCCTCACGTGCTATACAACTTTCCAGTGTTGTCATAGATATCTACATAGGTGAAAATTTTGTTTCTTGTAGTTTAAGCCTGCTGTGTGTGCTTAGTTGCTCAGTCGTGTCCGACTCTTGCAACCGCATAGATTGTAATCTGCCAGGCTCCTCTGTCCGTGGGATTACTCCAGGCAACAATACTGGAGTGGATTGCCATTTCCTTCTCCAGGGCATCTTCCCCACCCAGGAATCACACCCAGGTCTTCTGAATTGCAGGTGGATTATTTACCGACTGAGATACAAGGGAAGCCCCAATTTAAGCCTAGACCTTTGTTGTTTGTATATATAAACACAAGTATTTTATATGGTTTTTACATACAGTATATTTTCCAAGAGTGAAATTACTTGTAAATCAAGGGAAGACTCTATGTTGCTTTATTTAAAATTTTACCAAGAGTTGTTCATCATTTCCAAAGGTCACATCACTGGTACTAACAAAACACTAGTTGTGATATTTACGTTGCTAATGGATGGTGCTTTAGTCACTGAGTCATGTCCAACTCTTGCAACCCCATGGACTGTAGCCCTCCAGGAAATGCCATGGCATTTCCCAGGCAAGAATACTGGAGTGGGTTGCCATTTCCTTCTCCAGGGGATCTTCCTGACCCAGGGATCAAACCCAAAACTTCCTGTGTCTCCTGCACTGCAGGCAGATTCTTTACCACTGAGCCACCAGGGAAGCCCAAGTTGCTAATAAGCTCACCTCTGTTTGTCTGCATTGGGATTGTTTGCATTCATGGTGACCGCATTTAGAAGCAAGCATCTGTTGTCTTCATTTTGTATTCTAGAGCTGCTACACTGGGACATTTACATATTTTAAAGCATTTAAATTTATTATTTCTTTGAACTTTACTTATTACTGTTAGGATATTATATAGATATTTAAATTTATGTGTGGAGACAGGTTATTTCATCTGTGAAAAATATTTAATAAGGCATTGCAAAATATGTAATTAGTAGGCACTGTTGGACTGCTCTAGATTCTCTGTGTTTTAGCCTGTGTGTACTAAGCAGATTTGTATTCGGGGGTGGGGAGGGGCAAGCTGTAACACAGGCGGCCTCTTCCGTCTTAGCGTTGTAGCGAGGGGAGTGTGCTCGTCTGTGACAGCTGTCACATTACTCTCTAACAGTGGTTGTGAAGGGAAGTGGGGTGTGAGCTAGACCTGCCGAGAAAATTGGTGTGTTTGTAGAGCACATACAAGCCTGTATCATAGTTCTATTTCTGAGGTTTACCCTAAATTCAAGCAGTCCAGGGCTTTGGCTGTGAAGACACTGGGTTTCTGCCACGCTGCTCTAATCTTGATTAGTGATGGGTAAGACCAGGGGAGGCATGGAGGAGAGAAGCAGATGTGTTCCAAGATGGTTGTTCCAACAATCATGAGAGATGCCCAGCAGGAATCTGGTGGTTTCTTTCTAAACCTGTTTTTAAAACGTGTTATTTTCTGAGGCCACTGCCAGACACTGTGAGTGCCTTGCCAGAGTCTTCTGTGTATGATAGGGAGAGCCCTCTGAATTGCTTCCAGAAGAGACTGACAAAAGAGGGAGTGAAAGCTTGGTGGCCTATTTTGGTCCATATTTCAAAGAGAAGAATATTTTGCTACCAACTGAAATTGGTGTAAGAGTAATTCAGAAGGAATAAATCAGAGGACATTGAAAAAAGTGACCTAGGGCTGGGTGATACATGCTTCTCTGTGTGCTTTTTAATCTTGAATTTGCATACTGATAAGGGCATCACACTCTTTATCTGTGGTGAGCAAGGGACTTGTTGTTGGGGCAGAGCTCCCCTCATTTATTGAAAAATACATTACAGCTAATTGTTCCCCCAAACATTCATTACCATGAACCTGAGTATGTAATGATCATGTCTGCCTTTTGGGATACAGATGTGTGTGCACAAGAAGGTTTGATTATATTCAAAGGCAGTAAATAAATTAAAAACAAATCCTACTCTGTAAAGATTAACATCCACTTCCTAGCAAATCTAAGGAGAAAACCAATAATTAACATAATTGAATGTGAGACTCAGGAACACAGGTCATCTTATGCCTGAACTTTATTTAACATCAGGAGGGTGATGTGATTCTTCTTAAGGGTGATACCGATGAGTCTCACTGGCCATGGAAGATTTGGAGGCCTTTGAGCTCCACCCAGATTGCTCACTGCTGGGACCTGAGCCAAGACTAAAAGATCTTGTGATGAATCAGTTTTGTGGTGAATAACTGATTCACTTAATCCCACTTCTTGGCGTTATACATTCCCTTCTTATTGCTGTGTTACGGAGTACTCTGTTGATGACTGCATCAGACGTTTGGTGTAGCATCATATTCCATTGACTGAAGCTCCTAAATAGGATGGAAAAGAATGGTTCATGTTAGATAGCGTTACTGGCTTATAATTTTTTCCACTTAGTAGATGGTTTTGAAATTGGGTACTCTGAAATTTTAAAAGTCAGATGATGAACTCTCTTTGTCTCAGATTAGAGTGTAATAAAGTGTGGGTCTGAGCTCTTGGGGCTCCCAGAGGTGCTTCTGAAGTTACTTCTGCACCTCCTACTGGCTGCATTACCTGACGTGTGTGTGTCTCATGGGGGGTGTGTGTGTGTGTGTGTGTGTGTGTGTGTGTGTGTGTGTCTGTGTCTTCATTTCCTCTTGCCCATGGTAATGGTTGTGACATCTTCACTCAGACCATGACAATGTTAATTACGTGCCTTCTCAGGGTCCTCTGATTACATTCCTGCTTTTCTGCCTGGATGGGTTTCCTCCTTCCCTTGAAGGCTAACTAGCCGCTGGTTTTCAGTCTGGTTGACATATGACAGCAAAATAAATGCTCTTTCATAATGGTTTTCACCATCTCTTGGTGACTGACAGCATTGAGAATCAGGATGTCCAGCTTCTCAGCGTGACAGCTTGTCATACCAGCCACTGTGCTCATCCATAGCC
The DNA here is from genome assembly GCA_917880005.1 of Nanger dama. Taxonomy (NCBI): domain Eukaryota; kingdom Metazoa; phylum Chordata; class Mammalia; order Artiodactyla; family Bovidae; genus Nanger; species Nanger dama. The sequence continues at coordinate 7,524,609 of CAKJTW010000036.1, forward strand.
TGGAGGCCATTTGAGTGTATATTCAAGAAAGTTCAGCTTACCTTCTAGTAAGAGTGAGAAGGATTTATGATGATCTTTTCTGATCATATGAGATTTTCCCTCGTTTCAGTGAAAGCTGAGTCTTTCATTCAAAATTTCAAACTTAATTCTAAGAACCAGGGTACATTTGTATGTTCTCCTTAGCTCAATAGATTTCTCATATCTCAGAAGAAGTAAAATTTGGAGTTGGTGATCAGATATGAATCCTGCCTCAGTCAAGCTTTTTAAATGTGCTGCAAGTCTCAAGATGTGCAGCTCTTTCAGAAGATTGACCATAATATTTTATTGGAAACTGCTTACTGGATATTTATAAGGTCAGCCAACTATAAAGCCAGCAAATGTTTTTAGGTTTGTTAAATATTAGGATAATAAGAAAAAAAGATGCTTTAGATAAATCATGGCATTTATTATTTAGTCCTGATTGTAGAAAAGCTGCCTCAACTGGATGTCAACTTGGATATCTATTTTTGTCCATTGGCTAAAACATTATAGATATGCTGAATGAAATAAATGCAGATTCATAGTATGTAATAAGACTAGCATCAAAACTAATTTAATTCAATTTAGACCCAGTTATTGCCCTTCATGTGTACTCTTCCTGATGAGATTATAGAAGGTCCTGGAGTTTTTTCTGGAGGTAAGAAAACAGATAAGTTATTTAATAACAGTCTTCATGTATTTCAAAGGTTAAATGCACAAAACACGGTGCCTACGTTTTTTTTTTATTAACAGGAAACAGGAGAAAATAGACTTAGGTAGAAAACGGAATGAAATGGAAATTTCAATTCAATTCCAGCCAACAAATCAATGTCTCCCTTGAGCAAGGGTTATGCTGTGCTCATTAGGAAAAATGAGATGTGCATCAAACACAGCCCTGGGAGGGGTGGCTCTGACAAGTTACACAGGCATCCTGTACAATACAGAATGGGAGTGCAGTGAGAGCAGGTCCAAACCCCACGATGGTTGAAAGCAGCAGAAAGACGTTTGCTGGAGGCAGCGTTTCTCAGTCTCAGCGCTATTGATATTTGGACTGAATGGTTCTTCTCTTTAGAGAGCTGCGCTGTGCTTTGCAAGGTGGTCAACAGCATCCCTGGCTTCTACCCACTAGATGCCAGTAGTGTGTCTTCTCCTCCAGTTGTCACAAGCAAAAACACATCCAAACTTTGTGAGACATTTCAGGGTAGGAATGGTGGGCATTCAGAGGCATCCTAGCTGAGAACGGTGGACTTAAGGAATAAAGGAAAACTTCAGAAGCAACGGTTTTGAGATGAAATTGAAGGGCAGGCAGGATTGTATCAGGTGGAGAGAGAGAGAGGCATGGTGTTGGAGGCAGAGGTGACGCATAGTGGGGGCAGGTGGGGAGGGGCAGGTGGGGAGGGGCAGGTGGTCCTGTGGGTCTGGGAAAGAGGCTTGTGAGGACCAGAATCTCAGCAGTGGCAGGAGACCCAACTGCAAGGGTTGGTAGGACTCCCTGAAGTCAGAGGCAGCGGTTTGGGCTCCGTTTGAGGAAATTAGGTTTGTTAGAACTGTGCATTCAGCAAGGTAAATCTGAATCTGAAATCAGGTCTGCAGTGGCTTAGAGTAGGGAGAGCCTTGAAGTAGAGATGCCAGTTAGGAGTGGCCAATTTCAGTTGCTTCCTCTAGATGGGGCCCCTGTTCTTCCCTCACTCTATGAAGGAGTTAGTCTGCAGATATTTATTGCACCTGGACCAAGTGCTGGACCCTGCTCCAGCTGCTGGGGGTAGAACAGAGAACAAACGCAGGCGATAAAGTCTCTGTTCTTGTGGAACTTACATTCTAGTGGGGGGAAGACAAACAGTAAACAAAAATGAAACTATTAAAATCTTTAAAAAAAAAAGTGAAAGTCGCTCAGTCATGTCCGATTCTTTGCGACCCCATGGACTATATAGTCCATGGAATTCTCTAGGCAAGAATATTGGAGTGGGTAACCTTTCCCTTCTCCAGGGGAATCTTCCCAACTCTGTATCGAACCCAGGTCTTCCGTATTGCAGGCTGAGCTTTAAGGTGCTTAAACTCTATGGAGACATTAAACAGTTTAATGTGATCATCAGTGATCGGAGAGTCTGCTAATATTAGTGATTAAAAACTCATTATTACAGTGAACTAAGATATGCTAACAATTTGGTTGCAAAGAAATTGCATTTACATCAACATTTATTGGAAATCTCATCCCTTAAAAATAGAGGTAAAATAGAATGTATTTCTTCCCTGTTGACATCTGAAAATACCTGTTATGAAGAATATTTGTTTGTAAATTTACTCCTTGGAAGAGGATTTTACTTGCATGGCCACTGGAACAATGGACAGATCACAAGGGAAGAAGAAAAGGTAACAAACCTTTGCTGTGTTCCTAGCACATGCCAGCCATGCTGCTAGGCATTCGTTATTTAGTTTTCATCATGCCTAAGTCCTGGGCGCCATCATCTCTCTCTTGGAATAATACAGCAGCTTGCTAATAGGCTCTTACCATTTGCGGAGTTCCCAGCACACGCCAGCCAGGCATTTGTTATTTTGTCTTTTATCAAAATCTAAATCCTGGCCTCCATCATCTCTCACTTAGAATAGTGTAATAGCGTCCTAACAGGCCCCCTGGTGTTGTCCCTTTTCAGTTCTTTAGTCTACCAGATTTTGTTGTTGAGCACAAAAAGACCATGTTCATTTCATATTAAAAGTCTCCAGTGGCTCCTCACGGCCTTGAGTTCCATTAGCAATTCCTTCCTAGGGCTGCAGTGAGCTGCCTAAGGTCCTGGTGGCCCCATGCCCTCCCCCTGCCTCCTCTGAGCCTTTAACACTGACTGTCACCCTTTACTTCACTGCTTACCTAGCTAAGTCCCATGAATCCTTCAGGACTCCCTGGAGGTGTTAATAGATTTCGTAGGGTGGTCTTAACCTGATCTTCCCAGGTCCAGTTTGGACACTCTTCCAACATACAACGGAACCACCTTCTCCTTATCCAGTGACAGCATTTGCTATGGTTTTGTGAGTGCTCTTTTCCTTGTCTTACATCTTGAAGGTTCATCCTTGTGGACCTAGAGATGACCCAGGGCCTGGCATGATCAAGGAATATTTGTGGATGAATCAGTAGAGGGTAATGCAGTTTAGAAATGAAAAGGCTGAAGCTCAGAGAGCATATGCTACTTGCTCAAGGTCATGGAACTGTAAATAGTGAATTTATACTGGTGGGGCTTCAGAATCCAGGTTCTCTCCATACACCAAGGAGTCTGTATTCTGTGGAGTTCTGTAAGAGCATTATAGAGACTCTTTGGCTTAGATGGTTCGCTTGTAGCCTTCCTGAGAGATGTTCAATAAATGTTTATTATTAATCAATGGGAATAAGATCTTGACTTTAGTGGTCTCTTTCATCAGTGTACTTCTATTGGATCAGGAAGATCCCCTGGAAGAGGGAAACCACTCCAGTATTCTTGCCTGGAAAATTCCATGGACAGAGGAGCCTGGCAGGCTGCAGTCCACAGGGTTGCTAAGAGTTGGACACGACTGAGCGACTGAGCACATGCTTATCACCAGCCCGGGAAGGCCACGGCTTGAGTCGTCTGTGTCCACAGCTAATGAAAACTTAGCATTTGGAAGAGGTGGATTTTGCTTTTCATCTGTTTGACTCGTTAATATTATATTAGATATTTGCACAAGTGGTTTTTGTCATAGCGCCTGGATGCTTCACTCCCTGCCCCCTCTAATTCTCTTATAATGTCAGTCTGCACAACTGTGTGAGGAAACTATGGAGTGTATGGTAATATATAACTGAGAACACTGAAATATGTTGTTTAATGGATTTCTAAAATTACATCGCCTTTGATTCAGTATTGACCTTTTTTTTCTTTAGCCCTCATGCCTATTTGTAGTCATGGAAATGCAGAGTAGAGAGGAATTTTGCTATATCATTTACCTGTGTCTAAGCTCATTCAAGATGAATCTCAAATGCAAGTGGAAGCAGTCAGAAACAAAGGCACCGTACTGTATGATTATATTTATGTGACATTCTGGAAATGGCCAAAAATGGCTGTCAGGGGCTGAAATTAGGAGAAAGGTTGACTACAGATGGTCTTGGAAAATTTGGAGGGTGGTAGAACCTGTTCAGGTCTTTATTGTGATGTGTGGTATATTTGTCAAAACTTGCAGAACTAAACATCTAAAAGGGCGATCAGCTGGGTAGAATTGACGTTCCCAGAGCTGATTGCTAGCAAGCCGTGTTTTGACCTCCTTACACTCTGCCCCACAGCCAGCAGATGGCGCTGTCTTACTCTGTACCTGTGTCTCCCACCTTTCTCCTTGGCATTTGTTTCCTTCCACAGGCTCACCCACAACACTGAATGATGATGGTGTCAGTTTTCTTGTTTACCTAGGTTTTTAGTGTGCCTATTGTCCATTTAGCACATACAGGTGGGGCATTTATTGAATGGTGTTTTCATACATGGGAGACTAAAACTGAGATTCTCCTAGTAGTTCAGTTCTGTTCAGTCGCTCAGTCGTGTCCAACTCTGCGACCCCATGAATTGCAGCACTCCAGGCCTCCCTATCCATCACCAACTCCCGGAGTTCACTCAGACTCACGTCGATCAAGTCCGTGATGCCATCCAGCCATCTCATCCTCTGTCGTCCCCTTCTCCTCATGCCCCCAATCCCTCCCAGCACCAAAGTCTTTTCCAATGAGTCAGCTCTTTGCATCAGGTGGCCAAAGTACTGGGGTTTCAGCCTCAGCATCATTCCTTCCAAAGAAATCCCAGGGTTGATCTCCTTCAGAAGGGACTGGTTGGATCTCCTTGCAGTCCAAGGGACTCTCAAGAGTCTTCTCCAACACCACAGTTCAAAAGCATCAATTCTTCGGCATTCAGTTTTCTTTACAGTCCAACTCTCACATCCATACATGACTACTGGAAAAACCATAGCCTTGACTAGACAGACCTTAGTCGGCATAGTAATGTCTCTGCTTTTGAATATGCTATCTAGTTTGGTAATACTTTTTCTTCTAAGGAGTAAGTGTCTTTTAATTTCATGGCTGCAGTCACCATCTGCAGTGATTTTGGAGCACCCAAAAATAAAGTCTGACACTGTTTCCACTGTTTCCCCTTCTATTTCCCATGGAGTGATGGGACTGGATGCCATGATCTTTATTTTCTGAATGTTAAGCTTTAAGCCACCTTTTTCACTCTCCTCTTTTACTTTCAAGAGGCTTTTAGTTCCTCTTCACTTTTTGCCATAAGGGTGGTGTCATCTGCATATCTGAGGTTATTGATATTTCTCCCGGCAATCTTGATTCCAGCTTGTGTTTCTTCCAGTCCAGCGTTTCTCATGATGTACTCTGCATAGAAGTTAAATAAGCAGGGTGACAATATACAGCCTCAACGTATTCCTTTTCCTATTTGGAACCAGTCTGTTGTTCTATGTCCAGTTCTAACTGTTGCTTCCTGGCCTGCATACAGATTTCTCAAGAGGCAGGTCAGGTGGTCTGGTATTCCCATCTCTTTCAGAATTTTCCACAGTTTATTGTGATCCACACAGCCAAAGGCTTTGGCATAGTCAGTAAAGCAGAAATAGATGTTTTTCTGGAACTCTCTTGCTTTTTCCATGATCCAACAGATGTTGGCAATTTGATCTCTGGTTCCTCTGCCTTTTCTAAAACCAGCTTGAACATCTGGAAGTTCATGATTCATGAATTGCTGAAGCTTGGCTTGGAGAATTTTGAGCATTACTTTACTAGTGTGTGAGATGAGTGCAATTGTGCAGTAGTTTGAGCATTCTTTGGCATTGCCTTTCTTTGGGATTGGAATGAAAACTGACCTTTTCCAGTCCCATGGCCACTGCTGAGTTTTCCAAATTTGCTAGCGTATTGAGTGCAGCACTTTCACAGCATCATCTTTCAGGATTTGAAATAGCTCTACTGGAATTCCATCACCTCCACTAGCTTTGTTTGTAGTGATGCTTCCTAAGGCCCACTTGACTTCACATTCCAGGATGTCTGGCTCTAGATGACTGATCACATGATAGTTCCAAATCATGATGCCCTTTCTAGAATACTGTAAACATGTATTAAACTTAAAGTAAATAAATGTTGTCTATTCTTTTTAAATTGTTTTCCCATTTAGGTTGTTACATAGTGTTGAGCAGAATTCCCAGTGCTATACAGCAGGTCCTTGTTACACGTATGTGAGCAACTGAACCGCTTTGCTCTCCACCTGAAACTACTGCAGTATTGTCAATCAACTATACTCCAATATAAAATAAGTTAAAAAAATTCAAAATAGATGAAGATCACACACAGAAATGGAGCTGACCGTGTTAACAGTAGTAAATGTATAGAGAAAAACTTAATTTAGGTCTGTGTGACTACAAAATGCATGCTTCTATTGCTATACTGCTAAATAAAAAGATTTGAGATTAAAAAAATAATAATAAATAAACGTCGGTTTGTCCTCAACCTCATGCTAGATTCTTGTAAAGATAAGTCACAAATCAAATACTAGTGACATAAGAAAAAAATAGTGAACAGTTAAAAGGAGAAAATTACTACCACCACTTTCTTGTTTGTCCACGCAACGGAAAATGGTTGCCTTGCTGTCTTAGCAGTGGAATGCCTCTTTCCCTGCTTATTACTGTTAAACAGGAGCAGAATTTGGTGACTAGTGAGGCCCAAATATTATGTATTCTTATAATTAAATTTTTTGAGGAGGTTGTAATGGATGCATTTTCTAAGCAGAGTTTATTTAGGACGACCATATAATTTATTGTTCAAATGAGGGCTTTTTAGTTTAAAAGGTGGTGGGGTACTGTCGATAATTCATGCCAGGATAACAGGTGTAAACCAGGACTGTCCCAGGAATCTGGGCTCTCTGGTGACCCTAACTACATGGCACACATATTCTATACAGATATTTAATAGTTGCTCATATTCACTCTTAAGATGGTTAAGTTAAAAGTGTGTGTCTAAAGCATTTCATCCATTTTGTTGTGAATTGTGTGGTACACTGCTATGGGCGTACACAGCTACTATTCCTCATCAGTACCTGTAATTTTTTTTTCTTTTTCGTACTCTAAAAGCTATATCAGGATACAAACAGATGTGAGTATTGATATGTTAGGGCAGTGCTTCTCAAAGTTTACTGTGCACCCAAATGATCTGAAGATTTTATTAAAATGCGGATTCTTGTTCGCTAGGTCTGGGTGGGACCTGAGCTTCAGCATTTCTAACAAATTCCCAGGGAGCACCAACACTGCTGGTGCACAGACTTGTCTTTGAGAAAACCTTAAAAGTCCTTGGCCAGCCTGAGAACTTGGATTGTTGGTGACACAAAGCACCTGATTGCTAGACACTCAAGTTTTGAGTCACTCGAAATGGAGGTCTGTAAATTAATAGTAATTAATCATTAAATGTCTTGGTCCAATAAAAATAGTGGGAAAGGGACTTCCCTGGTGGTCTGCTGGCTACGACTCTGAACTCCCAATGTAGGGGGTCAGGGTTTGATCTCTGGTCAGGAAACTAGATCCTGCCTACCACAACTAAGGCCTGAGCAGCCAACTAAATACATATTTTAAAAAATAGTGGAAAAAATGCACTTTGTATTTTTGACTCTGATATCTGTGCAGCCACAGGCAGATAAGACCATTCGTTGCCTTTCTTTAGTGTAGGAAAGCTTGAGAAATACAGCTATATTCTGCACAAGAAACAAAATGGATTGTTGCAAGAAGTCTCTCTCAATTTTAAGGAAAATGTCTTCCTGCTTCAAATATTAGAGAATATAACCTCTGTTACAACCTTACATTGAAAGTTGATAAATATCACCAAATGGAATGGTTGCTTCACACACACACACACACACACACACACACACACACACACACCCACACCCACAAAGAGAATCTGGCAGAAGTCCTGTTTTCCCTTCTTTAGATGATTTTTGGATTTTACCAAATTTAGTGATTTTCTTTTGTAATATTAATCAGCAACAACATACTATTCCAAATTAAGACAGTGAAGTAACACCCATGGTTACTGTTTCTCTATCAGTTTTGTTTGGCCAGATATGTGTTCTAGTGCAGTTCTAGTCAATTGAATTTCCCCATACTTTCTGCATTGAGCAGAAGCTCTTCTGGATGGTGTTGGACTCTGAGATGTATCACAAATGTAAAACCTGAAATTTTTGGACACAGAAATAATACCAAGAAGACAGCATTCTGTATTTCCTCATAGAGCTAACTTAGATTGATAGCCTGTCCTATTATGATGTGCACTCTTCATAGTGTTATCACCTTTCATCAGCTTTAGACCCAAGCAGATATACATGAAGTGCTTTCTGGGTTTGTTTTATAATCTATTTTAGATAACGGGTTAATTTCTAAGAAGAGAAAATCATCAGTGTTAAATAACAAGTAACAGTGTTAGACAACTGAGGCATTTTCTTTCAAATTTGACTGTCAATGTTTTAGTTTCCTGTTAGCTTATACATTTGTTGAGTACTGTCATTTTCTATGAAAGATGCAAAAAAGTAGCAATTCAGATACAGAAGTAAAATTCTCAACTAATTTCCACTATCAAAATTCATTGTAATCAGATCATAATACTGATAACCATACATGCCAGTTTTAGTAGTTAGGCAATACAGGCCAAAAGCTGAGACCTTTTTGAGATTCTTTGTAAATCTCATTAATATATGAAGAAAGCCAACCAAAGCCACTGAAAGTTTCCCAAAGCTATATAGCTAGTTAATTGCAAAGACGGTCTTAGAATGCATACTTCATTCACACTTCGTTGTTTTTTCTTTGGTTTTATGTTGTATTATGTGCTTTTAAATAATCAGTAAATTAGAATGTTTTATGAATTTTACTTTGAAGAAAAGCAGAAAATATATTCCCCCAAATCAATTAGATATCAAGGATGCATCTAGAGCCCTAAAGTGTGCACTGAATTTGCTCTATAGTTACCAAAACAATTTCTCTCTACTACTTTTATTGGCTTCTGTTACCCTCCAAAGAGAGACTAAGAAAACATTAGCAGTTGCTTTCAATCATCCATGGACTTCCTACTGAAATTACAGAAGTGGAGGAAAGAGGAAGAGAACTGAATTTTCATTTTATTCTAGGCCTGTTGCCTAATTTTCCTTGGTAACCTCTCTAGTGGTCTGTGGTTAGCCTTATGAATATGTTCATTTCCAAAGTGACTTTAACTATTTTTCAAACATCAAAATAAAATTCAGCAGAAGGAGTGATAGGATTTGTGGTGGCTGTGGGTAGCACTGTGAGCGTTTGGCAGATAAACACGTATGTATGGTGGCTGTTCTGTTGTCAGAATCAGCTGAGTCCTTTTGTAAAAGAGCTGGCCACAGTGCTGAAAAGCCTGGCCAGTCCAACAAAGCCCTCAAACTGCACTTGCTGAACTTATATGATCATGGAACAATTGAAGCTAACTCCAATGGGCAAAGATCAATTCTCGTTTTTCTTTACCTATCAGCAACTTTTTGACACAATTTATCATTCCCTCCTTGTGCCAATTGTTGAAATACTGTCTCTTGGCCCCGAACCTACCTTTCTATAATTATGTTTGGGATACTGAAGATGAGACTGCAAACTAGTTTTCTGAGATGGCTACTTGTCAGGTTCTGCAATAGAGGATACTGGAGGAAGCCTGGGAGGCTAGAGGAGGAAGAAAGGTTTTCTCCTTCTCATTTTCCTCCCATGGGCTTCCTGTCTATAATGTGGTTCTTGTGAGTGTCATGGCTTAGAAAAGCTTCTTCACTCCAGAAGTGGCAGTGCCTTTCTGTGGTTGCATATGATGCCGTTTACAGGTTTTCTAGCATGTGAAGAACCTACCTGTCCTGGATTGACTACTACCCTTTTAAAATTCATGTCTCCCAAGAGCCTCAGAATGTGACCTGTTGGGAAACAGAGTTCTTGCTGATGGGATTACTTGCGCTTATTCTGGATTAGTAGATATAATGGTCATCTGAGTTAAATTCACCCATTCCAGTCCATCTTAGTTTGCTGATTTCTAGAATATTGACCTTCACTCTTGCCATCTCTTGTTTGACCACTTTCAATCTGCATTGATTCATGGACCTGACATTCCAGGTTCCTATGCAATATTGCTCTTTACAGCATCGAACCCTGCTTCTATCACCAGTCACATCCACAGCTGGGTATTGTTTTTGCTTTGGCTTCATCCCTTTATTCTTTCTGCAGTTATTTCTCCACTGATCTCCAGTAGCATATTGGGTACCTGCTGACCTGGGGAGTTCATCTTTCAGTATCCTATCTTTTTGCCTTTTCATACTGTTCATGGGGTTCTCAAGGCAAGAATACTGAAGTGGTTTGACATTCCCTTCTCCAGTGGACCACAGAAATAGGGGAAAACAATAGAATGAGAAAGACTAGAGATCTCTTCAAGAAAATTAGGGACGTGAAGGGAACCTAACAGAAGCAGAAGTTATTAAGAAGAGGTGGCAAGAATACACAGAAGAACTATACAAAAAAGATCTTCATGACCCAGATAATCATGATGCTGTGAGCACTCAACTAGAGCCAGACATTCTGGACTGTGATGTCAAGTAGGCCTTAGCATCACTACGAACAAAGCTAGTGGAGGTGATGGAATTCCAGCTGAGCTGTTTCAAATCCTCAAAGATGATGCTGTGAAAGTGCTGCACTCAATATGTCAGCCAATTTGGAAAACTCAGCAGAGGCCACAGGACTGGAAAAGGTCCGTTTTCATTCCAATCCCAAAGAAAGGCAATGCCAAAGAATGCTCAAACTACTGCACAATTGCACTCATCTCACACACTAGTAAAGTAATGCTCAAAATTCTCCAAGCCAGGCTTCAGCAATACATGAACCGTGAACTTCCTGATATTCAAGCTGGTTTTAGAAAAGGCAGAGGAACCAGTGTTCAAATTGCCAGCATCCGCTGGATCATCGAAAAAGCAAGAAAGTTGCAGAAAAACATCTACTTCTGCTTTATTGACTATGCCAAAGCCTTTGAGTGTGTGGATCACAATAAATTGTGGAGAATTCTGAAAGAGATGGGAATACCAGACCACTTGACCTGCCTCTTGAGAAACCTATATGCAGGTCAGGAAGCAACAGTTAGAACTGGACATGGAACAGCAGACTGGTTCCAAATAGAAAAAGGAGTACGTCAAGGCTGTATATTGTCATCCTGCTTATTTAACTTCTATGCAGAGTACATCATGAGAAACACTGGACTGGAAGAAGCACAAGCTGGAATCAAGATTGCCGGGAGAAGTATCAATAACCTCAGATATGCAGATGACACCACCCTTATGGCAGAAAGCAAAGAAGAAATAAAGAGCCTCTTGATGAAAGTGAAAGAAGAGAGTGAAAAAGTTGACTTAAAGCTCAACATTCAGGAAACTAAGATCATGGCATCTGGTCCCATCACTTCATGGGAAATAGATGGGGAAATAGTGTCAGACTGTTTTGGGGGCTCCAAAATCACTGCAGATGGTGATTGCAGCTGTGAATTTAAAAGACATTCCTTGGAAGGAAAGTTATGACCAACCTAGATAGCATATTAAAAAGCAGAGATATTACTTTGCCAACAAAGGTCCGTCTAGTCAATGCTGTGGTTTTTCCAGTAGTCATGTATGGGTGTGAGAGTTGGACAATAAAGAAAGCTGAGTGCCGAAGAATTGATGCTTTTGAACTGTGGTGTTGGAGAAGACTCTTGAGAGTCCCTTGGACTGCAAGGAGATCCAACCAGTCCATCCTAAAGGAGATCAGTCCTGGGTGTTCATTGGAAGGACTGATGTTGAAACTGAAACTCCAATACTTTAGCCACCTGATGCAAAGAGCTGACTCATTTGAAAAGACCCTGATGCTCAGAAAGATTGAAGGCAGGAGGAGAAGGGGATGACAGAGGATGAGATGGTTGGATGGCATCACTGAGTCTATGAACATGATTTTGGGTAGACTCCAGGAGTTGGTGATGGATAGGGAGGCCTGGCATGCTGCGATTCATGGAGTCATAAAACTGAACTGATTCTGGATTAGGGTGGACCCTGAACCTGATGACTAGCGTCCTTATAAGAAGGCTGTGTGAAGACAGAGGCATAGATTTGAGTCATGTGTTGAGCCAAGGAGCAGCAAGGCTTGCTCTCAACCCCCAGAATTTAGGAGAGCCATGGATCAGATTTCCTCCTTGGAGCCTTCAGAGGGAGCATGGGCCTGCTGACACCTTGAATTAAGGTTTCAATCCTCCAGACTGCAAGAGGGTAAATTTCTGTTGTTTTAAACCACCAGGTTTGTGGTAATGTGTATGGCAGCCCTGGAAAACTAATATACCACCTCATCGTAGCCCTTTTCAAGACGTAAGCACCAGATGGCTGACAGCTCTTTAAAAAGGGTTCCTAGACCCATGGGGCCCCTCTTTTGAGCTCAGAAACCCCCACACCAGCTGAGCAGCACCTGCTTCTCAGGGGCCTGAGCTCAGCTCTGTGGGGCCCTTCCTTTAAGCTTATTAAAAATTTCAAACCTCATTCTTTGTTCTGTCAGCCTCAGAGGTGGTAGTATTTCTTGTGATTTCTACCTCATGATACCTTAGAGTTCTTTCACCCTCTTTGTTACCGGGTTAGCAGTTTCATGCTTACCAATTATTTACATTGATTTTTCAGTTCAGTCTCCTGACTGGATCCTGGCTGATTCATACCTCCCTAGTTTTAACTTCAATTGAAATTGTATCCTCTTGAGCTTCCTTTTGCTACATAGATTACTTCTCAATATACTCTGCTAATGGATCCTCTTCTTTCCAAGATTATCAGCTTCCAGTGATTCAGGGTACGGTCCTTCCCTCTCCTCTCCTCTTTTCTCTGCCTACACTCACATCACTCTCTTGGTGATGATGTCATCCATGCTTACAGCTGTAAAACCCACCTGGATGCTGTTGACTCCCCCAGTGTGTATAGACTCTGTCCCTGAACTTCAACTACATACTCAGCATCCACCCTGGAGGCTTAATCAATGTATTAAGTGGAGTTTGTCCAAAAACTGAATTCTTGACCCCATTTCCCCCAAGCAAAACCTGCTGCTCCTGCAGCCTGCTCCATCTCAGTATGTGGAAAATCCATCCTTCCCTTTGCTCTGTTTCCTCTTACACTCCACATTAGGAAGTCCCTGTGCCTGCCGCTGCTTGCAAACTACATCTGGAATCTGACCATTTCTTAATGTCTCTGCTGCCGCCACCCCCAACCCCTGTCTGAAACATCTGAATGACTGGATAGCTTCCCACCTGGCCTCTGCTTCTACTTGTCCTGTAGAACCCATTCTCAGCATAGGAACCAGAGGAAGCTCTTAAAGGGAAGTCAAAGCCTTCTCTACTCCAATCCCTGCGACGGTCCTCATCATACTCAAAATAAAAGCCAAAGTCTTTGCAAATGTCCACAAGGCTTTACATTACCTGACCCCTTGTTGTCTTCCTGAGTCCGTCTCCCACTCTTCTATTCTAACACTGTTCCAAACACAGTGGCCTCCTTGCTATTCCTCTAATACACCAAGCACATTTGTGACTTAGAGATTTTGTTCTGTCTTCTCTGCCCTGAAATTCTTTCTCTGTGTGTCCTCTCGGATGACACTCATCTCCCTTAATTCATTTCTAAATCTCATATCAGTGATGCCCACCCCAGTTATTACTATGACATACCCCTCCCTGCTCACAATCCCCCTTACCTTGCTGTTTATCTTTCATATGATAGGTTATCTTCTTATAAGCCATGTGGTTTATTGTAGTATATTTATTGTGTTTCTCCCCATGCGAGCATGAACACTCTCCACAGTAAGGACCTTGCCTGTCATTGTTGCATCCCAAGTGCCTAGAACAGTGCTTGACACATAGCAGAAAGGCAGTGAATATCTGCTGAATGTTAAAAGAATAAATGTATTTCCAGATCACCAATAGAAGCTCAAGAAGTGTGCTCACACTGGTTTAAAGTAGACCACAAAAATGAGAACACACAGAATTAAACGCTGCCAGAAATGACCAAATAATCCAATGGAAAAATACACACCTCCAATACTGGACTTCTTAGGAAAATCCGTAAATGATCCAAAAATGACATCAGTAACAAATTTTGAAGTATTCTAATTTGCGAGCAACAGAATGTTACAAAAGGTGAGGATTTAAAACTTTTTGATTAATGAGACCTGTGTTGCTTTTGTGAATCCTAAATGTTTAATATATAATAACACCTATTAATATTTCTCTAAGTTACTGAACCCATTCAGAAAATGCTGTGGTAGAATAATGAACTGATATGAGTCAGATTTTTACATACACATTTATATATAATTGCAAATGGTACCTTGGAATATTCAGATTATCTTTAACTGTTCTTCCAATTGGCACTATGTTTGGCATTTAAGCATTGATTACATAAGATATATGAGGAGTATTTGAAGACCCATAAAGGAGCAATTTTCTCAAAAGAATTAATTTTTGCAATATTTTGTTAAGGTCCGCTGTTTTAAAATAATGCTTAGTTCTTGAAATCAGTAAAATATCTACAGATCCTTTTAAACTTTACTTTATACCTAAGTATGCAAAAAAACACATTTCAAGAAAAGATCACTCACATTTAGTCTACACAACACTGCAGGCAAATGTTGAATATATTTGTTTTATAGGATTCTATTTTTGGAAGTATTTGTCTACAATGAGCGTAGGGAATTTTTAAAAGAGTCACTAATCTATGACTGACAGAGGGTGGGGACTCAGTGACAAATCGTGTGATGTGAAAGCACCTTAAGAATTTTTTAAAGTATTTAGAAGGCATTTTTAAAAATACTTGTTTATTTTACAAGAGGTATGATTAAACAATAATCTGAAAATAGTAAAATAACTTCTGTAATGTAGTCCATTATAAGGGAGTGATGTCTCCTCTGAAGGGATAAAGGAGGGCATGAAGAGGACTGAGAAAAATTTGGAAGAATCACACTGAGAGGCAAAGATAGGAATAAGGGAGCCGAGAGTTTCCAGTTCAGACGTGAGGCTTATCAGAAATGAGAGACATGGGCAACATTAGCAGAACTTACTCTAAAGAAATGTTTTAATATACATCTATATTTCTAAGCACAGGTGTTGTTGAAATTTTATCCTTCTCCATATTTGAGGGGGAAAATAGCTTTCTATTCTAGAAAAGTTATGTGTGTATACACTGTGTTTTCAGGCTGAAGCCTTAATTATCTTCTGCACCTTGACCTAGGGATCAAATGGAAATAAAATGTGAGTGCAGTATTCCCATCCTGAAGCCAGTGGAGACAACTTGTTAATTTGGTTGACTGTGCTGAAAAAGGGCTTCCCTGGTGGTGCAGAGGTTAAAGCGTCTGCCTGCAATGTGGGAGACCTGGGTGAAAAAGAGAAAGCTGTGATGTCTGCCATTGTGTAGACGGACAAGAGGCTGCTCAGCCAATGTGCTTGTTCCAGTGCTGTGTGCCCGTGGTTTCCGCCGTTGTCCTGCTGACTTTAGCCCAGGATCCCCCAGCCAGTAACTGGCAAACTAAAGGTACGAGTGCAGGCTGCCTGACTTTCTTTTCCTTGTGATGGTCTTTGTGAATTTATGTCAGCCCCTTGGAGGGGACACTCCAGAGAAGAATTTGTGTTCAGGAACTAATTTTCAAGTCTTAATTACTTGCTGTCTCATTGCATATGACTTTAAGTTACATGACAGTTTCAGTGAAGGAGGAATGAAAGAGAGGAGAAAAGGAAAGTGATAGGAGTGTTTCATATATGTCCATAAATATTCTAGTTTTCTTCTTTCTGTGCTATTATCCGGAGATGTAAAAGGCTAACCCTCTGAGGTTAGAAAAATTGTGCCACTTACAATGTCAAATGGTCAGTATCTCTCTGAGGCTTGAAATATGTGCCAACCTCATTTTGGAAATTGGAGAGGGAATGATTATGGGAAAACACTAATGAGATATGTTATAGTTCTTAAGTATGGTCAAACACAGGTTCATTTTAATTACAATCAGTTTTCTAATAGAATGAATTTTATGGGTTGAATTGCACACACACACACCACCCAAAAGATGTGTTAAAGCCCAAAGTCCCAGGATCTATGTATGTGACCTTATTTGGAGATTGAGTCTTGATTGATTACAGATGTAATTGATTACAGATGTAGTCAAGTTAGAATAAGGAAATCCAGGTGGACCCTAGTAGGACTAGTGTACTTATGAGAAGGGGGAAGTTTGGACACGGACACATGGAGAAGGCCACATGGCAGGACAGAGATCAGAGTGATGCAGCTGCAAGCCAAGGATTGCTGTCCAGCATAAGAAACTATGAGGACGCATGGAGCAATTCTCTCCTACAGAGTTTAGAGGAAGCACGGCCCTACCGACATTTGATTTCAGATGTTCAGTTAGATAGGAGCGAGACCAAAGCCCCCAGTTAGAGTAACAACCTTTTGCTTTCCCTTCTGTTATCTTGTTTAAAACTGCTGGGGCTCAATACTGCTTTTGCTTCTGTGATCTTGCTTGCTCTTTCATCCACGGGAATGAGGGCTACCTGGGGAGGGGACAGATCTGAGCTGTTTGAGCGGAAAGTTTACCGTGTATAAAAGATACCCAGAACAAAGCTGGGGTGCTCAACCTTTGGAGGTGACTATGCTGGGCCCGCACTGGTGCTGCATAAACCCTGATGTTCTGAGTCTCTTTCTGACACCACAGTTTCTGTAAGTCTTCAGAACTATTCATCCATTTCTGTTGTTTATGCCACATGGCAAGTCAGTGTGTGTGTGTGTGTGTGTGTGCACCTTTGCACAAACTCAGTTGTGTCCAACTCTTTGTTACCCCATGGACTGTAACCCACCAGTCTCCTCTATGCATGGGATTTCTCCAGGCAAGGATACTGTAGTGAGTTGCCATTTCCTTCTGCAACTGATCTTCCTGACCCAGGAACTGAACCTCAGGCTGCTTCTCCTGCACTGACAGGTGGATTGTTTACCACCTCACCACCTGGGAAGCCCTCTAGCAGCCCTAGGAAGCTATAATATATTTCTGAACTTCGTTAGTTTTACTCTTTTTTTTTTTTTGAGTGGAGTCCCTAGAATTTTCTCTATCCAAGATGTATTAAGAAACTGACATGATGATTTGTGCCCAGAAGAGATATTTCAAGACACGATGACTTAAGTTCTAATTTTCCATAGAAATAGGATAACAATTAGGGGTTCCATGTTGTTAGCATCTATTCTTCAGAAGAATGATCACCCACAGTATTTTTCATCAACTCACAAATGTACTCGGTGTCTCCTTACTAAATAGCAAAGTGTTTTCTAGAGGGCTTGTCACAGAAGTGCCCTTTGTTTGGAACCGAGGACACGGAGTATCACTCGTGGGTGTGCTCTGCAACTGCAGGGCGTGGGGCATGAGAGTTCCAGCAGGGCAGCATCACTTGGGTGGAATCACTCTACTTCCCTGGGAAGTCAGAAGGCTGGGCACTCTCTCAAGCAAAGGCACGTTCCTGCTTGAACTATCAATCTAACTTAGCAGACCTCGGGATTTGTGGAGTTGATGTTTGGAATTGGACAGTCAAGCTGTGCAAGGGCCTCTGAGTTGTGGTCACTTGTGCCCCGATGGGTCACAGAGCTTTGAGGCAGGTGTGCCTGAATGAGCTATGGGGCGCAAGCCGTCTTATCAGCCCACCAATCCTGGCAAAGCCCTGGAGCTCAGTTGATCTCAGTTTTACCTCCTTTTGTGCATTTGATGAAGAAACTGAATTGGGCAAGCCAGCCTGGGATGAAACATATCAGAAAGCAGGCAACGTGTGCCTGCTTGGTGAAGAGGTGCTAAGATCTTGTATTTGAGGTTCAGTGTGACTTTGTAGATGAAAGAGAACAGGATTTAGAGCAAGACGCTGAGCCTTGGCTTCATGGAAACCAGCTAGTCCCAGTACAGCCCTCACCTCAACCTCAAGTTTTATCTATAGAACTGCTCTAAGTATGGGCCTCCCTGGTGACTCAGATGGTAAATGGGGATCCAGTGAGAAATTACTTTATAAATGTTGATGTGCTATACAGGGGACACACCAAAACGCATCTTCTGAAGGCAAGGGCTGGGAGCTGAATAAGCCTGTATTGCAGATTCCTTATCATGTGCTGTGAGGAAGCTTGCAAGAGATGGGTGAAGGGAGCAGATGAGCCTGATTGATTCTGCTTGTGTTTAGAGAGCTTTTAGGATCTCTTAAATCATTAGGACCCAAAGCTCTCACTTAAGCAAAAACTTCCATTTAGAACAGATGAACCTCTTTCTAGCCGGGGAAAACAATCTACTTTCTGCATTTGCTTATTTCTTTTCAGACACACTGGGCACATCCTCAGAGCCCAGACATCCCAGATATTCTGTTAAAGCCCAAGTTACTTGTCTTTTTCATCACTGCTGCTGCTAAGTCGCTTCAGTCGTGTCTGACTCTGTGCGACCCCATAGACAGCAGTCCACCCGACTCTCCTGTCCCTGGGATTTTCCAGGCAAGAATACTGGAGTGGGTTGCCATTTCCTTCTCCTATGCCTGAAAGTGAAAAGTGAAAGTGAAGTCGTGTCCGACTCCTAGCGATCCTGTGGACTGCAGCCTACCAGGCTCCTCCATCCATGGGACCTTCCTGGCAAGAGTACTGCAGTGGGTTGCCATTGCCTTCTCCCCGTCCTTTTCATCACAGATCTTTCAAAATCTGGTTCACACACCTACTGGCATTGATTTAAAAATCCACTGGAGGGTAAAGTCCATGCTCAGCCTTAGCCCTTCGTGCCTTCAAACAGGCAAGTGGAATGACTCTTCCCTCCTCCCCCTGTCCTGGCCCTTTGTGAGTACAGTGTGCCCTGGATTCCAGCTAGTTGTGTGGGGTTGGAGCCCCAGCAGAGGGTGAATCCAGAGGGAAGAAGCTGCAAGCCCTCCTCCTGGGTCCCCATCTCACCCATCTCTTGCACTCTTCTCCCACCCCCTCCGTGTCTGCATGCCACAGGCACTCACAAATCTCCTAATGTTACCATGGCCTGGGAGTGCTTTCTTTACTGGCCCTTTAAATGATACGTTCTTTCAACTAACTCTCTCTCTTTTTTAAAATCTAGACCTGTTCTTAAGAATTTAGACCTCTCTTTCTTAAAAGAATCACATGTGATTTCCTTATGACTAGAAGGTGATGATTGAATGTTAGGGCCTTAAACTTTCCTGGTGGCCCGGTGGTTAAGACTCAAGCTTCTGATACAGGGGTATGTGTTCCATCCCTGGTGGGGAACTAAG
Source organism: Nanger dama (assembly GCA_917880005.1). Taxonomy (NCBI): domain Eukaryota; kingdom Metazoa; phylum Chordata; class Mammalia; order Artiodactyla; family Bovidae; genus Nanger; species Nanger dama. The sequence continues at coordinate 7,543,921 of CAKJTW010000036.1, forward strand.
ATCCCAATGCTATGCAGCACAGCCAAAAAATTTTTGGTTTTAATTTTTAAAAAAGTTGACTTAAAATCACTACCTGTGAATTATGTGAGTGAGGGTGAGAGAGGGTAAAAAGTGAGGCACTTTTCTAGAAAGGAAATGTATTTTGCCCATCTCCCTCCACCTTGAATAGTTCCAGCAGTGTAGCTCCATTTGAAGTGTGGCCTGTGGGACTGTTATAATTAGATTCCATCGCTGATGATGGAGGCTAGAAGACCAAGGTAAGCATCTTTCTGCTGACCACATAGGCCGTGTGAACAGCAGAACATGGCCCAGCAAGAACATCAGACTAATTTGCCTTCTCAAGATTAGACCAAGAGACATGGAAATTAATTTGCTTTCTTGGAATCCTGCTGAGAAGCCATTGTGTTCATCTTCTGTGCTGTGGAAATTGCATTTGAGAGCAAGAAAAGACTGCTCTGTTTTTCTCAAGGGAGACTTCTCCTTTTGGCAGCACCAGAAAAAAATATTTTCTTTCCAGATGCATCTCACCTCTGAAGAGGGTTCCCCAAGACTAGTCTTGAGTATGCTTCTTCGGTAGCGTTTGGAGCATCAGGGTCAGACAAGTTTAGGTGAAATTGCTCTTTCCTCTTATTGGAGGAAGAATGCACACCACATGCCAGCCAAGCAAAGGCTCTGAGAAGGTCTGTAAAAACAACAATGAAGTTCAATTATGCTTCATTTAGTGTTCCGTTCATTGATTTGTTTAACAAATAATTTTGGAATGTGCCAGACATTCTTCTACATGCTGGGAATTAAGCCAGAACAAAACTGGAAAAGACCCTTTTCTCATGGAGATTATAGTTTTGGAGGAGAGCCAGACAATAAGCAAATAAAAAATATATAGTATGTTGTTAGATGGTGATAGATGATAAGAAAAACAGCATAAAGGTCAGAACATGGTAACGTGGGGGCACTGTCTTAGCACGTGTGCAGCTCTACATGGAGGCGACATCTATGATGAGAGAGGATGGATGGGGCAGTTGTAGAGACTAGCAACTGCAAAGGCCCTGAGGCGGAAGGTGCCTGGCTCGTTGGAGCAGACTGGGTGGAGGGAAGGAAGTGCGTGGAAGATGAGGCCAGAGGAGAGGCAGGCCTGGCTGTGTAGAAATGAAGGAAGTAAGGAGGAAGCCCTTGGGGGTTCTTGGTGTGGAAGTGCTATTCCTGCCCTACTTCTGGAAAGGATTTCTCTGGCTGCTCTGTGGAGAAGAGCCTCTAAAGGGCAAAGGTAGAACCAGGAATACTGGCGAGGAAGCCATTGCAGGGTCCAGGTGTGATGGGATTTTGGTAGGAGTCAGGTAACAGGCAGTGGAGGGAAGTGACTAACCTCCTCTTACTCGTCCATGGAGTCTCTTTTTGAGCAACACTTTTTAATAGCTCTTGGAATGTATTTTGGGAAACGTGTATAAACAGATGTTGATCATATATTTCTGTCAATCATGAAAGTACTCTTATACCTCCCTCCCTGTGCTAATTTGTAGTGGGTAACAATGTCGAAGAGGTGAGGCATCCAAAGGCTAGTGGAGGAAAACTAAGCATTTTAACTGGAGCAAGTACGGTCAAGGTTGAATTTGACTGTTGGCCTTAGAGGCATGACAGGAGGTACTGGAAATCTATTTTTGCTTTTACTATTATTTGTTATTTTTGTTTGCACACCTGCATCTGTATTCTGCACACAGATGCAGGTGTACAAAAGGCCCTCACTACATCTTTCTGTGTGTGTGTGTGTGTTTTTTAATTTTAGCATATAATGAGTTCATAGTATGGCCTTGAATTGGGTGGGTCCTTGGTCTGTGAATGCTGTCCATCTTTCACCTGGTTAACTCAGTTTAGACCCTGCTCTATCCCATAATATTATAATACTGAGAGAGTCGTTTCCTAGGCAGGTTGATAAGAAGTCTAGGGGTGCCCAAGGAGAAAGAGGTCTGGAATTCTCAAGGAGAAAGAAAGGACAAACATTTTTTCCCCCTCTACATTCCTTAGGATTATATAACAATAATGTATCCTGCTTGAGGACAGTCTCTGGAAAAAACCTTCTGGCTAATCCTGTTATCTTAAAATGTAAATTATGGGAGTAGGTCTAGTGAGGTCTTTACAACCTCCAGACATTCTTTTGATTCACTATAATAACTAATGAGAGAGTATATACGTGGAGATTTGCTCAGTCGTGTCCAACTCTTTGCAACCCCATGGACTGTAGCCTACCAGGCTCCTCCCTCCATGGGATTCTGCAGGCAACAGTACTGGAGTGGGTTGCCATTTCCTTCTCCAGGGGATCTTCCTGACCCCAGGGATTGAACCTCGGTCTCCTGCATTCCAGGCAGATGTTTTAACCTCTGAGCCACCAGGGAAGCAATAGAGAGTATATAACTCCATTGCTAACACTAGCAAGGGGGTACTCGTTCTGCCCTCTTTTGATGCCAATGTCAGAAGCTTTCTCTATCTCCTTTATACTTTAATAAAACTTTATTACACAGAAGCTCTGGGTGATCAAGCCTCTTCTCTGGCCCCAGACTGAATTCTTCTCTGGAGGCCAAGAATCCTGGCGTCTTTTCATGAGTCAGCAACAACCTTTCAATATATCATAATATCATAATACCATGTGGCAGCACATAGCTTTTATCACATCGTAAGCCAATTATATGTTTGATTGTTGGCCATATTCCTTGATGGTGAGGAGCTGTGCCTTTCGTTTCTATATGCAGAGTCTAGGGAGAGTCTGGAGCCTTCTATTGAGCACACGAGAAATAGCTGTTAGTTGCAGTGAACAAGTGAGTGTCCAGGATTGCTTTGGGCACCAAGATTAAGAGACGAACCAAACCACAGATTCTTTGTTTAAAGACCTAGTGGTCTGATGGGTAGATGGATGAATTCTGACTTTTCCTGTGACTGTTGCTTTGGGCCATGTCTGTTCTCATACATTGGTTGGAAATTCAGTTAGCTCACCTGGGAGGATTAGATCAAGAACTGCTTTCCCCCAGTATCTAACTTATCCACCCAAATTCCACAATTTACATATTTCTTTGAACCAAGGAATTCAAAGAGGAACTCCATAGCTACTTATTTACAATGTTATGTGTGAATTAATTGAGCAGCTCTTTTCCCCAGTGACCACATAAGAGGGTGCTTTTGGACAACAGAAAAGGGTGCCCATTCTGCAGGGGCTGCCTTGAGCATGCGGCAGTACCTTGTACAAAGAAGCAAACGTTGAACCCTGAGTCAGTGAATAGACCAGTCCTCTGGCTTCGTGAATCATGCTGTGGAGACTTGTGTACCAAGACACCTGGTTGATAAGGTTTTGTTTTTTTGTAAAAAAAAAATTTTTTAAGACACCTGGTTGCAAAAGTGTGCCTGCCTTGTGCCACGTGGGTGGAGGCAGTGAGGATGTCTCCGGTGTCTCTCTTCTGGAGACCACAAGCCCCAGGAACAGGGAGTACAGTGTCCCTCATGGTAATGCCCTGGGGATTTCATCCTGTGCTCGGAGGGAGGTGCTGAAGTAAACTAAGGCTGCCCCACATGTCCAAGGGACTTTGCAAAATGAAGCATTTATGAAGCAAAACATGGGTACGGCAGAGAGAGCAACGGGTCATCTCCAGGCATTAAGGCGGGTGCTGTGCGAGCCTGGGTGGGACGGTGTCTGTCCCCTGCGCCTGCTGGCATCCAGGTGAGCTAACTGAGGTCCAGGAGAGGGCGTTTTGCAGTGTAATGTGAATGAGGCCGACTTGCTTTTAAATTGTATTAAGACTGCAAATATGTTCATCACATCGCCTGATTCACTCAAAAAGGGCAAGAAGAGACAGGAAGACAGTCATTCTTTTTGGAGCTTTTCTTGCAGCGAAACCTTAGTGTGTGTCTTAGCAACAGCCACAAACACCCAGGGCGAGTCTTTTCTGAAAGAGTTGCTGGCCCTGATGACTCCCAGCCCATGCTCCTGGCTGGAGAAGAGCGCAGCCAACCTTCATTTAATGGTCATTTTTCCTTTCAAAACCGGAAATTGCCAGCGTTCTTCCTCCTGGACAGTGACTTATATTATAAATTACATTGTTTTATTCTTCTTTAATTCCAAGTAAATCGGCAGTGACCGAGAATGTACCATGTGCCAAGTGTTGCCTTTGTTTAATCCCCTCCAACAGCATTTTTATTCCCCATCTGACAGGTAATGCAACTGAGGAGTTAAGAACATAGATAACATGCTTAGTGTCACAAAAAGTGGTAAGTGGCAAAAGCAGTATTAGAACCCAGTGTGCAAGTGTGAAAGTGTAGGTCGCTTAGTTGTGTCCGACTCTTTGCGACCCCATAGACTATACAGTCCATGGAGTTCTTCAGGCTAGAATACTGGAGTGGGTAGCCTTTCCCTTCTCCATAGGATCTTTCCAACCCAGGGATCAAACCCAGGTCTCCCACATTGGGGGCATGTTGTTTACCAGCTGAGCCACAGGGAAGCCCCAGAATACTAGAGTGGGTAGCCTTTCCCTTCTCCATAGGATCTTTCCAACCCAGGGATCAAACCCAGGTCTCCCACATTGGGGGCATGTTGTTTACCAGCTGAGCCACAGGGAAGCCCCAGAATACTAGAGTGGGTAGCCTTTCCCTTCTCCATAGGATCTTCCCAACCCAGGAATAGAACTCAGGTCTTCTGCATTGCAAGCGGATTCTTTACCAACTGAGCTATCAGGAAACCCAGGTGTGTGTTTAACACAAAAAAGGTGACTGTTTATATCTAACCATTTAGGTCATTCTGATTTGCCTAGGACACCTGTTTGCTCAAGAGATGTTGTGGAGATGATGTATGTGATTCTCTTATGTGATTCATCTTTTTGTCTAAGTAATTGCCTGACACTAGTTTTTGACTGGCTCTATAGCCAATTTTTAAACATGTAATTTTAAACTTATTTATAAATTGCTTGGCCTCTATTTTTTCTTTCTTCTAATTCCGGTGATGGGCAAGCAGAGGAAACTGAAACTAGTCTCATTTTGTAAAAGTCTGATGAGAGATTGAGTGAATGTGGAGGAGAAGGGTAAATGATCACAGGTTGTTATTAAGCCCAGGTGGTGGTAGTGCTTAAGAGCCTGCCTGCTAATGCAGGAGACACAAGAGACACAGGTTCGAACCCTGGGTTGGGAAGATTCCCTGGAGAAGGTCATGGCAACCCACTCCAGTATTCTTGCCTAGAGAACCCCATGGACAGAGGAGCCCAGTGGGCTACAGTCCACAGAGCTGCAAAGAGTCAGACATGACTGAAGCAACTTAATGCACATAGAACATCTACGACTTGAATTTTTCTCTTTAATGTCTCTGTACTGAGGAACTTGTCTTCCAGCTGTCCTCCTCCTTCCTCAAAACTGTCTTCAAAGACATCTAATAAATGCTGCTTTTATTTTGAAGTTGTCATATCCATGATCAAATGGCTGTAGTCAGAATGAAGATCACAACAAATGTGAAAGAGTGGGGTTGAAGAGATACAGTAAAAGAAAAAAGATATTTCCAGTGTTTAATAAAACCAGCAGAGTGTTATTAAGATATATTCATCTAGATCTCCTACTTTGAACCCATCCCATTTAGAGTAAAACTTCAAGTCCCCGCTGTGGTCTCAAAGCCGTGGCGATTTGTCCCCAGCCTCTTCCCTCGTCATCCTCGCAGAGTCCGCTCCCTGCCAGTCCCCACCTGTGGCCGCTGCCCCTGCTGCTCTGTCTGGGAGGCTCTGAGCCCCAAGTGAGCAGTAGCGGCCTGTGGTCCACACAGCCAGAGGCTTTAGTGTGGTCAGGGAAGCAAAGCAGATGTTTTTCTGGAATTTCTTTGCTTTTTCTAGGATCCAGTGGATGTTGGCAATTTCATCTCTGTTTCTCTGCCTTTTCTAAATCCAGCTTATACATCTGAAAGTTCTTAGTTCATGTACTGTTGAAGCCTAGCTTGCAGGATTTTGAGCATTACCTTGCAAGCATGTGAGATGAGCACAATTGTGTGGTAATCTGAACATTCTTTAATATTGCTTTTCTTTGGGATTGGAGTGGAAACTGACCTTTACCAGTCTTGTGGCCACTGCAGAGTTTTCCAAATTTGTTGACATATTGAATGTAGCACTTTAACAGCATCATCTTTTAGGATTTCAAATAGCTCAGCTGAAATTCCATCACCTCCACTAGCTTTGCTTGTAGTAATGCTTCCTAAGACCCACCTGACTTCACACTCCACGAGGTTTGACTCTAGGTAAGTGACCACACCATTGTGGTTATCTTGGTCATTAAGATCTTTTTGTACAGTTCTTCTTTGTATCTTTCTGGGGGCCACCATTGAATTCACTATAAACTTTAATACAAAAATGGGCAAAGGATAAAGATTTCACAAAGAAAGAGATGTTTAATTTCAGTAGTAATCAAATGCAACTTAAAATGATAAAACAGTTTTTTCTCTAATTTGGCAAAAATCATAGAAATAGGAGCTTTCCTACATGCGTTTAGAATTTGTACATGGCCACAATTTCTCTGAAGGACAGTGTGATATATATAAACGTCATCAAAACTAGGCATCTCTTTAACCTCAGGAATTCCCAGTAAGATCTACCACAGTGATGCACATTACCACATTCTTCCATATCTCTGCAAGTATGGAAATTTAGAGCTGAACTACTGATCAGAAATTTAGTTCAGATCATTATGAGCCTGATGAGGCTCTAGCAGAGGCAAGCTCAAAGTGAAAAGTGAAAGTGTTAGTTGCTCGGTTGTATCTGACTCTTTGTGACCACATGGATTGCAGCCCACTAGATTCCTCTGTCCATGGAATTCACCAGGCAAGAATATTGAAGTGGGTAGCCATTCCCTTTTCCAGGGAGTCTTCCCACCCCAGGGATCGAACCCTGGTCTCCCCTGTTGCAGGCACATTCTTTACCATCTGAGCCATAGCCTGTAGGAAAAAAACCAGACAAGCAAACTCTAAAGGGAAACCTCCACAACTCCAGGTCCAAGCAGGAGAAGAGGATTCCTATAGAACCAGAGTTCTGAATTGTTGATCTGGCCTCAGGACCCTTTTTTTCACTCTTAAAAATTAAAGACTTTCATTTTTGTAGATTGTATCTATTGATATTTACCATATTAAGAAACTAAAACTGTGAAACTTTTTAAAACACCAGAAACTACAAGTACACAAGCTCTTAACCATCAGAGAAATGATGTCATCACACAGCTTGTTGCCTCTGGAAAGTAACACTATACACTCACGAAAAACTGAGAGTGAAAATGTTTAATAACATCTTTCTATTCTTATGAAAATTACTTTGACCTCACAGTTTCCTTGAATGTTCTTGGGGGTTTCCTGGTGATTCCAGATTGAAATTTGAGAACCGCTTCTCAAATTTGAGAAGATAGGCTCCCAGCCAAGAATTACTAAACATGTAATGGAGTCCTATTACTATTTAAGATATTCTAACCCCGTGAATGGGGAAAATTCATAGCTGAGGAGTCAGAGTTAATAGAGTAATCTGAGAAGGGCGTCAAGTTTGTCTGTACCATAAGATTTAAGTTAATCACAAGCTCAGGCATCTTCATGGTGTAAAGACTGAAAGTAGGAATCTCTGGGTTGTAAAAATACATACTGTTTTATTCTTTGTCATTTTTCTGAAATTTCCAATTATTTTTTGTGTGTTTTAGTTTTGTGATCAGAAAGAATATTGTTGCATTAAATTGAATTCAGATACTTCCTCAAAAGAGTACTGCTCAATTTGACTCAAGGATATTCTTTCTAACAAGAGGTCTAGGACCTTCAGAAAAGTTCATGTATATAAGCAGGTTTGTTATTTGGTTAAAGTCTTTAGATTTCACTGCCGTGAAATTTGTAGAGATATAGACAGCTGTTGAGGTGAGTTTATCCTGGCTTAGGAGAGCTGTTCTTCATAGAGAAAATTTATTGTGTCAAAATTGCATAAAAGGAATATTAAACATACTTAAAATTTTCTGGCTCTTTGAAGGACTTATTACTTCAAAAATATGCGGGTATGTTAAATACTCTATTTTTGTAGATAGTCTATTTAAAAATCATAAAGATTACTTTTTGAAAACTTAGTTTCAGTTTTTATAAACTTGAAACACTGTTTCATTTTTAAAATGCTATTTTAGTGTAGACTTTCTGGTTTTATCCTGTTTCCCTCAATTAACTCTAATTACTGAGTTTTATGATATTTCATAATAGAGACATTAAAATTTTAAAGGATCTTGGTACTTAACACGGTATTGCTCATGGTGTATAATGAAGGCTGCTTTTTGGTGTCATTTTGAGGATAGGGGCATTCTGTTATTAGGAAGATTTGGGAAATGGTTGGATAACACATTTACACAAACTTCTTTATAATAAGCTTTGCACTGTGGCACTCCTGGGGAAGAATATATGAAGTCAGAAATAGAAATTTCCCAGTTGACTTGGCTGTAGAACTTTTTCTTCTCACAGCACCTAGGAGAACCACGTGATCCACTTGCACGCTGGGGGAAAGTTGTCTGCTAATACAGACAGCTCCCTCATGAAGTGGGAAATGAGAGAGCTGGCCCTCTTATGGTGCTTGTGTCCTCATTTATTAATGCTGCTTTATAGTGTTTTAGTTTACTGGGATCCTCTTTTCAAGGAGCTGACACTCCAGTAGGAAGACCATGGCATTCATTGTTGTTGTTGTTCATTGCTTAGTCATGTCTGATTCTTGGTGACCCCATGGACTGCAGCACACCAGCCTTCCCTGTCCTTCACTATCTCCTGGAGCTTGTTCAAACTCGTGTTCTTTGAGTCAGTGTTGCCGTCCAACCATCTCATCCTCTGTTGTCCCCGGCTCCTTCTGCCCTCAGTCTTTCCCAGCATCAGTGAAGTCGCTCAGTCGTGTCCAACTCTTTGGGATCCCATGCACTGTAGTCTACCAAGCTTCTCTGTCTATGGGATTTTCCAGGCAACAGTACTGGAGTGGGTTGCCATTTCCTTCTCCAGGGGATCTTCCTGACCCAGGGATCGAACCTAGGTCTCCTGCATTGCAGGCAGATGCTTTACCCTCTGAGCCACCAGGGAAGCAGCATCAGGGCCTTTTCTAATGACTTAGCTCTTCTCATCAGGTGGCCAAAGTATTGGAGCTTCAGCATTCATGAGTAACCATAAGGGAAGACATGATTGCATGTCAGGAGGAAACCAGCCATGCTGAACTCAGAATCTGTGATAGTTTAAGCAAAAAATAAAAGAAAAACTTCATGAGAGAGGTGGCCTTGACCTGCCCCTTGAAGAGTGGGAATATACACATAAGTTCCAGAAGTTTGGAGAGGAAGAGGCATCCTTAAGTAACTAGAGTCTGCTGTCAAAAATCTGGACAGGCTGATGCGTCAGTATCTATTCCTTCAGCTCAAAATGTGTTCTCTCTCCCAAAATCTTCTTTTCAGAACGCTGTCTCACTGCATATAGGTGGTTGTGCATTTTAATGCTGGTTACCTTCAAATATCATTACTTCTTCACAAGGCTAGGCTATATAAAGTAGCAAAGTGGCCGTTTTTACACAGTATGTAGAGCTTCTACAAGGCCATGTCCATCTTCTAATCTTTCTGCTGTCTCCAGAGCCTGGCTCCAGGCCACTGAAATCTGGAGCTCAGTATACTGATCTTTTTTTTTTGTAGACTGTTAATATAAAGGACAGAGGTTTCAAACCCATGCTGAATAAGCCTTTCAACAAACATTTCTTGCCAGAATAAACATAAAGTATATGGTATACAGCATCAGATCTCTTGGACTATATTCTTTTAATATGCATAAAAATAGAGCATGTTATTGAATGTAAATTATATCTCAATAAAAATGATTTTAAGATTTTTTGAGAATCACCATTTTCAGACATATGAAACAGAAAGATGTATCTAGTTGTTTACAATCAACTCTGCGTGTAGTGTGGGTGGTTATGAGTATGAAATATTTCCTTTCTTTCTGACATTAATCATTAATTAAAATGTGTATTAGTTTGGAGTAATGCATTATTGTTGTTATTGTTCCGTTGCTCAGTCGTGTCCAACTCTGCGACTGCATGGACCAGAGCATGCCAGTCTCCTCTGTCCTTCACCATCTCTTGAAGTTTGTACAAATTCATGTACACTGAGTCAGTGATGCTGTCTAACCATCTCATCCTCTGCCACCCCCCTTCTCCTTTTGCCTTCAATCTTTGGTGACCATAGTATTGGAGCTTCAGCTTCAGCATCAGTCCTTCCAATGAATATTCAGAGTTGATTTCATTTAGTCACATTAATTACTATTTATTAGAAGAAGCAATTGTAGAAGCTTCCCATTACTAACAGGCAGGCTGTTCATGGGTAGCATGTTACAGGGGCTTGGGTTCTGCTTTCACACTCACCAGTCTTTTCCTTTAATGGTGTTTTTGGTGCTATTGTGCCCAGGAAGCAGCTGATATGCTGTGTCTGATATAATCATCCATTCAGAAAACGAAGATCATGGCATCTGGTCCCATCACTTCATGGCAAATAGATGGGAAAACAGTGGAAACAGTGTCAGACTTAATTTTTGGGGTCTCCAAAATCACTGCAGGTGGTGACTGCAGCCATGAAATTAGAAGACGCTTACTCCTTGGAAGAAAAGTTATGACCAACCTAGATAGTATATTCAAAAGCAGAGACATTACTTTGCTGACTAAGGTCTGTCTAGTCAAGGCTATGGTTTTCCTGTGGTCATGTATGGGTGTGAGAGTTGGACTGTGAAAGAAGGCTGAGCACTGAAGAATTGATGCTTTTGAAGTGTGGTGTTGGAGAAGACTCTTGAGAGTCCCTTGGACTGCAAGGAGATCCAACCAGTCCATTCTGAAGGAGATCAACCCTGGGATTTCTTCAGAAGGAATGATGCTAAAGCTGAAACTCCAGTACTTTGGCCACCTCATGAGAAGAGTTGACTCATTGGAAAAGACTCTGATGCTGGGAGGGATTGGGGGCAGGAGGAGAAGGGGACAACCAAGGATGAGATGGCTGGATGGCATCACGGACTCGATGGACGTGAGTCTGAGTGAACTCCGGGAGATGGTAATGAACAGGGAAGCCTGGCATGCTGTGATTCATGGGGTCACAAAGAGTCGGACACAACTGAGTGACTGAACTGAACTTATGGATGGTAGACCAGTTGGCTTTACTTACTGTGTGAAATGTTTTAATTTTGTGTCTTGTTTTAAAAGTAGGAAACCTGTTTCCACTGCCAGCATCATTTATCATCATTCTCCCTTCTCTCCTTTCCTGCCTGCTCCTTCAGTTTCGAGTGCTCCACCCTCATTTATCATCATCCTCCCTTTTCTCTTTTCCTGCCTGCTCCTTCAGTTTCAGAGTGCTCCACCCTCATTTATCATCATTCTCCCTTCTCTCTTTTCCTGCCTGCTTCTTCAGTTTCAGAGTGCTCCACCCTCAACCTCTTTTCCCACTCCCATTGCATCTTGCTCTCTCGTGGATCCTTCCATCTCTCCCTCCCCCTCACCTCTCACCTCTCTGAAAAAAAAAAAAAAGAAAGATAAGGGAGAACAAACAGGAACATCCTTCATGAAGACATTTGGAAAAAAAAAGCCTTATAATCATATGTTTATGTTCATTTCATTTTTCATCTTCCAAAACACAAGCCTGAGCAGAGCCATGCTTCTGTTTTGCCTACTGGCTATTTGTAGGTATCTGGTAGTAATGATGCCCAATTCATTGACAAATAAGCATCTTTTTGACTGTTTTGCTAAGTTTATTTGTCATGTCTGGATGAGTAGTTTAAATGTATGTTTGTAATAGCCACTTACCAAGTGTTTCACACGGGATGCAAAAGAACAAAGTAAAAATGACCATTGTATAATTCAGTGTTTAGAATGCTGCTGCAGCCCAAGGCTTGGCAGATTAATGATGCAGGAGAATGACTTTACTTTCATATCATTTCTGTAGAAGGTGGGCCTGATATTGGCCACCAGAGAGGACAACTCAGCAGACAGGTGAAAGAAGCCAGCCTGAGTGTAATGAGCTGAGACAGAGGGGCTGTCTGTGAGAAAAGAAATCCAGTGATGGGTCAGGGGAGGCTGCTGACTCCGGTGTCCAGGAGGCAGATAACTGCAGTCGGACAAGGCAGGAGGGAGTGTGTGCACCTGCGTGTGTGAGACAGAGTTTAGAGATGAAGATGGTGGGGACAAAACCTGGGTTCTTACAGGGCATGTTGGGAAGGGATACCACATTTGGCTTACCTGTCTCTGCTGGCCTGGGGGTGGATCCTGAAATGGCACATCCCTACTGGACAATCCACGTGTTTAGTTCAATGACTATCAAAGTGTGTGTGAAGTCATTTGACAAACCCTGCCAATTTGCTACAGATATGACTGCCATACTGGAGGGAAATACTCATTGTCTGTTTTGGGTGCCATGTGAGTCTCTGTTATCATTTATTGAAAGGAGATAAAAAAAGGTAGAAGGGAAGCGTGTTTTATAAATATTTGCAGGCATAACTCAGAGATATTATGAGTTTGGTTCCAGACCACCACAGTAAAGTGAATATTGCAATAAAACAAATCATGCAAATTTGTTGGTTTCCCAGTGCATGTAAATTTATACTATACTGTAATTAACTGTGGCAAGTATAATACCTTAATTAAAAATACTTTGTTTCTAAAAATGCTATCACTTGAGCTTTTAGCAAGTCATGGTAGTAACATCAAAGACCCCTGGTCACAGATCACATAACAAATATAATAATTTAAAAGTTTGAGGTATTACAGAAATTTCCAAAATGTAACGAGAGAAACAAAATGGGCAAATGTTGTTGCAAAAATGGTGCCGATAGATTTGCTTGATTGAGGATTATTGCAGACCTTCAATTTGTTGAAAATGCAGTATCTGCAAAGTGCAATAACACAAAGTACAATAAAATGAGATGTGCTTGTATATGACTTTATAGTATTATATGTAGGTAATTCTGTATGTTAATCTGTGGGGTCAGTGAAAAGAGACCAAGAAATAGATGGTGGAAAAGGCATTGAAACAAATAATAAATATCTTCTGTGGGTTTTCTTCTTTTGCAGTTCCGTTCTGAACTCAAAGTGGATGATGCTGTCAGGACTGAACCACTGACCAGAGTCTGTGAAAAATTCCCACCTTCTCACTGGCCATCAGTTGAGATAAGATGGAAGACTCTTATAAGGACAGGACTTCACTGATGAAGGGTGCCAAGGACATTGCCAGAGAGGTGAAGAAACAGACTGTAAAGAAGGTGAATCAAGCAGTGGACCGGGCCCAGGATGAATACACCCAGAGGTCCTACAGTCGATTCCAAGACGAGGAAGAGGACGATGACGTTTATCCGCCAGTGGAGACCTATAATGGAGAGGCCAATGATGACGAAGGCTCCAGTGAAGCTACTGAGGGCCACGATGAAGACGATGAAATCTATGAAGGGGAGTATCAGGGCATCCCCAACATGAACCAAGGGAAGGACAGCATCGTGTCGGTAGGGCAGCCCAAGGGCGATGAGTATAAGGACCGCCAGGAGCTGGAGTCTGAGAGGAAAGCTGACGAGGAAGAGCTCGCCCAGCAGTATGAGCTGATAATCCAAGAGTGTGGCCATGGCCGCTTTCAGTGGGCCCTTTTCTTTGTCTTGGGCATGGCCCTGATGGCGGATGGCGTGGAGGTGTTTGTCGTGGGCTTCGTGTTGCCAAGCGCTGAGACAGACCTGTGCATACCAAATTCGGGATCCGGATGGCTAGGTAAGTGCATCCCAGCAGAGAGACACACTCTGAAACTGCTCTGTTTGTTGAGGACAGTTAACAAATTGAATATATCCTTTCCATATGGAGGCCTGCGTTTGTTCCCAACATTTGAACAATTTAAAACATGCAAAGGAATCAAAAGAATGGTGCAGTGATACCCATATATTTCTACCTATTTCTAACTTAGATTCTATAGTTAACATTTACTGTATTTTCTTTATCACCTAGCCACCTATCTATCTATCCATCAATCCCACTTTTATTTTTATGCATTTCAAGGTAAGTTAGAGCAATATATTTTTAACTTACACTGTTATAAATGTTGCATTAGGTTCTCCTTAATTAACATCAAAAGACATGCCCTTGGAAGTTGATAAAGCTATTATGTGACACTTACCTGACATTTTTTTAAATATAGAGGTTAATTCTTCAAAACTCTGATAAATATGATTTCACATTCCAAATTTTATGTGTAATATTGTGGTTTAAACACTTTAGGGACCCTGCAAATTTTCATTTTTTTTTTCTATAATCTATGTGTATGTTTGTCTGTTGATTTTTAAAAATTACCCTTATTTATAGAATTTTCTTTACATGACTTTTTTCCCCCAAATTTGTACCTTTGTGCCTACAATGAAAAAGCTTCCTTTCCTCATAGGACTTAAAAATCAATTTCAAATCATATTAACATTTAAATTATATGTATTAAAACCGTATAACCTCACTATAAAGTATCTAGAGAGCAAATTTGACTTTTGTTTTAAAGTTACTACTGCACTCAAGTTTCATTCATATTGTTACAAATGCTGTATTTAACCTTCCCTCTGGGAGGAAAAGTAAGAAGGCCAAGAAGTATGCCCACAGCAGGCTATCCCCAAAACTTAAGGTCCACATCAGACACGTGGCACATTAAAACATGAGACTTTTCAAGCCCTTCTGCTCAGAGAACATGTTTGTGTGCATAGTAAACCTTATGTGTTTCAGAGTCTGTGGAAGAGAGTAAGAATACTTGGTGTCTCTGATTCCAACAGACCTTTTAAAACAAAAATTTGAAAAAAAAAAAGTATACAGATCTTTTTGTGGTTTAGTAAGTAACTTCTAATTTATAATATATCATATAAATAATAAAATTATATTAATATGTGTTATTATATATAATATAAACTCCTAATTTATCCCTTCCTTCTCCCTTCCCCTTTGGCAACCATATGTTTGTTTTTTGTGTCTGTGAGTCCATTTCTGGTTTGTAAATAAGTTCATTTGTATGGCTTTTTTAGATTCCACATGTAAGTGATATAATGTGATATTTGTATTTCTGTGTCTGACTTACTCATTTGTTTCTTTGATTGCTCAACTGGAAGAGATAGACCCATAGATGCAGTCTGGGAGGGGGATGAAGGGGAGAGCACAGGGGCATAGATTTCATGGGTTTTGTTGGTAGACTCATCTGTGTGTTCACCCATCAAAACGCAGAATAGGGGTCGGAGGAAGGTCCAAAGTCATCAAATTCATCATTTCAGCATATCTGTTTCATAGATAGCACTCTAATTTTATTTAATTTTTTCCTTTGGTGAGTAAATCTACCTACTGGGCATTAAAATGTTTATCAAGATTTTGCTAACAGAATATATCAGCAGAATGTTTTAAGAAAACAGATCCTTAGGAACACATCTATTTTAATACACAAATATTTAATACTTTCAGGCTTGAATATAGACTAGCATCACTTCATGTTATGATCCTCACTTTTATATTGGAAGCAGAAAAGTCAAAGCTGAACTTCCCTTTTATCTTCTTGGTGCTGAAGGAGGTGCAGTAGCCCACATGGTGCTCTTATCGGTCTGTCCCGTAAACCCATAAACTGTGATGGTGTCACATACCCCGAGGGGGGCGTTCACAAGTGTGGATAACGCTGGGGAACTATTGGAGCACAGATATTTCCATCTCCCCATAAACACTGCCTGCTTTTGTGAATTAAAAATGTGTCCCCAGGAGTGTATGCTTTCACTCCATGCTCTGAGTCCCCCACAGAAACTTTGTGATGGGTTCACAACTGCCCCTTCCAGACTTGCCTTTCAGTTATTTTGCCATTGTAATTTTACTGACAATAGAATTCTAACACGGTCTTTTTTAGACAAGCATATAAATTGTTTTGCCATTTTCATTTCAGCAAATAATAGCTTTGTAATATAATTACCACACTCAGTCATAGCAGTGGGATCAAAATGCAAGACAGAAAGATGCACAACCCATGTTTGATGGCCTCTGGGAGGAGAAAGGTTTGCAAAATTGTTTCTCATTTGCCACTAAGCATTGTGTAATTTCACTCAAGGAAAACCAGGAATGAAAAACATTAACCGATTTATGTTTTAATTATTTAGGAGGTAACTCCTACCTTTGTGTTTGCCAGAAGATTGACTTCCAGATAGTTAAGGGCATCCCTTGTGTGCATGTGTTTGTGTGTACAGTCTGTGTGCATATATAGTGTTGTTAACTGAGAAGAGGTTAATCTAATGAGCTGCTGTTTGGGGAAATAAGTACCATCATTTTAAGAAAATTCATTTTCTGTTGCCATTTATTTATTATTTTGTTTCTCTTTATTATTTATTATGTGCAAAGCACGATGTTACCTCACAGGACCATAGGAGGGATAGCAAAAACAAAACAAGGTTTGTGTATCCAAAGAAGTCATAGAGAGATGACAAGTGTCTGTGCACCACCAAGTCAAGGAAACAAATATCCATAGCCAGAAGTTGTTGTTCATCCAACAACTTCTGAGTCACATCCAACTCCTTGGGACCCCATGGACTGCAGTATGTCAGGCTTCCCTGTACGTCGCCATCTCCCAGAGCTTACTCAAGCTCATGTCCATCGAGTCGGTGATGCCATCCAGCCATCTCATCCTCTGTCGTCCCCTTCTCCTCCCACCTTCAATCTTTGCCAGCATCGGGGTCTTTTCAAATGAATTGCTTTTCGCATCAGGTGGCCAAAGTATTGGAGCTTCAGCATCAGTCTTTCCAGTGAATATTCAGGACTGATTTCCTTTAGGATTGATTGGTTTGATCTCCTTGCAGTCCAAGAAGAGAAGTGTATAACCAGAAGAGAAGTGTGACTAAAGAGACTTCAGGCAGGGAGACCCTGTGAAGGGAACGGACCTGACTGAGGCGGAGGAAGGAAGGCATGAACCGGAGAGCTGGCCCAGAGGTAGAGTCGGCAAGGGCTGGGTCACTGGTAGTTTGGAACAGAAGGAACAGGACAGTTAGTGGAAGGAAAGCAGTTCATCAAGTTGGGTAAGGCAGATGACAGGTTTGAGCATGAAGGAGAAAGAAGAAGGGTTTGTTTTTCTATTTTATTTTAAAGATGTATGTATTGATTTTGGTTGTGCCGGGTGTTCATCGCTGTGGGCTTTCTCTAGGGGTGGTGCACGTGCTTCTCACTGGCGTGGCTTCTGTCGCCAAGCTCCAGGTTCAAGCACTCCAGGCTTCAGGAGGTGCAGCCCCTTGGCCCGAGGGCACAGGCTCCACAGCCTGTGGGCTCCTCCCAGACCAGGGATCGAACCTGCGTCCCCCGCACTGGCAGGCAGATTCGCAACCACTGGACCACCGGGGAAGCCCGGTTTAGTTTTAGACCGATCACTTTGAGATTTGGGGGAGGCAGGCATCCAAAGAGGAGCACCTGATGGGTTCCTGCCACCGTGTAGGCTGAAGCGCTGAGTGTTTTGAGAACCATCTCATTTAAGGTGAAGCTGCCGAGACCGTCACCAGGGAGAGGGCGGTTTCCTGCCAAGACTGTTTGAGGGACTGGCGGTGAGGAAGACGTCCACGGAGGAGAAGGCAGCCGCGAGAGAGAGGGCAGGCCTGGGAGTCGCTCGAAGAAGGAAGGGATGTGCTTCCTTCGTAGGTGCGGAAGAGTCTTGTAAAGGTTGAAACGGGCCCCTCGGGTCTGGCCCTTGAAGATCTCGGCCGCCACTAATGGTCCTTCCAATCTGTGTCAGGCTAGCTCGTTCGTTTGAAGGGCCGAGCCCGTGTATGGAGTGAAGTGACAGCGCGCCCTCCAGCTTCCCAGCCCCCCTGCACAGCGGCCACAGGCATCCAGCGTTCTCCCCGCACAGCGCTGCGTCTCACCGCGGATGCGCAGGGAGCCCTCCCCGACCACATCTTACCTCCGGTCCAAGAGCTGTTGAGGACCAGTTTGGGTTCTACAAAAGCCTCCAGACAGGGAGGGATGTGCGCCGGTTTCAGACTCACAGCGCGAGCAGGCCTCAGCCACCTTCGCGCTCGCTCCGTCACAGCCCAGCAAGCGCCTCTCTGGCTCTCCTTTCTCCTACTCTTCCTCTGGACTGTTCTGTCTCCTCCGAAGACCCACCTGGGAAGCAGGGAGCCTCATCGTTGTTGGGCCACCTGCTTTCTGGTCGAGGATGGTAGAGTGAGGTCATTTTTAAGTACTAAAACATTATCGTGGCCAAGTATTGACGAGCACAAAACAGAAGACAATATATTCTAAACCAAGACATACTTGAGAACTCAGCCTGAACTAAGTGATAACTGAACATCCTCTATAGGTTTCTTCTGTCTTTTATCAACTGGAACACCTAATCTCCATATGCCTTGGTGATTTTCAGAGCAAAAGTTTTGATAGTGTAGGCGGGCCAAAGCCAGACTGTTGTTTAGTTGTTAAATTGTCTTTGCGACTCCATGGACTGTGACCCACCAGGCTCCTCTGTGAGATTTTCCAGGCAAGGATACTAGAGTGGGCTCCATTTCCTTCTCCAGGGGATCTTCCCAACCCAGGGATTAAACCTTTATCTCCCGCATTGGCAGGCAAATTCTTTACCACTGAACCACCTGGGCAGCCCTGGGAAGCCTTAAGCATCTCTTTAACCTCTCTATCTGTAGTTTTTATTTGGATGGTGTAGAATTCCTTGGAACATACAGAATTCTCTCTCTCTCTCATTTTTTTAACCACTTATGCCAAGAATAGTTTCCTTAAAGCCTGGGCTGGGTGAATATGACCCGAACACATACCTAATTTCTTTCTCCATCCCTCCATTTGTTCCCTTATTCCTTTCGTTATTAACAAAGAAGAAAAATTCTGATATTTCCAAAGCCACTTTATGTCTGGATGTTTGTATTTTGGGGGAAGAAAAAGAACAGCTTCAAGTTTCTGAGGGTCCCTTTTTTAGTCCCATTGACTGTTATTTGCCCCTGGACTGCAGACAGTGTAGTGACTGTGTTCCTGTGTGCTGAGCATCTTTTCAGGGCATGTATCGCCCTTGCCCAGTGCTGCCAGATGGACCAGGATATCCCAGCTGATAACAAAGAGTGATGCAGAGTTTTTCCTCTTTGAACTTTATTCCAAGAGCTTGATCATTTGGGATCTGACGTGCTCTAAATTTAAGACCCGTAGCTTTGTTCCCTGAAAGTGTGTGCTGCAGGCTTCAGGAGCAGCAGATCCGCAGCCTGCTCACTGCCATTGTCCTCTGTGTCTCAGAGGGAAGTTTGATCTCTGCTGTGGCTGTGCCCTCTGGCTCTGTTTAGCCTCTCGCTGTCATAGTGATTCTAATTGGAATTAAATACTTATTGATTCCTAGAGAATATCCTGTCCACCAACACTAGCAAAATCTTATTTGGATTCATTATTGCCAAATTGGAAAAGAAGACTCAATAATTCATTGCCATTATATTCCTGGGTCTTATTCCCTCTGGTCTTTCACGTCCTTCTGGGAAAAGAGAGGTTTCTGGTATACAAATGGAGTTGGACCAAGTAGCCTGAAAAGATTCCTCCATCCAGAGCCCACAGGACAGGAGAGAAGAGAAACTCTGTGTTACATTCATGAAATTCACCAGTAAGTACATTCTGGGCTGTGAAAGTAAATGCCCAGAAGGTCCCTGGGTGATTTCTCATAATATATCTTTGAACCTGAAGGCTGATTCTTGCAGCTCAACACCTGTATTCCTACATCCTAGATTACTCCTGGGTGGGGATTCCGATCCTCTGGCTTAATATCCTAATGCAGTCTGGGACTCACCAGGAAGGCCCTGAAGAACTCGGTGAAGTGTTATCAGATTAGGGAATTTGTTAACTGTGCACTTTGGTATAAATAAGGCAGTCAGACTGTTGATCATCTAATATCTCTGGATCAAGCCAAATACACGTAATACAGACTTGTAGGTCCCAATTCTAAACACCATGTTTTCATGGGAAATCTAATGTCTCAAATATTCTTCCATAACAAGAACTTCTACAGGACCTAAGTTTCCTGCATAAAGCTTCAGAATATAGGAAACGATTACATTCATCTTAAAGAATTAGTCTGATAAATCACTGATGTAAGTATTCCCAACCTACATATTTGCAAATTGGCATTCTTACCTTACACTTTGAGATTTCTTATTGGCCTTTAAGATCGTGAGAGGAAAAGTAATGAAATCCTGGAGTAAGTCAGAGAAAGACAAATATCATATGATATCACTTATATGTGGAATCTTTAAAAATATTATACCCATGAACTTATTTACAAAATAGTCACAGACATTAAAAACAAACTAGTGTTATCAAAAGGGATAGTGGGGGAGCAGAGAGAGGTAAATTAGAGTTTTGGATCAACAGATACTCACTATTCTATATAGAATAGCTAAACAACAAGGACTGACTGTATAGCATGAGGAACTGTATTCAGAATCTTGTAATAACTATAATGAAAAAGAATCCACACGACTTCCCTCTCAGTCTGGTGGTTAAGACTGCACTTTCTTTGCAGAAGGCCCTGGTTTGATCACTAGTTTGAAAAGCTCTGTCAGACCTAGATAGTGTATTAAAAAGCAGAGACATTACTTTGCCATCAAAGGTCCATATAGTCAGAGCGATCATTTTTCCAGTAGTCATGTATGGTGTGAGAGTTGGACTATAAAGAAAGCTAAGCGCCAAAGAATTGATACTTCTGAACTGTGGTGTTGGAGAAGACTCTTGAGAATCCCTTGGACTGCAAGGAGTTCAAACCAGTCAATCCTGAAAGAAATCAGTCCTGAATATTCATTGGAAGGACAGATACTGAAGCTCCAATACTCTGGCCACCTGATGCAAAGAACTGCCTCATTGGAAAAGACCCTGATGCTCGGAAAGATTGAAGGCAGGAGGAGAAGGGGACGACAGAGGATGAGATGGTTGGATGGCATCACCTGCCTTCAATCTTTCCCAGCATCAGGGTCTTTTCCAATGAGTCAGCTCACCACATCAGGTTGCCAATGTATTGGAGTTTCAGCTTCAACATCAGTCCTTCCAATGAACACCCGGGACTGATCTCCTTTAGGATGGACTGGTTGGATCTCCTTGCAGTCCAAGGGACTCTCAAGAGTCTTCTCCAACACCACAGTTCAAAAGCATCAATTCTTCAGTGCTCAGCTTTCTTTATAGTCCAACTCTCACATCCATACATGACCACTGGAAAAACCATAGCCTTGACTAGATGGACCTTTTTGGCAAAGTAATGTCTCTGCTTTTTAATATGCTGTCTAGGTTGGTCATAGATTTTCTTCCAAGGAGTAAGCCTCTTTTAATTTCATGGCTATAATCACCATCTGCAGTGATTTTGGACCCCCAAAATAGTCTGCCACCGTTTCCACTGTTTCTCCATCTAATTGCCATGAAGTGATGGGACTGGATGCCATGATCTTTGTCTTCTGAATGTTGAGCTTTAAGCCAGCTTTTTCATTCTTCTCCTTCACTTTCATCAAGAGGCTCTTTAGTTCTTCACTTTCTGCCATAAGGGTAGTGTATTTGGTATATACTTATATTTATCAGTAATCTGTTCACCTGAAATACAAATTTACCTGGATCACTGTGTGGTTTTATCTGCTGAATCTGACAACCTTACTGGTAGTAGTGATAACAGGAGGGCTTAGAGTTTGCTCTTTGCCTTCTGTTTGTCAGGCATCATATATGTCATATTAATTTCATTATCTCATTTAGCCAAAATTATATCTGATCCAAGACATTCAGAGTCAGTGCTAGGGGATGACCCTTGGAAACTGTATATGTTTTTAAGTGCCTCAAGTTATTCTTAGTCCATGTGAAGAAGCACCATGATCTTGACCATTGCTTCTCAGACATAAAAATGCAGACACGTCACCAGAGGAGGCAGGTTTTGCTTGAGCAGGTATGGAGTGGGGTCTGAGATACTTTTACGAGCTCCCGGGTGATGCTGGCATCGGTGTTAGTTCCAAACTCCACACCGAGTAGCTGTGTCGTAGACACCCCCAACCAAGAAGCAGCACCATTCCCAACAGCTGTGATACAAAGGTTGTACATGATACCAAGATTTCAAACCATGGAAGAGGTAAATGGAAATGGGACTGATTTCCTTATTCATGAGTAAACAGGACAAGGAGCTTTATGTGCCATTTTTGAAAGAAAGTTTTTTTTTCCCCTCAAAAAGTAAATGTCTTATTGATAGCGGAAGGATGCACAGTTGTTTTTTTCCCCAACGAGATGGGCATTTGGCTTCTTTAGGCTTGTCCTTTTCCTGCGTGGTGTGGGGCATGACAGTCCCTAACCACATTTACAGCTCTGCATCCCAGAACGGACCCCAGATGTGCAGGGCGCAGCGTGACTCTGCTTTGTAGAAATAGTTTCTCAGTGCCAGAGTCATGGTGATAAATTTATAATGTGACTGCAGATTTTTTTCCCCCTCTTATGTACAGAAAATTTAATAGTTTTTCTGAGAGTAGCTTAGTTCTCTCAGCAGAATCTAGTTAAGTCAAAAATATTAAAAATGCTACTATGTCAGAAGAAATGATTGAAAGCTGAAAGAGTTAGCCAGACTGCTAACAGGGATGAAAAGAAATCCTGCTGTGGGAGCCAGTTCATCCATAAACATAGATGCCAGAGTGGAGGCAGATTGTATATGAGAGGCGGTTGGCTTCTCAGAGCCCTCTGGCTGTTTACTTCATTATCTCTTTGTTTTTCTAATTAATAGATTAGAGATGTCTTTGTGGAATGCTGCCTTTCAAAATTTAGCAGTTCTCACCCAGAAAGAACACTCGCAGGGGCTTATCCATCATCTATTAGATTCTCCCAAGATGTTGCGCTGTGCCCTCTATCATGGCAGATATGAAGATCAACCAGACAAAACCCAGGGCACAAGACATCGAAATGATACAGGAAGCAGAGGACTGAGAGATGAACCCTGTTTGAGGGAGGCATGGACAGGGAAGTCTTAGGAAGACTGTGGTATCAGAGCCAGGCTTGGAATGCTGGCTAGAATCTGGGCTCACAGAGATGCAAGTGGAAAAAGACTGTCTCTGGGAGGGAGCACAGGCTGAGCCAAGGCACCACGGCATGGAGGCCTTGGACTGAAATTGGAAATTAAATGTCCAGTTTTGTTGAAGTGGAGCATACACAGAGGGGAGCGATTGGAAAGGTGGCTGGGGACCTATCTGTTCATGGAGAAGTTTCCAGGAGTTTATTTGGTGTGGGGGAGCTGGGGGAACCGGGGACATGTTAGCAGAGAAGTGACCAGGTGCAAACTCTGCTTTAGGAGACTGGGTGTTTGGACTGAGGAGTGAATTGAGGAGTGGCTGAGATGCATTTGAACTGTGCAGTCAATACATGTCAAGAGCCTGACTGTGGGTGATGGCAGAGAGACTAGGGGGAGAGGGTCTTTTCAAGAGGATTTCTGACCCTTTACAACCCACTAGCTGTGGGAGCAGGAAAAGGAATATATCATAGGTACTGAGGCTTCATGCCCAGGTGCTATGTTCGAGCGGTGCTTTAAACAAATTGGAGCTCCAGGGTTGTTGGGGAGGTTGGGGGAGCCCATGTGTAGGAAAGAAGATGAATTTAGTTATTTGTACTATAAGTACAAGAACTGAGTGTCTCGTTCACAGACTACCCATAGCACAGAGTCTGGCAGGTGAGCGGTACCCGGTGAACTTTTGTCAACTTTGAAATGCCAACTAGGCTGCTCGGGAAAAACTGTACAAGAAGGCATTTGAAAGTAGGTTCTGGGGCTTGATGCAGAAACTGGCCCTAGAGTTGAGCAACGAAGACATCTTTGACCAGAGATGCAGAGCAGACAGGAAAGGAGTGTGTGTTCTGGAGCTTGATGCAGAAACTGGCCCTAGAGTTGAGCAATGAAGACATCTTTGACCAGAGATGCAGAGCAGACAGGAAAGGAGTGTGTGTTCTGGGGCTTGATGCAGAAACTGGCCCTAGGGCGGCCTCCGGGGGGGGGGGGGGCACTGGCCCGGTTGAGCAATGAAGACATCTTTGACCAGAGATGCAGAGCAGACAGGAAAGGAGTGTGTGTTCTGGGGCTTGATGCAGAAACTGGCCCCTGAGAGTTGAGCAATGAAGACATCTTTGAACAGAGATGCAGAGCAGACAGGAAAGGAGTGTGAGTTCTGGGGCTTGATGCAGAAACTGGCCCTGGAGTTGAGCAATGAAGACATCTTTGAACAGAGATGCAGAGCAGACAGGAAAGGAGTGTGTGTTGAAGGGGCAGGCATGAGGCAGAGAGGGGCTAACGCAGACTTTTCATGAATCCTTAGGAGGGGAGAGGAGAAAAGGCATCAAATAAATGGTTTGAAGGATAGGAAAAGTCTCTTACCTGGAGGCCCAGGGCAGGGGGTTTCAGGATGGAGTAGGTGGTTATAACTGACTAAGGACGTTGGCAACGGCAGAGAGAAAAATTCTGGAGAGTGGAAAGGACAGATGTCAGATTAATTGCTAAATGGAGTTTTAACATATGTTTTTAAAGAGAAGGAAACAAATTGGTGTTTAAAAATTGTTCATAAGGTACTGTGGTCTATTTGTTTTGGATAATACTGCTAATAACATAATTATATTATAGACTAGAGCAGCTGAAAAAACATTACTCATCTTCTGCAAAGAAATAATTGTGAATTTGTAGCCATTATCCAGTACTTCTGCATCAGCTCATGCCAATAATCATATCTGGAATGTCTATAGGAGATAAATTGGCCAACCAGGAGCAGATTGGGTTAGCTTGCTGCTATCTCATTTTATTTATATTTCCAGATTGAAAACTGTGTCGCTTACTGGTACCTCTAGATTTAACAGTAAAATGAATTCTACTGTTCCCATTTAAACAGTCAAAAAGCAATGATGAAATGGTAGAGGATTGCTCAGAGCAGCTGGGCAGAGAGGGAGAGGCAGCTTCCAATTGACCATCCCTAGGGGTGAACTGACTCAGTCAAAGGATCCTCTAAGACTGCACACCACAAATTTGTCCTATGGATTCCTGCTGGATGAGTAAAGGAACCTCTTGTTTGCTGCCCCGCTCTGCCCTGGGCATACTACATTTATAAGAACCTCGGCAGAGATGTGGCTAACAGTTCTGTGACGGTGGCCCCTGCGGATTCCTGCTGCACATCTTACACTGTGTGGGATCACAGATCATATGTTCTCAGGGTCACGAAGCAATGCGTTGTTCTCCGAGAGATGCCGCCCCTGTCCCGTAGAGAGAAGTAAGTTCTATAGCTGTGACATGGAGGCGCATGCTGGCTGGATCACTGCAAAGCTCTTGGGAAAGCCCAAGAAAGGCCACGGGATTGCCAGGTTCTTCCCAGGATAAGGAAAGTACTTCCTCTGCCCTCCTCCCTGGGCATCCTGAGCTGCTCCTGTTTGGTAGAGACCCCCCAACACTTCCCCCAGCTTTGGGCCTGAGGCATGGCCTCTTTCCCTAAGCATTGTTTAATCGCATGGATTGACATGAGTGGGAGGGAACTGGTTGGGAAGCTGTACTTGATACAAGGTGGACCGTCCCATCCTTACTGAAACTATCTTCCTGTGACCTTGGCAGCTCAGCATCCTCCTGAACATCTCTCAGCTCCTCTAAAATGCCTCCTGCATTCTACTTGTGCATGCTAAGTTGCTTCAGTTGTGTCCGACTTTTTGTGACCCCACAGACTGTAGCCCACCAGGCTCCTCTGTCCATGGGAATTCTCCAGACAAGAATACTGGAGTGGGTTGCCATGATCTCCTCCAGGGATCAAACCAGCATTTAAGTCTCCTGCATTTGCAGGTGGGTTCTTTACTGCTGGTGCCACCTGGGAAACCCACATTCTACTCTCTGTCTGCTAAAGAAGGTTGCCCCAAGGCGTAGCTCTTGGGGCTTTGTTTATGTCTGTTCATGACATGAATTACCTTTCTTTACTCAGTCATCTAGCAAACACTTCGTGACTTCTCTGTGTCGGGTTCCAGACCAGGTGCTGGAGTCACAAAGATGTGGTCCTTGCTTTGGGGGCACTTCTAGGTCAGAGAAGGAGACAGACATGGGTCAGATAAGGGCACCTAATTGGTTACAGATGCTCTAGCAGGAAGATTAAACAGAAGGAACAGTGCTCTGAATGCAGGACTAGAAAGATTTAATAGAAGCAACCCTAGGCTTTGCTGATAATTTCCAGGCCACGTAATGAGATGCCTCATTATATGTTTCCATTAGGGTGTGAATGCATTAGATGGTTCCATTAGGTGGTGACTGCAGTCATGAAATTAAAAGACACTTGCTCCTTGGAAGAAAAGCTATGACAAACCTAGACAGCATATTAAAAAGCAGAGACATTACCTTAACAACAAACCTCCGTATGGTCAAAGCTGTGGTTTTCTAGTAGTCACACATGGATGTGAGAGTTGGACGATAAGGAGGGGTGAGCGCCGAAGAATTGACACTTTTGAACTGTGGTGTTGGAGAAGATTCTTGAGAGTCCCTTGGACTGCAAGAAGATCAAAACGGTCAATCCTAAAGGAAATCAGTCCTGAATATTCATTGGAAGGACTGATGCTGAAGCTGAAACTCCAATACTTTGGCCACCTGATGCAAAGAACTGACTCACTGGAAAAGACCCTGATGCTGGGAAGGACTGAGGGCAGGAAGAGAAGGAGGTGACAGAGGATAAGATGGTTGGATGGCATCACCAACTCAATGGACATGAGTTTGAGCAAGTTCTGGGAGATGGTGAAGGACAGGGAAGTCTGGCATGCTGCGGTTCCTGGGGTCGCAAAGAGTCAGACACAGCTGAGTGACTGAACAACAGCAACAGTTAGGATGTGAAGGAAAGAGGCAAAAGATGAACAAAGGCTTTGACGGAGATGCATTTGAATCTTACATCTGACGCTTCGGAGTTGTGGGACTTTGGGGTATTTCTTAAACTCTCTGAGCTTCAGTTTACTGGAAAGAGAAAGTAAATGATATCTTTGTCTTACAGATGTCTTTTTTTCTTCTTAACTGTGATTATCACTTTTCCATAACCTCTCGTCCTCTGTTTGTGACTTGAGGGTGTCAGTAGGCAGATAAGAATACGTGGGGTGAAAGCTTCCAAGCTGTTTTAGTGACTTTCTAGTAGTTGTAGACTTCTTAAAGCTGACCTTAGGTGCCCAGAAATGTTTCTTCTGTCCTTGTCCCAGCCAAGTGCAATAGCTTACAGCCAGTTGTTAGTACAAAATGTCACCTTAAAGAGTTGATGTGAGAATTAGAGAGTATGTGTGAAAAGCACCTGGTGCTGGAGAATAGTACTAGTAAATCCACCTCCCCATCACTGACAAATTTAGCACATTTTAAAGTATGCAATACAATAAAATTTCCTATATGCACCATGCTGAACAGTAGATCCCTAGGACTTATTCATTTTGCATAAGTGAATTTATGTACTTTCATTACCACCTCCCCAGTTCCCTTTGCCCCAGCTGCTTGTAACCACTTATCTACTCTGCTGAGTTTGATGGAGAAGGCACCCCACTCCAGGATTCTTGCATGGAAAATCCCATGGACGAAGGAGCCTGGTAGGCTGCAGTCCATGGGGTCGCTATGAGTCGGACACGACTGAGTGACTTCACTTTCACACATTGGAGAAGGCAACCGCACCCCACTCCAATGTTCTTGCCTGGAGGATCCCAGGAACAGGGGAGCCTGGTGGGCTGCCGTCTGTGGGGTTGCACAGTGTCTGACATGACTGAAGCAACTTGGCGGCAGCAGCAGCTGAGTTTGAGTATTTTATTCCTGATACACGTGGGATCATGTAGCATTTGTTCTTCTGTGTCTGACTTCTTTGAGTTAGCATAATGTCTTACAAGTTTATCTGTGTCATTGCAAATAGCAAGCTTGTCTTCCTTTTTAAGGCTGAATAATAGTCCGTTGTATGTATGTACCACGTTTAAAAGAATCCATTCACCTGTCAGTGGATATTTAGTTTGTATCCTGTTTTATTTTAAGTAATGCTGCAATGAACATGGGAGTATAGATATCTCTTAGAGATACTGATTTTGATTCTTTGGGGGTATATACCCAGATATATGGAGAAGGAAATGGCAACCCACTCCAGTATTCTCGCCTGGAGAATCCCATGGACAGAGGAGCCTGGTGGTCTACACAGTCCGTAGGGTCACAAAGAGTCAGATACGACTTAGCAACTAAACCACCACCACCCAGAAATAGGATTGCTGGGTCACGTGATACTTCCATTTTTAAATTTTGGGCAACATCCCAGTATGTTTTCCAATAGGGTTGCAGGGTTTCCTTTCTTCACATTGTTACCAGCATTTATCTTTTGATTTTTGATAATAGCCATCCTCATCGTTGTGAGATATCTCATCATGGTTTTGGTTTGCCTTGTCCTGATGACAGTGATGATAACATTTTTTCATGTACCTCTTGGGCGTTTGTATATCTTTACAGAGAAATATCTACTCACTTCTTTTACCTGTTTTTAATCATTTCTGGTTCTTTTATTTTTTTGCTATTGAGTTGTAGGAATTCCTTATATAATTTAGATATTAACCCTTTATCAGATATGTACTTTGCCAAATATTTGAAAAGGAAAAAAATCTTCAAAGCAACAAAAGAAAAATGACTCACCACTTATAACGGAGCAATCACTAAGGGAATAATTTTTTAAAATGTAGTGAGAAATCATTAAAGAAGTTTAAGTGTTATATTAGAATATATTAACATAATTCAAAGAAAGTAAAAAGAAAAGACATGAGTCATAGAAAACAAAAATTAAAAAGTAGTAAAGTTAACAATATTTATGACATTAAATATTTATGAATTAGACAATACAGTCAAAAGGCAGAGATTGTCAGGCTCAATTATGAGAAAAAGATCCATTTGACAGCTGACTTCTTATCAGACTATTCTACAAAGCTACAGTAATCAAAATGGCATGATACTGGCATAAAAACAGACATATAGGTAAATAGGACAGAATAGAGAGACCAGAAATACACTCATGCACCTGTGGTCAGTCTATAACAAGGTAGGCAGAAATGCATAATGTAGAAAAGACAGTCTCTTCAAGTGGTGGTGAGCTGGACAGCTACATGTAAAATAAATGCTATTTGAACATTTCCTCCTACCATACTCAAAAATAAGCTCAAAATGGATTAAAATCTAAATGTTAGACCTGAAACCTTAATATTTTTAGGAGAGAACATAAGTAAAACCCTCTTTGACATAAATTGTAGCATTATTTTTCTAGATCAGTTTCCTAAGGCAAAAGAAATAAAAGCAAAAATAGATTAGATGTAATTAAACTCAAAAGTTTCTACAGCAGAGGAAATTGTCATAAAAAAAGACAAACCTATGAAATAGAAAATAGTTACAAATGTTATGACTGATGAGGGATTAATATCCAAAATATATAAACATCTTATACAACTCACTATCCACAAAACAAATAACCCAATCAAAAGATGGGCAGAAGACCTGAATAGACATTTTTCCAAGATGTATGGGTGAATATCAGACACATGAAAAGATGCTCAACATCACTAAATACTAGATAAATGCAAATCAAAACAACAATGAAATATCACTTCACACCTGTCAGAATGGTTATCATCAAAATGTCTATAAATAACAAATGCTGGCAAGGATGTAGAGAAGAGACCCTCATACAGGGTTGGTGGGAATGTAAACTGGTGCAGCCACTGTGGAAAAAGAAGATGCAGGTTCCTCAAAAAACTAAAAACAGAGCTACCGTATGATCCAGAAATTCAACTTCTGGATATACACATATATTAAAAAAAGACTAATTCATAAAGGTACATGCTTCCCAGTGTTCATAGCAGCATTATTTATAAAGCCAAGAAATAGAAGCAACCCAAGTATTCATCAACAAACCAATGGATGAAGAAGATTTGGTGTATATAAACAGTGGAATATTAACCAGAAAAAGAATGAAATATTGTGATTTGCAGCAATGTGGACAGGCAATACTATGCTTGTTGAAATAAGGCAGACAGTGAATGACAGATTCTGTATAATATCACCTATATGTGGAATCTAAAAAATGAAATGTGAATATGTGTCAATTCAGTCGCTCAGTTGTGACTGACTCTGCAACCCCATGGAATGCAGCATGCCAGTCTTCCCTGTCTTTCACCATCTCCTGGAGCTTGCTCAAACTCATATCCGTCAAGTCGGTGATGCCATCCAACCATCTCATCCTCTTTCATACCCTTCTCCTCCTGCCTTCGATCTTTCCCAGCATCAGGGTCTTTTCCAATGAGTCAGTTCTTTGCATCATGTGGCCAAAGTATTGGAATTTCAGCTTCAGCATCAGTCCTTCCAATGAATATTCAGGATTGATTTCCTTTAGGATGAACTGGTTAGATCTCCTTGCAGGCCAAGGAGCTCTCAAGAGTCTTCTCCAGCACCACAATTTGAAAGCATCAGTTGTTCGGTGCTCAGCTTTCATTATAGTCCAGCTCTCACATCCATACATGACTACTGGGAAAACCATAGCTCTGACTATATGGACATTTGTCGACAAAGTAATGTCTCAGCTTTTAATATGCTGCTAGGGTTGTTAATAGCTTTTCTTCCAAGAAGCAAGCGTCTTTTAATTTCATGGCTGCAGTCACTGTCCACAGTGATTTTAGAGCTCCCAAAAATAAAGTCTTTCACTGTTTCCATTGTTTCCCCATCTATTTGCCATGAAGTGATAGGACCAGATGTCACGATCTTAGTTTTCTGAATGTTGAGCTTTAAGCCAACTTTTTCACTCTCCTCTTTCACTTTCATCCAGAGACTCTTCAGTTCTTTGCTTTCTGCCATTAGGGTGGTGTCATCTGCATATCTGAGGTTATTGATATTTCTCCTGGCAATCTTGATTCCGGCCTGTGCTTCATCCAGCCCAGCGTTTCACATATTGTGCCCTGCATTTCACATGGTGTGCCCTTCATTTAAGCTAAACAAGCAGGGTGACAATATATGCTTTGACGTATTCCTTTCCCAATTCAGAACCAGTCTACTGTCCCAAGCCTGGTTCTAATTGTTGCTTCTTGACCTGCATACGAATTTCTCAGGCACATCAGGTGGTCTGGTATTCCTATTTCTTTAAGAATTTTCCACAGTTTGTCATGATCCATACAGTCAAAGGCTTTGGTATAGTCAATAAAGCAGAAGTAGATGTTTTTTTGAAACTCTCTTACTTTTTCGATGATCCAATAGGTGTTGGCAATTTGACCTCTGGTTCCTCTGCCCTTTCTAAAAGCAGGTTGAATATCTAGAAGTTCACAATTCACATACTGTTGGAGCCTGGCTTGGAGAATTTTGAGCATTACTTTACTAGCGTGTAATATGAGTGCAATTGTGCAGTAGTTTGAACATTCTTTGGCATTGCCTTTCTTGAGGATTGGAATGAAAACTGACCTTTTCCAGTCCCATGGCCACTGATGAGTTTTCCAAATTTGGTGGCATATTGAGTGCAGCACTTTCACAGCATCATCTTTCAGAATTTGAAATAGCTCGACTGGAATTCCATCACCTCCACTAGCTTTGTTCATAGTGATGCTTCCTAAGGCCCATTTGACTTCACTTTCCAGGATGTCTGGCTCTAGGTGAGTGGTCACACCATCATGGTTATCTGGGTCATGAAGATCTTTTTATATAGTTCTTCTGTGTATTAGCAAAATGGAAACAGACTTACAGATATAGAAATAAAACTACTGGTTACCAGTGAGGAGAGCTAAAGGGTACAGAGCTTCTTTTTGATGAAATGTGGTGCTGTATTGATTGCATATATCCGTGAATAAAATAAAAAACATTGAATTTTCTATTCTAAATGGGACAATTGGATTGTATATGAATTATATCTCAATAAAGCTCTTTTCTAAAAAGAATAGACATGCCAGGTTGCTTGGGAAATGATCTGGCTTGCTTGGTAAAATTAGACCCTTTCCCATACCTTGCCCTGTTTATTCATCTCTTCCATCTGCCTGTTCCTGAGTAATTTCCTCTTATAATAAACTGGTAAATCTAGTTAGTAAAATGTATCTCTGAGTTTGGTGAGCCTCTCTACCACAGTAATTGGACCATAGGAAGGGGCTGTGGGAACCTGACTAGCCAGTTAGTTGGTCAGAAGCACGGGTGGCAGAACCCTGTGATATGGGTCTGAAATGGAGGCGATGAGCCACGTAGCGCTGTGGGATTGGTGCTGTCTCTGGGTGGACAGTGCCAGCATTGTTCATTGTTTGGTGGTGTTGGGAGAGATACACATAGGGTCCGTGTGTTAGGGATCGCAGTTCATGTCAGGAAGGTGTTTATGATCTGCACTGTAGGACAAGGGCTCTGTGGTAGCAAATAATTGACGGAAGAAAAGCCAACCAGACTGGAGTGATGCAAAATGTTTGGTGCCACCTTGGCTTTATGTGCCCACTGTTTCTCTGCCCACTAAAGACAAGTCATTGGTTAAATTAGACTTGCCCCGTTTTGTTTTGTGTTTTTAAATACCAAGGCTTTTCACCTTGATACTAAATTCCGTATGATATTTTCATTAAGAATGGCGCACAACTGAGGTATGATTTTGACACTCTGCTTGTCAGTTTTTTTGTCCTTTCTTGAGATGTGCTATTGCTGGGGCTAGAACTCATGACCTTACAATTGAGGCATTGTATATATGTTTTTAAATAGTTTAAGACTTGTAAGAAGTTGCAAAAATAGTACAAATCGTACACGGAGTTCCTGTTTAATCTTTACCCAGCTTCTCTCAAGGATAATATCTTACAAAACCTTAATATATATATAAGGAAATTGACATCAGTGTGATATTAACTCAAAGACAGACTTTTATTAGATTTCTTCATTTTTTTTCAAACATCTTCTCTCTCTCTCTCTCTCTTTTTTTTTTTTTTCCTGGTAGTGGTGGAATGGGGGAGAATTGGGGATAGTTCTAGGAAATTTGGGCTTCCCAGGTCGTGCTAACAGTAAAGAACCCGCCTGCCAATGCAGGAGATTTAAGAGATGCAGGTTCGATCCCTGGGTTAGGAAGATTCCCTGCAGGAGGGCACAGCAACCCACTCCAATATTCTTGCCTGGAAAATCCCATTGCAGAGGAGCCTGGTGGGCTACAGTCCATGGGGTCACAAAGAGTCAGACATGACTGAAGCAACTTAGCACACACTAAGAAATTTTATTACATATATGGATTTATATAACCTCCCCACACAATCAGGGTCCAGACCTGTTTCATCACCACAAAGGAATCACCTCATGTTACTCCTCTACATCCTTTATAGCCACACGCCTCCCTAACCCTTAACCCCGGCAACCACTGTGCTCCGTCTCTGTGATGGTGTCATTTTGAGAATATTTTAGAAAGGGAATCTTACAGTCTGTAACTTTTTGAGATTGAGCCCTTCCCCAACAGTAATGCCCATCATCAATGCTCTTTCATGTTTTAATCATATGTTCCTATTTATTGCTGAATAGGATGAGTAGTATCTGTCAAGCTGGGGTTTTTTGATTTGTTCGGTTTTTGTTAGGACCAAACTCAGAAAGACCACGTCAGTAGCTGAGCAGATTCCAGAACTGGGAGCAGCTGCTCTGAGCCTGGGGGCAGGGGGATGGGCAGCAGGGCAGACTCTTGGGTAGAAAGCTGAAGGGAATCCCGATCAAAGGTAAAAGCTGTTCTGCATGCCCAGACCAGGAGAGTGAGCGCTGTGCAGAGATGCACCAAGGATCAAAGTCAAGGTCAGAAAGGAAGATTAGGGGGACTGGGGCAGGGGGTGGGGGTGGGGGAGTGGTAACCTAAAATCTTCTCTTCCTGTCCCTAGCTAACCCCAGGGCCTCAAGCCCATTGCTCTCCCTGAGTCTCCTGATATTGTTTCTGCCCTGCATCTTGGGTTCATATCAGGCCCAGAATAGAAATGAAGATAGGTGATAAGGGTGTGAATACCCTCAGGGGTAAGAGCTTTGGGCTTTCTTTCTTTCTTTTTTTTTTTTTCAAAATAAAGGAAATTTTTGTCATTTGACCTCACAGGTGGCACAACACTGTTCTACATCCCTGCACTGAGGCATCTGAAGTGAAGTGAGGTGAAGTGAAGTCGCTCAGTCATGTCCGACTCTTTGCGACCTCGTGGACTGTAGCCTACCAGGCTTCTCTGTCAGTGGGATTCTCTAGGCAAGAATACTGGAGTGGGTTACCATTTCCTTCTCCAGGGGATCTTCCCAATCCAGAGATTGAACCCGGGTCTCCCACATCGGAGGCAGACGCTTTAACCTCTGAGCCACCAGGGAAGCCCTGAGGGAGGTGATTCCAAAGTCTTTTAAAGTCAGGGAAGAGGAAGAAAGTGGAAACTGGGTTTCTTAATTCCACGTTTGTAATTAGAACCAACAAACGCATATTTGAGTAGTTAAATCTCTTTACTTAGTCCAGATCTGATTGTAAAGTAATAGAAGGAATGGAGCTTACAACAAGTTAAAATAAAAGGCACCTTTGTGGAGTCATCATTTGATCTTATGGTAAGTAAATCCTGCAGGTATCAATGAGATGGGTCCAAACCATTAGACAGCTGCACCTATTAAATGCTGTCTCAGAAAATACTCCATTGGTTATTTGCCCCTCACTTTCAAGTTTTGGAATTTAGCAGTGTGTGGGCCCACATTTCTGTTCCTTGCAAAAGATGGCAGAGATCGTTTGGATTTACACTAACAACAGAGCCCTTGTTGTTCAACAGACCTCATTGTTTTGGACACCACCGGCCAAGCTTTCTGCTGCAGAGCTCTTTGCCCACTTATATAGAGTTCAATAATCAAGAGTCAAGTTTGCCAGTTAAAAGGTTCTTCTAAAAGGGCATGCTTGGGCCTGAAGTTCCATGACACAGAAGGTCTCTCTACTTGATGGACATGATGCAAAGTTAGAACACTGGGAGGAAGTTGAGTCGCGTGAATGAGCTGTGAGGCACCGTGAGGCCCAGGCCTCAGCCGGCCCTGTGTGTGTGTATGCTTAGTCCCTCAGTGGTGTCTGACTCTGTGGCTTCCTGGACTGCAGCCCGCCGGGCTCCTCTGTCCATGGAATTCTCCAGTAAGAATACTCGAGTGGCTTGCCATCCCCTACTCCAGGGGATCCTCCTGACCCAGGGGTTGACTTCCTGCCTCTTGCCTCTCCTTTACCTCCTGCCTTGGTAAGCATAGTCTTTACCACTAGTGCTCCCTGGGAAGCCCGTAATTACATGTAACCTCTTCTGCAGAGCTTAAGACATTTTCACATTTGATCATATATTACTGAAAAGAAAAACAGACTGGGCTGCTAAGTCTGTTTTATTACTAAACAAGCAATGGTAATACTGAGAAAGTAGGCCCCTAATATTAGCATGTGAACCTGTACCTGCAGAACCCAGCAAGCTTACTTTATGGAATTCTAGGCCTGTTACCAAAGTAACTTTAAGACTGTCAAGTTTGGGCTAAGTTTTTCATCTGGAAATGAGTAATTTGACTCTATATCTCATGTCCTTTCCACCTCTATATCCTCCTAGACCTTGTGTCTTGGTGGCCTTGAATGTGACTGATTGGTGTAAAGGGAAAAGCCCCAAGTTGCCATGACTTGCAGAGTTGAGTGTGTGCATTCATATTGTTTCTGTGAGCTAGAGGAAGACAGCATTAGCTTGTCTTTCCAAATGGTAAAACCCAGATAATAATAGTGGCGAACACTTGCATAGGTTTTGTTGTTGCTGTTGAGTTGATAAGCCCTGTCCAACTTTTTGTGACCGCATGGACTACAGCACCCCAGGCTTCCCTGTCCTTTGCCATTTCCCAGTAGTTGTCGGGAGCTTGCTCAAACTCATGTCCATTGAATCAATGATGCCATCCAAACATCTCATCCTCTGTCACCTCCTTCTCCTCCTGCTCTCAACCCTTCCCAGCATCAAGGTCTTTTCAAATGATCAGTTCCTCATATCAAGTGGCCAAAGTATTGGAGCTTCAGCATCAGTCCTTCCACTGAATATTCAGGGTTGATTTCCTTTAGGATTGACTGATTTGATCTCCTTACTGTCCAAGGGACTCTCGAGAGTCTTCTCTAGCACCACAGTTCTAAAGCATCAATTCTTTGGTGCTCAGCTTTTTATGGTTCAACTCATGTCCAAACTTGACTACTGGAAAAACCATAACTTTGACTACACAAAACTTTTGTTGGCAAAGTGATGTCTCTGCTTTTTAATATATTGTCTAGGTTTCTCATAGCTTTTCTTCCAAGAAGAAAGTATCTTTTAATTTCATGGCTGCAGTCACCATCTGCAATGGTTTTGGAGCCCAAGAAAATTAAATCTGTCACTGTTTCCACTTTCTCCCCATCTATTTGCCATAAAGTGATGGTACCAGATGCCATAGATTTTACTATGCACCAGAAATCATTCTGAGCAGTTTATAAGATTTACATGGTTTCATCTTATTAGTAACCCAGTGAAGAGTGTACCGTTATTATCCCTGTTTTACAGACAATGAAACGGATGTCCAGATATGTTAATTAGTGTCTCCAAGGTCACATGGCTAATAAGTGTCATCTGGCTAGAAGGCATGCAGCCCTCCATTGAGTGGTTGGTGGTGAAGAGTCTTTAGGCCCAGGAGTTGGAGTCAGTCTTTACTGACTGAGTCATTCCTAGGCTTAAAAAAAAAAAAAAAAAATCCTAACCTAGACAATGCACTTCATACCACTTTTGGGTCCTAAAATGACAGAGGGAAAATAAGTCACTATGGAACAGAGAAAACCGCTTTACGTTTGAGGCAGAATCCATGGAATCCACATTCATGGTGTCCAGACCCTTTCTTAAAATTTACACGATGAGGATATGTTGCTGTTCAGTAGCTAGGTTGTGTGTGACTCTTTGCGACTCCATGGACTGCAGCACGCCAGGCTTCCTGTCCTTTACCATCTCCCAGAGTTTGCTCAAATTCATGTCCATTGAGTCGGTGATGTCATCCACCCATTACATTTCCTCTAATTGCTCTCTGCTTGAAATGGATGGCAATAAGTCTCGGTAGGGCATATTGGTAAAAGAGTCCCTGAGTTTCACATGTAAATGCTCCCAGTGCCCCTGGGCTTCCTGACCCTGCATAAGAATCATGGGCTTCTTCCAGGTAGAATCAAAATCCTTGGGCTCAGAGTTCTTAATCCTAGATCTGACTGCCCTTCACTAGAGGATTCCTGCCAGTGCAGCCTTTTTTGGCTCACCCTGACCTCCAGAACTCTACACCCCATGGCCCTGAAATGCTGTGCTTTAGCAGACTCACCCCCTTGCTCATCCAACTACCAAACCCCCTCCTGGGTCCCCTACTCACCCCAGGTCCCATTCTCACCTTGGATATAGGTCATCAATAATGGTTAAAACACCTGTAATCACATTGGCCAGACACAAAAGCAGGGGGGTCAGAAAAAGCAGAAAGTGTAGAAGAGTCCGTAATTTGTTAGAAATGCTCATGTGTTCTAGATTGATAAGGAGTAATTATGTAAAAATGTATTCCTGAATTCCTCATCTCTTTTTGAACTGGTGTCATGGAGACTAACGGATCTGACTGAAGCCTAGTGCTCATCCTCAGGTCCGCCCTAGGAAGTGGCTGTTTCTCTTCACACTATTTCTGAAGCCCTCAAGATCTGCCAGCCACTCCCTCACTTTCTTGGTGTCCTGGGGTGAATATATCTTCCCTTCCTCATCAGACCTCACCTCTCTCTCTCCTAAATTATATTCTAATAAATGGGCACTGTAAAGTTCAGAGAACAATGGTTCTCAACAGATTGTATCATAAAATATAAAACAGCCTCCCTCTCCTGAAAATATGTTGGCTCTGGGGGTTTTCAGTTCAGTTCAGTCGCTCACTCGTGTCCAACTCTTTGTGACCCTATGGACTGCAACAGGCAAGGCCTCCCTGTCCATCACCAACTCCCAGAGTTTATTCAAACTCATGTCCATTAAGTCGGTGATGCCATCCAGCCATCTCATCCTGTCATCCTCTTCTCCTCCCCCCCCTTCAATTTTTCTCAACACAGGGTCTTTTCCAGTGAGTTAGTTCTTCCCATCAGGTGGCCAAAGTATTGGAATTCCAGCTTCAGCATCAATCTTTCCAATGAATGTTCAGGACTGATTTCCTTTAGGATGGACTGGTTGGACCTCCTTGCAGTCCAAGGGACTCTCAAAGTCTTCTCCAACACCACAGTTCAAAAGCATAAATTCTTCAGCTCTCAGCTTTCTTCACAGTCCAACTCTCACATCCATACATGACCACTGGAAAAACCATAGCCTTGACTTGGTGGACCTTTGCTGGCAAAATAATATCTCTCCTTTTTTCTTCCAAGGAGTAAGCATCTATTAATTTCATGGCTCAGTCACCATCTTCAGTGATTTTGGAGACCAGAAAAATAAAGTCTGTCACTGTTTCCCCATCTATTTGCCATGAAGTGATGGGACCAGATGCCATGATCTTTGTTTTCTGAATGTTGAGCTTTAAGCCAACTTTTTCACTCTCCTCTTTCACTTTCATCAAGAGGCTCTTTAGTTCTTCTTTGCTTTCTGCCATAAGGGTGGTGTCATCTGCATATTGGAGGTTATTGATATTTCTCCCGGCAATCTTGATTTCAGCTTGTGCTTCATCCAGCCTAACATTTCACATGATGTACTCTGCATATAAATTAAATAAGAAGGGTGACAATATACAGCCTTGACGTACTCCTTTTCCTATTTGAAAAATTCTGTTGTTCCATGTTCAGTTCTAACTGTTGCTTCCTGATCTGCATACAGATTTATCAAGAGGCAGGTCAGGTGGTCTGGTATTCCCATCTCTTTCAGAATTTTCCACTGTTTGTGGTGATCCACACAGTCAAAGGCTTTGCCATTGTCAATAAAGCAGAAACTGGAACTCTCTGGGTTTTTCGATGATCCAGCGGATGTTGGCAATTTGATCTCTGGTTCCTCTGCCTTTTCTAAAACCAGCTTGAACATCTGAAAGTTCACCGTTCATGTATTGCTGAAGCCTGGCTTGGAGAATTTTGAGCATTACTTTACTAGCGTGTGAGATGAGTGCAATTGTGCGGTAGTTTTAGCATTCTTTGGCATTGGCTTTCTTTGGAATTGGAATGAAAACTGACCTTTTCCAGTCCTGTGGCCACTGCTGAGTTTTCCAAATTTGCTGGCATATTGAGTGCAGCACTTTCACAGCATCATCTTTCAGGATTTGAAATAACTCAACTGGAATTCCATCACCTCCACTAGCTTTGTTTGTAATGATGTTTCCTAAGGCCCACTTGGCCTTGCATTCCAGAATGTCTGACTGTAGGTGAGTGATCACACCATTGTGATTATCTGGGTCATGAAGATCTTTTTGTATAGGTCTTCTGTGTATTCTTGCCACCTCTTCTTAACATCTTTTGCTTCTTTTAGGTCCATACCATTTCTGTCCTTTATTGTGCCCATCTTTGCATGAAATGTTCCCTTGGTATCTCTAGTTTTCTTGAAGAGATCTCTAGTCTTTCCCATTTATGTTTTCCTCTATTTCTTTGCACTGATCACTGAGGAAGGCTTTCTTATCTCTCCTTGCTATTCTTTGGAACTCTGAGTTCAAATGGGCATAACTTTCCTTTTATCCTTTGCTTTTCACTTCTGTTCTTTTCACAGCTATTTGTAAGGCCTCCCCAGGCAGCCATTTTGGTTTTTTTGCATTTCTTTTCTTGGGATTGTATTGATCCCTGTCTCCTGTACAGTGTCACAAACCTCTGTCCATAGTTCATCAGGCACTCTGTCTATCTGGTCTAATCCCTTAAATCTATTTCTCACTTCCACTGTATAATCATAAGGGATTTGATTTAGGTTATACCTGAATAGTCTAGTGGTATTCTGTACTTTCTTCAATTTAAGTCTGAATTTGGCAATAAGGAGTTTATGATCTGAGCCACAGTCAGCTCCAGATCTTGTTTTTGCTGACTGTAGAGAGCTTCTCCATCTTTGGCTACGAAGAATATAATCAATCTGATTTCAGTATTCACCATCTGGTGATGTCCATGTGTAGAGTCTTCTCTTGTGTTATTGGAAGAGGGTTTGCTATGTTCGTTTGCTATGACCAGTGTGTTCTCTTTGCAAAACTCTGTTAGCCTTTGCCCTGCTTCATTTTGTACTCCAAGGCCAAATTTGCCTGTTACTCCAGATGTTTGTTGACTTCCTACTTTTGCATTCCAGTCCCCAATAATGAAAAGGACATCATTTTTGGATTTTAGTTCTAGAAGGTCTTATATGTCTTCATAGAACCGTTCAACTTCAGCTTCTTTTGCGTTACTGGTTGGAGTGTAGACTTGGATTACCGTGATGTTGAATAGTTTGCCTTGGAAACAAACAGAGATCATTCTGTTGTTTTTGAGATTGCATCCAAGGACTGGACATGAAACAATAGACTGGTTCCAAATAGGAAAAGATTACATCAAGGCTGTTTATTGTCACCTTGCTTATTTAACTTATATTCAGAGTACATCATGAGAAACGCTGGGCTGGATGAAGCACAAGCTGAAATCAAGATTGCTGGGAGAAATATCAATAACCTTAGATATGCAGATGACAGCACCCTTATGGCACAAAGTGAAGAACTAAACAACTTCTTGATGAAAGTAAAAGAGGAGAGTGAAAACGTTGGCTTAAAGCTCAACATTCAGAAAACTAATATAATTTCATCCAGTTCCATCACTTCATGGCAAATAGATGGGGAAACAGTGACAGACTTTATTTTTGTGGGCCCCAAAATCACTGAAGATGGTGACTACAGCCATGAAATTAATAGACGCTTACTCCTTGGAAGGAAAGTTATGACCAACCTAGACAGCATATTAAAAAGCAGAGACATTACTTTGTCAACAAAGGTCCATCTAGTCAAGGCTACTGTTTACCAGTGGTCATGTATGGACGTGAGAGTTGGACTATAAAGAAAGCCAAGCACTGAAGAATTGATGCTTTTGAACTGTGTTGTTGGAGAAGACTTGAGAGTCCCTTGGACTGCAAGGAGGTCCAACCAGTCCATCCTAAAGGAGATCAGTCCTGGCTGCTCATTGGAAGAACTGATGTTGTAGCTGAAGCTCAAATACTTTGGCCACCTGATGCAAAGAGTTGACTCATTTGAAAAGACCCTGATGCTGGGAAAGATTGAGGGCAGGAGGAGAAGGGGATGACAGAGGATGAGATGGTTGGGTGGCATGACCGACTCAATGGACATGGGTATGGGTGGACTCCGGGAGTTGGTGATGGACAGGGAGGCCTGGTGTGCTGCAGTTCATGGGGTTGCAAAGATTCAGACACGACTGAGCGACTGAATTGAACTGATGTGAAGAGCTGACTCATTTGAAAAAAAAACTCTGATGTCAGGAAAGATTGAGGGCAGGAGGAGAAGGGGATGACAGAGGAAGAGATGGTTGGATGGCATCACCGACTCAATGGACATGGGTTTGGGTGGACTCCAGGTGTTGGTGATGGACAGGGAGGCCTGGCATGCTGCATTTCATGGTACTGCAAAGAGTCGGACACAACTGACGGACTGAACAGAACTGAACTGCATTTTGGACTCTCTTGTTGACCATGATGGCTACTCCATTTCTTCTGAGGGATTCTTGCCCTCAGTAGTAGATATCATGGTCATCTTAGTTAAATTCACCCATTCCAGTCCATTTGAGTTCGCTGATTCCTAAAATGTTGAAGTTCACTCTTGCCATTTCCTATTTGACCACTTCCAATTTGCCCTGATTCATGGACCTAACATTCCAGATTCCTATGCAATATTGCTCTTTACAGCATCAGACCTTGCTTCCATCACCAGTCACATCCACAGCTGGGTGTTGTTTTTGCTTTGGGTCCATCTCTTTATTCTTTCTGGAGTTATTTCTCCACTGATCTCCAGTAGCGTATTGGGCACCTACCGACCTGGGGAGTTCATCTTTCAGTGTCCTATGTTTTTGCCTTTTCATACTGTTCACGGGGTTCTCAAGGCAAGAATACTGAAGTGGTTTGCCGTTCCCTTCTCCAGTGTACCACATTTTTGTCAGAACTCTCCACCATGACCCATCCGTCTTGGGTGGCCCTACATGGCATGGCTCATAGTTTCATTGAGTTAGACAAGGCTATGGCCCATGTGGTTAGTTTGGTTAGTTTTATGTGATTGTGGTTTTCAGTCTGTCTGCCCTCTGATGGAGAAGGATGAGAGGCTCATGGAAGCTTGCTGATGAGAGAACTTCCTGGGGATTTTAGTAGTTCTGAAAAGATGTTCCGGGGCCCACTCCAGTAACAAATTTAACCCCGAAGAGAAATTTCCCTGTTCTGCTCCTTTGTGACTGAGTCTGCCCTCTAGGCGTCAGTGCTTCAGTAATTCTTCTGGTGGAACGTAAATCTTGAGAAACCCTTTTGGTGCTATTGTAGCAGAAAGTACTCTAGCAAGCTTCCCCCTGTTTTTCACTATTAATTAATGAACTGTTATTTAAACTCTTGCTGACTTCATAGGGTTCTCATGTCAGTTCTACTAACCGTGTGAAAGAAAAACTTAACAAAAGGGAAACATAAAGTACATTTTATTGCACAAGGTAGATGAAAGATGGAAGAGTTGTCCCATCATACTGTTTAAGGGAGAATTCTAAATGTCCATTAACAATGAATTAATGCAGGAAAGGTGTCTGGTTAGTAGGTGGTAAGATTCAGCTAGTGGTTCCATTTAGAAGCATTCTGATTCCCAGACTTACACGGCAGTATGATGGTTGTCATTCCAATTTACTGGTGTGACGAGATTGGCCCAGATCTCTGTGACTAGTGTGCTGTACTTAGCATCTCAACTTGACGTAATTTTCAGAGGAACTGTCTTAGTTGTTGGCTGAAAACTGTGGCAGGTGGTGACAGACTAGGATTAAGGGTATTAGAAAAACTTAAATAGATGTATTTTATTCCAGGCTTGTCAGTTAGGATTTTGTTTCTTAAGCTGGGAGAACTGCTGGATCAAAGAAGATAGAACAAAACAGATAAGCTCCTCAATAGCAGCAGGGGGATCCATTACCTGTATCAAACCATTACCCAATAAGCCAGAATTTAGGTAAATCCTGCACTGACTGAAAGTTGGTGATAATAATGTTCGTAATTAGTCCCTTTTGTGTATCCACCTACCAAAAGGCTACCAGACAATGCTGAGACTGCTTGGAAACCTGTCCTGATGAGCATAGCACATGGACTTTCAGGGACTTAAGAAAGAAGGTATCAGGTGAATCAGTTTTCCAGGCAATGAGATAACTAGGCTGGTGAAAGAGTGGTGTTGGTTTGTGGAGAAATATTTTGGTTGGTAGGAAAGAGAGTCTGAGATGTCCTCTGGAGGGCTGGGTGGTAGCTGTTAGAAAACAACCGCACCAGCAGCATATGCTGGTCAGAAAACCCTTGCCCACGCAAATGTTGATGCGACAGTGAGCCTTCATCTCGGTCCCTCCTTATGAAGTCCTCCTGCCTCTGGGGGTGTCGGAGATGGGAGGTGATAGTGAAGGACCAAGATAATTTCATAACGTGCTTGCTCCGTTAGGCCTGCCTTTTGTAGCTCTGATGGAAAGAAAGAGGGGCCAGATGGAGAAGCCCTGCATCCTCTGTTTGCCATCCTGCCACCCGCAGCCCCGTAAGTCCCCAAGCACAGAGGATGCTATAGACCAGGGCTCAGCAAATGTTTCCTGTCAAGGGCCAGACAGTAAACACGCTAGGCTTTTGGGGCTTCCCTTGTGGCTCAGCTGGTAAAGAATCTGCCTGCAATGCGGGAGACCTGGGTTCGATCTGTGGGTTGGGAAGATCCACTGGAGGAGGGAAAGGCTACCCACTCCAGTATTCTGGCCTAGAGAATTCCATGGACTATACAGTCCTTGGGGTCACAAAGAGTTGGACATGACTGAGCAACTTTTTTCACTTTCATAGTTTCTGTTACATATTCTTCTTTATTATAACCCCTTTTCAATGTAAAAAAAAAAATCTTAATTCACCATTCCTTGCTCTACAAGAACATAGTTTGTCTACCCCTGCTATAGACCTGTACACTCTTGATTTGTTGTTGTTTGATCGCTGAGTCATGTCCAACTCTTTGTGACCCCATGGACTGTAACCCACCGGGCTCCTCTGTCCATGGGGTTTCCCAGGCAGGAATACTGGAGTGGGTTGCCATTTCCTTCTCCAGGGGCTCTTTCCCCACCTAGAGAGCAAACCCATGTGTCCAGCACTGGTAGGT
Source organism: Nanger dama (assembly GCA_917880005.1). Taxonomy (NCBI): domain Eukaryota; kingdom Metazoa; phylum Chordata; class Mammalia; order Artiodactyla; family Bovidae; genus Nanger; species Nanger dama. The sequence goes on from CAKJTW010000036.1 coordinate 7,588,177, forward strand.
GGATTCTTTACCACTGAGCCCCCAGGGAAGCCCGATCTCCAAATGTGGATGTGGGCTCCTTCCCTGAGCTGGGCTGCTCTTCATTTAGCACAACACTAAGGCTAGAGGTAGGCTGTAGCTGCCTGCCCCACTCCTTCCTGATCAGCGCACTTGCTCACACCCTGGGGATTGCTGCTGCTGGGAGTGTGAGTGTCCTTTGTGTCAGACCTAGGAGCCCTGCGTTTCCTACTTGCATCCATGAAACCACTAGGCTGTAGCTTCCAAGCAAGGTAGAATCTCACAGTTCTTGAGAGAAGCTGGAGAAGGGGAGAGAGGAGAGCAAGGGGGCTGTGGGAGCAGCGGGTGATACATGGTAAAACACTACACTGAAAAGAGATGGCCCAGATAAAGGGATCATTTTCCACCCAGCTACACGACCTCATTTTGAAGTCTCTGAAGTTTGTCCTTCACAGAATCAGGGCTCTTCCTTGCTGAGTGAAATGAGGGGGAGTCTTTGGCTCCCCTAAAGGCTGCAGTTTGCCAAGGACAGTTCAGTTCAGTTGAGTCGCTCAGTCGTGTCAGCCAACTCCATGGACTGCAGCATGCCAGGCTTCCCTGTCCATCACCAGCTCCCTGAGCTGGTTCAAACTCATGTCCATTGAGTTAGTGATGCCATCCAACCATCTCATCCTCTGTTGTCCCCTTCTCCTTCTGCCTTCAATCTTTCCCAGCATCAGGATCTTTTCAAATGAGTCAGTTCTTCGCATCAGGTGGCCAGAGTATTAGAGTTTCAGCTTCAGCATCAGTCCTTCCAGTGACTATTCAGGACTGATTTTCTTTAGGATGGCCTGGTTGGATCTCCTTGCAGCCCAAGGGACTCTCAAGAGTCTTGTCCAACACTACAGTTCAAAAGCCTCAGTTCTTCGGCACTCAGCTTTCTTTATAGTCCAACTCTCCATACATGACTAGATGAACTTTTGTTGGCAAAGTAATGTCTCTGCTTTTTAATATGTTGTCTAGGTTAGTCTGTGTAAGGACAGTTAGGTACCTAAAACATAAATTGTAATCTCCTATTATTCTTTGTTATAAAGCAAAAGGAAATCTGACCATGACTAGGTTTTACTCACATGACCCAGGGATTAGATATAATTAAGTTAAAAAGAGAATTCATCCTTTAAAGTAGGAGGGAATATATATGTATGTGTGTGTGTGTGTATATGTGTGTGTATATATATATACACATATATATGAAAAATTGACACTGAATACAGTTGTGAATGTTCAGATATTCGTGGAAGTCACAATTGTTGAAGTGCAGAGGAAAAATTGGATCTAACATGGAAGAGTTAAATAGTATTAAAAGTCTCCCTACCTTCTAGAAAACTTGGCTTCTGGTATTACTAAGTCCAAATTCATTCTGCTTGCCACACAACAGACCAGTAAATTGAGAGGTAAGGTGTTGGGACAACAAATAGTGACTTTATTCAGGAAGCCCCAAATCCAAGAAGATGGTGGACTAATGTCCTAGAGAACCGTCTTGACCGTTTCAGAATTCAGGTTTCTTTCATACTAAAAGGGGAGGGGGTGTGATTGGTTGCTTCAGACTTCGTGGTGTTGGAATCCTCTGTTCTTGCAGCTGTCCACATAGGTCCAGTCCCCATGTTCCTGTAAACCTCCAGCAAGACAAATGTTATTCTCTGTTCTGCAACTTTTATCTCTTTGTGAATGGAAAAGTGTTATAACCTATACCCTAAAAGGTCAGAGCCTTGAGAATGGCCTGTCCCTTATATTTCAGGCTAAAGGCAACATGCTTACCTCAAAGCAAAAGCAATAAAACAAAGCTTAAAGTAAAAGAAACAGATCCAACATGAGTCAGATTTGTTCTTCCCTGTTACCATGGGACTTGATGTACACTCTAATCCTGAGTGTTCTGTGCTTTAGAAAAATAATTTACAATTGTATTTTGTGTTGCTAAACAATTAAGACCTAAAGCCTACATATGTCTATGTCTGTCTGTGCTCAGTTGTGTCTGACTCTTTCCGGCCCCATGGACTGTAGCCCAACAGGCTCTTCTGTCCATGGAATTTCCCAGGCAAGAATACTGGAGTGGGTGGCCATTTCTTTCTCCAGGGGATCTTCCTGACCCAGGTCTCTTGCATCTTCTGCATTAGAAGGTGGATTTTTTTTTTTTATCACTAGCCCCACCTGGGAAATCCCTGCATTGTATGTATTATTTCAAAAAGCTGACTTTGGAACTTTTCAATACAACCCAGAAGTTTAACGGGTTAAACTTTAAAGTTTAACTTTAACCCTAAGTTCTCTTTAGGAAACTCAGTGTTTGGGCCACTGAGAGAGAAAGAGCTGGAGTTAATAATAAAGGCAACAGTCAAACTCTGTCACGTGTATCTGACAACACTGCTGAACCTTCGTCAGCATCTCTCCACTGGGATGGGCCGGGTCGCAGGTGGGTGGGTGCTGGCGTCATCCTGAGGTCTGAATCAGCAGGAATATAATGCCAGTCCCTCAGATCCCAGCATGCAGCACTGCTCTGCTTATCCACACACACAGCTGGGAGGCTCCAGCCTGGCCCCGGGGAGCAGCTTGTTATTTGTGACAGCTCTGTGTGCACGATGCCCTTTTCCCCTTACCCCCTCCCCCAGAGAGTCAAAGTTTAACACGTTTAGTCTTATTTGTGCTGTGAGATTTAAGTGATCACTGATGTACCGTGTTGCAGGGTCTCAAGACAGGAAAACAGGAGGATCCTGGAGGGTCTCAGTTTGAAGGAGGGTGGTTGTGCAGAAAAAACTATGGAAGTGAGTCTGCTATCCCATTCCCAGCGGGGAGCTCCGATTCTCTTCCGTCCTGCCCCTGAGCTTTAGTAGTGTGCCCCAGTGAGGGGGCATGCTCCAGAGGATGTGAAGTTTAGGTCCTGTGCTCTCCTAGGAGCTAATTAATATACTTCCTTGGGGAGAAAGTGCTCTTTCCTTGTTTTCCCTCCTTGTAGTCACGGTCAAGTCTCCCATCTTAGACCCAAATCACCCACAACCACCACCACCCTTAAAACACCCTGTTCTTCATTCCTGCTCCCCATTTACTTAACTTCTCTTTTTCCTACTTTGAAAACACACTCACCAAAACAAAATAAAACCGCCAAAAAAATCCTTCCTGGAATTGTCTAGGAAAAGACTTGACAGGAAGACAGAGAACACTCTAGCTTGTTTCTGCCCGCCCCACCTCTGCACACCCCCTCTGTTCACCACTGGAATTAAGCAGAGGAACGGGAATGCCTTACTGGATGTGCACATTATGTTCTTCTTTTGAAATGATTTGTAGTACTGAAAGCATTATTAACAAACCATTTTGTTCTCCCTCAAACTGAAAGTGGAGAAATATTTATGATCCTTAATACTATACTCCTTATAATCTAAGTATCTCAGTGAATGAAATGTTTTTAAAAGTGTTTTAAAACACTTTTTAGATATGGGAATATACCATTCCAAATATGTGTTATTGTGTAACGAACTACCCCAAACTTAGTAGCTTTAAACAGAACCCATTTTATTATATCTCATGTTTTCACAAGTTAGGAATCTGGACTGGGGTTGGCTGGGTGATCCTTCTGTTCTTCGTGGTACCATCAGAGGTTACTCAGTGGTGTTTAGCTGGCAGACGGACTGTTCTGGAGGGTCCCAGATGGCTGCCATCCTGCCAGGGCTCAGCTGGGTCTGTGGAGGATGGCACCTGCCTGTGACTGCTCCAGCATGGCATTCTCAAGGGAGTCAGACTTCTTAGATGGTACCTCCCAAGTCCAAGAGTGAGTGTTCTAGTGAGCAAGGTGGAAGCTACATGACCTTTATGACCCGACATTGGAAGTCACACAGCATAACTTGTCATATTCTGTTGGTCAAGTGGTTACCCAGGATCAAGAAGAGGCAGCATAGACTTCGCCTCCTGGTGGGAGGAATGGTGAGGACTTTTGGCCACCTCGTATGATCGATCATCTCACGTGCATGAAGGAGACCTCCCTATTCTGTTCCATGTTAGAAATTCATTTCATGAGCCCTGGCTTAGTAAACGAATTTTCTTCTGCTAGCCTTTTTTCAGAGTGCAATATGTCCAAAATATTGTTCTCACTATTTCAAGTTTTATACTAGTGGCTCCCTGTCTTTAGATTTTGAAGTAAAATTTAAAATAAGTGGATTGACATAGAGAAACCAACTTTTCATTTTACTAGAGAAGGTCACTTAAAAAATAATTGCGACAGCACATATCCCTCATTCGACTCACGCCACTTCGGAAGACAAAAGGCACACCCAATCGAAAGAACAGGATGGATCATGCTGAGAATAAATGACTTTCCTTTAAGTTGGATAAATTAATGAAAAAGACATGTTATTTTCCTATTTTTTCTCATTTATTATAGGCTACTGGAAACTTTCTCATGAAACCTGCTCTCTGTATGTACATTTAGGGATCACTCTTCCAGAAAAGCTCTCAAGTATGCAATTTACCACATTTTCTTGGGACACTCAAGATCTTATGGTTAGAATTTCAGATTTACATACACAGCTGTATGTGAGAGATACTTGGCTCTCAATTAAACCTATGTTAAACTCAAATGAAATTAACTAGATTTTGCTGATTATTTAAAGTGCCTAGGAGAAGGCAATGGCACCCCCACTCCAGTACTCTTGCCTGGGAAAATCACATGGACGGAGGAGCCTAGTGGGCTGCAATCCATGGGGTCACTGAAGAGTCGGACATGACTGAGCAACTTCACTTTCACTTTTCACTTTCATGCATTGGAGAAGGAAATGGCAACCCATTCCAGTGTTCTTGCCTGGAGAATCCCAAGGACCAGGGAGCCTCATGGGGTGCTATCTATGGGGTCGGAGAGTCAGACACAACTGAAGCGTCTTAGCAGCAGCAGCAGAACAATATAGTCTCAAAGAATTTCAGAATGAGATGCTGGAAGATTTGATACCTAGCAGGACTCAAATTGCAGATTGGTTCTAGAGATAAAACTGATGCACATGAAATACATACAAAAGAATACAGTTCAAAATGTGTGTGAGAATATACAGAAGTTACTCATGAAAACTAGTTTGGGGCATCCTTACAAAGAATGTGTAGGCAGAGTGCAAGGTACAGGATTTGGATAAGAGGCAAGAGAAGGTTATGTCAGGGAAAGTTAGGTGGACAAGGGTAAGAAGAATGACTATGAGGTTTAAATATGGAATTTAGAAAATGGTAATGATGACCCTATATGTGAGACAGCGAAAAAGACACAGATATAAAGAACAGACTTTTGGACTCTGTGGGAGAAGGTGATGATGGGATTATCTGAGAGAATAGCATTGAAACATGTATATTACCATATGTGAAACAGGTGACCAGTCCAAGTTCGATGCAAGAAACAGGGCACTCAAAGCCGGTGCACTGGGATGACCGTGAGGGATGGGATGGGGAGGGAGGTGGGATAGGAGTTCGGGACAGGGAGACACACGTATGCTGATTCATGTCAATGTATGGTAGAAACCACCACAATATTGTAAAGTAATTAGTCTCCAATTAAAATAATTAATTTAAAAAGAGAGGTTGAGGGATGGGGGTAGGTCAATTTTTAACATGCCTTATCTTAGAGAAGAAAATAAAATGGATTCAACATTCTTTGACTTTGTTCTGTTTTTGAACCATAATATAGTAATTGACTAAAATTCCTACTTTTTTCTTACTCTCAGAGTGATCACATTTTTTTCCTTCCTAATCTGAGAAGCAGATGGCTGACTGCTCATGCTAAACACAAATCATTTATAATAATAAGAATAATCAGCCAGTAAATAATAGCTTCAGTACTGTGGATCAGCACCTGAATATTTGGGTGACCTTCCCTGAAATACCCAAGTATCCTTCTGACAGTTTGGGTTGAGGAGCCCTTGTATGATGTTTCATCCCTAATGACAAAATAAATCTCAAATGTCAAAAAGTGCTGTCCTGAATTCACCTCTGCTTCATCAGCAGTAATGGATTAGGACCAATATCTGTTAGTCCAAGGCTAATCAGTGTTTATTCACTCACGTCCCTGGGCTGACAGCTTAGCTACCTACCTGTTTGAGGAAACAAAAGGTCATGTTGGAGCATCAGAAGTCATCTACTGAATTTTTCCTTTAGATTTTATTGGAGTCAATTACAAGGTATTCTGGTTTTTATTTTCATATCTGCCACCTAAACTTAAACCAAGAGCAACAAAGAAAATGTACATGTAATTTTCCAGGAGAGAGTTTTGGAGGACTTATGTAATCATGTTCATCAATATTGATTAAGCACAGTGTAGTCTTTGAGTCCATTTTCAGACCTATTTTCCTGCCATGCACAGTCACATCCCCAGGGTCCAGAAATGGTCTGAGATCAACTTCAGGAGACCTTCTCTTTCAGGCCTTTCTGTTGCTTAAAATATCAAAAGATGTAATAATGGATATCCGTTCAAAATTACTTTCTTGTTCTGTTCCTCTAAAACACCTTTCCTTTTGTATTTTTTATGCTTTATTTGTTCATTGTGCTGATGTTCAAGAGATAGTCCTGAAAAAAACCCTTTTATTGCTTGCAGTTATGCCTAAAGTTTAGACTAATGAATTTCTCATAAGCCTGTGCTCATGGACTTTCTGGAAATAAGACACCGGGTAGCATCAGCCCACTTCTTGGTAGCAAAAGCCCTTTGCTGTTCTCTGTTCTGTTCGTGGTCTCAGGGCAGTCGTGTCCCTGTGTGCATGTGGCTGCTTTCCTCTGTGCCTCTCTGCCACTCTCCCATGCTGGTGCGTTTCTTCTAGCGTTTCTCCCTGGCCAGCGCGGCTGTGCCCTCTGGCCCCGTGACCGGCACTGGCTTCTCCTGCAGCCTCCATGTCCTCACTGTCCCCTGGCTCTGGCTTCCTGTCCTCTGCTCCCATCATCACTGCTGCACTGAGACGGCCCCTTCGGGGACCGCCAGTGACCTCTTCCAAGACAGGCTCATGGCTTTTCTGAGTTCCCGGCATGGCTACAGGAAAACTTTTCCTCAAAACAGGGATCTGCCCGCTACCGCCCGTAGGCTGACTCTGGCCCTTCCCCTGTTTCTGTCAATAGTTTTATGGGAACACGACCCTGCCCATTTGCTTACATGATAACTGTGGCTGCTTTTGTGCCGTGACGACAGAGTTGAGTAGTTGAAACACAGCATATATCACCTGCAAGGTCTAAAACAGTTACTGTTCAGCCCTTTAGATAGTCATTCTGCTCTTAAGTGTCCTAGTAATTTCCTACTAGTATTGATACTTTGATGGCATTAATTCCTCACTGAAGAACCAGCCCATCAGTGGCTCCCCTTGTCTGTGTTACTGATTGTGCTCAGTTGTGTCCAACTCTTTGCACCCCATGGACTGTAGCCTGCCAGACTCCTCTGTCGGTGGGATTTTCCAGGCAGGTATACTGGAGTGTGTTGTCATTTTCCTCTCCAGGGGAACTTCCCTACCCACATCTCTTGCACTGGCAGGCAGATGAGGATATGCATTTCTTTATTTTTCTTTTCTTTATTTTTACTTGAAGGATAATTGCTTTACAGTATTGTGTTGGTTTCTGCCATACATCAGCATGAATCAGCCATAGCTGTACATATATCCCTTCCCTCCTGACCTTCCTCTCTCCCTCCCCACCCCACCCCTCTATGTTGACACAGAGCCCCAGTTTGAGTTCCCTGAGTCATTCAGCAAATTCCCTGGCTATCTATTTTACATATGGTAATATATGTTTCCATGTTACTGTCTCCATATATTCCACCCTCTCCTTCCTCCCCCACCTCTTTGTCCATAAGTCTGTTCTCTATGTCTGTGTTTCCATTGCCCTGCAAATAATTTTATCAGGACCATCTTTCTAGATTCCATATATATGCATTAGTATACGGTATTTGTTTTTTTCTTTCTGACTTCCCTGATGGCTCAGACAGTAAAGAATTTGCCTGCAATGCAGAAGACCCAGGTTCAGTCCCTGGGTCAGGAAGATCTCCTGGAGAAGGGAATGGCCACCCACTCCAGTATTCTTGCCTGGGAAATTCCATGGGCAGAGGAGCCTGGCAGGTGGGCTATAGTTTATGGGGCTGCAAAGAGTTAGACTGAGCGGCTAACAGTTTTACTTTCTGACTTACTGTACTCTGTATGGTAGGCTCTAGGTTCATCTACCTCATTAGAACTGACTCAAATGCATTCCTTTTTATGGCTGAGTAATACTCCACTGTGTATATGTACCACGGCTTCCTTATCCATTCATCTGTTGGTGGACATTTAGGTTGCTTCCATGTCCTAGCTATTGTAAATAATGCTGCAGTGAACACTGGGGTACATGTATCTTTTCAGTTTTGATTTCCTCAGGGTATATGCCTAGTAGTGGAATTGCTGGGTCATATGGTGTTTTGAACTGTTTTTTTTTCAGTTGATGCTTTTGAACTGTAGTATTGCAGAAGACTCTTGAGAGTCCCTTGGACTGCAAGGAGACCCAACCAGTCCATCCTAAAGAAGATCAGTCCTGGGTGTTCATTGAAGGACTGATGCTGAAGCTGAAACTCCAGTACTTTGGCCACCTCATGCAAAGAGTTGACTCATTGGAAAAGACCCTGATGCTGGGAGGAATTGGGGGCAGGAGGAGAAGGGGACAACAGAGGGTGAGATGGCTGGATGGCATCACTAACTCTATGGACATGAGTTTGGGTAAACTCTGGAAGTTGGTGATGGACAGGGAGGCCTGGCGTGCTGCGATTCATGGGGTCGCAAAGAGTCGGACATGATTGAGCGACTGAACTGAACTGATGGTGGTTTTATTCCTAGTCTTTTAAGGAGTCTCCACACTGTCTTCCGTAGTGGCTGTATCAGTTTATATTCCCACCAACAGTGTAAGAAGATTCCCTTTTCTCCACACCCTTTCCAGCATTTATTGTTTTTAGACTTTTTGATGATGTCCATTCTGACCTTTGCAAGGTGATATCTCATTGTAGTTTTGATTTGCATTTCTCTAATAATGAACGATATTGAGCATCTTTTCATGTGTTTATTAGCCATTAGTCTATCTTCTTTGGAGAAATGTCTGTTTAAGTCTTGTTCCCACTTTTTAATTGGGTTGTTAGTTTTTCTGATATTGACTTATATGAGCTGCTTGTATATTTTGAAAATTAATCTTTTGTCAGTTGCTTCATTTACTGTTACTTTTTCACACTATGACGGTTGTCTTTTCATCTTGTTTATAGTTTCCTTTGCTGTGCAAAAACTTTTAAGTTTAATTAGGTCCTACTTATTTATTTCTGTTTTTATTTCCATTACTCTAGGAGGTGGGTCATAGAGATCTTGCTATGATTTATATTATAGAGTATTCTGCCTATATTTTTCTCTAAGAGTTTTAGTTAAGTTTCTTGTCTTACATTTAGGTCTTTAATCCATTTTGAGTTTATCTTTGTGTATGGTGTTAGGTAGTGTTCTAATTTCATTCTTTTAACTGTCCAGTTATCCCAGCAGTACTTACTGAAGAGGCTGTCATTGCCCCATGTATATTCTTGCCTACTTTATCAAAAAATAAGGTGCTCATAGATGCATGGGTTTATCTCTGGGCTTTCTAGCTTGTTTCATTGGTTTATATTTCTGTTTTTATGCCAGTACCATACTGTCTTGATGACTGTAGCTTTGTAGGATAGTCTGAAATCAGGAAGCTTGAATCCTCCAGTTCCATTCTTCTTTTTCAACATTGCTTTGGCTATTCGCAGCCTTTTGTGTTTCCATATGAATTGTGAGACTTTTTTGTTCCAGTTCTGTGAAAAATGTCAGACAGATTCTTTTCCACGGAGCCATCAGGGAAGCATTTGTCTATGTTATTAATTAAAATTGCTTTGACTTGCTTTTTAAGGATTTTCTCTTAATTATCCAGTTTAATTGTACTTCTCCACATGCCCAGCCTGTCCACTGTAACCAGGCTCCGTACTCTGCTCACCTTCTGATCCACTCATGCTGTTTCCCACTCCGGGCCTCCCCCAACACTGTTGTATATCTGAGCATAAGCAGACATGCCACTCTGCCCATCCTCTGAGTCATATTCTTCCTGGGTGTTCTTCTGAAGCTCAACTCAAGCCCTGCTTCCTTCATGAAGTATTAATATATCCTGATTATCAATTACATTGATCATTACTTAATGGATTTGCATGTGATACCTGTACTGCCTGCCCTGTTCTGCCTTGTTGCTATACATAGTAAGAGTTACTGATACAAAGTTCTTCCTCATGTGTTTAAAATGCGAGGCTGTGTCAGGCCTGCCCCTCTCCTGGACCCCTCTTCTTCATTCATTTTACTGTGACTCGTCCCAAGGCAAACTTCTCAATGTCAGCTCCCACTCTTCCTTGCCTCACCCTTCAAATTCCAAGAACTGTGGGCTCTGACTACTAATAGTACCTCAAGCCTTGCCCTGCTTCTCTGAGTCTGCCTTCATTCCTTCCCTGGGCTACCTCTCAGTAATATTGCAACAGCTGGTTTCTTTCCAGGGCCGGGACCAGGGTAGGGAAAGTAAGGTGTCTAGAGCACAAATTTAAGGAAGCACTCACTCTCAGGGTTGTGCAGATGCAGAGTTAGCACTCGAGGGTGAGTGCTTCCTTAAAATTTGTGCTCAGGGGATCTCAGAACTTGATTGCCTCACCCTGGTCCAGATTTTTCCTTCTTCTCCCTTCCCTTGCCCTCCTCGCCCGCACCCCTCTGTCTTTCCCCCTGGGTAGTTTATGCTCCATAGGGCTATTGAAGTGATCTTTTCAGCATGGATGATGTCCAGTCTGTTTTTTAGTTTCCCAGAGGATAAAGGCTGACTTTTTGGATGGCCTTCACCCTGCCTTCAGGCCCCATCTCTCACCACTGTCACCCTTGCACGTGAACTCTGCAGTCTATCCATCCTGAACCACTTAGAGGCCCTTTGTCTGTGGTGCTATGACACATATCCAGGTCTTTGAACTCAATCTTCCTCCCTTCCCTGGAAGTCTTCTCTCTTACTTGGAGAATTTTTATTCATTGTTCAGAACTTAGCATGATCCACCATGACTTTCTGTGGGGAGGTTTCCAGATTCCCTGGAATTAATTAAGTCTCTCCTTCTTTTTCCCCTTAAGCAGAATGTGCTCACCTTAATTATGGCATGTGTTTCATTTAATGGTAATTAATTTTTTTCAGATTTTTCAATTCCCAGGAAACCAAAGATTCAAAGCCCAGGCTTTATATTAGAATAGTTTGGAAAGTTTGTTTTAAAAGTACTGTTGCCTCAGTTCTATCCCAGAACCAGAATCTCCAGGTGTGGCCTGGGCATCAGTGTTCTCTCCCTTAAATCACCCAGATAATCTGATGTGCAGCCACGGTCTGGAACCACTGCATGAGGGTGTGAGTTGAGCTCCCGAGAGTGGGGGGGCCTAGTCCCTTCCCTGTTTGCAGCCCTGTCTTCCACCCTCCCCTTCCCTCATACCCTGCAGGATGTCTGGCTTTTCACAGGAGCTCAACTAAGAGTCGTGGATCAATGATCCTCTGCTCCATTGGTTGGACTAGTGATCCATGAAAGGACTTAGTCAGTTACCACCTTGCTCTCTCAGCACGGCCTAGGAGTGGAGGACGTTTGTGGGGACAGAGATCCTGTTGTGGTTGTCACTAAGTCGTGTCCGACTCTTTTGCAACCCTGTGGACTGTAGCCTGTCAGGCTTCTCTGTCCATGGAATTTTCCAGGCAAGAATACTGGAGAGGGTTGCCATTTCCTTCTTCAGGGGATCTTCCCAGACCAGGAATCAAACCTGCTATTGGCAGGCGGGTTCTTTACCACCGAGCCACCAGGAAAGCCCGACAGGGATCCCACTGGTGTGAAATTGATGTCTGATATTCATGGTGCACCACAGGTTAACCCCCAAGACCTGTTTCTTTATTGCTTTGAATACCAAGGGGGCTGTTGTTCTTTTTCTGCAGAGCCATATATGCAAATGATTTTTTCCATGCAAAATTATTTAAATACCTCTTTCCCTATCCAGTGGATGTGCTCTATCCTGGCCACTTGAGGAAAAATATTAGAAAATAGGTTTGTCTTCCATGTCAAGACTCTCCTTCTGCATTTGGCTCACTGAATTCAGTCGCAGTGTCTTTGGGCCTTCAGAGGCTGCTTAGTGCCCAGGTGGACTTAAGTAATAAGTGGTAATAATGCTTGATATGGAATTACCTGCCCATACAAGCAGCTACATCAGTCTGCCTGGACCAACAGACTTAAATGTCAGACTTTCCAAATGTAAAAGTCAGAAATGCACTGTAGTCTGCATCTGATATTTACAGTTCTTTCTGGAAAAGGTGAGCTGACTTTTGTTGCAAATGTTTCTCTATTGCATATTGGAAAGAGTTTTTTATTTGTCCATATGCCTTTGATATTATTACTTCCTTTACTTTGATTTTCTGAAAATCCACAGATGCATTTGAATGCGCCAATGGTCCTTACCTGTGGCTACTAAAAATAGTAGTGATTGGGAAAAGTCAGGGGTTGGATTTAGGAGAAGACTATTGATTATTTATTTAAATAATCTCAAGATGCAGAAGAATAAGCCTTTGAAAGTGAAAAAAATTAGCTCACATTTCCAGAGCTGTTTCAGTTGGCTTCTATTCAGAACATGAGCTGAGGGGGCCCCTGATCTGTAATTTTACTTTCTACATCACCGCAGAGCCCCCTCCCCTTTTTCCTCTTGTCTCTTTTCCATCACCATTTTATTCTCCCCTTTTTGCTCTCTTCCTCAGACCAGGTGTTACGTTATTGTTGTTTTTTACTGAACAGCTGTGTTTCACAGAGTTCTTAGAGCTTTAACCCATTTAATCTCTCAAAAACAGTGTGTGGGGAGGTACTATTATTAATTCCATTATACAGAGTGGAAAATTGAGACACATAGAGAAAAAGAAAGAAAGAAACTTACCCAGGATCAAATATCTAGTAAAGAGTAGAGCGGAAATTCAGATCTAGTCCTTGTGTTTCAAGAGCCTGGGCTCTTCACTCTTTGCTGCCTGACCCAGAGTTCAGAGTGGTAAATAGTAGCAGGATAAAGATGAGTATTGCATTTGGTTAAACAACAACAAAAGCAGTTTTTCTGCTTCCCCATTTCAACCCCCCATTGCTTTAATAATGAGTCTACTTCTCAGCACATCCAGGGGAAGAATCCAATAGAATAGGTCCTGAACTTGCGGTTTTATGTTATCATTTCTAATTCAAAAGCAGAATTTGAAACCAGTAATAATCAGAAATAGCAAGTTGTGGTTGAAGGTGCTGCAGCCTTCTTTGAATTGAGTGGGAGGGAGGCACAGTGGCCCCTGGAGTCAGCCTATGATGGGCTACGGTGTGGCCTGGCCAAGGGTCAGCCACGCTCGTAACCCACCATTCTGGGAGCCCTGGAGGAGCACAGGGCAGCAGCCACAAGAGCTCCCGCATCAGTGGGTGGGAGGGGAGGATGCCTAAGAGACCAGCAAGGCAGAGAAGTGCCCTGCTCCCCCAGACAGAAGAGAGCCTGTTTCAGCTTTACAGGGCTGACCACCACCTACCATTTGACTTGCAGGAAGCTGAAAGATTAGCCTAACAGCTTACAGCTAGTTCTAGGGAGACTGGAACTAGTCCTGAAGATCTTGACTGTCATTCCAGGGATTTCTCCAGTACACAGTGAAAAAAAAGGAATCTTCAATAAAATTAAGGAAGGTTGCGAGTTCTGGAACCGACCTCAAGGAGATGCTCTCAGTGTTGCCTTCAGTGATGCGATAAACCACATAGTGGGTAATTGTCGCCTCTTTCAATGGCTATGCAAACCTGGTTTCTTGATGCACAAAGCCTGTCTTCAGGGGTCCTCTGAGGCAAAGTAGACATCGCACTACCTAATTAAATCCAGACTGGTAATTGGTCAGTTAATGGAAAAGTTGGTAAAGCAAGAAAACATGCAGATCAACATAGAGACTTAAATACTTTGTTTTAACACATGGGCTTGTATTCATTCAGCCATCTTCAGGTGCAGGAGCCAAGGTACCCTTTGAGTAGGTATCTTTGAAATGAAGTACCCCCTTGTCTTTCCTGTATCTCTATAGCCATCAAGTGGCTTTGATTTTCAGTTTTAACTTCTTTAATATGCCTCTGTCTAAGCACAGAATCTTTCATCTTTATGATTTTTCTCAGTCTGAGTCGGATTGCTCACATTTATTTAATAAATTTTATTTAATATAATTTAATACATTTCTTTAACAAATATTTAATACAAAGATGTTTATTACATTTATTTAATAAGTGTATTAAATAAATATTTACTTTTGCACCCCATCTTCCCCACGTCTTTCTTAAGTTACTTTCATAGGAGTAGCTCCCATTCCTTTCACACTCATATCTCATTATTTATGTTCATAACTAATAACAGCAGAACTCACATAAAGGTTGGGTATGAAACAGTAAACCTAAAGCATTTATTGGAAGAAGAAGGAAGATGGGAAATAATTCTCAATGTGTTGTGGGTGGGTTTGTTAATCCATTGTGTTGGTTAAGTAAGAATTGGCTAAGTGGGTGTCTACTATGGGTATAACACAAGTTGATAGTAGAAAATCCTATCCTTGGGACAATAAATGCACCTGCGTCTTTGTGTAACATCTGAAAAATAATGAAAATAATTTAAGGAATAACTCATTTTCCCTTAATCCTGTGAATATGATGAGTGATGTTATATTATTCATTTTAATAACTATATCTGGAACTATCATTGTTAAAGATTTATTCTTGTTTTACTTTGACTTATAATTTTGTTTTAACCTAAGAACCCCTTATAAAAGGTGAGTGTGAGCATTGCCCTATGGAGATTATTTATCACTGAATTCAGAACACTATCACAAAATGTTTTTTTTAATTGAAAATCAATCTATAAATAAATGGTGGAATGAATTATAGGGTAACGCATTAGCCATAGATAACTGAAGTGCTTAAAATAATTTTTTTAAACTAATGGCTAAAATTATTATGAGAAAAACCACTCTATTCCATTTCTTAAAATTGTTCTGTTTCATTTAAATGTGGTTTAAATGGTGCTGGGGGAAAAGATGTGTGCCCCTTAGGGATTGTCAGAAAGAATCAAAAGCAGCTTAGCTAAGAGACAGAAATGGAAATGTGATATTTGTTGGGGGAAATGAGGATATGATTAAATAAAGTGGAATCAGCTCCCATGTTAGAAAATCCCTTAATGGGGAGGTGATGCTTGAGGCCTCTGTCTGTCTTCTGAGAAGCCCGGACCAAGAGGCTGGCCAGCCAAGGATGTCCTGAGCCCCCACTGCGATGGGAAGAGAGTGAGTTTCAGATTATATTTATTTCTCAGGCCACGTTCAACCTCCTGATAGCCCAGCTGAATGAAAGTCTTCATCCGATGCAGGAAAGGATCTGAGAATTGCAGCCTGGCCTTTCTCTACATTGCAGGTCTGCTCTAGCTTCTATAAAGAAAGCAGGTCCTAGGAGAGGCACAGACTTTCCGCTTACCCTTAGGACATCTCCATCTCATGCAGAAAGATCTTGCTTGTTCGGTGTCTTTGGAATTAAGTATTCTGGGGTCTGCATCTCCCCTGCTCAAATATATATTAGAGAAATACAAACTTTAAGTTAAAAAAGTATTAGAGAGGTTATATGTTTCAATGGAAAGCCCAGCAGCCTAAAAAGTGCTTTCAGATTCTCAAGTGCACACAAGTCATGTGGGAACCTTAGTCAGATTCAGATCCTGAGCCTGTAGGTCCAGAGTGGAGCCTGAAAGTCTGCATTTCTAGCAAGTTCCTCCCGACCCTGGGGTGCCAGTGCTATTGATCCAGAAATCATACTCTGGAGAACAAGGATCTGGAAGACCTGAATTCAACTGCTGGCCTTTCTCAGCCTCAGTTCCCCAACCTGTAAAATGGACTAAAATACTTTTAAATTCTGTCAGTAGCCTCATGAGAAGTGGTGGCCAGAGAAGGCTGGTCCATGTTGAGAGCTTGTCCCACCTCTCAATTTTCAAGAACTCCTGTCTCAGCACGGTAAAGACAAATGGAGTCATGAAAGCAAGGCAGCCATCCAGAGCCGTTCCACCCTATTCACATCTCTTTCCCCTCAAGTGTGTGCCTCTGCTAATATTCAGAGGTTTTGGCTTTAATTAGATCACATGATCGTTGTGCTGTTTGTCTGGAATAAACTGTTGGGTAGGCGTCATCCTGTCCGTAGCGTGCCCAATGGAAGTCTAGCTACAGTTGGTCTAATTACCAGTACTAATCCAATGTAGACACCAAAGATTATTATTATGTTTGGATCTGAAATGTATTTTTAGTCAAAGTCAGATTGAGATGCTATTTTTTTTTCTCTAAACCTGTCACTTGTTGGAGGAATTTAATACTATGTTGAAATTTTTCTTATCCTTCAGAGTCCTCTCAGATGTTCCGTTCTCAGCAAAACCTTTTCAGAGGCCACAGTCAGAATTAGTGGCCACCTCCCGCCCCTCTGCCGCAGTCAGCCCTCCCCGGAACACACGCCTCACAGCGGGGCTCACTGGGTGATGGGCCTGGGTCTCCCTCACTGAATTACAAGCTCCTTAAGCCATCTCAATGGAGTAAACGCGGAGTTCAGGGCCTCCAGCCGGGTTCCTGAGGGCACTTTCTGTCTGGCCGTGTGTCCTCAGGAGGCCGTGGATGGTCCTGCTCCGGGTGCCCCTCTCTGTACTGGCCCTGGGCAGTGGGCTGTGGAGGGGTTCTGTGAAATAATGGATGTGAAACTGTTTCCTTTCTCTCCTGGCTTAGAGTAGGCATCAGAGGAAGATTTGCCAAGTCTCCTTCCCTAAGGTCAAGGATCATGACTTATAAATCCAAGTATTTCTAGCCTTCCGGAAAAGTCATACATAGTGGGTGCGCTCTGTAAATTCTTTAAAATTGGATTGAATAACCTCTCATTTAGGAAAATTGGGTGCATTTATTTTAGGCATAGAAATAGTAGAGATGGAGAAATAACTGTTTGTTTTTCCCCTATTAGCTGATAGTGAATGCTCTTCTGAAATATATGAAATGTGTTTTGAAGAAGTAATTAAAATCCTGACAGAGATTTATTTCTGGTTTGCCTAATCTTAAAAATCTGAAAGATTTTTAAGAAAGACTAGATATGATAAATGCTGCACGGGGGTTGAGGGGGAAGAAAAACTATATTTAACAAGCAATACCTACAGGATATCCATTTTGTATATTTATATGTATGAGCTTACTGGAAGAATTGGAAAAAAATTACTAATGGTTACCTTTGGGAAGAGGATCAAGGATTAGGGAGAAGAAGACTTTTATTTTCATTTTATAGTTTTCTCTGTGGTTTGAATTATTGGCCTTGGGGCATATTTGAGTTAAAAAATATAGATAGATATCTGGGGGAATTGAAAAATAGGCCATTTTTCTTTTTATATATTAAAACCTCTCATAAGTTGTATCTTTAAATTTTATTTGCAAGGGGCTTAAGTGCAGGGTACTAACAATAAATGAGGATTCCCTGTCCCTTGTCAAGTCACTAAGCCGTCTCCCTCACAGGAATGAGCTCTCAGCCTTTACTACCCCTGAGGTTTAAAAACTCCCAGGTGGGGCTGTGTCCTTGCACTCCTGCTGAGCAGAGAAATGTAGCTTCCGGTTATGAGCCCTTAAAATGCTAGAATCATCACTCTGTAACGCTCTAATCTGGTTTAGGGAAGACGCAGCTGCAAGGGATGGCCCAGAAGGGGATGACAGGACACGGAGACCCGCCCAGCAGGACCATCATCCATCCTGCACTGGAAAAGCGAGGGGATTACAGCTCCTTCAGAGCATGGCGCAGGAGCCTACTCACTTGGGGCTTCCCAGGAGGCACTAGTGGTAAAGAACCTGCCTGCCACTGCTGGAGACATAAGAGATGCAGGTTCCATCCCTGGATCGGGAAGAGTCCTCTGGAGGAGGAAACGGCAACCCACTCCAGTATTCTTGCCTGGAGAATCCCAGGAACAGAGGAGCCTGGAGGGCTACAGTTCATGGGATTGCAAAGAGCTGAATACAGCTAAAGTGACAGCACGCCTGCACTGCTCTTGGTAGCAAGAACCTGGATTTTCCTTTCTGCTCTAGCACCACCCAGCCGTTGGCAGCATCCACTCCCTTACCTCCCCCACCAAGGGTTGGGGATGTGCCCATCTGGAGTACCTGAGAGTAAGCAGTGCATCCCAGGTCACGTACTCGGGTGGGACGAAGCAGCGCGTCCCCAAGCTCCCATCTGTCATTTTCCACTACCCAAGACTTGGCTCTGATTCTATGAGGGTGGTGTCCAGGGAGAAGGCACCTCTGAGACTTTTGAGGTACCACTTTCAATTTTAGATGTTACCTCCACACAAGAGCCTGCACAAACTGGGATGTTTTCCCAGGAGGGCAGCCAAGAGGGTTAAAGGAATCATCCCCACGTTGTACAAAGAGACGGACTGGGATGTAGGCAGCACTCATTTCTCTGTGGATAGATCATTAATGTCCCTGTATGTCAGCTTCCCACCAATGAATGGTGTTCCCATAGTATTCACCTCAAAGGGTAGTAGAGAGGATTATGTAAGTTAATTCATGCAAAAGTTTAGAACTGGTAAGGGTTCCACAAGTGCCAGTGACCATTTTTTGTTCCTGGGGCCAGAGCTACAAGAAAGAGTCCCAAGTCTTTAGATGGCAATAGCCACGGGCTGCTCCTGGTTGATGCAGCTCACTTTCTGACCTGTAGGCGTTTCTAAAGACAGACATTATTATCAAGCAGCTTGCGTGCGTGCGTGCTAAGTCACTTTAGTCATGTCCAACTCTTTGCGACCCTTTGGACTGTAGCCTGCCAGGCTCCTCTGTCCATGGAATTCTCCAGGCAAGAATACTGGAGTGGGTTGCCATGACCTCCTCCAGGGGATCTTCCCAACCTAGGGATCAAACCCATGTCTCTTATGTCTCCTGCATTGGCAAGCAGGTTCTTTCATTCTAGTACCACCTGGGAAGTCCATCAAGCAGCTTAGCTTACTGATTAGTCTTCTGAGAGGCACGAGTGGCAAATTCAGGCCTCTTAAGCTGTAAGCAAGAGATATTCCCCATATTCATTTTCCCGGGTGAATCTGCCCTGGGGATCCCTGTGCCTTGTGCTGATACATTCTTTAAATTGTCTTCTTGACATGCATTGGGCCTCATGATATGAGTAATCTCTTTATTGAGGAGGATGGTCTTTTATGGTCAGCCACATAGTACAGAGAAAAGTAGGACATTCCTACCCAGACCAAGGATAACCGCCCATCTCCTTTCAGCACCCCAGCGTCTTATTGTATAATTGCTCCAACATTCGCCATTCCCTGTAGTTGTCTGGACCCTTCTATCTACAGAGCAGCGTCTGCATGTCATTGATGTGGGGTCACCAGACTTTGCCAAGTGCTCTCCCTCTGGGTCTCATATTAATTTATTAACTGTTAGCAAATGAATTCATGTGAATGTTTAAGGAGGCTATTTCCCTAACTAACCTAAAGCAATAAATAAGGTAGTGTTTTCTCCGCTTGTAACCTAGATGCTGCTGGGCACCTTAAACACTTGTTTGAGAAGGGATTAGTCAAATGGTGCTTTGGAGAAGCAAAGGAAAAAAGCAGAATTGAGTAAAAGATGTAGTGGGCAGCTTTTTTAAAGCTAAAACTCTCATTTATTAATTATGCCATTTCTCCTAGACCTTGCATACCCTTTTGGAAACCTTCCAAAAAATAACATTTGCCATACCTAATATTATATCATCCTGTGAAAGACTCTGGACAGAGTTTATGAGGGCTTGGTTTTTTAGAAGAAGCAAGTGAATTGGAAAATTCAGCTGTTTACTCAGTGATACCAAGAGGGGCATCTATTTAACTCTTGATTTTTCCATTTGTTTCCTTTATGAAAGCAAAGCCAACCATGGTGAGCTGAACAACCCCAAACCACAAGCAGTGATTTTCCTTCTGCTTAAGCTCCTGACACCAAGAAAAGTTTCTTTTCTGAGCAGGATTTGGGAGAGACCATTTTGAGATTAACTCTTGTAAACTTACCTTCCCTAACATCCCTTCCTTTCAAGGAGGGGCCAGGGTTTTCAGGAGAGCCAGAGAGAAAGAACCCAGCAATCTTCTAGAAGCTTCCTAGGAGTCTGGCTGTGGCCCAGGTCATCTGCTGCAGTGCAGGCTTGAAGCAGGCTGGAGGATCCATTTGACCTGGGAGCCCTTGACTTAGTCTCCCATCTTAGCCTTGCTGTGGCGCTAAGCTGGGCATTTGGACCAAAGGTGACACAGCCATGAATCAAATTGCGGGATTGTTCTCCATGGAGACTCCTTATGCCTGCCCACTGGGGGTACCCCCTCCCCACAAGGCTGGGGAGGACGTGACGGTCTCATCTTCTGCCCTTGCCATCACCCACGGCAGCCTGAGGAAACCCCCAGAGCTTGTTTTCCAACTTGAAAGCGGATTCATGGGTCCTGCAGAATCTATTTGTAAAGGAGCTTCTCTCCCATGCAGAATTCTAGGGCATCTCCTGTCCCTTGCTCACTTGCTGCTCTGCGTGCCGTCCCTGCCCGCTCTGACGTTGTCTCCCTGTTCTCTGTGTGTTGCAGGCAGCATAGTGTACCTCGGCATGATGGTGGGGGCATTCTTCTGGGGAGGCCTGGCAGACAAAGTGGGACGGAAGCAGTCCCTTCTGATGTGCATGTCTATCAACGGATTCTTTGCCTTCCTGTCTTCATTTGTCCAAGGTTATGGCTTCTTTCTCTTCTGTCGCTTGCTTTCTGGATTCGGGTAAGGTTTTTCTCTTTCAGATTTTATAGTAATGTGTTTATTCTACATAAAGACATAATGTACATGTTTTCCACTCTAGAGGCTCTCATTACCAAAAAATTATCCCTTAATGCATTTCCTTTCCCATCTTTGTGTCAGCCTTAGGAGCCATAATGCTGGTTCTTAGAAATATAATTATCAACCTTTAAATCCAGGAGAGAAGGGAATACGCATCTGTGTTCCCGTGGCTGATTCTTTTAGTGTTTAATGTCTAGGAAATGGGTGCTGTTTTCAAAGGAATGCTGTATCTGTGGCAGTGCACATTTATGAGTGGATTTTTTTCCTTCTAAAAATTTAAGCCAGAAATAGCTCTAGTCCTACCTATTATGAACTAATTAAAGGTTTGAACCATTCAACTATGCTCTTAAACCCAAGATGAGAGGGTTTCAAGTAAATATTGTTTAATTGATATTTGGTAATTGCAGGAGACCGCCTGCAATGCAGAAGATCTGGGTTTGATCCCTGGGTCAGGAAGATCCCCTGGAGAAGGAAGTGACAAACCCCTCCACAGAGGAGCCCAGCAGGCTACAGTCCATGGGGTTGCAACAAGTCGCAACATGACTTAGCAACTAAACCACCAATAGCATATTTAACTAAGTAGGAAGCCTGCTTCATGAGATGCAATAGTTCCTGACTTCTGTTGAATCAACAGAAGTTGTGCCATTGACAAGTGCAGTGGCATAGTATAGCCAATGGTTAGTCATTTTTGTTAAAGAACTTGAAGCAGTCATTACTAGATTAGCAAATCCACAGCTTAGGAAAACCTAATACCTCAATTAGGAGAGTCCAAGAAACTCTACTTGAACAGGAAAAAAATAGTGCAAATATAAAATTTCTGATTCATGCTTAAGAACTCTGTTTTCATTAGAGATTTTGTTTCTGAGGGAGTCTAGCATAAGACAAATTTATAGGAATAATATAAAATAAAAGAAGCATGAATGAAGAAAGGGCAGGAATCTGTGCTGGGTTATAAATTTGAGAAGCCGATCAGTTGTGGCTGATGATGGTCAACACACAGCAAAGCCTAGTTTTGCCCCAAAAGAAGGTCAAAAAGCTGCAGCCCATCTCTCTTAATTACACATAGTAGTGTTCTTGCCTGCAGAGTCCCAGGGACGGGAGCCTGGTGGGCTGCCATCTATGGGGTCGCACAGAGTCAGACATGACTGAAGCAACTTAGCAGCAGCAGCAGCAGTACTTTAAAATCAGAGCTAAGAATACCAGGAATATAAGGCATCAAAGACTATGTTAGTGGGTTATTTTAAGAGTACAAAGGTTTCCCCATGCAGACTAATGGTTCACTTTCATAATTCATTCAAAACACTTTTTATATTGTTTTCTGCCACAAGATTTGTTCACATATTGAAATTGGCGGATCCACAGATTTTTCCGATGTCCTTTTTTTTTTTTAAATCTTCTGGACCCTCTTCTGTGCTACATTCTACACATAGGATATGCGTGCATGCTCAGTTGCTCAGTCGTATCCAACTCTTTGCGACCCCATGGACTGTAGCCAGCCAGGCTCCTCTGTCCATGGCATTTTCCAGGCAAGGAGACTGGAGTGGGTTGCCATTTCCTACTGCAGCGGATCTTCCCGACCCAGAGATCAAACCCATGTCGCTTGCATCTCCTGCTTTGACATGTTCTTCACATAGGGGGCACTTGGCAAATGTGTGCCTCAGTTGCAGGAATCTCAGGAGTTTTCCTTAGAGTGCAGACACTGCAGTAAAGCAGGAGGGTTGGAAAGTTTGGGAGAGTATGAAAATATTCTTTCCTTAGAGAAAAATGATCCGAATCAATCATTTGCTTTGTATCGATGGGGAAAGAGGGCTTTTCCTTAGCAGAGGGGACGCTTGGGGCTCAAAGCTCTGTGTGAGACTGGCTGCACATGTCATCTGTGGGGAGGATTTCTGGGCCATGAGTTCAGGGGGCTGCAGCCAACCCAATGCCGAGTGAATTGAGATACCTGAGGAAGAGCAGGTGTGATTAAAGCTACTTGTTAAAGGACCTTCTCAGGGTCCATAGGATAAGACATTCTTGCCACAGGAGAACTTCCTCCTGCCTTTTCTTTTATGTACATAATACCACTAGCCTGTCAGGAGAAGCCTAACAACCCAAGTTCTGAACTTTCCAGTCCTTTCCATTCACAACCTTATCTAGAAAATATCAACAATATCCATAGACTCAAAAGTACCTGACCAGGTTTGGATGATTATGGCAATTTTCCTTGCCAGTCTAGATGAAGACATGGGCAACTCCATTGATTGCAGAGAAAAGGGCCATTCTGGTGGCTGTGGCATACCCAGACTAAGCGACTGTCCAGAAGCTAATTCAAGGGCAGCACAGAGACAGAGACGGCTTGGGTATATTCATGACATCATTTGCTTCTTTGTTGCCGACACATCATTTTTCAACCAGCAGCTCAGGGCTGCAGACCTCTAAATAAGATAATTTACCTGGCAAAGCACAGACTGTGCCTTGCTAATTCAGCTACACTCTATCAATTGTGCTCCGAGAGACTAATGCACTGTATGCCTTTGCAAAGTGGGCACAGAATGGGGAGTCCAGAAATTCAAGTCCACCCTACTCCTGGCCTTACTGTGAGCCCTGGGGAAAGTCCCTTGGGCCCTCCAGCTTGTTGCTGCTTTTATGAGAGGGAGATAATAGTGCTTTACATCCTACCTTTGAGTATGAGGATCAAGTGAGATTGCATGTTGAATCTTGCCTCAGAGTGACAGCATACGGAGAGGGAAAAAGAGTCTTCTTTCTGATTTTGATTCCAAGAGGGAAACAGAAAAAGATGAATCATGGGCAAAGACTTGGAAGAAAACAGGCAGGTAAAATGGAGTGTCCCTGCTCTCCAGAATAGGTGGAGAGTCCCTCAGCTGGGAGTGGGGCTTGCAGGAAAGCCATGTGAGCTTGCTCACCTGGGCCCAGGTAGCGAAACACTCAGGACTTTGTAGGATCCAGCAGCTGAGGGGACCTGAGAAATGCAGCTGTTAAAGGAAGTGAAGAAATCGGTCTGTCTTCCTTGGCTGAGTTTGGGGCCTTGTTGCCTTCTCCTAACATGTGGAGAGCTGCCGTGATGACAGAGGGGTTGTCTTGGCAGAGGTTCATCTGGACACTCTCAGCTGAGTATCTATTTTTTCTAATTCCATTCCAACTCAAAAACAAAACCCTTTCACACCTGCTCTACTCCTGAAACCATGGAGGGCCTTTCACAGTTATAGTTGAGACTCGGCCCCTAGATGCTTCCTGTCTGGCTGGAGAGGAAAGGCACACAGACAGCCCTGCCATTGTTGTTCAGTCACGTCTGACTCTTTGCGACACCACGGACTGCAGCACACCAGGCTTCCCCGTCCTTCACCATCTCCCAGAGCTTGCTCAACCTCAGGTCCATCGAGTCAGTGGTGCCACCTAAGTTGTCCCTTTCTCCTCCTGCCCTCAGTCTTTCCTGGCATCAGGTCTTTTCTAATGAGTCGGTTCTTTGTATCAGGTGGCCAAAGTATTGGAGCGTCAGCCTCAGCATTAGTTCTTCCAATGAATGTTCAGGGTTGATTTCCTTTAGGATGGACTGGTTTGATCTCCTTGCTGTCCAAGGGGCTCTCCAGAGGCTCTCCAGCACCCCAGTTCAAAAGCACTCTCATTCTCTGCCTGCTAATAACTAGTCAGTGTCCTTTATGGGGCAACAGCAAGGGGTGTGGGAGACTCATAGATGAGGAGAAAATGGCGACAAAACTGTGAATGAGAAGCCAGTTTCCGCGTGAAGGCTCTTCTTGTTGTAAAGGCGTGTCATGTTCAAACCCTTGCCACGTCCATCACTTAGGCACTGAAAACATAAGCAGCTGAAGTTTTGACATAGTCCTTTTATTTAAACATTGTTAGTTAAAACTTGAGTCAAAGAATTAAGACTTTGATCCTAGAGACCTTAAATAGGAGTCTTGTTATTTCTATGCACTAGGCAGCTCCGTTATCCACATCTGATGCGGCTTTAAATTGAAGAGAACTCTGTGAACAAGGAAGGAAAATTTCAGAATGCTGGCACTTTTTTTCCGCTGTGGAACTCTGGTGCTCAGACCCTGCAATGCTCCACGCATTTCCCAGGAGCATCACTCTTACCATCCTTTCAGCTTCACACGGTCTTCTTCCCAGGCCCTCGGCACTCACAACCTCAGACCACCCCTCCCAGTGACTCTCACCACAGACCCCTGGTTGGTCTTTTTGGTTGCACTGATCAGTGCACCAAAATATTTGCTCCTTATGTGTTTATGTCTTTCCTCCACCAGCATGTAAATTCCAAGAGGGCAGAGATCGACAGGATAGGCCTGTCTACTCTTTATTGCTTAATCACAGGAAGTTTAATAAAGGCTTACTTGGTCTTTGTTAGAGGAAGAGTTCTCAATTAAATGACCAAAAGTTTAACCTGCATCATAAAAACAATAAGGCATGGACCTCAGTCAATTTCCAGACTTGAGTCAGGTTATAGACCCAGAACCCCTTGAATGAAGGGGAGACCCTAGTACATGGCTAGAAGTTTATGCTGTTCATCTTTCCCCCAGCCTTCTTCCAAAGGACCTGTGCCTTTTACCAGAATAACTGCATGAGAGAAAAGGAAATAATCGACTTTTCCGAGCTTACTAGGCACTGGCTCTGAACTGACATTAATTCCAGGAGACCCAAAATGTCACTATGGTTCACCACTCAGAGTTAGGACTTACAAAGGTCAGGTGTTCAATGGAGTTTGATCTCAGATCCAGCTCACAGTGAGTCCAGGAGGTCCCTGAATCCATCCTGTGGTCACTTCCCAGTTCCAGAATACGTAATTGGAATGGACAGAGCAACTGATAGGATCTCCACATTGGTATGGTTACTGGGTCTTTCAGAGGAGGAAGCAAACTTCTGGGTCACAGTCCAAACCCCTCATTTCACAGGTTAAGGTTCACTGATGGAACCAGGAGTGACACAGCCAGGACTTAAGTTGCAGTGAAGTCCTTTTGAACTAGCCACTCTGTTAACAGGCAAACTGTGCATTCTGAATCCAAGGTGAAGATGCCTTTGTGTTGATTTCATTGCAAGTGCCACAGGCTTCCTCTTGCCCTATCTTATTTTGTTTCTGAGGCATCATTAGCAGGACTGTGTTATACTCCTGTTCTGCATATAAAGGAGCCTGATGGCTGGGTTTGTGATAGATGTGCTTTCCTCTATTCACCACACTAAGTCATGAGTGTGTTTTCTTAGAAACATAAATGTGTCCAGGTGCCAAATTCTGTGTGACTTTACATGTTTATTCAGCACAAGGCACACTCTTCCTGCCAGAGACAGCAGTGTTTTATGGGAAGGAGAAGTAGGGCATCAGCAATTATTCATCTGTCTCTCAGTTTCCTAAGTGAATCTCACATCAGGGAACAGACATTTCCCTCTCCTGTTTCGTTATAGAAAATTAGAAAGATGGGAAATGGAGTTGACACCATTGATTCATTTTCATTTGCCCAGAATTAAATTATTTGTTTCCAGTCACTGTTAATTATGAGAATGGGAATGCTTCAGATGCCGGGCAATGTCAGAGTTGGGAGTGTCTCGCTGAAGGCCTGGCACTGCTAAGTGTAAAGGTCAGGAGAAAACGACACCAGCAACAGAGATTAAAGTGAAATTTCAGTGTCTGTGCATGGTAGGAGAATGACTGGCCATTTCTTCATCTGCAAATGGAGCCTCATAAATGCATCCTTCATAGCTAAAGAGTATCCATCCATTCACTGATATCAATCCATTGTTGTAAAGGTACAATAACCAGAATACCTTGACTTGCTAGAAATGATCACCACTAACTGAAATTCTTCAAACTATGGAGAACCTCATTTATGTTCAGAACATTTCTAAAATAACTGAGTATGCATAAATATCCTGCCTTTTGAAATTAGAACACTGAGGCACGGATAGATTTTCTTCCATGTGTTCAGTAGACTCCCAGGTCTTCTGAGTTTTAGTCTAATTCCAAACTGTAAGGTTATACCTCCTGCATTGGAAAATGCAGAACTGTTTAAAATTTTTCAACTTTTAAACATGTTTTATCAAATACCTATATAGGGGTTGCCCTATTGAGAGATGCTGTGTTAAGTACTTTATAAATGTTGATTCATTAAAGCCTCATGGTGACCCTATGAGGAAGATAATATTTATGCTACCCATTTTATAGATGAGAAAGATGAGACACAGAGAGGCTAATGGTAAAATCATACCCCAGCAGTCTGGCTCCATGCTTGTAATCACCAGGCCCGTGTTGCCTCAGACTCATTGAGAAATGTCTGTGATTTCATACCGCACAATGTCTGATACATGACAGACACCAAATAAACATTTTGAACAGATCAGTTCAAGATTTCTGACCCAAAGAATTGGAATGGAAAGACTGTTTCCAATATGGAAGATGAGGCAACAGACTACATTATCTTTAATCCAAAAATAATTGCAAACCCAAGTTTTAAACAGTGAGTCAGTGTTTTCCCTAGGCCTGTGCAGTCCAGCAGACCATATGTAGCCACCAAGCCTATGAAATGTGGCCAAATCTAGATGTGCTGTAAGGTATAAAATACATACATAGCACTGGATTCCAAAGCCTTAATACATGCAAAAGAGTATAAAATATCTCATTAATAATTTTTATATTGAGTACATGTTAAAATTATAGTATTTGGATACATTGGGTTAAATGAATATTTATTAAAAGTAACTGCAGCCTTGTTTAATATCTTTTCTAGAAAATTCAAAATTTTATACATACTTCACATGGTATTTCTGTTGGAAAGCACTGTCTTAAACAATGCCTTTTATGAGAATTACCAACAACAGTGGACCATTCAGACACACTTTATTTCCCTGTATACCTTTTGCAAAAGAACTATAGATTCCAAGGGAGAAAGAAGTAACAGAGGAAAAGTTCTCCCAAAGTCATAACGTATAATTATGAAAAATTAGCCACATGCACTTTTAAGAACTGAGTCTGTGAGCTCCTTGAGGGTAGGGATATGTATTCTTCGTACCTGTCCCTCCAGCAACAGGTGATGTGCTTGGCCCAGACCTTGGCTGGGTGAGGGGCTGGATGGTGGAGGGGATGATGGATGGATTGGTAAATGGCAGGTGAGTGGGAGACCGAGGAGAAATGGGTGATTAGGTATATACAGCAAGTGACCGGAAAAGTCTGCATGTCTTTTTTCATCACTTCTTACAGATCATCCTAACGGTCATCACCATCTTTATTCATGGCATCATTTAGGTGCTGTGGGACTGCGTGCTTCCAGCTGTTTCAATAGTGAGATGATTTTTTTTCCAAGACAGCATGAGGATTCTGGTCTCTGAATACACCTTCTCCCTCCATGGCAGCAGGTCTGCTGCTGTGGATATGCAGATCTGTTGAGGTTTGAGGGGCTTTGCGTGCATGCGGCATTGCTAAGTTGCTTCAGTCATGTCCAACTCTGTAGCCTGCCAGGCTTCTCTGTCCATGGGATTCTCCAGGCAAGAATACTGGAGTGGGTTGCCATGCCCTTCTCCAGGGGATTTTCCCGACTCAGGCATTGAACCAGCATCTCCCGAATTGGTAGGCAGATTCTTTAACACTAGCTGCTGCCTGCAGTTCTGTTTAGGTTTGACAGGCTTAGGGCACCAATATGATTGCAAACAAGGGCTAGAGGAGTTGAAATTATATTTTCTTAGAAACACAACTTTTACTCAGATTATGTGTTTGCATCTCCATATTCTCAAAATAGTCAGTTTTAAGCTGTGGCTTTGCAGATGGGAAGACTAAAGCCACCCTAGCCCCCCACGCTTTAGCACCAAAGCTGGGCATGAGGAATCCTTATTCCTAATTTGATGATTGGTTTTGTTACCAGGAAACATTCTTTTCCTGTCTCTATCTTGATTACTCACAGTAGACATATGCCTTCTGATCAATACAGCAATCTCATTTTCTGTGCCAGCCTAGCCTGTCCAGAGATTTTAGATCTGTGTTCCTTCATCTAAGCCTCTGAGCAGCCTCCCCTGTGATGCTCTGTTACTTTCATGAAAAGAGAGCCCATCTTTGGAGTCGCTGCTTTAGTTGTTTACTTCTGGGTCCAGCTGGAAACACAGTGAATTGGTTCTGAATTGCTGGCCGACTTGCCTGGAAGTTTAGTGTCTTTGTTTTTTTTTGGTTGCTGATTCTGAGCGAGGATTAAAAGGATATTTTCCATGCAAATTATTTGTGATTGTGATTCCTGGCATAGACTACAGCATTCATTAGTCATTTTTATAAACCCATAATACTTGTTGTAATAAAGCCATCAGAGTCAGCTCTTGGTGGATTTTGGCACCTGCTTACTATCTGTATGGAACACATGACTTTACAATGCTTATTCAACTTCCTGCTTAATTACATTCTCATGTAATACCTCATTTCCCAGTGGAAAGGGGAGTTTGAGGAACGGCACTGGCTGGCAATCACAGGGTGAAGAAAGAAAGAATAAAATTACTCATTGTTATCAATACGTGCTCACTGAAGCATTAAAGCAAAACAGAATTATTCAATTCCTTTCAGGACAGGTAGTCATCATTCTATAATTTCTCCCCTGAACATCATACTTCAGCCATTTTTCGTATAACTGGCCCTTTTGTGTATAACCTCCTCCTTTCACCATAGAAACATCCTCCTCATCTTCTCAATAGCCAGCATACAGCCGAGTGACAAGGTACAGAGACAGACGTAATCCACCATGAAGGTGTCATCGAGGCTGGAGAGACGCGAGGTGTGGCTGTGAAATGTGCAGACTTAAATCAGTCAGGCTTCCCAGTTTTTCAGGGAGGTTTGTGGAGACAGGAATGTTTGGCCTTCTCCTTCTCCCCCACTTTGCTAAACTCATTCAATTTACATGTCTCATGTTTCCAACACAGAAATTCTGTCTGTAAAGCTGACACAAGTCTTTGCCTTGTACCATATCTCATTTGTGAATTTGTCTTAGTTTACTGAGGAAAATATGTTGTGTGACATTTACTTGATGCCAAATGTTGAGTATCGGAGGAGGCAATGACACCCCACTCGAGCACTCTTGCCTGGAAAATCCCATGGATGGAGGAGTCTGGTGGGCTGCAGTCCATGGGGTTGCTAAGAGTCGGGCACAACTGAGCGACTTCACTTTCACTTTTCACTTTCATTCATTGGAGAAGGAAATGGCACCCCCACTCCAGTGTTCTTGCCTGGAGAACCCCAGGGACAGGGAGCCTGGTGGGCTGCCGTCTATGGGGTCACACAGAGTCGAACACGACTGAAGTGACTTAGCAGCAGCAGCAGCAATGTTGAGTATTGCGAAAAGTATTGCAGAGCTTTTGAGGGGCATGTTATGTGTCTTCCCACACTTGAGTGCACACACACATGCAATGAGGTACTGGAGGGGTCCCAAGTTATTCTAGTGATGTGTTTTAATACAGATTTTTTTTTTACTTTCCTTATATTTCTGTAATTAAAGTTGTAAACACCTAACATTAATAGTACTCAGGGAAAATAGCTCCAACTCTGAAATTCCACATGTCAACATTCTGTTTCATCAGTGTCAATTCAATTATTTTGAATCTGGCTAATCTTCCACCCATAATAGAGTGTGCATTTCAAATATTATCCCCTCTGTGCCTCCCACTACCATGGACAATGAAGATATGGTCCTTGATGGGAGCTAATAAAATAGACTTAATATCCTATGGTGAGAAAAATTCTTTATAAACTACCCTGATCTCACTGTTGCATTTGTGTAAATATTCTGTCAAAAATGAAATGGTGAGCATGTTTCAACAGTAGCTAACTGATCAGTAGATAATGAACAATGAAGAGGTCTCCCTGTTAACTGTATTTAGACATTTACTGCCTATCTGCTGTGTAAAAGATAACCATGGTATGCCTTATATCCTGGCTGTTTAAAGTGTCATATTTCCTCTATTACATCCCCATGGCAAGAGTTTCTCAACCTCAGCACCACTGATATTGGCAGCTGGATAAGTCTTTGTTGTGAGGGCTGCTGAATATGACAGGGTTTTTAGCAGCATGCCTGGACTCTGCCCACAATGTGCCAGGGGCAACCCCTGGGCTGTGATAACTAAAAATATCTCCAAACATTGTCAAATGTCTGCTGGGAGAGGAGCACAAAATCAACCCTATTTAGTAACCATAGAGAATTTGAGAAACTTCATTCAGATATGTTTCTCCCTTCAAGTGTTCTCAGAAATTGTATCTTAGTACAATAAAACAAATAAGGAGATATATTAGCCCCTCATACAAAACAGTGAGGTAGAATAGTAATAGGGAGCTTTTAAAATAAGATTTGGTGGTGGAGGGTGACGACTAAGACATAGAGTAATTCACAGACTCTTTGGGGCCCTGCCGCTGTCAGAACTGCCATGCCAGCCCCCGCCCCCAGCTTCCGGTCATGTTGGCCCAGGACATAAGGTGTATGTTTCCACTCACTGGAGATGTTAGGCCGTCACAGCAGCTTACTCCTCCCCTCCATCATCAGAGAGTCTTGGGGCAATTCGTTTCTTCCGAGTAAACACTTAGTGCATGCCCAGTAGGCCAAGTAAGGGGGATTCAAAGATGAATATGTTATAGTCTTCACCTTCCAAGAGCCTTTGGTCTAGTGTAAACATGTAAGCACTCTGCTCGGCTATGAAACACCAGGAACAGTTAATATTACAGCACACTGCAATGTACCGTAATGTGTTTTCTCTGCTTGAAGGATATCACCATATGATGAGGAGTTAATGTTTTTCCCAAAACAGATGATCAGCTCACAATAAGAAATGTGAATGCTTGGATTGTTTTTTAGGTCTCTGAGTCTGAAGGACTTTGCAAGGGATTTAAATAGATTTCTCCCTCCTTCTTCAGACTCAGCCCTTGATTTTAGAATTCCTTGCAGTCTGCTTTACAAACATTGAGAGACATCCATGCAAAAAAATTCAAAAAGCAAAAAAAAAAAACTTGAAAAAGAGGCTTTGAATTAAAATCAGAAGGATTGTTTAAAAGCCCCTAAAGTTGGCGTTCTTTTATGCAACAGTGATAAAACTAACAGGCAAGTCTCCCACTTGCATTGGTAGCCACCTGGAATACATTCATCTTGGTTCAGAGCAACCTACCATCTCCTGACACACAGCTGTGCCTTCCTGAAGTGTGAGTTGCCCCTCATACATACGGAGTGTCCAGAATCCCGGTGAAACATTAATTAGGATGTTACAAATCAGTAAACACTGAGGCTCTTCCTTTGCATTGAAAAGTGAAGACACAGATTAGGGGCCTGGGACTTTATGGTACAGAGAAACAGATTCCTCACATCAAATGACAAAAGGAACAGCGTTAAATGATTTATGACAGATGTTTTATTTCCCATTAAAATTGTGTGTTGTAATGGAACCATTTCAAATCTGTTTGAAACATTATTGAATTTTTAAATTCAGCTATGGAAGCCAGGCAGAGAACTGTGTGAGTTTCTGTGGTGTGGTTTATAGCCAGCTCTGACTGGTCGTCATATACATCGGTTTCTTGTTTGGGGGTCTGGTTGATGGACTTAGTGCTGGCTGGCTACCCTTGATGTGATGTTGCCGAGTTACCATGTGCTATGTCTGAAATCACATGGAATCACACTCACAGAGATTTTAGGTAGAATATAATATTCCTCATAGCCCAGAGGAACAGATATAGATGCTTTAAGTTAGTGATCTTTAAACTCTTTGAACAGTAGGTCTTACCAAGAGCACACATATATAAGTGTATGTGTATAGTTACGAGCTTCCCCAGTAGCTCAGCAGTAAAGAATCTGCCTGAAATGCAGGAGCTGCAGGAGATATAGATTCAGTCCCTGGCTTGGGAAGATCCCCTGAAAGAGGGCAAGGCAGTCCACTCCATTATTCTTGCCTGGAGAATCCCATGGATTCTAGGAACCTAGTGGGCTGTAGCAGAGAAGGCAATGGCATCCCACTCCAGTACTCTTGCCTGGAAACTCCCATGGACGGAGGAGCCTGGTGGGCTGCAGTCCGTGGGGTCGCTGAGTCAGACACGACTGAGCGACTTCACTTTCACTTTTCACTTTCATGCATTGGAGAAGGAAATGGCAATGCGCTCCAGTGTTCTTGCCTGGAGAATCCCAGGGATGGCGGAGACCAATGGGTTGCCGTCTGTGGGGTCACACAGAGTCGGACACGACTGAAGTGACTTAGCAGCAGCAGCAGCAGTGGGCTATAGTCCTTAGGGTTGCAAAGAATCAGACACAACTGAAGCAACTTAACACACATGCATATATATAGATATATATTGAATATGTATTTATACTCACACATATACACATATGAATATATATTACTATAAATGTTTATTGTGAATGAAATGCATGAAATGATACTTATTACTTGAATGTCACTCAAATATTTCATGTCTATTTCAATTTTTAAAATGCTGTTTACATTTGCTAAATTAGTTTTGTAGCCTATGGATTGAAAAACACTATTCTAGGTGGTCTGCACATATCCAGCTGCAGATGACTACCACATTACTGTAAACAGGGGCAGACTCATGAAATGGTGCCGTACGTACCAGCTGGTGCAGAGTGACATTAGCAACTCCGTGGTTGATTAGGTACATCTGCTGCAGATGTGGCCTTTCTCTTAATTGCATTTGCTAAGATCACTG
This sequence comes from Nanger dama, assembly GCA_917880005.1. Taxonomy (NCBI): domain Eukaryota; kingdom Metazoa; phylum Chordata; class Mammalia; order Artiodactyla; family Bovidae; genus Nanger; species Nanger dama. The sequence continues at coordinate 7,621,721 of CAKJTW010000036.1, forward strand.
TCAGTATTTCTTTACCATATTAAAGGCACTCAGGAAATCAGTTATTGCTAAATGGATAAATACAAGTGTCATTCCTTGACATCAGATTTACTTGAAATGTCAATAGCAATTTTCCTTACAGAAATATGAACATAAAGGAATCAGTACATATTTGAAAAACTGTATCACTAGATGTTGTCTTTACAACTTGCTTATATGTTGAGGGCTTCCCTGATAACTCAGTTGGTGAATCTGCCTGCAATGCAGGAGACCCCAGTTCAATTCCTGGGTCAGAAAGATCCCTGGAGAAGGGATAGGCTACCCACTCCAGTATTCTTGGGCTTCCCTTGTGGCTCAGCTGGTAAAGAATCTGCCTGCAATGTGGGAGACCTGGGTTCGATCCCTGGGTTGGGAAGATCCCCTGGAGAAGGGAAAGGCTACTCACTCCAGTATTCTGGCCTGGAGAATTCCATGGACTGTATAGCACGTGGGGTTGCAAAGAGCCAGACACGACTGAGTGACTTTCACTTTCACTATATTGTGGCACACTTAAAAAAATAATTATGTTAAGAATTCACATACTGTTTAGAATGATAGTAATTATTTCCCATACTACCTTACTTTCTTAAACAGTGTCTTAAAATTTGTGGGGTCAGGGCCAAGTTGACCTTCTGATGAGTTCTATGGCCCATCTCCCTAGAATGAACAAAATTTTGATTCCATAGACCCTCATTTGAGAACCTTAACCTGAGAAGAGGTCACTGTTCACACCCTCTATCCAGAGATCAGTGTCTCTTAAAATCACCTTGACTGGAAGGAAGCATTGCATTGTTGGTATCTAAACCAGCAGCTCTTTATGTGATTGTCCCAGTGCCCCTTTCACATGCACTCCTTCAGCAGTACCTGCTGGATCAGGACCAGAGCCTGTCTAGGCAGCACTCCTGTGTTAACATATCCCTCAGACAGGGCTGTAGGACCAACACTGTGGAGTGGTATCAGTTGCAGTCAGCCCTCGAGAGGTGTTTGAATATCTTTCCAAAGTCCCCATGTCATGTACAAGACATTATCATTTTATATTATATATATATATATATATATTATATATATATATATATATAAATGTGTTAAAGTATTTCCTAGATCATACCAAAATTGTACTTTTTGATAAACGTGGTATAGAACATCAACAAGAAATAGAAAGTCCGTGGAGATCTTAAGCTAAGCGCTCTATATAAAGCACATGAGTAGGGCACCACTCTCACCTTTTGGTAACATAGTTTAATTGCAGGTTCAAGTTTGGGGAGGATAATAAACCTATTTTGAACATGCTGTGTGCTTATTTGCTCAGTCGGGTCCGACTCTATGGACTGTAGCCTCCAAGACTGGACTCATGGACTGTATCCGCCAAGTTCTTTTGTCCATGGGGATTCTCTAGGCAAGAATACTGTAGTGGGTTGCCATGCCCCACTCCAGGAGATCTTCCTAACACAGGGATTGAACCCTGCTCTTCCGCATTGCCGGTGGGTTCTTTACCGTCTGAGCCACTATTAAAGTTACTAAGTTGTAGAAAATGCACCTTCCTTGATATGCTGGAAAAGAGAGCGTGTGCTAATAGAGCTTGCTTTAGCTCTGCCCTTCGTGTTTCACACTGGCTGTACGAGCCCTGGGATCACATACCGTCCCTAACTCTTGGCAGGATTGGAGGAGCCATCCCCACTGTGTTCTCCTACTTTGCGGAAGTGCTGGCCCGAGAGAAGCGGGGTGAGCATCTGAGCTGGCTCTGCATGTTCTGGATGATCGGTGGCATCTACGCCTCGGCCATGGCCTGGGCCATCATCCCGCACTACGGTAAGAGGCCGGCCTTGCCCCAGCCGGGCGGTCCCCTTGTTTTGTTTCAGCTTCTGTTTCCACCCGTTTCCTCTGTTATCAATGCTGCTTTGAGAACAGTGCCATCATCATGTCTCTCCCTTTGTGATGTCTAGGATCCACATCCCCAACCCCTTATAGATCTGTATAAGGTAGGATTGTGCCAGCGATCCTTTGGGAAGACTTTTCATTTTGCTGTTTCCAATGTCTCCACTTTTCTTCGTTTGTGCTGTCAACATGGGGTCTCGAGTAAGTGAAAAGTGGAGGTGAAAGGATGCACACATCATAGCCCATAAGGCAGCTTGACTTACAGTTGGGCTCCTCACGCGTGTGAGACACTACGAGTACTCTGACTCATCTCCTCTTGGCTTAGCCCACGGCTCAGCCCATGGCAGCCTCGCCTCTTCCAGAAGCTTGGAACTGGGATGGGAGCAGGGAGAGCCCCGTCTCCTTAAGGACCATCGGTTTGCAGAGCTTCAGAGGTGACTTTACAGCCCTCCACGGCTCCCCTCCTCAGCCTCCCCTGAGCATTCACTGTTCTGCCACCTCAGGACACCTGAAGGTTTCGTGTTTCTGAGCAGTGCTCACGCCGTCAGAAGCCACAGCTCCCAGCTGCTTCACCCATAAACCATAACATGCTAGGACAGGTTAACAGAATCTAGGAATTGAATTTGATATAGAAAGAGAGGGAAAAGTACCTGTTCTGGCTATATTTATGTGTGTATGAGTGTGTGTGCATGTGTGTGTATGAGTGTGCGTGCATGTGTGTGTATGAGTGTGTAAGCTGACAAAGCATGAATACTGGATATATTTAAACCACCATGGCTTCAAAACCTCACTCTTTGTTCTATCTGAAATCTCAAAAATTAGATTTCAAAAATTTACTATTTGCTCATTTTCTATTTTTCTACCTTTTTTTAAAAAAAAAAAGAGCAGAGCAACTTTTCATTATAAAACATGGTTCTGTTAGGAAACAAATTTAAGTGAATTCAACTAATTGCTAAAATCAAAGACAAGATGGATTTCAAGGTTCAGATGCATTGTGATTTGTTTTCCATATTGAGCTTTAAAATTCATGTTGTCACACCCATCCTTGTAATAAACCCGGAAAGTTATATGCAAACCAAAGCTTTATTTAACAACACACTAACCGAAAAAAAAAGAACACCCACAAGACTTAGGAAATTAGTTACTGGTCCCAAAGAGAACTTTTCTTTGTCAAACATTTTAGCGTGATAGGTTTCTCATTTTTAGACTCTTTGGTCACTTTTGGGCCAGTGACACCCTCATTCAGGCCATTACTCATATCCACCATGAGGCTTGTCTGCTCATATCTATCATGAGGCTTGCCTTCTGCCACCATCTGAGGGATTAAGGAGATTCTCCTCCTTCATCTGGGTCCTAAGGACCCGAGCCATGCTCAGAACTTCCCCTGTGTGGCAGCATCTAACACCCACCCCACTCAGCTTGCTATTCCAAATGGAAAAGTCACTTAGCTACCACATAAGGAATTGTTTCTTAGGAAATACGTATCAGGAGACAAAAAGGAGATGAAGGACCTGGGCAGAGTCCAGCTGTACCCAGCCATGCTCCCAGAACCGCCGTTAAATCATATTCAGCCTTTGTGCAAATTGAAATAAGCTGGCGGGTCTGGGTGGCCCCCAGCTGCAGCTTTACTGGCAGTGTCTGCCAGGGACTCGTGCAGAGCGCAGCCTGGCACCTGGGCCTCTTCTGAGGCCAGGGTGCTCTGCGTCTCAGCCTCTGGTGGCGGCACAGCCCCTTAAATGCCGGCTTCACTGACTCCCCCCCCACCTACCACCCCGGGCCGCTGCTTCCAGTCCTCCTCTTCCCACCACACCTCACCCTCAGAACGCCTCCTGCTGGACCCCCTCAGCTCATAGCTCAGGCTGGTCTCTGTCATCTGTGTGTATTTACTGGGCCTGGACATGACTGCTTTTGGTTTTGATTTTGTTTCCTCACTTCCTCACTCCAGATTCCTGCCTTTCACACATTCCTGCCCTTGACCTTGAATAGCCCTTGGAGGGCTCCAGGTTTTGCCTCAACTGTCCGTGGCTGAACTATGAAAAATGAACATGATCCCCACCTTTTCCTTCCGCAAGCACACATAAAATGTTTTTATTTAGAGGAAAAAAGTCCCCTGAGATCATATGTAGCTAGAAAGAGGGAGGTTGTGAACCATAAACAATGCTTGAAAAGTTACAAAGACAATCACAATACAGCAGAATCAAATGGATCTGAGGCCACCATTACTTTCTGTATTCAAGGAGCCAATAATGACCTGGTTAAGAAATTAGTAACAAAAATTGAAACCTTATGCCCATGTTTTACTGAAGGTTTTCCATGGCCAGAGGTGTGTCCAAAAAGAGGAAAAGAAAAACCCAGCCAATTACTTATGTTAATCCTGGATCTGTGTTAGAATCAACAGGGGAGAGTTTTTATTTTATTTTTTATTTTTTTAATACTTTATTCTACGTTACAATACTGTGTTTGTTTTGCCATACATTGACATGAATCAGCCACAGGTGTACACGATCTCCCAATGCCGAAGCCCCCTCCCACCTCCCACCCCATATCATCTCCCTGGATCATCCCGTGCACCAGCCCCAAGCATCCTGTATCCTGTATTGAACATAGACTGGTACTTCATTTCTTATATGATAGTATACATGTTTCAATGCCATTCAGGGGAGAGTTTTTAAAATACCTTTGCTGAGTTCATTTTATACTCTTGCAGCTTGAAGAGTTTTAATTTTTTTTTTTTTTCAAAATAAAAGAGTAAAATTTTAAAAGTCCCATGCTGAAGCTTCTGGGGGTGATGATGTTCTGTCTCTTGATGGGGATGGGTTTTAAGAGCACGTGTGTGCTCAGTCACTCAGTTAAGTCCTACTCTTTGCAACCCCATGGCCTGCAGCCCTCCAGGCTCCTCTGTCTGTGGGATTGTCCAGGCAGCAGTGCTGGGGCGAGTTGCTGTTTCCTCCTCCAGGGGATCTTCCTGACCCGGAGACCAAACCCACATCTCCCACATTGGCAGGCGGATTCGTTATCATATGAACCAGCTGGGAAGCCCAGGTTTCAGGATTTATTCATAAAAATCCATTAAGCTGGGTGCTCTAGATTTGTGCATGTCATTATATGGTGGTTATACTTCTTCATAAGCACTTTTTAATGGAAGTTACCACTTTCTCCATGCACTGAAAATACCCATGCTTGGATCCTACCCCAAATCAACTGAGTCAGATTCTCTGGGACGGGGACTCAGCATATATCCTTTTTAACAAGCCCAGGTGGTTCTCACATGCAGTCAGGTTTGAGGTTTGTCAGCCCTGTACCTCTCTCGGTGGGTGATGCCAGAGCCCCTGGGACTGCCTCGTGTGTATATAGGGCAGCTGTGAATTGGAACAAAGAGTGAGCCTGACCTGTGTGCTTGACTTACTCAGTTGGTGTTGGAGTTTTAATATTGTTGGTTTCATCCAGGCAAAAGGACTTTTTCATACATCTGGTTCAGAATCACACTTTAAAGGTAACTTTAACATGTGTCTTTCTGATGACACATCTTTTTGCTTTACTTAAAAATGACTAAGGATTAAAAGTCCATCCACATTCCCTACAGCCTCTGAGAAAATAAGAAGCTTTCTGTTTTTCCTCTGAAATTCTGCAAGGTATAAATGGTGCCATGGCCCACAGAAATAACAGGGGCATAGGGGTCCTTGCCCCTGCATCCTCTTTCATCTGGGGGACCTCTGGCCACTGCTACCTGTACAGTGGATTGAATTTTCCCCTGGCAGGGAAGGCAGTCGGGGCAGAATAAAGTGACCCAGAGCCAGGTACTGGCCCTTCCCACACTGGTAATAAAATTTGCTCTGAAGGAAAGAAATTCGTAATTGGCATCACATGGCAAGATTGTCAAGGGATAAAGGATACATATAGTCATGGGGGAACGCAGTCAGGCTTGTATCTCTGGACGTCACCTTTCTGCATTTGTAGCGGAGCAGTCCGTGCACAAGACCCAAGCCCAATGCCATGAGACCTGAATTCTGACTCCCGACAAGCTTCTGATGCAAAGTCGACCTTGAGCTGGTCACTCAGGATGCTGAAACTTGGAGGGACTCTTAGGAAGTTAGACACAACCTCCAGGTACCAAGGTAGGCAAGTTGAGATATAGGCTGTGCCAGGCGTTGCTCACAGACCTCAGATCCACCTGACCTGCAGCCGAGGCCGAGTTTCCGTACCAGCATCAGATGACAATGTACTGTGTGTTCCCCGGAGACAGACGGTTGCCAGCACCTGAAGGTTCTGAGGAGATGTTAGGAGGCAGGATACAGGATGTCATCGCTCCAGGCAGCTTTCCTGCCACCATCTCCCTGGGACCAGCTCCTTCCAGCCAGGAGCTTCAGGACTTTCTCAACCTATGGCAAAGAGCAGTCCCCATAAAGCTAGGGAGAGGGGAGAAGACCCTGCCCAGAAGGAAATGCCCTGGCCTCAAAGCTCAGGTGCCCGCAGCAGCTGAGAGCAGATGTTAGAAAGTATGGTTCCTCTTGACCCACACCCCTTTTCAAACCTGACTTCTGACCACAGTGGATACTGGCTTCCGATTCACAAAAGAACAAGCACAACGGTGTTTGAGAGCAGATGGCAAAGATGCAAAGGTTGTCATGCAGCCTTTCTCTCCTCCCCCACACCCGCTCTGAATTAGGACATATCAGCATTAAATGCAAGCCCCAGTGCCTTAAGGAGAAAATGGGACCGGGAGCTGAATCCTAGGTCCTTTCCCTCCTTGGCTGAGAGCTTTCATTGCGTCCCAGGCTTTGGAGTCATCGCAGGGTTGCTGAGCTTTCCGCTCCATTAACCTCTCTGTCGTCATTTTCTTTTAAATTCGCAGGCGTGTCAGATGAGGTGCTATCCCCTGCCCAGATGCCTGACAGTGCACAGCAAGGGATTCAGTTAGCTAAGTGAGAAGGCTATCGGTTCAGCACGATGCGGCTCAGCTCTTAAAGCGTACAGGCTGTGCTCAGCACTGGAGCATCTCTACCCCCCCCCAATGCCAGCCCTTCGCTGCAGACCTCAGGGACCACGCTGGGGACGCCCACAAAGCCCAAACCCCACGCAGCCCTCCCCTTCCAGCTATAGTGTGCTGTCTGGGCTTAAAAACACACACAGTCCTGAGGTGGTCTGAATTATCAAGATGTCTTCTACTTCCTTTAGTTACAAGAAGCGTGAAGCTGATGCATTTCTTCTCCCGAGTGGTGAAACTGGGATGAAGGTAGGAGGGGATAGTCTAATAGCTGTCTGGTTGATAAAGGAAACAGAGAAGGCCATGTACATTTTGTGCACTGCAGCCAACAGCAAGAGACAACAGTGAAAGCTGATTATTGAGTCTTAGCCCCGCTGCTTCTAGATGTGTGAGCTTTGTCAAGCTTTTCAGTCCCCCAGTCCCATTTCCTAAGTCAGCATTTCGGGCTTCCGTGAAATGGTCATGTTAGGACATCTAGTTCATAACTGTGCTCGAAAGTGGTAGCTGTTATTGCTGTCAGGTTCATATCCTATATGGGAAACATGGACTTTGTCAGCACAGCCCAGTGTGAGCTCAGAGTTACAGGAAAGAGGGAAAATGAGCTAAAATGTGTAAACCTTTCAGGGGAAGCAGAGAGGAGAAAAAATGAGAAAAAATGTAAAGATAATGAGAGAGAATCAAGGAATAAACAATACCATAAAATCTTGATAACCCGCAGCCCAGTGAATCAGAATCTTCCATCCATGTGTTTGTTGAATGAATTGATAACCAAAGGGCACATCCCACATAAAGATCCATTGTAAAGGTGTGGTACCACCGCCCAGGTACGTGGCACAAGAGCCGATGGCCCTTACCGGCTGGCATGCGTCACTAGCTGACCTGTGCATTACCTGGACTCCCGGGAGCCAAGCTCTGTCTCAGTAGCGAGGTATCCTGTGCTCCGGATGCAGTCAGGCAGCATGGGCTGACCTAAGACAGGCCCTGGCTCCAAGCCATCTCTGCCGCTCTTCTAGCAGTGTCACCTTTAGGGCACTTACTTAGGCTCTCTGACTCTCAGTGGCCTCATCTGTAAAATGGGCAAAATACGCTTACAGGGTGCTGTACTAAAGGACTGTATACAAAAAGTGGTTACTTAGCACAGGGCCTGACACAAGTGTTCAAGTGTAGCTTTCTTTCCGTAAATGGGGCTGAAGTTGAGCTAAGGGAGGAGGAAGGAACTGGAATATTAAAAAGAATTGTTTTCTTTGCAAGATGCAATCCTTAGGGGTACCACCTGTGGTTAGAAAATCATAGTTACCAACATGTGTCATAGACAAGGTGTCCCAGGCCCTCACTCAGATAAGGTGCTTAGCACAGACTAAGGTGTGTCAGGAGAATCTGAGCCCATATGAAGGTGGGTACATTTAGGATTGGGCTTCCCTGGTGGCTCAGTGGTAACAAACCTGCTTGCCAATGCAGGAGACTCGGGTTTGATCCCTGGGTCGGGAAGATCCCCTGGAGAAGGAAATGGCAACCCACTCCAGTATTCTTGCCTGGAGAATCCCATGGACAGAGGAGCCTGGCGGGCTATAGTCCATGGAGTCACAGAGTTGAACACGACATAGCGACTAAACAAACAACAGTTAGGGCTAGCGTGACCCTTATATGTCAGTTTCAGAAAATGTAGGTGCAAGGCTGTAGCAAGCCAGACAGGTGAGCCCCCTGTAGCATTTCAGTGGGCCAGACTTCCCCCATCCTCAGATCACAGTTGACTAGACTCCTGGGTTTCTCCCCAAAGCTGGGATGTGAACCCCAGCCTGACTAGGAGAATGTCTTCCACAAATCCTGGAGAACTTGGTCTCCAGTAGGATTATAGCACCTATATCTACAATAAATAAAGACAGAAAAGTTGATATATTTACTATAGTTAGAGGTTTATCCTGCAAGAGCTGTTGATACTAGGGTTTGCCTTGAAATGGAATAACAAGTACTTTTTATAGTATAAAAATTAGTTTAAGAAATTAATGGCAATACCAAATGCTAGTGACTATGCAGAGAAATCGCATGTCTCATCTGTTGCTGGTGGGAGCACAAAGTAGTGCCCCATGCTGTAAAGTAATTTGGAGTTTTCTTAAAAAAAAAAAAAAAAAGCATTTGTCCCAGAGAAATGGAAATGTATGTCCTCACAAACACTTGTGCGTGCTTGTTTAGGACAGTTTTATTTGTAATATCCCCAAACTGAAAACAACCAAAATGTCTGCAATACCATAGAATTCTACTCAGCAAAAAGGTAAACAAACAGTTAACACAACAGCTAGGAGAGACCTCAAGGGCATTTTGTGAGTGAAAAAAAAAAAAAAAAAGTCAAAAGATATCCTTATATAACATTCTAGAAATGACAAAGAGATGAAGAACAGTTTAGTGATTGGTTGGTGGGACTAGGGGTGACAGGGAGAAGGGAAGAGGGTATGACTGTTAATGGAGTAGTCTCCAGAGATCTTTGTATTGATGGATTAATGTCTTGAATGCAAGTGAGTATGTAAGTCCACACATGTGATAAAATGACAAAGACCTATACACATATTCCACTGTGAGTTTCCTGCTTTTGGTGTTGTACAACAGCTGTTTAAGATCTTCATTTCTGAGCACCGAGAGAGACTGAGTGAAGAAGGGTACCTGGGATCTCTCTGGACTACCTATGCAACTTTCTGTGATTCTAATTCAAAATAAAAAGTAGAAAACAAAATTAATTGAAAGGCATTTCCACCTTTATCACCTTATTTATTCTAATAATCTTGGGAACAAAAGCAGCAGTAAGTGTCATTCTCATTTTTGGAATGGAGAGCCTGCTGCATAGAAATCTGTCATTTCCCAAAGTGACACAGAAAATGGAAGATTAGAACCAACCTTCTGATTCTCATTTCTTCAAAATGTTCTCCAGACATGACAAAACCAAGATGTGTCCTCAAAGAGCAACACAGAGGGTAATTTGGAAGCATTTGTGTGGTCCCTACAGTGTGTGTTTACGGCCCATATGGCAGCCACCCCGTCACCTTGTGTACCTGAGCGATGTATCTCAGCTCTTGCTGAGTGCTCTAAGCACTAAGCCTCCATCATTTGAATAAGAAAAACTGACCACACCCAGAATTCTGTTATTATAAAATTGCCTTACTGAAGATATCATAAGAAACCATCTTAAGAGGCTTTTACATCACACACTTTCTATCCCAGTTCACAACCCCCATTTGACTTTTGTGTTTCCTTCCAAGGTTATCTTGTGTCTTCTCTCTCCCTCTTCCCACACAGAAAGCAGCTTCATGGGCTTCTGACTCCTCCCCCAGGAACCTAACTGCGCTGCCCACTCCACTCTCCTTTCTTAAGGAGAAAAATTCAGCCCTGCCCAGCTTCTAGCTCCAAATGTGGGTACTTGCATATACTGCTCTGCTTGGGCCGCCATAACAAAATATCGTTGACGGGGTGGCTTACACTACCACCCTGTATTTTCTCACAGTTCTGAAAGCTGGGGAATCCAAGACCAAGCGGCCGGTCAGTTTAGTTTCTGGCTGAGGGTTCTCTTTCTGGCTGTCTTCTTGCTGTGTCCTCATGTGGAAGAGAGAGAGAAATCTCTGTCTTCCTCTTCTTCCATCCAACTAGGGCCCTACTCTTACAGCCTCACTTAACCTTTAGTACTTCATAAAGATCCCATCCAGATACAGTCACATTGGGAGTTAGGGTTGTAGCTCTGAATTTTGGGGAGGTATAGTTCAGTCCACAGGAGCATTCCTTGTGGTCTTAGCAAAAAAGGGCCTTCCAACCATCAAAAGCACCCCTGCTTTGAAGGCATTCGGGGACTATTCATTTTTTCCATTGTTTTTCTTGTTGGATGCCTATTACAAAATCTAACTCTGAAACAGTTACCTTGTTTTCTCCCTGAAGTATAAATAAAGTCTATATGATAGCCTTATGATTCTATACGAACTTTCTGCCTCATTTCTCTGCACATCTCTATATTATGAACTAGACAAAGTGTGTGTGTGTGTGTGTGTTTGAAAAGCACTGTCCTGAAAATACCCCTGCTGGGCTGAATTTGTCATTAACCTAATTAGGTTTGTTATCCAAGCCTTACAATTAGCACCATTACCAAGTCTTGGAAACCAACTGCTGTGCCTTTAAATGAACTGTCACCTGGGGGGATATAAAAATTGTCATCTAAAATGTTCCTTGTTTGAGCATATGATCATTCCCCAGATTTCTGTCAATAATATTGAACTGGCTTAGAAGGTAAGAGAAATTTACAATTTCATGGGGAAGGTAGAGAAGGCTTCCTTGATATCTCAAGATACAAGGTATAGAATCTAGACTTCATTTTTCTGCTATATGTATATCGGGGTCCCCAGAGGAATACTCCATTAGCTTGCCCAGATTGTTAAGGCCAAAGGCCATAGAGCTGCCCATCTATTTTCTACAAGTATAATATTCTTTCATTTGTAAGGAGTAAGTCAAACTTCAGCTTTTACGTAACTTACCAGCAGAGGCATTGATGCTGAATGACCAGACATGTTTCTGTTCTCTTATGGGTTGATTGAATGTTTATATTTTGTGCAATTGTCTTTCTGTCAAAACTGAGCTTATATTTTCTCTGAGTTGCTTTTGGAGGGTCCCAAGGCAAGCCCAGTTAAAGACCCAGGTGTGGCCTCCTAGCCTATGTGACCATTCAGCACGACTGAGCTCCACTGAGCATAGCTATGTAATTCCTGAAGATGCACAATCAATGCCTAGGATAGCTCATTAGAACAGATTATTAAATAAGACAGGATCTGAGGTGGAAGCCATGATGGGGGAATCGTAGTAATTCTTAAGGGAGTCTTCTCAAGTTTAGTACGTGTTTCTTCTTTAGGAAGTGCCTAATTTTTTACATGGGCTTCCCAGGGGGCACAGTGGTAAAGAATCCACCTGCCAGTGCAGGAGACACCAGAGACACAGGTTTGGTTCCTGTCTTCGGTGATCCCCTGGAGTAGGAAATAGCAACCTATTCCAGTATTCTTGCCTGAAAAAAATTGCATGGATAGAGGAGCCTGGTGGGCTGCAGTCCATGGGATTGCCAAGAGTCGGGCACAACTGAACACATGCACACAGTATTTTATTTAATGTTGGAGTATGTTTCCCCTTGGAGACAGGTTGAATCGCATTGTCCACATATTCCTCGTTCTTACGCTCACTCCCCAGTGAGCTCATCTGCTCATCTGCTGTGCTCCTCCTCACACTCTGGAGTATACAGGACAGAAAGAAGCCCTGAGGCTTTGAGAGGACTCTTGCAAAGAGGCTGGAAAACAGTGAGCCTGAGAACTGTGTAGTGGGGACATGACAGTGGTCAGACTCAAAATCTGGCAAAATTAAAGGGGGCAAGATATGGTGAGAGAAAATGCTGTGGGCTGGAGCAGAGTGGGATGGTTACTGTAGATCTTAACCCAATGAGCATCCTAACTAGAAGGCACTCTTGTTGCTTGTTTAATCCAATAGTAGTAGAAGAGATTTGCTGTTTCAGCCATTTGCATATTCCCTTGTCCCGTCTTCTCAATGATTCAAAGCATATCTTGATGAGATGATTGGCAAGGGTTGGGAAATCAGTTGAGGATCATGGAAGCAATGTGATTTTTCTGTCTTTAAGTTGAAGTTATCCTACAAAGAAATGGATCTCAGTACTTTTCCCACATCGCTGCTGAACAAACTGAGATTTAGCCTTTATTTAAGTTGCTCTGTGAGCTATTACACTGAACTTTGGGGGTAGCATACATTTGTTGTGTCTACACTGTGCCTGGCCCCAAGCTGGAAGCCAGAGATGCTTCTAGGCTAAAGTGGGAGTGTAGGGAAACATCTCTTCTTAGGTAATAGTAATGAATTCTGAATCCAATCTTTAATTTTCATCTTTGCTGTTTCAGCTTTTGAGTTCACAGAACCCTTTTCTCAAATGCTGTGATGGATTTGGGAATTTGGCCTTGCTGGAGCCAGGTTGAACTCCACTGTGTTTTTCAACATAGAGACGGTATTACAAGTTGGATGGGAGAGAACACGTCATCCTGACAGATCCAGTGGAGGGTGAGGGAGAGTGGAGCAGAAAGGGAAGGGGACATGTGAAGCATCAGAGAGTCTTGGTTTCATTTGACTTAACAGTTTAAGACTGAGATGGCCAGTGTAAACATCTTAGTGACCAAGCAGGTGATGTAAATAGATGAAGCTGGCGAGAAATAGTACTGAAACAAATTTTGACAGTGTCTGTGTCCTCTCTGGAGAAGGCAATGGCACCCCACTCCAGTACTCTTGCCTGGAAAATCCCATGGATGGAGGAGCCTGGTAGGCTGCAGTCCATGGGGTCGCTAAGAGTCGGACATGACTGAGCGACTTCACTTTCACTTTTCACTTTCATGCATTGGAGAAGGAAATGGCAATCCACTCCAGTGTTCTTGCCTGGAGAATCCCGGGGATGAGGGAGCCTGGTGGGCTGCCGTCTATGGGGTCGCACAGGGTTGGACATGACTGTTGGCAGCTACTCAGCTGCAGCAGATTTAGCCACACAACTACTGAAGCCTAGTGTGACCAGATCTGATTTACCAAGAGAAGGCAGTATTCTGGATATTTATATGAAGTCTCTCCAATTTTCCATCTACCAATTTTTAACTGTATCCTTTTAGAGATATGCCATGTGGTCAGCAGAATGATGGTCTGCAAAGATGTCCACACCCTAACCCCCAGAACCTGTGAGTATGTGAGGTTTCAGGATAAAGGGCAATTAAGGTTAAATGCACTTAAGGTTGCTAATCAGCTGACCTAAAAGTGGAGAGATTACCGATGGGCTCAATCTAATCACAAAGGTCTGTAAATGCAGAAAATGGAGCAGGAAAAACCAGGTAAGCGGTTATATGGGCAAGACTTGGTTTAGTGGTGTTGGCTTTAAGGACAGAGGAAGGGGCCCCTGAGCCAAGGAATATGAGCAGCCTCAAGAGGTGGAAAAGGTAAGGAAATACATTCTTCTCTGGAGTCTCCATAAGGAATACAGCCCTGCTGACACCTTGCTTTTAGTGCAGTGAGGTCCATTTGGACTTTTACTGCAATGAAGTCCATTTGGACTTCTGACCTCCAGAACTTCAGATAATAAATTTTTGTGATTTTAAAGCCCCTGAGAGTGCCATAATTTGTTACAGCGCAACAGAAAACAAATACAGCTAGAATAAAATACATTAATTTAAGTGATGAGATTTGGCAAAAGAATACAGCTCTAACTACCACCTCAATCAAGATAAAGCATACTTCCATCACCAAAAAGTTACCTCATGCCCATTTGCAGTCAAGTCCCTCCCATCATGCCTGGCACCTGGTAAGCAAAGATATGCTTTTCATCTTTTGTAAAATTTTATGTAAATGAAATACATCATATACGTCATATAGTATAAAACTTTTACCTCTGGACTCTGCTTTAGCATAATGCCTTTGAAATTCATCCACATATTAGTTTGGTTCATCAGAGGGTTCATTCTTTTCTGTTGCTGAGTAGCATCCATTATGGATGGACCATAGTTTATTGATCCAGTCACCAATTGATGGACTTTTTTGACTGTTTACAGTTGGGCTATTAAGAATAATGTTGCTGTGAACATTTGAGTATAAGTCCTTGTGTGAATGAAGTTTCATCTCTCTTGGATAAATTCCTAGGAGAAGGGATTCCTGGGTTGTTTGGTAAGTGTGGGTAACTTGATGAGAAACAAAGTGTTTTCCAAAGTGTTTCTATCCTTAAAAAGAATAAATTTGACTCAGTTCTAATGAGATGGATGAAACTGGAGCCGATTATACAGAGTGAAGTAAGCCAGAATAGTAATGATGACCCTGTATGTGAGACAGCAAAAGAGACACAGAGGTATAGAATGGACTTTTGGCCTCTGAGGGAGAGGGAGAGGGTGGGATGATTTGGGAGAATGGCATTGAAACATGTAAACTATCATGTAAGAAAAAAGGATAAAAAAGAAAAAAAAAAAATAAATAAAAAAACAAAGTGGTTCTATCATAATGACCCAATTTTTTAAAACCACTTTCAAAACACTGTATGAACCAAACAGCATGCTAGGTGCTGAATTTGGCCTAGGAACCACCTGGTTTAAAGGTCTATCTTGTCAAAGCTATGTTTTTCCAGCAGTCATGTATGGATGTGAGAGTTGGACCATAAAAAAGCTGAGTGCTGAAGAATTGGTGCTTTTGAACTGTGGTGTTGGAGAAGACTCTTGAGAGTCCCTTGGACTGTAAAGAGATCAAACCAGTCAATCCTAAAGGAAATCAGTCCTGAATATTCACTGGGAGGACTGAAGCTGAAACTGCAATACTTTGGCCACCTGGTATGAAGAACTGACTCATTGGAAAAGACCCTGATGCGGGGAAAGATTGAAGGAAGGAGGAGAAAGGGACGACAGAAGATAAGGTTGAATGGCATCACTGACTCGATGGACATGAGTTGGAGCAAGCTCCAGCAGCTGGTGATAGACAGGGAAGCCTGGCATGCTGCAGTCCATGGGGTCGCAGAGTCAGACAAGACTGAGCAACTGAACTGAAGCCAAAGAGCTAAGCTGGAAGGAAGAAGACAGGTAATAACCTTGTGCTCATGGGTAAGACAACACATCTCTGGGAGTCTGTGTGGGAGGAAGATTTTCATAATGAAGAGAAAGGCAGGTGGGACTCCTGTTCATCAGTACACAGAGCAACTGTGCCATTAAGCGAAGGGGAGTGGAACTGGGTCCCTGGAGAAGGAGTCCCAGTGACCAGAGAGTGAGAGCATAGTTTTGCTTAGAGGTTGGATGTGAGCTAGTGATGCCAGATATGCAGGGCCTTAGTGTGGTCTAGTGAGAAGGAAGAAGGGCCCCCAGGGACCTGCTGAGGGAAGGGTGGGAGCAGAATACCTGATTGGCAGTCGTCATCATCACACAGGAGAATTATCTTTGGTGGCTTATGAAGACTTTCATCTCGTTAATGAACCAAACTTGGGTCTACTGGCCCATGTACGGTAAACCAGTGTACTGACATGGTGCAGTGTTTTAGTGTTTTCTTTTCACAAAGAAAATCACCATGCCCTTCTTGCTCCTGGTATACATCTCTGCCTTCTTCTGGGGCTAGTTTTTAGGATTCTTTTCATACCTTCAATTAAAAAAATGTTTTTTGGTATTCTAAGCAATTTCTGGACTCTGAGGCCAGAGATCAAGACTTAGTCATCTTTTACATGCACACCAATGTCCCAGGTGGCTCAGTGGTAAAGAATCTACTTGCCAATGTAGGAGACGCAAGTTTGATCCCTGGGTCTGGAAGATTCCCTGGAGGGAGAAATGACAACCCACTCCAGTGTTCTTGCCTAGACAATCTCATGGTCAGAGGAGCCTGGCAGGCTATAGTCCGTGGGGTCACAGAGGGTTGGCATGACTGAGCAACTGAGCGCATACACCATGCACATGCTACTCTGAATCAATATGAATCATGCTCATAGCATCACGACTGTCAATAGCCAAGACAGGGAAGCAACCACGTGTCCATCAACAGACAGTTGGCTTAAGATATAGTGTATGTGTGCGTGGACATACACAAGCTATAAAGAATGAAATACTGCCATTTGTAGCAATGTGAATAGACCTACAGAATATTATCCTTGTGAAACAAGGTGGATAG
Source organism: Nanger dama (assembly GCA_917880005.1). Classification (NCBI taxonomy): domain Eukaryota; kingdom Metazoa; phylum Chordata; class Mammalia; order Artiodactyla; family Bovidae; genus Nanger; species Nanger dama. The sequence continues at coordinate 7,638,273 of CAKJTW010000036.1, forward strand.
AAAAAGAAAAATACTATGTAATATCACTTGTCAAATGTTAAAAAAAAATAATACAGGGGAGGGGTTGTAGGTGTACAAATTAAGGATATGGGATTAACAGATACAAGTTACTATATATAAAATAGATAAGCAACAAGGATATACTGTATGGCACGGGAATTATACCCATTATCTTTAAATACCCTATAATGGAAAATAATCTGCAAAAATACTGAATCATTAAGCTGTACAACTGAAACTAAGACAATATTATAAATCAATTATACCTTAATAGAAAAAAACTTCATCATCTTTATAGCCTTCATGGTACCAATCACAGTGCCTGACCCAATTTAGCTCATGAGTGTTTTGACTGAGTCACAGGGTGATGGAATAAATGCCCTCACAGTGACATTACCACCCCCTCCACATGTCTGATCCAAGACAGCTGCTCCCAGTTCTCATGAGTTTCATTAAACAAAGTTATGGTGTGAGGTTATTTTCTTCCTTTGTGAACCAGAATTTTTAGAAATGGATTTCCATCCTGGTGACAGTTGTGGGTGCTGGGGTTCAAAATGAGGTTTGTTCCATCACGTTTCACCCAGCTCAGACGTCAGCAGGAGCCATTACTCAGAACTCCAGAACTGCAAGTAGCCAACTGCTCGCCCCAGGTTTTGCCATTGCTAAGCTTAAGCTTCATTATTGTCACTGAACGTGGTTCTCGAGCTTCTAGGTTATTGTCATTTTCCTCTGTCCCTTACTGTCTCTCCTTTTTTTTTTTTTTTGCCCATGACTCACATTCTAATCCTAAAGTGTCTTCAGTAGCCTTTGCAGGCTGCTTTAGGGATCCAGACTGTTGTGTTTATTTGAAATATTAGCCATTTGTTAGACAGTGTGTAGGCAGGTAGTCCATAGAGTCAAAGCTGTGGTTTTCCCAGTACTGATGTGAGAGTTGGGCCATAAAGAAGGCTGAGCGCCACACAATTGATGTTTTCAAACTGTGGTGCTGGAAAAGACTCTTGAGAGCCCCTTGGACTGCAAGGAGATCAAACCAGTCAATCCTAAGGGACATCAACCCTGAATATTCATTGGAAGGACTGATGCTGAAGCTGAAACTCCAATACTTTGACCACTTGATGCGAAGAGCTGAGTCATTGGAAAAGACTGAGTCACTGGGAAAGATTGAAGGCGGGAGGAGAACAGAGGATGAGATGATTGGATGGCATCATCAATCCACAGGACATGACTTTGAGCAAACTCTGGGAGATAGTGAAGGACAGGGAAGCCTGGCATGCTGCAGTCCATAGAGTCACTCACAAAGAGTTGGACATGACTGAGTGATTAAACAAGAAGAAAAAGGCAGGGAGACTGTCTCCCTACTGAGAATCTGTTCCAGCCAAATGCCACCCACTTGAGTGTCTCTCAAAAAAAGCCTGTCCACGTGGTAATGATTTGATGATCATCGAGGCCCCTGATGAAAGAAACACAGAGCAGAAGGGGGGCTGCAGTGACCGGGAGTCTGTGGTTCACAGCAGAGGATCCTCACAGGGGAGTGGCTCCAGGAATCAGAGTTGACTATCATGCTGAGAAGGATCACTTTGTGCTGCACTCAGGACTTGGCAGAATGGGGAGGATGGAAAAATCCAGATTGTTAAGGAAAGAAAACTGACAACTTGCTCTCCATACTTCTGTGGTTTCGTATTTGAAGCTGAGGTCACCTTGCCAGGGGAGGGAATAGGAGGAACTTGAGAGGTGGGCTTTGGCCACCTCATGGGAAGAGTTGACTCATTGGAAAAGACTCTGATGCTGGGAAGGATTGGGACAGGAGAAGGGGACGACAGAGGATGAGATGGCTGGATGGCATCACTGACTCGATGGACGTGAGTCTGAGTGAATTCTGGAAGCTGGTGATGGACAGGGAGGCCTGGTGTGCTGCAGTTCATGGAGTTGCAAAGAGTCGGACATGACTGAGCGACTGAACTGAACTGAGAGGTGGGCGTGAGGGAAAATCTGCCACTCACCTCCTGGAAAGATGTCATGTTGGTCTCTTCACTAACATGTATTACTAGTTTTAATAATATATATAATATAAATATGTATATATAATATATGTGGTTATATATAAAATATTTTAAGTATTTGAATAAATACTTAAATATATTTAGTAATATATTAATCCTTTAATTTTTTATAACTATCCTGTGAAGAGGCACTATCATTATGTACATTTTACAGATGAGAAATGGAGACCCAGAGAAGTTAAGTATTTGCCCAAGGTCACTCAGCTAGTAAAGCAGAGGAGCGGGAATCTGGAATCATGCAGCGTGTCTCCACACTCTGTGGCTTCACTATGTGGGTTCCAATTCTACTGGGCTGACACTCAAGAAATTGCGTATGTCAAGTTCTTGAGACTCAAGAACCCACTCTGGCTCACGTCCAGCTTTCGTTGAAGACTTCAGCTCAGGAGTAGTTCCCTTCCTCCTCCTCCTTCCAGGATGGATCTTCCAAATAGCCTAGCCAGGAGAGCAGGGAAATTTCTAGAACCAACATTTGTATAAATTGGCAGAAAACAGGAACCCCATTGATACCTCCCCTTCCTACTCCCATCCCTGTGTCTGCTAGGCTGAGGACCCCCATCCTGGTAGGAAAAGGCAGTTCAGCTGCTCAGAGCTCTCCCCATGCCATTCGACTTGGCAATGCCATCTGTTGCTTTAGAACCTGAGAATCTCCTCTGGATAGAAGAGGTTGGATTCCAGATTTCAAGTTCGTTTCTTTTTCATTCAAGCTGGACAGTTAGAAATTAATAGAAAGATTGTAAAATGGAGATCAACTACTCCTTCCAGGAGAAATATTTATTTCCATTTGGACTTGGGAGGCAAATCCTCCAGCGAGTTTAGTTACCAACAAGCCAGGCCAACTGACCCTCCAAAAGCAGACTCTCCAATTCCCAGTCATCTACATGCAAATTCCTTCTTCTCCAGCTCTTTCATTTGAGTTCCAGATCTAACGTTAGCCCCTACCTTTTCCTGTTAAAAGAGGGCAAGGTGGCGCGCAGTGTGTGTTGAGTAGTGATGTGTGTAGACGGTGCCCACATCCCACAGGGGCCAGCCGACAGGAGACACAGCCCTCCCTCCTCTTCAAAGCCATCCTGTGGTTGGGGCCTCTGTGGCTAAAAACTGAAAGTGAGGAGGAAGAGAGAATTGGGGAGAAGGGGGCAGGGGCTTGAACTGATACAGTTCTGAAGTATGTAGAGTTGGAGACGACTGATGTGACTTCACACGCATCCATGTAGAGAAGTGTACACTGAGGCAGTCATTCTAAAGAACATTCAAATGTTGCTTATCCAAATGTGTGAAGATAGACACTCTGTCCTAGTATATTCCATCCCTGGTTTACACCCTGAAAAATTCATGTGTCAGTAAGGGGTCATGTGTAAGACTATTCACAGTGATGTTTGTAAGAAGAGGAGTGGGAGCAGTCTCTCTGCACTGCTAGGGTCATGGGTATGGAATACTTTGCATCAGTTAGAAGCAGTAATGGCAGCACGAGAGATGATCAAGCAGAGCTGAGTCAAGAGAACAGACAAAGTGAGGGCACTACCATGTTGCCACTATGTAAGTGACAAGGCGCAGTATTTATTTTACAAGGGTTTTCCTCAGATTCAAATCCACAATGAAACCACACTGACTGTTGGGGTGCTGGTAGGACAGCAGTTGATGGGAAATATTGATGCAAGGGGGAAATAACAGTGCACATTATTTGCATTATGCTCTCGCTAATGTGTTGGTGGGAGGGTAATTAATTCCACCCACTATGCCTAAGGTAGAAAAAGAAAATGTCAAAGGTTCATTGGAGTTCATTTTAATGATTTACTAAACATTTTCTGAACATAAGATATGGGAGGAGCAGAGATACAGTAGCACAGAGAGTTCCATACTGAGCCTCAGATGCCATCTTTCCTTACCTATATCCCCACGCCCATAGGGCCTGCAAGCTTCAGTCCCCAACACACATGCACTAGAAAATGTTTACTACGCCCCTTAATTCCAACGTTCTGAGGTCCTGTGGCAAGTAGCTGGTAAAGCTTGGGGAATGGATTAAGAGCTCTCAGAATGAATTTTCTAATGCAGGAATCTGCAGGGCTAATTAGCACCTTGACGACAGTATAATCAGAGTCATTGTCAAGGTTCCAAAACACCTGCCTTTGATTCAGCTATTTTTCTTCTAGTCTTCAAAATCACAGTGGTTAATGTGCTGGCACTGCTGCAGCTCAAGGCTGACTTTATTTCTTCTGGTCTTGGAGCCAGTGAGTGAAATAACTTTCATGTCAGAACAGTGAAGCTGCATTAATTCACAATAGGAGAGACAGGCTCTATTAGGTATGTTCTGTATTATAAGTCTTTTAAACAAATGCTATTTTATTCCTTTCAAGTGCTGTGCATTGTTAAAAACCAGGGTAAATGGCACATCAGTTTGATTTGTATGACTGTGACAAGTTATTCAATAAATATTAAAGGAGCCAGTAATTTAGAAGCACTTTCTATATGTTTCTAGAACTTCCTTACCACAGTGATTTCTTATTTGCCCTTTTTGCCTCCAACTAAATTAAATGTTGTAACAAAAATTCACAGCAAACACTATGGTCCCTATTATACTAGTCTATGCATGTTTCTGAAGAAAATTATGATTCAAATACTAAAGCACAATTCCAAATAGAATACTAATTTTGTCAAACTCAGTACATAATTTTCAAGACTGGCCTCCAATGGTCTTATATGAAAGGTGCAGCAGCTTTTCAGAGGAAAGTTATTTGGGGTTTTTAACTCAAAAGGATCAGATATTTTATGCCTGTGATACTGTGATTTCCAAATTGGAGGGGTCCAAAGAGATGACGTTTTATTCTGATGTATTGTTTGGTTTCCTCAATAAAGCAGTGGTTTGAGCAGAAAGTAACCACCAGATTTCAGACTTCCGTTGTCATTGGTTACCTGCAATATTGCTGTCATTGTCCTAAAAAACCCACAAGCATCCTGACATTCCATAGGAGCATTATAAATCATGGTTTCATTGGAGGGAAAAGGTTATTGATTTGCTCTCTCTCTCTCTCTTTTTTTTTCTCTTCTCCCTGTGGTGCAGACTTTAGTGGGAAATTGAACCTTCCTTCATGCAGTGTATTATAGCCAATCAAAAGGGTGACCTGTGCTTACCTGATTTATAATGAAAGGTGACTGGGTGAGTGATTTCACACTGCTCATCCTTCAGTGACTGTAATCAAGAGATAGAAGCTGGAGCAAATACATGTGCTAGCCAAACACCATCAGAATCATTTACTGTATTTCCTAAGGTGGGGGTATTTGAGCAGTTGAGATGGAAGAACTAACATAGGTGAATGGCAGTACACTTGTGTTTATTTTACTTTTAAAACCAGCTAATCATTTGCCTATGGCTATTCATTTGGCTCTTCAGGATCAAATCACCTAAGTGCAATTTGATTTAAAGTGATATTTTTCTACAAAAGGGTCAGAAAAAAGATAAAGGGAGAGTTATCCATGCAGAAAGGGGGGTGGATTTAAAAATGAGATATTTTACAGTGTCTAAAAAGCTGCATAGTGCAGGAATAAATGGATATTTTTAGTAAAATGCCAATATGCCATGAAATGTCTTGACGAGGTAAACAAGGCTTCATTAGATTTTTTCCTGTCTGGTTGTGGATTTTTCTAAGACATGATAGTTGGTAAAGGAAACCCAGCAAAGCCTTCTGCATCATAGTACTGAGACAGAATATTTCTAACTAGGGAAAACTGTAATATGCTAAATATATCTATGGAGGGAAAGAGTGAAATTAAAAAGAAAAATTAAAATCCAATGAATATAAACTTTTAAGTGCAAACAGTATTACTATGTGCTTAGTGGCTTAGTCATGTCTGACTCTTTGTGACCCATGAACTGCAGCCTGCCAGGCTCCTCTGTTCTTGGGGATTCTCCAGGCAAGAATTCTGGAGTGAGTTGCCATGCTGTCCTCCAGGGGATCTTCCCAACTCAGGGATCAAACCCAAATCTCCTGCATTGCAGGCAGATTCTTTACCAACTGATCCACCAGGGAAGTCCGTCAATTTCACATGGCATTTGCTTACTGCAGAAGACTAATTAATATATATTTAATTAATTGACATATTAATTAATATACAGTTGTATAATATACTTGATATTCAAATTAATATGTTATGTTTATATATTTCATATTATTTGTATATTAATTCAGTTCAGTTCAGTCACTCAGTCGTGTCCGACTCTTTGTGACCCCATGAGCTGCAGCACGCCAGGCCTCCTTGTCCAACACCAACTCCCAGAGCCCACCCAAATATATTTATATAAATATACTTATTTATATATATAAACATAATGTCTGTTGATCCATTTTCAAATCCAGAGAAAGACATCATATTAATTAATATATATTAATATACAATTATATAATATATAATTGATATACAAATGTATATAATATATATATAAACATAATGTCTGTTGACCCATTTTCAGATCCAGAGAAAAAGTCATGATTTTACTAGTCCACATTTGTTTCTTTTCTATTTAGCTCACAGGTACACTGAATATATTTAATTAATTGTATATCCTACAGATGAGCATGATGCTTCTTGCATCTAAATTGATTAAAGTGGAAAAGAAACAGTTGGTGATACGAGCTATTTTCCCCACTCCATCCTATATGAAATGAAAGGATTTCTGTATTTTGGAAAACAGAATGATTTCAAGCTAGAAAGTACCTGCTGCAGAGTTCAGTGGAGAGACCCATGTTTTCTTACAGAACCAAATCCCTTGTCTCAGCTATCCATTTTCCTCTAGAATAAAATGAGATTGCTTTTTGTGTGTGTGGCAGATATACCACTTACCATGTCAGCAGCATGCCCAGACTTTTAATATAACTCTTTTATTACACTTGGCCCTCAGTATCCTCATCTTCAGATTCAACAAATCTCAAATCTATTTGGGGAAAAAAATCCAGAAAATCCCAAATGCAAAACTTGAATTTGCCAAATAACAGCAACTATTTACATAGCATTTATGTTGTATTAGGTATTATGAGTAATCTAGAGATGATTTAAAGTATATGGGGGAAAAAGCATATTGGAGGATATGTATATATGCTAAGTCATGTGTGACCCTTTTTTGACGCCATAGACTGTAGCCCAGTAGGGTCAAGAAATTTTCCAAGCAAGAATACTGGAGTGGGTTGCCATTTCCTCCTCCGGGGAATCTTTCTGGCCCAGGGATCCACCCCATAACTCCTGCACTGGCAGATGAATTCTTTACCACCAAGCCACCTGGGAAGCTGAGGACATGTGTAGTTATATGCAAATGCTATACCATCTTATGTAAAGACTTGAGCATCTATGGATGTTGATACTCTCAGGGGGTCCTGGAACTAATCTTCTAAGGATATTAAAATAAACTGGCTTTCTGGCACAGTGGATGGCATGTGAAAGTTACTTCTGAGCTTCAGAATAGATTTTATTAGTTAAATTTTAAAAATCAGAGTAACTTTATCCATAGTCCTAAAAGCAGACACCACTAAGATGATAACAACAATTAAAAAAAAATAGTTCCATATCCTGCCCTTGCACCTTCCATTCTTTCTTCTCAAGAGCAATTTCTTTCAACTGTTACCGTTATTTCCTCTGCCTAGTTTTTCTAAATTACATAGATATGTAATTTTTCCCTTGCTGTGTCTATGTTACGTATTATCTGTTGACTGGCATGGAAATTGAGAATTAGTATTCTTAGGCTACCCACTCACCCCAAAATTCTCTTTCTACACTCTCAATAAAGTTAACTCATAATGTTTGGTTAAATCTATAATCAGAATTTACATTATTCTGATTCCTGCTGAGTCAAATAGTGTTTGGAGTATGATTTCTTTCCTGGAGTTAATAGGTGTATTATATTTTCATTTGCCTGGATTTGTATATGTTTCATAAAGTCTTTCCACACCTATAACCTTTAAATGTAGTTTTCTGTGTAATGAAATTCATTAGATGATATCATTTCCAGTAGTCTTTACTGAAAACATTTCTCCTGCAGTCCTCGGTCATCCTGTTTCTTGGGTCTTCTGCGTACTTATTATCCTAGGACTTTACTGATCTCCAGTTCCCAGGATCCATAGACCTTTTGACCATCATGTGTTTTTTTGTTGTTGTTGTCCTTATACTGTGCCCTAGATTGTTAGTATGGCTGGGTATAGTATTCTAGGTCAAAAATTTGCCACAGAATGTTTGAGGCTATTGCTCCATTGTCATCTAGCTTGCAGTATTGTTGATAAATCTGATGCCTTTCAGAATCCCTTTGTTCTGTATACAACCTGTATTTTCTCTCTGTGAGTTCTTTTCTTTACCCATGATATCATGATTGTAATATACTTTCACATGTCCCTTTTGTTTCTCTTTTTCTTTCTTTCCTGGGGCTTACTGAGCCATTTCAATTTGAAGGCATATGTCCTTCAATTCTTAGGAATTCTCTCATAATTTTTCTCTTCCATGATTGCCTCCCGCCACTTATTCTGTTCTCAGTTTCTAGGATGTGTGTCTATTACGTGTTGAATTACCTGGATTAATTCTCTAATATTTTGATCTCTTCTTTCTTACTGCCTATGTGTTTATCTTTTTACTCTACTGTCTAGGAGGTTTGACTTTTCATGTTTGCATTCTGTTGACTTTTCATGTCTTTTCTTACTATGTTTTAAAAATTGCTCAGATCTATGTGTGGGTTCTTTGCCCTTTTTTTTTTTGTTTGCCACTGTTTCTTGTCACATGGCTGTATCATGTTCTTTTACAGCTCTGAAGACTGGGTTGGGGGGCGGCTTGGAGAGCTGGTGAGCAGTGTTTTTCGTTGTTTATTTGTTCTTTCCTGCATTGCCTATTCTTCTGAGCATTTTCTTTTTTTCTGTTGTTTTGATTTTTCATGTTGAACATTTTCCTTAGGTATCTGGAGATCTTCAGCTATCTATTCATATTTAAGAGTGAAACACAAAAATCTGGCAGAAAATTCTGGGAATAAGAATTTGTTCATTTTATGTTTGTATTACTCCTCTGAGGTACTAGGGCTTCCCTGAAAGCTCAGTTGGTAAAAGAATCCACCTGCAATGCAGGAGAACCCAGTTCAATTCCTGGGTTGGGAAGATCTGCTAGAGAAGGGATAGGCTACCCACTCCAGTATTCTTGGGCTTCCCTTGTGGCTCAGCTGGTAAAGAATCTGCCTGCAATGTGGGAGACCTAGGTTCGATCCCTGGGTTGGGAAGACCCCTTGGAGAAGGAAAAGCTACCCATGCAAGTATCCTGGCCTGAAGAATTCCATGGACTGTATAATCTGTGGGGGGTCACAAAGAGCTAGACACGACTGAGTGACTCACTGAGGTACTTGTTGACTAAGTTAGGGGAGAGTAGGGGAGGCTCAGAGTAGCATGTTCTGGCAATAAGCAGCCTCTTTCATCAAAAGGCTTCCTAATGTCAGAGTCGGTTTCTTTTTCTTTCCTGCAGAGATGCTGTGGTAGCTCCAACGCAGCATCAAAGTGTGGCATTTGTGGGAAAGAATATGCTTTTGGTTCTCTGCCAGTGAAAGACTGCTTTCCCTAGTCCCCTATCCAAAACTGAGCAATTAGATTAAGCAGCAATTGTGCGAACCCTGCCTGAGGCAGATGTGCTTTGTTGGCTGGTCTCCGTCCCTGGTCCCTGACATCAGCACAGTGTGGACTGTACACATTGCCAGTGGTCCAGCTCAGGCTTCCACTGAGGGTCTCTGACCTTTTACCTCTGAATTCTCTCCAAAGACCTCTGAGCCCCACACAGACTCCGCTGTAATACACAAGGAAGTTAACTCCTAGGGGTCCTAGGGGCCAGCTCTCAACTAATTACTAGTAGGAGGTGGTGAAAAATGCCTTAGCCTCACCTTTTACAGAGGGACCATTCTGTGACGCATTCTACATTTTTCCCTAGGGGTTCCCAGTGGGACTGAGCTCCTGTTTCCCCTAGAAATAACCGGTTCAGTAATGAACTCTATTTTTCCTTCTTCCTTCTCTCACTCTGCCTGCTCCTTCACACCTATGTTCTGGGCTCACCTCCCAAATACACTATTTGCACTCAAGTCCTGGTCTCAGGTTCTTTTCAAAGGAAACCAAACCATGACATTGCCTCTAAATGTCGGATTTTGTGACGCTTCAAGTACTTCAGAGAAATAACATATCAATGTAAAATGACCATTTTTTAAAAGTATATATTAAATCCTAGCTATGAGTCTACAAGTAGATGCTAAATGAATAATATGTTTATTAACTGTCTTCTCTGCTTATTAAAAACGCAAACTCTCAGATCACATACCTCTTTGTACTTTTAATAAGGGAACCTTGATGATTCTGATGTCGGTGGTCCAAGGACCACACTTTAAGAACATGAGTCTTGTGGCTGCAGATTAAACACACTTCATTTTACTGAGGAAGAAAGAAAAGGCTCTGAGATCATGTAGATAGTAGATGCAGAGCTGGAATTCTAACCCAGATGTTACTGACTTGAAGCCACACTCTACAGACACCATCTGCATGACCCTAAGCATTTTGTTCTTCATCAAGAAAATGAAAATGGCGGCAGCTGCTCACTGGGCTGTTACTAGGATTATACAAAATGACCCACATCGAGTGCTTGGTACCAGTGGAGGCACCCTGCAAGTACTCGAGAAGTGATAGCAATGTATGCACGTAGGTGTAAATATGTTTGCAATATAGAAATGCACTGAGAAACTGAGGAAATGCATATTTTCTGTAGCCATGACTAGTCTGCAATCTTCCAGTGAAGGATTCCACAAAAATTCTCTTGTGTCGGTTCTACAGTCAACAAATACTTACTGAAGGGGTTTGATTATGTGATGTAACTGAAAGACTTCCCTCTCAGGCTTCTTCGGCAGAGCCCAAGACAAGGACTAGAAGCAAAGAGACAGTCCTTGTGAATATACTGTGAGTCCACTGTAATGCTTTGACTATAAAGTGTGACTTTTTTATAAGATGGATTTTTAAAAGATGATTGTTTGAAAGTTGTAGTAAGGGACACAGCAAGGGGTCCAGATTTCTCTCATTCTCAGTCCCTGCTGCACATACCCTGGGATCTTCAATAAATTGCTGTTGACTCATGTCCAAGATGGAGAAGGCGATGGCACCCTACTCCAGTACTCTTGCCTGGAAAATCCCATGGATGGAGGAGCCTGGTAGGCTGCAGTCCATGGGATCGCGAAGAGTCGGACACGACTGAGCAACTTCACTTTTACTTCTCACTTTCATGCATTGGAGAAGGAAATGGCAACCCACTTCAGTGTTCTTGCCTGGAGAATCCCAGGGATGGGCGAGCCTGGTTGGCTGCCGTCTATGGGGTTGCGTAGAGTTGGACACGACTGAAGTGACTTAGCAGTAGCAGCAGCATGTCAAAGTCTCCTAAGTGAACATTCTGATTCCCCTTTGTGCCCTCCAGTTCATACTCAACCAGGCAACCAGGGAGAGTCTAAAAACATAGGTCTGTCCAGCCATTTCCTACCCTCTGGCTGCTGTGTTTTTTCATCTCACTTGGTAGTACAGTTCCAGTCCTTGTGGCCGCCGTGGCCATGCCTGATGGGGCCCAGGCTCATCTCACATCCTGCTGCTCTCTCCTACTCTAGGCACTCCAGCAACACCAGCCTTGCGCTGTGCCAAGCACGGTTCCCTCTCAATGTGTTTGTACATACACTCTTCTCTCCTGGAATATTCTTCCCTCAGAGAGGGATTGATTTCTCACCACATTCCAGTCTCCACTCTTTGGAGAGGCCGTTCCTGACCTCCTGGCCTAAATTAGCAAAACCATTCCCAGCCCATGCCTCTGTCCTATTACACGGACTTATGAAATGTATTCTGCATTCATCACGGCATCTCTAGTTATCAATAGCGTGAAGCTCCATGGCGGCAAGTACCTTGTGTCACACCCTGCGCTCTGCTGGGCCTAGAACAAGACTGCCATGGTAGGCTTTCCAGAAATGGGGACTGGATGTTGGATGGAGTATTTGTTGATGGGGACTTGCCCAAGTGTCAAATGTCTTACTCATTTGACAAGTATTTATACACGAAACAGTGCCAACCTAAAAGATAAGTGAGGCCCAGTCCCTCCTTCCAAATAGTCAAGGTCTAACACAGTTCTGTCCAATAGAAATAATGTGAGCCACATGTGGAAGCTTAAATTTTCTAGTAACCATATTAAAAGTAAAAACATAGTTAATTTTAGTTTATTAAAATTTACTCAATATCAAAAATATGATTTTAACTTGTAACAGGTTTACAAAATCAAGGTCTTTTGCATTTCTTTTTGGCACTAAGTCTTCAAATCTGAGATGTAGTTTGCGTATACAGCAAATCTCAATTTTGATACAAGTTTTCATTGGAAATGCTTGCTTGGTATTTAGATCTCATGAAGTTTACAGTTGAAATAGACTCACACTCAAGTTGTTTTCTAATAATCAAACACCAGTTTTGTTTAAATAAATTTAAAAATTCCTCTTTCAGTTCCCCAGCCACACTAGCAATCTTTTAAGGACTTGATGGCTACATGTGGCTAGAGGCTGCCATTTTGGACAGTATACGTCTATTAGGATAAGTAAGGTATATAGACACAAAGTGAACACACTCATAAAGAGTTCATATAAGGAAGAGATCCAGTGTCTAACACTGACTTTGCATGCATCCTTTTTCCTGACAAGAATTTGTATGTTTCTTTAGGACTCAACTTTTCTGTCCACTTTTCCAGGAAGCCTTCCCTGATATGCACAGATTAGATTAGATCCCCTCAAATGAACACTCTGAGAGCACCCTGTGTGTACTCCACCTGCAGTCTGTTGTACTAGGTTCTAATTCCTATCTATGTGTTTATTTTTGCATTTCCCACTAGTTTATAAATTCCATGTAGTCAGGAAGCTCTCACTGTTGATTCTGCAGTGTCTGATCCTCAGTGCATGTTTGTGGAATAAATACATTAATTATGAAATTATGAATGAATTGGCTGAATGGCCAAACCGTGGTGGCAAAGGACCATTCTATTAGAGCAGCCAGCATGTGAATAGGGAACTGGGATGGTGTACTGACAAGGCAGTGGCTGAAGAGTTTGGTTCATGCCGGACGCTGAGTCATCTGTGTTGAATGTTCCAGGGAATCAAAGCAGATGAGAGCTAAGAAAAGCTATCAAAGTTAGTAACCAAGAGACTGTTTCAGTGGGAGTCAACAGAGACTTTCAGAAAAACCTAAGTTCAGCAGGTTTTGTTTTGTTTTGTTTTCCATAATTTCCCTGGCATCCCTGAGTTAAGAGTAATAGATATTGTAAGTGTTGTGAGTAGACAGCATTCTAGGGCCATAACCCAATCTTAAGTGTTGGGTCAACTGCAGTCCTTCTAGTTACTGCAGTCCCTATTAATGACAGCAGTTAAATCTGTATGCTAATTGAAACTGTGACTGATTCGTAGCTGGCTTGGGGCATTGTGTGATTTATGGGCGTCTGATCTAAGGTTACTTAAAGGATGGGAGTATTGGAGCTAGGAAGAGAGGTGTGATTAATCAAAGAAGACAATTTGCTAAAAGGCTCACTAAAACAGTGCAGTAAAAACTAAAAAAAAGACTAGTTCCATCCACTAGGCAAGGTGGGGGTGGGGGAGGCTGGGAGAGTAGAGCGATAAGAGTGTGTTTAAGATAAAATGTACATGTAAAATGTAAAAGGATGTTTTCCAGCAAATAGAGATTGTGGTTGGGGACTTTTCAAGGGCATATGTTTATCTTTTAAGTTTGCTTACACTTTGAGCTCATATTTATCTTCTAAGTTTGCTTATACTCTGGAGAAGGAAATGGCAACCCACTCCAGTATTTTTGCCTGGAGAATCCCATGGACAGAGGAGCCTGGTGAGCTACAGCCTGTTCATGGGGTCGCAAGAGTCAGTCATGACTTAGTGACTAAACCACCACCATACTCTGACCAGTACCAACAGCAAATGTCAAGTTCTTGTCTCCATGATTGAATCCCAAGGGCTCCTGCATGTTTGGAGAATAACTGCAAAAGAAGAAAACCTAACAATTCCTTTTATATATAGTTAAGACCCCAGTGCGAGCCTAAGCCTTTCTATTTCCCTGAATATTCCTTCACTTTTGTCACATCATAGGGCCCAAATTACTGAAAACTAGGAGACAAGTCAAAATTTCCTAATATCAATCTAGATAGAAAAATGACCATCAATAATATAAATGTCTGTCTTGGATAATTGTTGATTTGTACCATCAGAGTTAAGTGAGACTTGTGTTCCTCCTACCCAGGGGACTATCTTATTTATTGTTGCCTACCTCACTCTGACAGGCCCCAGACATATTTTTTTCAGTTGGTACAGACTGTCAGAACAACTGGTCAAGTTCAGTCCTTTTCAAGAAGAAAATCTGTCTGACTTGTTCTGGGTGCATACTCCAAGAATCATAGATAGAAAAACACACACACACACACACACACACACAAACACACGCCACTTACCTTTCTTCTGCACCTTACTTGCAGTTGTGGCAGAGTGGGAAGACTTGCAGACTGCAGAAGGAATATGTTTCTTAGAAAACTAGAACAGAAAGGAAGGGGGTAAGGAGTGCTTTGAAGTAATTGGTATTGACCCAGTTTAGACCCAACTAAGCAAGACATAGAGTTCTGCTCCCTTCTCCCCATAGATTCTCAAACTCAGCTTCCCCTTCCCACTCCAACACACACACACACGAACACAGATGCACACTTGTATTTTTCACCCTATCATGACCTTCTTGTGCTGACAAAATGGAGCCTGAGTTAGTGAAACACATACAGAATTAGGACCCGTGGATGGAAGGTAAGGGTGGTCAAGTGAGGGTGAGGTGGGTGACTCTCAAAGAGTCAAGTGATGTCCTTACTTTTCCTTTGAATGATTAGAAATGATTGATTTGCTGAGAGGGTGTCAACACCGGTCATATTTGCAGAATGGAAACTGAAGGACGAAACCTGATAAATTAGCTCAGGATCTTTTAAGCACCATTGTCCTTGTGTCCTTATTGGTATGACAGAGGCCAAAGACATTGGCGCACCTTGAAAAAGGGTGCTCTAATAATCAGAGTGCTGAATGACCTAAGAAAATGCTAAAGATAAGAAGAAATAGCAAGATCAAAACAGTTGTATCTTAAGGTGCACCTGCCATATGCAAGAGATGTGACCTAAAATTTTGCAGGTAAACATTGTAATGGAGTCATGTTTTCCCATGGCATTCGTTGCTTTCAGTCCCTCAGTCATGTCTGACTCTTTGCAACCCCGTGGACTGCAGCAAACCAGGCTTCCCTGCCTTCAGCCTCTCATATGATGTGATTATTTGTAGGTTCATTACTCACTCACCATGTTCACTCATCAGTCTGTAATTCTCACTCAGTTAAAACCATCATTCCTTTCCACATCTAGAGATAGAAGTGGGTTCTGTGGATTATGGAAGAGAAATAGCAAAAAAATAATAACTTTTTCTGAGTACATCTCTGTTTCTCCTCTGAAGTTATTATGTATTATCTGTGTGCTCATTTCAGATTATAAGTTATTATTGGTGGTGATGCCTGTTCCTTTTTCCAGCTACTACATGCCTACATGCAGAAAGTGACAGAAAAAAATTGCTCCATACCAAGGGGAGGAGAGTAACAGAATCTTGGAGCTAGGTTGATTCTAACCCTCTATTGAGAAGTAGTCAGTATTTCCACCTGAATTTAGAATTTCAGTCAGAATTTGTAAAAAACAAAACAAAACAAAACCGTGGACCAGAAATAGTTTTCTTTCTGTATTAAAACTGAAAACAAACCACCCACTGCTGTTATCATTAGCATCTAAGATGCATTTTGAAAATCAAAGACTATATTCATGTAAGTACTTTATAAATAAGTAGTAGCAAAGCATGAAATTCAAGGCAGATTTCTCCCCACCTGATGGGGCATTTGATGATCACAATCAATGTGTACCCGGAAACGCAAAGCCAGATTGAAGGTGGACAATTAACTGCCCAAAGCCTGGAGAGTTCTTGGTGCGGGGCTACGGATGGCAAAGTTACATGCACGTCCTGTGCGCCTTCAAAATGCTGCGGCGCTGGTAATGCTCTTACGGGAGGAAGCACATCTTTGTGCGCTTTTGCCTTCCCACTCCTCTGTCGTCAGATGACTGTCTGCAGTCATTCAGATGAAGAGCAGACTTATGCTAAAGCAGTTGTGTTCATTTCTCTGGCTGCCACAGAAAAACACCACTGACTGAGGGCCTTGCATAACAGAAATTTATTTTTTCACAATTATGGGAGCTAAAAGTCCTTTGAGTTCCAGGTTTGGCAGTTTGGGTCCTTCTGAGTCCTCCCTCCTTAGCTTGTAGATGGCTGCCTTGCTGCTGTGCACACCCTCTGTCTGTGCTATGTCTAAACCTCCTTTTCTTCTAAGGGCACCAGTCAGATCAGGGCCCGCTCTAATAACCCCATGTAAAGCCCTTTCTCTAAGTGCTGACACATTCCGAGGTACCGGGTGGTAGCACTTCAACCTGCGAATCTGGGAAAGACACAAGGAGGCCCGAGAAGACCAGCCACCTTTCCCGCTCAGTGCTCTCCACACGTAGTAAATGATTGTTGAATGACCAAATGAAGAGGTACTCTCCAGAAGCTGTATGCTGAGAGGAAAGAACAGGTTTTAGAGCAAAAGTGTGGTGAGGCTGTGACTGCAACTGATCCACCCAGAGAACACAGCATTCTACTTTTTAAAAATAGTTATATCACTGTTCAGACCATGAGGTCGTAAAGAATCGGAGAGGGCTGAGCAACTGAACAGCAATAATTAAACTTAAATTCTAGACCAACTCTAAAGACACAGGAATAAAGGACTTGGATAGGCTCTCTTTAAGGGACACAAATGAAACCACAAAGTATAATCTGCAAGCTGGCTTCTACCATATATGATGATTCAAAGCCAATGGAGCAGTTAACAGCTGTTCCGAGCTTATAAAATCATTAGGTTGGAAACACTGGTAGATTTCGTTTCCTCTAGGTTTCACTGTTAATTTTTAATGCACTCACACAAACAGGAACTATCCTGTGCCAGATGAAGAGCTTTCATAAATTTTACCTTGCCCTCATATTCACAAAGTTTAAAAAACTAAGAACACCATGAGAAGTAAACTGAAAAGATGCATTGTGGTATCCCATTATTCACTGATCATTCCACGTTGGCGCTGGAAAAGTATGTACCTTTGAGGTGTGTTTTAATGTAAGCTGAGGCTTTTGAATAATTGTGTTAATACCAGCAACTGCTTTTATTAGTTTAGTAAGATGACTACTTTATAGCTTAAAAATACACTGGAAATATATTTCTGGGTTTTTAAAATGTGCGTCTGTTCCGATTTCTCTCGACATGGTAGAGCCATAGGCAGGGCAGGACGTCACTGCCCTACTCCGCTTCGTGAAGTGGCAGTGGGTGGGTGGGTGGCTGACGCGCATGGCTGGCTGTGCTTCTGTGTGGTGTCAGTGGCTGCATGGAGCCAGACCCGATCGAAGCCTGCGGAGAGCCACGGAGTGTATAAATCTCCCGAGTCTCGGCTCTGTCAGCCAGACAGCAGCTCGATTCTGTGCTGCAGTTCTCGTGATGAGAGATTTTTTTCCTGATGGTATTGACTTGGTGTTAACCCTCCGTGGGCCACTGTGGTCTCAGCTACACAACTGAAGCATTCTGTTCAGGATGCTTAGTTTGTAGAGGGATCTTTCAGTCTTCCCAACTCGCTTCCTCGGGAAAGCAGAAATCAGGTGTGAAAATAAGTGGTTGGTGACTGTAGTTCTTGTTTGTGTCCCCATGGTTCCAAGATTACTTCTTTGGTAAAGAAATGTCAACAGATGCTCAAATTTTTTAAATTATTAGTTCAGGTGTACAGCACAGGATTCAGACACACACACACACACACACACAATCTTTTTCAGTCTTCCCTTATAGATTATTACAAAAATTGAGTAGAGTTCCCTGGGTCCTTGTTGGTTATGTTTTATATATAATAATTTGTATATGTTAATCCCAAACTCCTAATTTACCTCTCCGCTCTGCTTCTCCCACTGTTCTCTTTGGTAACCATAAGTGTGCTTTCTATGTCTGTGGGTCTACTTCTGTTTTGTAAATAAGCTCATTTTTATCTTTTTAGATACCATATATAAGTGATATCATACGATATGTCTTCCTCTGTGTGACTTGCTCCCCTTACTGTGATCATCTCTGGGTCCATCCATGTTGCTGCAAATGGCCTTATTTTGTTCTTCTTATGGCTAAGTAATATTCCCTTGTATGTATGGACCACCTCTTCTTTATCCACCCAACAGATGTCCCATCTTTGCCTCCCTCAGTTATTTTGACTTTCTGTTTGTTTGTTTTGTGTGTTTCAGCTCCTGCTTTTCTTCATATTTGACCAAGATAAGTCCCAACTTAGGTTAGAAATATGATAACAAAAATTTAATTTTTATTTCTTACCTATGTTGTTAACCAAAAACTCTTTATATTTTAAAAGACGGCATTAGAGGCATCCTGTCAGAGAGGCTGTAATCTGCAGCTTGCCGCTTAGGGTCGCTGACTTAGTGCTGCGGCTACTGTTTCACTTTATTTCCTTTGGCGTCCTGTGGAAATAGCATCAAGACCCCAGTGACATCTAGTGTTTCTGAACCTCTCCTTTCCACTTGCTTTCTAAATGCAGTCAATAGATTGTACTGGGGGAAAGGAGCTATGTGTCCACTTGGGAAAAACAGCAAAAGCCAAAAGGATTTCTTGTTCTTGCCCATAAGAGGAGCAACTGTCAGCCTGGGTGTCGTAGGAGCTCTCGGGTTACACTCGGGAAACAGCTGAGTGGACCCTGCGTCACTTCCATGCGGTCCTCTGTTTACCCTGACCAGCTGCAGACCGATCGCTGCGTATGCACCGTCTGTAAACCGAAAGAGCACTTGCCGCCTCTGGCATGTCGATACAGAACTAATTCCCGTTCAGTGCTTCTTCCTGTGTTCTTCCACCAGCCAATATTCTGGGAAAATCGAGTCCGTTCCCACACTGAAAGCATCCTGAACAGCACCGTCCTCAGACTGTGGCGTGTAGCAGTCCCTTGAAGGGCTTGTTAAAATGCAGGGTGTGGAGTCCCACTCCCAGAGATTCTGATTCTGTCCATCTGAGTGGAGCCAGAGATTTGCCCCGATCAAGTCCTCGGGTGGTGCCCAAGCTGGTGGTTCAGAGACCACACTTGAGAACCAGCGCTACCCAGTTGTTGAACTAGCCTTGTATGTGTTCATTATTTTATCACTGGAGGCTCAGGAGACTAATGTTTTGAATTTATTAGCAAGGATTCCAGGGATTGGCATCACTTGTGGATCTGAGTCCTGGTCTTAGTTATTAACCTTGGACCATCAGTATCAAAAATAGTAATGGAAACCACAGTATCTAACATTGACTTGAAATTGTACAATTTTTCAAAGCTTTTTACTTTCATTACTTCATTCAGGCTTCCAGATATCCTGAAGATATCTTGGAAGATTTTCCCAAATGAAAACAATCTTCAGTCAGATTGTTTTAATTTTTGCTTTTAAGAAAATTGAAGACTTTAACCAAGTAAGCTAGTAGATCATTAACAATGTCTGATGATAGAAAAGAAAGCTCAGAATTCACAGAATTAAATGATGGAGCTGGAAGTAAAACTCTCTCCATTCACATTTACTTATGTATATGAAAAAGAATTAATGATAAACTGGCCTTCCCTGGTGGCTCAGATGGTAAATGATCCACCTGCAATGTGGGAGACCTAGGTTCGGTCCCTGGGTGGGGAGAATCCCCTGGAGGAGGGCATGGCAACCCACTCCAGTGTTCTTGCCTGGAGAATCCCGTGGACAGAGGAGCCTGCTGGGCTACAGTCCCTGGGGCCACAAAGAGCCGGCCATGACTGAGTGACTAAGCACACAGCAGTCTCATGTTAGCCATAATCTTCATCCAGGGACACAGGAACCAGCCTGCAGAGGGAAAACCTTCCATTTCATGTTGGTAAAAGGCATGCTTCCAGAAAAACTTTGTTTTTAGTTTAAAAACTGTCAGAAATTTACAAACTGATACATTTTGTTATATTGATCAATTGTGTAATAATTATAACAATAGCTAAGTCAATCTGATGTTTTTGATCAGTTCAGTTCAGTTCAGTCACGTCCGACTCTTTGCGACCCCATGAATTGCAACTCGCCAGGATCACTTAGAGACTTGCAAACACAGAATGCTATTAGATATTTTCAATTTAGAACATGTATTTGTTGCAGAGAAGTATATATATCAATAGACTGATCAATAAAATCATAACCACATGATTCATGCATAACAATGTACTTACATTAGGTTGAAATCCCGTGGGGGAAGTGGAATGGAATTTCAAGTTCAAGGAGATCATTTAAATTTTCCTTTGAATCCAGAGTTTGTCCTTGTGGTTATTAAGTGACTGTTGACAACTCCAAATTGTTATGGTATTTAGATTCCATTGGCTTCGATTTTAGGAATGACATCATGGTTTTATTTCACATTGCCATTATTTACAGTATGCCAGAAAATTTACACTTGGCACTAGATATATACAGAGCTATGGTGAAAATGTAAATATCAATTTAGAAATATGGAAGTTTCGATGAGCATAGAGTTCAGTTCCACATTTATCTCTGATTCCCTGGAAGGGAATGAATGGCAGGCATCCACATGCAGAGTTGAATATCTCTAGGACGGGTTTCTTCCTTTCCCCACCACATCTCTCAGCCACCCAAAATCTTAACTATTCTAACCATGAGGATTTTATCTTTGTGAAATGAATGTTAATTACTATCACTGTGATACTGTGATTTAGAAGGAGAAATATATATATATATATATTTGGTCTCTGACCCTGCTCCAGGAGCCAAGTTCTTAAAACCCTTGATATTTTTAAGAGAGTGATAAAGCTGTCTTTTGTTGTATTCATGAGGTGACTGGACAGCATCTGAGGATGGGTAAAGCCAACTTGTGATTGGAAATTTCTGTCCTGCCCCACCCTCTAGGGGAGGGACAGGGGCTTGCAGTTGAGTCCTATCACTAATGGCCAATGACTTAATCATGCTTAATTAACAAAGTTTCCATTAAAAACCCAAAAAGTTTGGGTTTGGAGAGCTTTGCGTTGGTGGACACATGGAGATTTGGGGAGAGTGGTGGGCTGGGAGAGAGCGTGGAACTGGGCCCCCACACACACATACACACACCCTGCCCCACGCATCTCTTCTGTCTAACAGCTCCTGAGTTCTGTCTTTTATAGTAAACTGGCAAGCTGGTAAATAGAACATTCCCCTGGCTTCTGACAGCCACTGTCAATTATTCAAACCCAAGGAGGGAATCTCCAATCTTTAGCCAATTGGTCAGATACAGAGGACAACAACTTGGGCTTGAGTTTGGCGTCTGAGGTTGGGAGTCGGGGGGAGGGCAGTCTTGTGGGACTGAACCCTTAACTTGTGGAATTTGATGTTGTCTCCAAGCAGATAGAGTCAGCATTGAGTTAAATTGTAAAGCACACAGATGGTATCTGAGAATTACTTGGATGTGTGAGGAAACACCCTTCCCTCCATTGGAATTGATATCAAGATCCTTAATCACCAGGTTGAAATCTTTAAGCTTTACCTACAGGTATAACTGGAGAAGGCAATGGCACCCCACTCCAGTACTCTTGCCTGGAAAATCCCATGGATGGAGGAGCCTGGTGGGCTGCAGTCCATGGGGTCGCTAAGAGTCGGACATGACTGAGCGACTTCTTTCCCTTTTCACTTTCATGGATTGGAGAAGGAAATGGCAACCTACTCCAGTGTTCTTGCCTGGAGAGTCCCAAGGATGGCGGAGCCTGGTGGACTGCCGTCTCTGGGGTCGCACAGGGTCGGACACGACTGAAGCAACTTAGCAGCAGCAGCAGCAGCACAGGTATAACTTGGGGCCTCCCAGGTAGAAATGGTAGGCACTAGTGGTAAAGAACCTGCCTGCCAGTGCAGGAGACTTAAGAGACGCAGGTTAGATCCCTAGGTCAGGAAGATGCCCCAGAGGAGGACAAGGCAACCCACTCCAGGATTCTTGCCTGGAGAATCCTGGTCAGAGGAGCCTGGCAGGCTTCAGTCCCTGGGGTCACAAAGAGTCAGACACGGCTGAGCGACTAAGCACACGGGCACAGGCATAATCTAGTTTAGAAACAGTCCCTTATAACTTAACCTTCCAGTGTAAGATGAAAAACTTCTGCAGACTACTCCCATTGGTTGGTTGCTGTTGTTTAATCGGAATTGCTTTCTTCCTCGGACATGGCAGGAAGTGGAAATGCAATCTACAGCTCTCGCCAGCCAGTGTGGCAGAATAATAGCATTAATACGGCAAGCCTTTCTCTTTTATGCCTGAGAGATTTGGTGGCAGCAACTTCTGAAAGCCCAATTGGAGCACGATATTAACATAGGCATTACTCCAACCTCTGTATTTAGCCTTACAATGACCTCACTCTCCCAGCCCTTCTGAACTACCTGTTTTTATGGAAATTTTTCAGTACATAAGGTGTTAAATGACAAAAATTCAACCAACTGAACTTGAAGATCTAATGTCCTTTTTAAATGATTCGTAAGTTGAGCAGCTCCCCATCAAGTTCATAGGAAGGAACTCCGCTAGGCTGCAAAATAGGGAAGGTTTTTATAGACAGAAAGGGGGACAGGAAAGGGAAATTTCCAGCCAAGAGTGGATCGTTTCAGGCTTAGGTCACCCTCTGGGGGATGGAAGGAGTCTTTAGGCCTTACCTCACTAGTGCTGACCAGGAAATTCCAGGCTGACCGGTTTAGATTATATACCTGGAGAAGGTTGAAACTGCTGTTAGGTTAGATAGTTTGGTTTGGTAACATGGGCTTGGTAACTTGGGCTTAGCACAAGTGAATCCATTTTAGGCCTGTTGTCTCCTTTTTAACAAAGGCCCATGAGTGATGCAGATGTGGCCGAGTATTGTGTGAAATATACACATTGCCCCCAACGTGTTCCTAACCAAGATTCATATTTCAAAACCCTTAGTGAGTGAAGCTTCTACTTTTCCCAAGATCTTACTAAGTCTTCTCATGGCTTAATTAAATGCTAATAATTGTATTAAATCTAAAATGTTAATTATGTTTATCTCTGGGTAATGAGACTTGGGATGATGTGCTTTCTTTTACATTGTATTGTACATTGCTTGCGTTGCCACTTAAGCAAATGTTTTTATAACTAGGAAATAATAGTAAATGCTCTTTGAGAATAAAGAAAAATGATCAAAAGTATCCTTTTTAATCAAGTCCACCCTCTTCAAGATCATACCAGACAAATGACACTCTCAGGGTAGATTTTTACTTGCTTTATAAGCAGCCCCTCCCTGCCCAGTGGATTTTGTCTACAATTTTTATTTTTATTTTATTTTTTTATTATTAAATTTATTTTTTTTAATTACAATACTGTATTTGTTTTGCCATACATTGACATGAATCAGCCATAGGTGAACACAATCTCCCCAATGCTGAAGCCCCCTCCCACCTCCCACCCCACATCCTCTACTTGAATCATCCTGTGCATCAGCCCCATGCATCCTGCATCCTACATTGAACATAGATTGGCGCTTCGTTTCTTACAAGAAAATATACATGTTTCATTGCCATTCTCCCAAACCATCCCACCCTTTCCCTCTCCCTCAGAGTCCAAAAGTCCACTCTATACCTCTGTGTCTCTTTGTTGTCTCACATATAGGGTCATCATTACTATCTTCTAAATTCCATATATATGTGTCAGTATACTGTATTGGTGTTTTTCTTTCTGGCTTACTTCACTCTGTATAATCGGTTCCAATGTCATCCATCTCATTAGAACTGAGTCAAATTTATTCTTTTTAAGGGCTGAGTAGTACTCCATTGTGTATATGTACCACAGCTTTCTTATCCAATCATCTGCTGATGGACATCTAGGTTGCTTCCACGTCCTGGCTATTATAAACAGCGCTGAAATGAACATTGGGGTACATGTGTCTCTTTCAATTCTGGTTTCCTTGGTGTGTATGCCCAGCAGTGGCATTGCTGGGTCATAAGGCAGTTCTATTTGCAATTTTTTAAGGAATCTCCACACTGTTTTCCATAATGGCTGTACTAGTTTGCATTCCCACCAGCAGTGTAAGAGGGTTCCCTTTTCTCCACATCCTCTCCAGCATTTATTGCTTGTAGACTTTTGGATCGCAGCCATTCTGACTGTCAGAAAATTCTCTGCTAAACAAAGATATCTAGCTTTTCCCTAGCCCATGGAAGAGGAAAAAGAGATGTTTAGTGTAATACTAATAATCACTCTTATTATCATTCAAGGCTACTTTTAAGGTCTGTGAAAAAAAGAATTTTTTTCAGATATAAGAAAGCCTTTCTCCTGCTGGGAATGATCAGAACCACAATAATATAACTGTAGTAATCCAAGTCTATGCCCCAACCACTAATGCTGAAGAAGCTCAAGTTGAACGGTTCTCTGAAGACCTTCTAGAACTAACACCCCAAAAGATTTCCTTTTCATTATAGGAGACTGGAATGCAAAAATAGGAAGACAAGAGATCCCTGAAGTAACAGGCAAATTTGGCCTTGGCATACAAAATGAAGCAGGACAAAGGTTAACAGAGTTTTGCCAAGAGAATGCACTGGTCATAGCAAACACCTTCTTCCAAAACCACAACAGATGACTCTACAAATGGACATCACCAAATGGTCAATATTGAAATGAGATTGATTATATTCTTTGTAGCCAAAGATGGAGAAGCTCTATACAGTCAACAAAAACAAGACCAGGAGCTGGCTATGGCTTAGATAATGGACTCCTTATTGCAAATTCAGACTTAAATTGAAGAAAATAGGGAAAACCACTAGACCATTCAGGTATGATGTAAATCAAATCCCTTATGATTATACAGTGGAAGTGAGAAATAGATTTAAGGGACTAGATCTGATAGATAGAGTGCCTGATGAGGAATGAGGTTCGTGACATTGTACAGGAGACAGGGATCAAGACCATCCCCATGGACAAGAAATGCAAAAAGCAAAATGGCTGTCTGGGAAGGCCTTACAAATAGCTGTGAAAAGAACAGAGGTGAAAAGCAAAGGAGAAAAGGAAAGATATAAGCATCTGAATGCAGAGTTCCAAAGAATAGCAAGGAGAGATAAGAAAGCCTTCCTCAGCGATCATTGCAAAGAAACAGAGGAAAAGAGCAGAATGGGAAAGACTAGAGATCTCTTTATGAAAATCAGACATACCAAGGGAACATTTCATGCAAAGATGGGCTCAATAAAGGACAGAAATTGTATGGACCTAACAGAAGCAGAAGATATTAAGAGGTGCCAAGAATACACAGAAGAACTGTACAAAAAGAGCTTCATGACCCAGATAATCATGAAGGTGTGATCACTCACACTCACCTAAAGCCAGACATCCTGGAATGTGAAGTCAAGTGGGCCTTAGGAAGCATCACTACGAATAAAGCTAGTGGAGGTGATGAAATTCCAGTGGAGCTATTTCAAATCCTGAAAGATGATGCTGTGAAAGTGCTGCACTCAATATGCCAGCAAATTTGGAAAACTCAGCAGTGGCCACAGGACTGGAAAAGGTTTTCATTCCAATCCCAAGGAAAGGCAATGCCAAAGAATGCTCAAACTACCGCACAATTGCACTCATTTCACATGCTAATAAAGTAATGCTCAAAATTCTGCAAGCCAGGCTTCAGCAATACATGAACCATGAACTTCCTGATGTTCAAGCTGGTTTTAGAAAAGGCAGAGGAACCAGAGATCAAATTGCCAACATCTGCTGGATCATCGAAAAAACAAGAGAGTTCCAGAAAAACATCTATTTCTGCTTTATTGACTATGCCAAAGCCTTTGACTGTGTGGATCACAATAAACTGTGGAAAATTCTTAGAGATGGGAATATCAGACCACCTGACCTGCCTCTTGAGAAATCTATATGCAGGTCAGGAAGCAACAGTTAGAACTGGACATGGAGCAACAGACTGGTTCCAAATAGGAAAAGGAGTATGTCAAGGCTGTATATTGTCACCCTGCTTATTTAACTTCTATGCAGAGTACATCATGAGAAACGCTGGGCTGGAAGAAGCACAAGCTGGAATCAAGATTGCCAGGAGAAATATCAGTAACCTCAGATATGCAGATGACACCACCCTTATGGCAGAAAGTGAAGAGGAACTAAACAGCCTCTTGATGAAAGTGAAAATGGAGAGTGAAAAAGTTGGCTTAAAGCTCAACATTCAGAAAACGAAGATCATGGCATCCGGTCCCATCACTTCATGGGAAATAGATGGAGAAACAGTGGAAACAGTGTCAGACTTTATTTTTGGAGGGGCTCCAAAATCACTGCAGGTGGTGACTGCAGCCATGAAATTAAAAGATGCTTGCTCCTTGGAAGAAAATCTTTGACTAACCTAGACAGCATATTAAAAAGCAGAGACATTACTTTGCCAACAAAGATCCATCTAATCAAAACTATGGTTTTTCCAGTAGTCAGTCCTATATGGATGTTAGAGTTGGACTATAAAGAAAGCTGAGTGCCAAAGAATTGATGCTTTCAAACTGTGATTCTGGAGAAGACTCTTGAGAGTCCCTTGTGCTGGCAGGAGATCAAACCAATCTTAAAGGAAATCAGTCCTGAATATTCATTGGAAGGACTGATGCTGAAGCTGAAACTCCAATACTTTGTCTACCTGATGTGAAGAACTGACTCATTTGCAAAGACCCTGATGCTGGGAAAGATTGAAGGCAGGAGGTGAAGGGGATGACAGAGGATGAGATGGTTGGATGGCATCACCAACTCAATGGACATGAGTTTGAGCAAGCTCCGGTAGTTGGGTATGGACAGGGAAGCCTGGCATGCTGCAGTCCATGGGGTGGCAAAGAGTCGGATATGACTGAGCAACTAAACTCACTGTAGCTTTAACTCATAAGAAGTGTTTCTAGCTCAGTCTGTCCTGTTTAGTCTCTGTTTTCCCAGGCAAAGATTCATGAGTGTATTTTGCTGTTCTTTGGTTATAATTATTATATCACACGATTTGGATACCAGACCAGTGGGTCTTAAGAACGTCTTCTCACGTGGTCCATTTCCTCTGTGTGCCAACCCTGTCGTCTGCCCCAGCCCGTCCATGTTGTTTCTGTCCCTCAGCCCTGACTTTAGTTTTACTTTTTGTATTTATTATTTTTAAATTAATTTTTGTTGGAGTATAGTTGCTTTAGGATTTGTTAGTTTCTGCTGTACAGCGCAGTGAGCCAACCATCCTTATCCATACATCCCCTTCCTCTGGGACTTCCTTCCCGTTCAGGTCCGCACAGTGCATTAAGCCGAGTTCCCCGGGCTACACCGTAGCTTCTCATTAGTGGCCCGCTTTATACAGAGTATCACGTGTGTGTGTGTGTGTCAATCCCAGTCCCCTAGTTCCTCCCCCCGCCCTTCCCCCCTCTTGGTATCTATATATTTGTTCTTTGTGTCTCTACTGGCCCCCATACTTTGGAGTTGTTTTCTCACATGAGTCCTCATAGACTCACACTTCTTCTTTACTGTGACTCCAGAGTTGCCCTCAGGCCCCACTGTCCCAGCTTGGATCTGTGTCTAAGTAGGCACGCCTTTGCTCTGTTGAACTCTGCCTACCTACATCCAAGATTGTGGGTTGGTTTCAAATAACCTTTCCATCGCAGCACCATGCTGTGCTCATTAAAACCAAACCCCTGGCCCAGTGAAATTCATTGCCGCCTTCACCCCAGCTCAGCCCCTGGGGTCTGCTGAGCCCTGGGCCCACAGAGGAGGGGCTGGCTCACTTCGGCTCCTCACAGGTACCAAGTCCACTCTCGGGTTTTCCTGATCCCTTTTTAAAAACTCAAAACCTAACAAAGAGGTGAGGGTGCAGAATATATGCTGGATCTTTTATGAAATTGGGCTTCCCCGATAGCTCAGTTGGTAAAGAATCTACCTGCAATGCAGGAGACTCCAGTTCGATTCCTGGAAGATCTGCTGGAGAAGGGATAGGCTACCCACTCCAGCATTCCTGGGCTTCTCTTGTAGATCAGCTGGTGAAGTATCCACCTGAGTTCAGAAGATCCCCTGGAGAAAGGAAAGGCTACCCTCTCCATTACTCTGGCCTGGAGAATTCCATGGACTGTACAATCCATGGGGTTGCAAAAAGTCAGACACGACTAAGTGACTTTCACTTCACTTTTATGAAATAGTGGGCAAGGACCGCTTTAAACAGCACTCACCTCCAGCCCTGAAGGGCTCCACCTCATGCTCTAACCCTCACTGGGGCTGCTTTGTACTTCCACTGCCCTGGCTAGGTCCTCGGCCCTCGGAGCTGAAGGGCACGCTACCTTTCTAATCTATGGATTTATCCCGCCAGAGAGATATCTTGCCGGGTCGTACTTAAGAATGCAGCAGTTGACTTAGAAGAACTCTGCAGGAAAGAAAAGGCTAAACAGTTTTTGTGGCCTTAGGTTTTAGGACAGGAATGTGTCTGAATTGATAACAGTTTCCGCTCAAACTTGCAGGTGAAAGTCAGTAGGAAAAAGGCTTTTAAGAGCACCTCATCTCACCACACTGCATCCTGTGAACCCAGGGTGCCCTCCAGTGTTGGTTAGGGTTAATCACAGTCTACTGTTTTGTTTCGGAGATTTTTTTTTTTTTTTTTTTTTTGCTGTTGTTTAGTCACGTCTGACTTCTTTGCAACCCCTTGAACTCCCGTACACCAGGCTCCTCTGTTTTTCACTATCTTCCAGAGTTTTTTTCGAACTTAAGTCCATTGAGTCGGTAATGCCATCTAACCATCAGGGTCTTTTCCAATGAGTCAGTACTTTGCATCAGGTGTCCAAAGTATTGGAGCTTCAGAATCAGTTCAGTTCAGTCACTCAGTTGTGTCCAACTCTTTGCCATCCCATTGACTGCAGCATGTCAGGCTTCCCTGGCACCAACTCCTGTAGCTTACTCAAACTCATGTCCATTGAGTTGGTGATGCCATCCAACCATCTCATCCTCTGTCATCACCTTCTCCTCCTGCCTTCAGTTTTTCCCAGCATCAGAGTCTTTTCAAATGAGTCAGTTCTTCACATCAGGTGGCCAAAGTGTTGGAGTTTCAGCTTCAGCATCAGTCCTTTCAGTGAATATTCAAGACTGATTTCCTTTAGGATGGACTGGTTGGATCTCCTTGCAGTCCAAGGGACTCTGAAGAGTCCTCTCCAACACCACAGTTCAAAAGCATCAGTTCTTTGGTGCTTGGCTTTCTTTATAGTCCAACTCTCACATCCATACATGACTACTAGAAAAACCATAGCCTTGACTAGACTGACCTTTGTTGGCAAAGTAATGTCTCTGCTTTTGAATATGCTATCTAGGTTTGCCATAGCTTTGCTTCCAAGGATCAAGCATCTTTTAATTTCATGGCTGCGGTCACTGTCCACAGTGATATTGGAGCCCAAAAAAATAAAGTCTCTCACTGTTTCCATTGTTTCCCTGTCTATTTGCCATGAAGTGACAGGGCCGGATGCCATGATCTTAGTTTTCTGAGTGTTGAGCGTTAAGCCAACTTTTTCACTCTTCTCTTTCACTTTCATCAAGAGGCTCTTTAGTTCTTCTTCACTTTCTGCCATAAGTGTGGTGTCATCTGCATATCTGAGGTTATTGATATTTCTCCCAGCAATCTTGATTCCAGCTTGTGCTTCCTCCAGCCCAGCATTTCAGTGTTCAGTCATTGAGTATTCAGAACTGATTTCCTTTAGGATTGACTGGTTTGATCTCCTTGCTATCTATTGCCTTGCTGTCTAAGGAACTCTAAAAGTCTTCTTCAGCATCATAATTGAAAAGCATCAATTCTTTAGCCCTTTGTCTTCTTTATGATCCAACTCACATCCATACATGACTACTGGGAAAATCATAGCTTTGTTTATAGGTCCATCTAGTCAATGATTTCTTAGAACACCCTAGAATGGATAAGGGATGCATTTTAGCTCTGAGATTTATGTCTATCCTGATTTAACATCAGAAACTTTTCCTTCCTTTGTCACCTTTATAAAGTCAGTCTATCAGAGAACCTAAGAGGTATTCTTTTAAATTCTCTTTGGTTTGCCTTTGCAAACTAGACTCTGATAGAAGGAGAGCGGTTTCCCACAGAAATTCATTTCCCGGCCAGAATCCTGCCCGCTCCTGAATCTTTTTTAATCTGCCCCTCCTCTCAGCCCGCTTTAAAAATGTCATTATGTAGATCTTTTCAAGACCCTCATAAAACTGACCAACACTGGCCAGTTCACATCTTTGCTGTGCCCTCAGAAGGCAAAGGCTTTTATAAGACAGACTTGACCAACAAGCCCTTCCTTGGTACTAAGCTTGTCAGTCTCTAAAATTGTACTTCTAAAATTGACCTTCAACCTGCCTCATGCCAAATGAAAATGACTGCCCGACTTCTGAAAACCATTTGTAATCTTCCCTAATCTACCTCAAAGCACACACCTCCACTTTGTTTATCCAGGCCAGTTGTCAGACTTTACAGCGCACCGAGCTCCAGATATCTGTGGTGTTTAGAAACCTCCACAGGTGTCCCATAGGCACCAGACTTCAGGAGTCCCTGAGTTAAACAAAGAAATCCCTTGCTCTCTCCACTTATTTATTGATCTTATTAATTAACATATAATTTCATTCAATAATTTTTACAACTATTCTTGCCTCTGGGGCGAAATATGGTCTTTGGTGAGTGTGTGTGTGTGTGTGTGTGAGTGTGTGTGTGTGTGTAGGGCATTTGTGAGGGATATGGTACAAGGTGAAGTCCTCACTGAGGTCACCAAAATCAGAACTATCCTTTCTGTGGTTTGACTTCTAAGAAGCAGTAACTCTGGACTGTGTGGTGGTTCATTAAGCAGCTGTAGCTTGCATTTGATTCATCTAGAGCGCTGCCAGAGACCGTGCCAGGCATCATGGTCACTGTCAGAAGGGCAGCAGCCTCAGGAAGTGTCCCTTTGGCATGGAGGAATGACCCGAGCTTCCTCAGTCCCCAGAGTTAGAATTTCCTCTGCAGGCGTTAACTGTGTCCAGGAGAGCTTGACCAAGAGCATGGAAGGAGCTTCAGTACTGAGCAACAGCCCTGCCTGGCCGTCGGTCACCTGGGCTGTGAACAGCAAAAGGAGTCTTGCCCCTTCAGATGCATCCAGTTGACATAATGCTAATTTGAATGCTTCCAAATCAGATTAATTTATAACATTATCTAGTCCTGTGCCAAGAGCTTTGGTACATTACTGATAATGCAATCTTGCTGCTGTTGTCATCTGACCACTGTTTGTTAAATTGAGGTTATAATTTACATACAAAAATATTCCTCTTAAGTGTCCCATTCTATGGATTTTGACATTTGTGTACATCACAGGTGGTTCAGTGCTAAAGAATCCACCTGCCAATGCAGGAGACACAAGAGATTCAGGTTTGATCCCTGGGTTAGGAAGATCCCCAGGAGTCAGAAATGGCAACCCACTCCAGTATTCTTGCCTGGACAATCCCATGGACAGAGGAGGCTGGTGGGCTACAGTCTACGGGGTCGCAGAGTCACATGACTGAGCGACTGAGCACAGCAACACAGCATGTACCTCCGTGTGTAACCACCACCCAAATCCAGACAACTGCATCCGTTTTCAGTCAGTCCCTCAACTCCCCATCGCAGAGTCAACCGCTGCTCGGGTTTCTATAGCCAAAGATTAGTCCTGCCTGTTGCTGAATTTCATATAAATATAGCAGGGAACTTTCTGGCTTCTTTAATTCAGTATAATATTGTAAAAGTTCACTTAAAAATTCACATTGTTCTATGTATCAGTGGTTCATTCCTTTTTATTGTAAAACGGTATCCCATTGTATAGATGTTCCTCCACTGTCCTGTTCAGAAACATTTGAGTTGCCTCCAGTTTTTTTTTTTTTTTTTTAAATACTTTATTCTACATTACAATACTGTATTTGTTTTGCCATACATTGACATGAATCAGCCACAGGTGTCCACGATCTCCCAATGCCAAAGCCCCCTCCCACCTCCCACCCCACATCCTCTCCCTGAATCATCCGTGCACCCGCCTCATGCGTCCTGCATCCTGTATTGAACATAGACTGGCGCTTCATTCTTACAAAATAGTATACGTGTTTCAATGCCGTTCTCCCGAATCATCCCACCCTCTCCCTCTCCCTCAGAGTCCAAAAGTCCGTTCTATACCTCTGAGTCTCTTTTGTTGTCTCACATATAGGGTCTTCATTACTATCCTTCTAAATTCCATATATATGTGTCAGTATACTGTATTGGTGTTTTTCTTTCTGGCTTACTTCACTCTGTATAATCGGCTCCAATTTCATCCATCTCATTAGAACTGAGTCAAATTTATTCTTTTTAAGGGCTGAGTAGTACTCCATTGTGTATATGTACCACAGCTTTCTTATCCTTTCATCTGCTGATGGACATCTAGGTTGTTTCCATGTCCTGGCTATTATAAACAGTGCTGCAATGAACATTGGGGTACATGTGTCTCTTTCAATTCTGGTTTCCTCGGTGTGTATGCCCAGCAGTGGGATTGCTGGATCATAAGGCAGTTCTATTTGCAATTATAGGCAAAACACTCTCCGACATACCTCACAGCAGGATCCTCTATGATCCACCTCCCAATATACTGGAAATAAAAGCAAAAATAAACAAATGGGATCTAATTAAAATTAAAAGCTTCTGCACAAGAAAGGAAACTATAAGCAAGGTGAAAAGACAGCCTTCTGAATGGGAGAAAACAATAGCAAATGAAACAACTGACAAACAACTAATCTCAAAGATATACAAGCAACTTATGCAGCTCAACTCCAGAAAAATAAACGAACCAATAAAAAAAATGGGCCAAAGAGTTGCCTCCAGTTTTATGTGGGGCTTTTGGTTGGGCGAGTGGGTAAGAGAGGGGTTCATTTTAATTTTCCTAGAGGCTGTTTTATGACCATTTTTGTACAGGTCATTTTCCAATAATTTGATGTATTTATTTGGGGCTGTGCGGGATATTTGTTGCTGCACGAGCCTTTCTCTGGCTGCAGAGAGTGGGTTTCTCGTTGCGGTTGCTCCTCTGGCTGCAGAGCACACGCTCCAGGGCACCTGGGCTCCGTGGGTGTAGCTTTCTGGCTCTCGAGCCCAGGCTCAGTGGTGGTGGCACTTGGGCTCAGTTGCTTCTCGGTGTGTGGGATCCTCCTGGATCAGGAATAGAATCTGTGTCTCCTACATCGGCACATGGATTCTTCACCACCGAGCCACCAGCGAAGCCCTATACGAGTCTTTTGAGCAGCTTCAGCTCTGCTTAGATTGTCATTTCTCTTGGATAAATACCCAGGTGTAGGATTTCTGGAGCACAGGGGTGTGTGTGTGTGTGTGTGTGTGTGTGTGTGTGTGATAGTCGCTCAGTCATGTCTGACTCTTTGTGACCCCATGGACTATAGCCCGCCAGGCTCCTCTGTCCATAGGATTCTCCAGGCAAGAATACTGGAGTGGGTTGCCATCTCCCTTCTCCAGGGGATCTTCCTGACCCAAGGATCAAACCTGCATCTCCTGCATTGGCAGGCAGATTCTGGACCACTGGTCTGCCAGGAGGCCCCATAGAAGAAGGATGGTTATTACGTTTTTGTGGTAATAGGCATTTGTAAGCTGCAGGTATTATCAGAAAGCGTTTGATGGATAATGCTGCCCTCTACCAAGACCCCAAGGGAACAAAACTCTCCTTTGTTCTTACAATGTGCCACCTTTACTTGTTCTTTAGCGTGTGTTTAAAAGTAGGAGAGGAGAAAAGAATGACAACCCCTGTAGATCAATTTCATAGCAAAAAAAAAAAAAGAGCTTATAACTTAACAACAAAAACTAATGTAAAAACAAAGTGCATTCATACAAGGATGAGATCTAAATTCTTCTGAAGTCAGTTTTCAAGCCTCTGTTTGAAAACCAGCTGTATAATATGCTTATTCTCTCTACATTACCTTTGGGTATTTGTAGCACAGATGGGCACCGTGGCTACAGCAGGATCTCATCGTAGGCACTGTTGGCATTTGAGCTGGGTAACTCTCTGGGGGTGGAGGGGCTGTCCTGTGCATGTATAAGGTATTAGCCGCATCTCTGGCCTCCACCCACTAGATGCCAGTAGTACCCCCTCCTCCTCCAAGCTCATGGTATTCAAGACTGTCTCCAGACATTACCAAATGTCTCCTGAGGTATGAGTACCAGATTTAGCAAATAACAGTGCAACTCGGGTACCTAGTTAATGTGACTTTCATAAACCCACAGACATAGAAAATGAACTTGTATTTACCAAAAAGCAGTAAGAGATGAAGGAGGGATAAATCAGGAGACTAGATTAACATGTACACACTCCTATAATATATAGAGAGATAAATTAAGTTAGATTCACATATACACACTATAAGAATATATATAAACTAGATAATCAACAAGGACCTACAGGGAACTCTACTGGCGCTGGGAGGGACTGGGGGCAGGAGAAGAAGGAGAAGAAGAAGTGCCCGAGGATGAGGTGGCATCGTGGACCCGATGGGCGCGAGTCTGAGTGGACTCCGGGAGTTGGTGATGGACAGGGAGGCCTGGTGTGCTGCGATTCACGGGGTCACCAAGAGTCGGACACGACTGAGCGACTGAGCTGAACTGATAAGGGAAAAGAATCTGAAAAGAAGAGATACATATTTATGTCTAACTGAATCACAGTGCTGTATACCTGAAACTAATACAACAATGCAAATCAACTATACTTGAATATTTAAAAGTAAATATCAAATAATTTTGAAATTATTCGAAATGGCAAATAATTTTTTCGTATAAGTATGTCCCAAATGTTGCATGAGACATATTTATACTAAAAAATTTTAGGTCAGGTTTGACTGGTGACTTGATTTTATCTAGCTACCCTGAACTGGGGATAGGAGTGGGGCTGGCTAGAAAAACGAGATCACTGATGTATTAAACAACATGATGTGAGTGAGGTGCCCAGCACATGGCGAGTGTGCTATAAATATCCTGGAATCTCCTGCAGCCTTGAATGCACTTCATCTCCATCCCCTAGGAGGCTTCAGTTGCTCCTCAAAGCTTACCATCCTTT
This sequence comes from Nanger dama, assembly GCA_917880005.1. Classification (NCBI taxonomy): domain Eukaryota; kingdom Metazoa; phylum Chordata; class Mammalia; order Artiodactyla; family Bovidae; genus Nanger; species Nanger dama. The sequence continues at coordinate 7,673,538 of CAKJTW010000036.1, forward strand.
CCCACAGCCGTAATGAGAACGGGTGTGACATGATGCGAAGGGGAGCCCACGTGGGAACCTGTAGGTGCCTGTTCCCATCAGAGCTGGTGTGACGGCCACTCTGCTGGGGTGGCGGTCTGCTGTGCTCTAGTGCTCTGTCACCTTGAGTGCCCTGAGTTACCACATCGTTTCTGCTAACAACGGAGAGGGTGACGTTAAATGAAAAACTGCTGCGCTCATCCCAGACTCAGTCACTCTGGGTTTGATTTTTGTGGCGCCATAGCCCTAGAAAACCATTCCCTGGGATGCACCAGGACCATCATTTCCCCAGTCGGTAGCAGCAAGGAACTTCTTTCTGGGCCAAGATTAATGACCCAAGCAGTCATCCTTTGCAGAGAGCAAAGGTGAAATGTAACTCTGGGTGTATGCCTGACATTTTGAAACAAAGGGGAAGGGGAAGGAGGGGGGGCAGATGAGGAAAAACAGCATTTATATGTCTCCTGCAGGGTCATAAATCAGGGATGGGCAAGAGTGAATTGGGCTTCTGCCAACAATTGAACTGATTTCACTTGCTGTGTTTTATCTTCAAACAATCTGTATAAAACATGCTTTAAACACATAAGAAGTGCCTGAGTTACATATTAGTATATTAACTCTTGAGAGTTTTCTTTTTCCAAAGGAAGTCCAGTTTGTGTGGGAGAATTGTTATGTTTATCCAAAAGAAAATATATACATTGTCCTGGGGAAGCCCCCTTTCCATCTAGCTGTTGTCAGCATGTAACACTAGAGACTAGGGAAAATGAAGAGGCACTGGCAAAATGTACAAACTTTCAGTTATAATATGAATAAGCTCTGAAGATCTAATGTGACTGTAGTTCTGTATGTGCCATCGTGACGAGAGATAATGATTCTGTATTGTGTACTTTGTACTGGGTAGATCTTAAATGTGAGTAAATGTGTATTAACTTGATGATGGTAATCATTTCATAAGCTGTACATATATCAAATTGTCATGCTATATACCTTAAATATATACGTTATATACCTTCAGTTCGGTTCAGTCGCTCAGTCGTGTCCGACTCTTGGTGACCCCATGAATCGCACCACGCCAGGCCTCCCTGTTCATCACCATCTCCCAGAGTTCACTCAGACTCACACCCATTGAGTCCGTGATACCATCCAGCCACCTCATCCTTGGTCGTCCGCTTCTCCTCCTGCCCCAATCCCTCCCAGCATCAAAGTCTTTTCCAATGAGTCAACTCTTCGCATGAGGTGGCCAAAGTACTGGAGTTTCAACCTCAGCATCATTCCCTCCAAAGAAATCCCAGGGCTGATCTCCTTCAGAATGGACTGGTTGGATCTCCTTGCAGTCCAAGGGACTCTCAAGAGTCTTTTCCAACACCACAGTTCAAAAGCATCAATTCTTCGATGCTCAGCTTTCTTCACAGTCCAACCTCACATCCATACATGACTACTGGAAAAACCATAGCCTTGACTAGAGGGACCTTTGTTGGTAATGTCTTTGCTTTTTAATATATTGTCTAGGTTGATCATAACTTTCCCTCCAAGAAGTAAGCATCTTTTAATTTCATGGCTGCAATCACCATCTGCAGTGATTTTGGAGTCCCAAAAATAAAGTCTGACACTGTTTCCACTGTTTCTCCATCTATTTCCCATGAAGTGATGGGATTGGATGCCATGATCTTCGTTTTCTGAATGTTGAGCTTTAAGCCAACTTTTTTCACTCTCCTCTTTCACTTTCATCAAGAGGCTTTTAGCTCCTCTTCACTTTCTGCCATAAGGGTGGTGTCCTGCAATCTGAGGTTATTGATATTTCTACCGGCAATCTTGATTCCAGCTTGTGTTTCTTCCAGTCCAGCATTTCTCATGATGTACTCTGCATAGAAGTTAAATAAGCAGGGTGACAATATACACCCTTGATGTACTCCTTTTCCTATTTGGAACCATGTTGTTCCATGTCCAGTTCTAACTGTTGCTTCCTGACCTGCATATAGATTTCTCAAGAGGCAGGTTAGGTGGTCTGGTATTCTTAAATATATATATTTTTTTAAACTGTCTACCCATAAATGGCACCCCACTCCAGTACTCTTGCTTGGAAAATCCTATGGATGGAGGAGCCTGGTAGGCTACAGTCCATGGGGTCACCAAGAGTCGGACACGACTGAGTGACTTCACTTTCACTTTTCACTTTCATGCATTGGAGAAGGAAATGGCAACCTACTCTGGTGTTCTTGCCTGGAGAATCCCAGGGATGGGGGAGCCTGGTGGGCTGCCGTCTATGGGGTCACACAGAGTTGGATACGACTGAAGTGACTTAGCAGCTACCCATACCTCAGTAAAGCTAGAATAATGAAAAGGGACCACACAGTCTACTGTAAAGCAATTCCAACATATTTCAAAAAACCACCAAGCATGATCTCCTTCCACAAGGAAATTAAGCTAGAAATCAGTTACAAAAGAAATTAGGCAATATAGTATTATGTTTCCAAAAAGTCACTTTTGAAGGTATTAGGTAAATTCTCTAATCTTAAAGGAATCGAAAAACAGGCTCTTTATAAATTAAAGAAGCATTTGTCAAGTGACGATTCTTTGCCACATTTTGTACAAAAGATGAATAAGACATGGTCCCTGCCCTCCAGGAACAGACTCACAAACGAATGACCACTCTTCACTGTGACTTCTCTCTCTGTCGGGCACCATGGGACTTCACAGGATGCCAAGATAGATCAGTGGGGGAAGTGAATACTTTTTAATGTGGCTATAGGAATTTACAAAGGATGGTCCTCTCTACTTGGTTCATAGAAGACTGGAGTTTAAGAGTTCTCCAAAGTGACAAGGATGGGGAGGGGTTCAGATTCAAAGATGTTGCACAGCAGGTAGCAAAGGATGGAAGGAGGGATTTCTGAGGAATGAGGAGGGAGAGGAGGGCGGACACCCAGTGATGGACAGCCCTGTGGCCACACTAAAGAATCTAGGCTTATGGAGAACCACTGAAAGGGTTTAAGCTGTAAGTGAATTTGTGATTCAGGTTTTCTCATGGAAAGGTATTTGCAAGATATATGGAAGTTAGACTAGACTAGGCAGTTTGGAAGCGGATTGAAAGCTCTGTTAAAGAGAGGTGGTATTCACATAGCAAATGCTGATGAGGGAGCAGAGACAACTGTACACTGCTGATGGGAGTGTAAATCGGTGCAGCCGCTGTGGAAGACAGTATGGCGATTTCTCAAAAACTGAAAATAGAAACACCATATGACCCAGTGGTTCGAATCCTGGGTATCTATCTGAAGAAAACAAAAATGGAAACAATTATTTTGAAAAGATAGATGCACGCCCAATGTACATAGTAGCATTATTTACAATAGACAAGATATAGAAGCAACCTAAGTGTTCATCAACAGATGAATTGATACAGAAGATGTAGTATATGTACACAGTGAAATGCTACTAAGCCATAAAAAGTATTTTCCCATTTGCAGAGAAAGGCAAATACTATATCACTTATATATTGAGTCTAAAAAATTAAACACACTAGTGAATATAACAAAATAGAAGCAGACTCAGGGGAACAAACTAGCGGCTACCAGTGGAGAGAGGGAGGTGGGGAAGGGCAAGGTGCGAGCAGAGTTTTAAGAGATACAAACCACTGTGTATAAAATAAATAAGCTACAAGGATATATTGTGCAGCCAAGGGAATATAGACAGTATTTTATGACAGCTAAAAATGGAATGTAGCCTTTAAAGATTGTGAATCACTGTGCTGTACACCTGAAATTTATATAATATTGTACATCAGCTATACTTAATTTAAAAAATAAATATATGTTCACAGAAGAAAAAAGAGAGGTGATACTAAAATCATGTAACAACAGGTCATTGCCCAGTCAGAGGAGAAGAAAGCCAAACCAGCGGAGCCAGGCCCCGAGCCCCTGCTGGGCCAGGCAGACCTTTCTGTCGCTGGTCCATGGAGAGGTCCACGGCTCAGGACTCAGGGCATAACTGGGACTGGCATGCTTCAGTATTGCAGCCATGGACATGGCCCTGTGGACCCACGTCAGCTGCAGATCAGCCTGTTAGTGTGACCTGGGCCTGGACTAAAGCAGAAGTGGAAAGAAAGAGACAGGTTTGGGAGAAATACAGAAAAAAACATCCTGTATCTCAGTGATTGACTAGACGTAGGGATAGAGGGAAGTAGAGGCTGGCACCCATGTTCCTGCTCTGGAAGACTGTGAGGAAGGAAGGTTGAGTGTCTCCACTCGGGCTGGGATCTTTCATGAACATCTGATGACTGTGAACATCAGGAACTTGAGATGATCAGTAGGCTCTTCTAGAGGTGGGATTAAACTGGATACAAGCGAGCGGTATCCAGCTATGGGGCTCATGGAGTGAACCTCTCCCAGAGTCATGTTTCCATCCAGTGTGCCTGGAAGCATGGTGTGATGTCCTCTTTCTGAGGTCCCAGGTCACTGTGATCACATGTATTTCCTAGCCAATGCAAAGGGAATTTTTTCAACACAAATGACGAAACTCTAAGGGCCATTTGGGGCCTGAATCATGAGCTAAGCAGCTGTTTCGCTTGTCAAGTGTTAAATGATTTGTTCTGGATGAGAGGCTACAAGGCAAGAAAGAGGGCTAGAAAAACAGGAGCAGGTAGAGAGGCCAGCAGTTAGTGGAGATGTATGAGGGTGACCTTTGGCACCAGCAACAGAGAACGCTCAGGCTGACCTCTGTTGTCATAACACGGGAAATATTACAACCTCTTCCTCATCCCCAACCAGGGGAGAAAAACTTTCTTCTAAGAATGGGTTCCTTGAACATTTCTGTGCTCTGTCATTAAAAATCTGCTGGGAAGGAAGAGAGAGCCTTTGTTGATCATCAGCAAAATTTTGCTGACACCATGTACAAAGAACAAAAGGAAATCTTCATCTGAAATAGAATAGGGGCCATGAAGTTGTATGTATGTTTTTCTAATTTTTTAGGAAAAAAAATAGTATTATAAGGACAACTAATTTGAAAGCAGATTGATTTGCTAATATAAGGAGTAGGTATCACTTTGCTACAAGTTTTCTACCAAGCCTCGGGCACGTGTTTCAGTACAAACTGTGGTTTACAAGTTTGTTTTGTTATGTTCAGTTTTGAAAGCGGTCCGTTTCTTACCATGGATCTATAAGTAGAGGTTTTCCTGTGACTTCATCTGTTGCAGGCACAAGATCTTAGAACCTTAGCCCCCACAGGGGCTTTTAGTCCAAATTAGTCCAATTTTCTGATCAACGTAATTCCGATATTAATTTTTCTTTGCTTTTCAGTTTCCTAAGACAATGTCCGTTCACAAAATGAATACAGTTGATTTACTATTTGTCCATGAACATCAGCTTATGTAAGAGTTTATGTATTAATATGTCTCTAGCATCCGGTCCCATCACTTCATGGGAAATAAATGGGGAAACAGTAGAAACAGTGTCAGACTTTATTTTAGGGGGCTCCAAAATCACTGCATATGGTGATTGCAGCCATGAAATTAAATGATGCTTATTCCTTGGAAGAAAAGTTATGAGCAACCTAGATAGTATATTCAAAAGCAGAGACATTACTTTGCTGACTAAGGTCCATCTAGGCTATGGTTTTTCCAGTGGTCATGTATGGATGTGAGAGTTGGAATGTGAAGAAGACTGAGCACTGAAGAATTGATGCTTTTGAACTGTGGTGTTGAAGACTCTTGAGTCCCTTGGACTGCAAGGGGATCCAACCAGTCCATTCTGAAGGAGATCAGCCCTGGGATTTCTTTGGAAGGAATGATGCTAAAGTTGAAACTCCAGTACTTTGGCCACCTCATGTGAAGAGTTGACTCATTGGAAGACTTTGGTGCTGGGAGGAATTGGGGGCAAGAGAAGAAGGGGACGACAGGGGATAAGATGGCTGGATGGCATCACTGACTCGATGGACGGGAGTTTGAATGAACTCCGGGAGTTGGTGATGGACAGGGAGGCCTGGCGCGCTGCAATTCATGGGGTCACAAAGAGTCGGACACGACTGAGTGACTGAACTGAACTGAACTGAAACATACAGTTCCTTTTAAATAAATATTTATGTAAGTAAAATAGAGAAGGAAAGTTAATGCATGCTTATATGTGCTGTAAGATAATAAATATGAAATATAGTCAATGTGTATTTACAGAATAATGAGCTGCCTTTATATGCATTTATGATATAAGCTTCATTTGTATATGGTCAAGATTTGACTATCCTATAGGCTATTGTGGTGTATATTTTTATGAAAATCTTTGATAAAATTTTAATTGACCTATATTATCATTATACTAGTACTATATTATTGTCTGTCTACAAAGAAAATTTCAAGGACCTTTGTTTGAAACAGACACATACTCATATCTCTCTCTCTCTCACACCCACGCACCCACACACACACACACACACACACACTATGCTGTCAGGTTTTTTTAAGCCTTCGGACTTATTTTGGTCAGTGAAGTTTGGGAAGCATCACGCTTGAATGAGTCTTACATTCTTTTACCAGGAGCTCTTTCTGGAAAGGTCCTCTCATTCTTTCTTTTCATCTTTGGTGCACTCACAACAGATACACCCTGAAAAATAAGCCCATGAATTTCTGTGTTGCAAAAGCCAACAGGAAGCTTGCTTCTTCAAAAGTGTGCTTAGGATCACAAGCCAGACTCAGGAACCAGGGCCATAATCTAACTTCCTGCTGCTGTTTGCCACTGGCGCTGTGCATTCTAAATGGTAGGACCAGAGCTTGGAAATGGAGACAGAGAGAACTAGTAGGAAAGGTCAGCTTGTTGCATGGCCAGCTCTTACAGATGGATCCCCTTGGGCCATCCCCCTCAAATGTGGAAATCCAGTTGAATTGACTCTCTCCTCTTAAAGGCATGATTATGTACTGCAGGCAGATCCTAGCCAGGTCTGTGTGCATGTGTGTGAGATTGCTCTGTGCATCCCTGTCGGCAACGGTGCTCATGCTACTACTGCTTGAGACATAACTGGCCTTGGCCCGAGAATCCAAAATCAACCTATAAGTGGTTAGTTTTAAGGATGAAAAATCTGTAAAAACCATTTCCTTTCCTCCTCAGAGACACCGGGGCACTTCCTCGCTGCTCTCTGTAAATGAGCCCCGTGGTGCCAACGCTTGGATGCATCAGTCACAATTAACGTTAGCTTAGTTCTGAAAATTGTGTGAATGCCAAATAGTGTCGTGGCAGTCATTTGAGTTTCCTTGTCTTCTCTCTTCTCCCATCAGACCTTACATTTCAGAAAAACCAAAGGCTTGCAACTCTTTGAAAAGGCTTTTTCCCCCTTTGAGCTTAAAGTAGTATAAGGTGATAGAAAACTCAAAAATTAAATAATGCCAAAGCAAAAGGCCCCTAAGAGGTCCCACTCCCTACCTTGAATAGCCATGTAAAGTGATTGGGTGTCTTTTCATCCCACTTATATTCTAGATATAATGATATAGTCTCAGTTCAGTTCAGTTCAGTCACTCAGTCGTGTCTGACTCTTTGCGACCCCATAAATCGCAGCACGCCAGGCCGCCCTGTCCATCACCAACTCCCAGAATTCACTCAGACTCACATCCATCGAGTCAATGATGCCATCCAGCCATCTCATCCTCTGTCGTCCCCTTCTCCTCCTGCCCCCAACCCCTCCCTGCATCAGAGTCTTTTCCAGTGAGTCAACTCTTCGCATGAGGTGGCCAAAGTACTGGAGTTTCAGCTTCAGCATCATTCCTTCCAAAGAAATCCCAGGGCTGATCTCCTTCAGAATGGACTGGTTGGATCTCCTTGCAGTCCAAGGGACTCTCAAGAGTCTTCTCCAACACCACAGTTCAAAAGCATCAATTCTTCGGTGCTCAGCCTTCTTCACAGTCCAACTCTCACATCCATACATGACCACAGGAAAAACCATAGCCTTGACTAGATGGACCTTAGTCGGCAAAGTAATGTCTCTGCTTTTGAATATATTATCTAGGTTGGTCATAACTTTTCTTCCAAGGAGTAAGCGTCTTTTAATTTCATGGCTGCAGTCACCATCTGCAGTGATTTTGGAGCCCCCAAAATAAAGTCTGACACTGTTTCCACTGTTTCCCCATCTATTTCCCAGGATATAGTCTATGTGTATATAAAAATGAAACCACTACTATTTACACTGTTTTGAAAAGAGCTCACTGAGCAATGTAACTTGGACAGTTCCGAAATCAGTTCAGACAAATCTGCCTTATTCTTTGCCAGTAGTTATGTGGTCTTCCATAACATGGCTATACCGTAGTTTATTTAACTATTTCGCTCATCCTCACATTCTCCTACCTCCACCCACGTTTTTTTTAATGAATGAGAAGAAAGTGAAAATCTTCACTGATTTAGGCCATAAGAACTGTCCAGCTGCACCTGGTTAAATCCTGCAACGTCACAGATGATGCTAGATGCATGAGAGTCTTAGATTCTAGCTGAGGACTAATGTTTCATGCTGATGAGACAGTGTTTATACTTTAAACCACTGACAAGTTGAGAGGATAACATTTTATTTCCATGAGAATAAAAGCAGAAACTCATCTGATCCTTGTTCACTTCCTGAGCTTATTGACCACTTGAGAAAAATGGATTTGGGAGCCATTTTCCAAAGAGAACTTTAGTTGGCAATGTGCCTTGTGAGTTAACACCACTGACACATAAATATAGGTGATTTAATTCTTAGCTATTGAAAAGTGGTCGGACCTATAATATTTATTTTTATTAATTAATAGTAATGTTTTAGAACATTGGATCTGTGTTTTATCCCTAAAATCTACCTTCTTACCGAAGACTGGATCATTGATCATATCAGATAACTAGCAACCAAATGTGAGTCAACAGAGTAGGTGCTAACTCACCTATGCTCAGGGAGAAAACCCAGAAAAGAACATGAAAGCCAGCATTCTTCTCCATGAGCCCCACACTTCTGTCTTGGCACCTTGAAAGATTTCAGACGGTCAGGCAGCTGGGAAGGCAGCTGGTTTCTGCAGTCCCAGAGCGTATCAGCTCGAGCCTGGGAAATGGCCCTGATTATCATGCAAGACACAGAACACTCTTAGTGCTGCGTTGACTGGCGCGGTACAGTCGCTGCTTTCTGTAATACCTTAACTGAGGCCCTTCCTTGCATGCAGTTTACATTACGTATAAATAAATCCCTCAGTATGACATTTTAATGGGTATTTTTAAACAAAGTCCAGAGGACAATTGGAACCACTGTCTCTGCAAGAATTTTTTTTTTTTTTTGGTAAGACAAAAAAGGCATGATGCCAACATGAAGAAAAGGATCCATTTTACTAAGTGTGGCTGACTATCCTAAAGCAACAACCACTTTCCAGTTGCATGTGGTTCATATCACGGTCTGGTCTTTCACTCCATGCTGATGGTTCCCCACTTCCTGATGTCTGTGGTTTGGGCTTTGCATCCCTTGCAAATGCATATATAACTCATCTTGAAATGGAGCTGGAGAGGAGGGGTCCTGAGAATTCATGGCTGAGGAGTTACGGCAGCCAGTGTTTCACCCCATCATTCTTTCATTCGTGTTTAATCTTCATAGTGGTATTTTAGTTTTACAAAGCATCTGCGAGGTCATTTCTCAAAACCCTCACTCTGTCGATCCCTCATTCAGGCCACAGAAGGTCACCCATCAGTCTCCCCCTGCCGTAGCCCAGGGCATATCCAGAGGGGCAGGAGGGGTGGGCTCCTTTCTGGGACTCGCACTCGGGTCAAGGGCTCTCCTCCTCTCTCCAAGTCAGAGGGCTGTCATGTAGTAGAAGAGAGTTGGGGGTCGGGCATGGCACAGTTAGTCTTGGCCGATCTCACCTACTTCTTTGGTATTGATATGAACTGTTTCTCTCACTTGAATGTTGGAAATTTAAGAATTTGCTCTCTGTGTTCACAAACCTGAATCAGACAAGAAATTTGGCAAGGGCTCTTAAGAAAAGACTCCTTCGGATTGATACCTCTGTCCCTTCTGCACTCCCTCTACCCTTTTTTAGAACCTGTTCTAGCATGAATCATACTATGTATCATATTTATTAACACATCTGCCTCCTCTTTTGGACTTGGACTCGTTGAGGGCAGGGAATAAGTGTTAGCCTCCACATCTCAGCACTGTGACTGGCACATAGAGGCACTCAGTAAAAGTATGAATGAATGAACAGACAGAAAATTAATGGATCACTAGACATCAGGGGAGTGCAAATTAAAACCATGATGAGATACCACTACACACATATAGAATGGCCCAAACTTACCCCTCCCCCAAAAAAAACTAACAAAGAAGTAGGAAGTGTGTGGAGCAGCTGGACTCTCATACACTAGTGGTTCAGTTCAGTTCAGTTGCTTGGTCGTGTCCGACTCTTCGTGACCCCATGGACTGCAGCACGCCAGGCCTCCCTGTCTATCACCAACTCCTGGAGTTTACTCAAACTCATGTCCATTGAATTGGTGATGCCATCCAGCCATCTCATCCTCTGGCGTCCCCTTCTCCTCCTCCCTGCAATCTTTCCCAGCATCAGGGTCTTTTCAAATGAGTCAGCTCTTGGCATCAGTAATGGAGTCTCAGCTTCAACATGAGTCCTTCCAATGAGTATTCAGGCCTGATTTCCTTTAGGATGGACTGATTTGATCTCTTTGCAGTCCAAGGGACTCTCAAGAGTTTTTCTCCAACACCACAGTTCAAAAGCATCAACACTAGTGGTAGGAGGGCAAAATGGTACAGCCACTGTGGAAAACAGTTTGGCAATTTCTTACAAAGCTAAATTAATTAAATGATTTAATTTGCCTGCTCTTAGATATTTGCTCAAGAGAAAGGGAAAACTTTGGAACACACAAAAACCCGTCTGAAATGTTTAAAACAGTTTTATTTATAATCCCCTAAAAATGGAGAAATTCCAATTGTCCTTCAGCTGGTGAGTGGGCAAACAAATGAAATATTCATACAATGAAATGTTACTGTGCAATGAAAAGGAGCAAGCTATTAATATGAGCAACAGTCTACACAGATGCCTTATGCTAAGTGTGAGAAGCAAGATTTTAAAAGATGCGTATAATAAAAATCCATTAATATGACATTGTGTAAAATTATAGGGATGGAGGACAGACCAGTGATTGCCAGGGGTTAGGCTTTGAGGAGAGGTTGACACCAAAGCTATGACCTAAATCAAATCCCTAACGATTGTACAGTGGAAGTGAGAAATAGATTTAAGGGACTAGATCTGATAGAGTGCCTGATGAACTATGGATGGAGGTTTGTGACATTGTACAGGAGACAGGGAGCAAGACCATCCCCAAGAAAAAGAAATGCAAAAAGCAAAATGGCTGTCTGAGGAGGCCTTGCAAGTAGCTGTGAAAAGAGAGAAGTGAAAAGCAAAAGAGAAAGGGAAAGATATACCCATTTGAATGCACAGTTCCAAAGAATAGCAAGAAGAGATAAGAAAGCCTTCCTCAGCGATCAATCCAAAGAAATAGAGGAAAACAATAGAATGAGAAAGACTAGAGATCTCTTCAATAAAATTAGAGATACCAAGGGAACATTTCATGCAAAGATGGGCTCAGTAAAGGACAGAAATTGTATGGACCTAACAGAAGCAGAAGATATTAAGAAGAGGTGGCAAGAATACACAGAAGAACTATACAAAAAGAACTTCACGACCCACATAATCATGAAGATGTGATCACTCACACTCACCAAGAGCCAGACATCCTGGAATGTGAAGTCAAGTGGGCCTTAGGAAGCATCACTACAAGCAAAGCTAGTGGAGGTGATGGGATTCCAGTTGAGCTATTTCAAATCCTAAAAGATGATGCTGTGAAAGTGCTGCACTCAGTATGCCAGCAAATTTGGAAAACTCAGCAGTGGCCACAGGACTGGAAAAGGTCCATTTTCATTCCAATCCCAAAGAAAGGCAATGCCAAAGTATGCTCAAACTACCACACAATTGCACTCATCTCACATGCTAGTAAAGTAATGCTTAAAATTCTGCAAGCCAGGCTTCAGCAATATGTGAACCAGGAACTTCCAGATGTTCAAGCTGGTTTTAGAAAAGGCAGAGGAACCAGAGATCAAATTGCCAACATCTGCTGGATCATCAAAAAAGCAAGAGAGTTCCAGAAAAGCATCTATTTCTGCTTTATTGACAATGCCAAAGCCTTTGACTGTGTGGATCACAATAAACTGTGGAAAATTCTGAAAGAGATGGGAATACCAGACCACCTAACCTGCCTCTTGAGAAACCTATATGCAGGTCAGGAAGCAACAGTTAGAACTGGACATGGAACAACAGACTGGTTCCAAATAGGAAAAGGAGTATGTTAAGGTTGTTTGTCGTCACCCTGCTTATTTAACTTAGATGCAGAGTACATCATGAGAAATGCTGGACTGGAAGAAGCACAAGCTGGAATCAAGATTGCTGGGAGAAATATCAATAACCTCAGATATGCAGATGACACCACCCTTATGGCAGAAAGTGAAGAGGAACTAAAAGCCTCTTGATGAAAGTGCAAGAGGAGAGTGAAAAAGTTGGCTTAAAGCTCAACATTCAGAAAACGAAGATCATGGCACCCAGTCCCATCATTTCATGGCAAATAGATGGGGAAACAGTGGAAACAGTATCAGACTTTATTTTTTGGGACTCCAAAATCACTGCAGATGGTGACTGCAGCCATGAAATTAAAAGACAGTTACTCCTTGGAAGGAAAGTTATGACCAATCTAGACAATATATTAAAAACAGAGACATTACCAACAAAGGTCCGTCTAGTCAAGGCTATGGTTTTTCCAGTAGTCATGTATGGATGTGAGGGTTGGACTGTGAAGAAAGCTGAGCATCGAAGAATTGATGCTTTTGAACTGTGGTGTTGGAGAAGACTCTTGAGAGTCCCTTGTATTGCAAGGAGATCCAACCAGTCCATTCTGAAGGAGATTAGTCCTGGGTGTTCATTGGAGGGACTGATGCTGAAGCTGAAACTCCAATACTTTGGCCACTTGATGCGAAGAGCTGACTAATTTGAAAAGACCCTAATGCTTGGAAAGATTGAGGGCAGGAGGAGAAGGGGACAACAGAGGTTGAGATGGTTGGATGGCATCACCGACTCAATAGAGATGAGTCTGGGTGAACTCCGGAAGTTGGTGATGGACAGGGAGGCCTGGCGTAGGGTTGGAAAGAGTCAGACACGACTAAGCAACTAAACTGAACTGACTCCAAAGGGGCAGCAGGAAGGAATGTTTGGGGTGATGGAACAGTGTGTATCCTGATTTTGATGATGGGTACATGACGCTGACATTTATGATACTCACAAAACAATGTAGTTTAAAAAGTATGAGTGAATTTTACTGGATACAAACTGCAAATTTAACTGAAAAAGTAAATCAGGGTTGTTGGTTTTTTTCAGTGCAGATTCAGAAAAAAATGTTCAAAAGAAAACTTGAGTAACTAATGTCTTAGTAGCCTTCAGTGATTCTGTGTATGTTCATGTATACATGCAGACGCACAACAGGGTATGCGTGTGCATGTGTGTGTATGTGTGTGCATTTGTTTAACAAATATTTGAAGAATGCTTCCTATGGACTAGGACTTGCTAAAAGTACTGAAGAGATATTGATGAACAACAAAAGCAGAATTCCTGCTTTCTTGGTGTAGAAAGGGATAGACAGTAAACAAATAAACAAATCAGTGAATACGCAGCTTTACATAATGATAAGTGCTGTAGAGACAATAAGACAGGCCTTGAGGGTAAAAGTGGAATGAGGGTTGGGGCCTCTCTGAAGAAATGACCTTAAACTGAGACCTGGAAAGTACAAAGGAGGCATCCACGTGTGCAAATGCTCAGAGCAGTTCAGGCACAGAAAATGTCAAACGCAAAGACCCTGAGGGGACTTCACTGAGGACAAGAAATACTGAACAGTCTCTCACTCCAACACTCTTAGAAAGGCTGGCTGACGTACAACCACCATCCTTTCAGTGCAAGGCTGGGCTTCCTGGGAAATAGGGCAGAGCCCTAAGCTTTGTGCATTCAGAGAGCTGGCAGCATGTTGGTGAGATGGACCAAGGGAGTGAGGGAGCCAGCAGCAGGTGAGCCCAGAGACAGAGGTGGGGACCCGTTTCTGTCAGCTCCAGCCCTTTTGAAAAAGAATTCCTTTATGTGAAGCTCTCAGATCCAATGTGAAGTGAACATGGTATGTTTTCTTAGTTCCATCATAAAATTGCCTCTGTATTTTGGATATTTGAGATGTTTGAACTTCTGCTACAGAAAACATTGAGAGTAGACATCCCTTCCCACCGTTTACAATGTAGTTAATTTAGTAGTCCACAGAGTCCTCATGTATTAAATTCCCAGAAAATGCTCATGAATCTAAGGCTGATGTCACATGTCATTGGTGTTTACATCATTTATCAACAAATTTCATGTTTAAGAGTGAGCACAGGCATGAGGACATGTATGGTATAAGATTCCACCTCAGACCCCGGTGGAGAAGGTTCTGGTGTATAACTTCAGCTGCCTGGCCTTGAGGAACTCATGTCACCTTCAGAATCTCTCTTGGCCCCTGGGCAAACAGTGAATAATTACAGTGCTCTCCTGGGGATGGAATGTAGACTATCTGACTGTTGCTCACAGCAGCCTTCTAAATACCAAGCATTGCAAAAAGTAGAATTTTGCCTCACCATAATTCATCTCTGCCTCCATAAATCTCTTCTCTGTTTTCAATTAGATTTGATATGCTTCATTATTTCTCCTTTAGAATCATGGTGGAATGGTGCTTTCAACCATTTTATGTTCATTCAAATATTGGTTTTCTTTTAGTTCTTGAAGGGATTTCTGTTGGTATCCCATTTCCTTGTTTTCATTATGTGTGGCATATGTGTGTGGAAGCATGGGCAAATGCCAGGTCTTAATCATTGTGGTGGTCAGCATGCTGGCAGGATCCAGGGACGCCCTCAGCAGGAGTCACTGAAAAGAGCTGTGTGGAAACGGTTAAGAGAAACCCACACAGAATAATAAAGCACCCTGGAGCTAGTAGCGGAAGGGCCTCCTGTACTCACTCACGCCTCAGAGGTCAGGAGGAGAGTGGGATTGCCAGAATCTGACAAGAGATGTGGTTCCATGAGAAGGTTCCCAGGGATGAGCACACCCACTGTCAAACCTCCATGCGACCAGTGGGAGGGGAGAAGGGAGGGAAGGGGAGTAAATATCCTGAACGCTGATCCCACCCTCTGTTCTCCTGCCAGTGCTTCTTTCATCCAGCCCAGCCGGGAACCGATGGACCAAGCAGCCACTCGGTATGGCCCACGGAAGGCCGGCTCCTGGCTCACAGCAGAGGCAAGGGTCCAGAGTAATCTGAAGGAGCAGATAGGGGATACCCAGCCCAGGAGTCTGCTGGAGAAAGCACTGTCCCAAATTCATTGACCTCGGTCTTTGCAGTTTGCTTGTCCAGAAACATACATGCACCTCCATCCCCAGCCCCAGCCCGCTTTGACTGCAAGCTCCTTTCTTCTCAGCACGGTTACTGGCCATCTTCAAGCTGAGCTGGTTGCTGTGGCTAACGCCCAGATCAGCTCACTCTTCTGGGGGTGGTGAGAGTTGACCATTAACCGGTTCCGGGTGTGGGCGCTCGCAGTGGCGTGGGGCCCTCGCTCCCCTCACCGCTCCCTCTTCCTTTCGCAGGCTGGAGCTTCAGCATGGGCTCAGCCTACCAGTTCCACAGCTGGCGCGTGTTTGTCATCGTCTGCGCGCTCCCCTGTGCCTCCTCGGTGGTGGCCCTCACGTTCATGCCCGAAAGCCCACGGTTCTTGCTGGAGGTAACGTTCATCATTACAAATACGCAAGGAAGCCAGAGACGTTGAAACAAGTTCCTTTTAATCCTAGGAGAGTATGTTTGCCTCTTCAGGAGGTACATTTTTCCTTCCTACTACTGAACTATGGAGGGTTTGGTTTCATGGAGACATAGTTTTAACAACCAGCATGTGAAAAGGCTGCCTCATGGCCTGAAAGCGCTAATGTTCCTCCTCAAGCAAGTGGTTTCCCTCAATGAAGAAAACGCGCCTTATTGTTTCATAAAGGAAACACTATTCCTTGAGCCGCTGCTGCACGCAGGGTATCAAGGTCGTCTGTGTTTCCAATGGGATGAACCTAAACCACTTGTACTATTGCACCCGATGGGATCTGACAATATCACATGGTACTGGAAAATTGGGGAGCATGTGTGTTTCACCTGGCCATTCACTGTCTACTCGCATTGCTTAGGTTGGAAAACATGATGAAGCCTGGATGATTCTGAAATTGATTCACGACACAAACATGAGAGCACGGGGCCAGCCTGAGAAGGTCTTCACGGTGAGTACTGCTTCTCGGTGAATCCTCTATGCCAGAGGTCGAGAAGCCTTTTCAGAAAAGGCCTGGCCGTAAATTCCTCTCTCGCTGCACCAGCCACTCATTTCCCAATATCTCATACTTGCGGTCTTACCTGCTGCACTGCTTTTGTCTGTGCTTTTACCTCTGCATGGAATGATCTTCCAGCCTCCAGTTACAAAATGTATTCTCAATGGGAAAACTCATCTAAACTAATAAAAAATTGAATGCATAGTATTTTTGGAAAGAACAGTATTTTTTCCTCAGGACCTCCACCAAAATAAAAAGAGTAGTTTTAAAATCCTTTGATGTAGATAACATGTAATTACACCAAAAATGTCTAAGTTAGGCTTAAAGGTGACATAAGCAAAATATTCAATGTCTTATAAATAGTATCAGTTATAGTTTTAAAATAAGTGAAATATTTCCTGATTAAACAATCCCTTAACACTTATTGACTCATTACATTTTTAATATGAAGCAGATTTTTTGTAATATGAAAGTATAATTCATTCTGGCCTCTATCTAAATGATCACAGATTCTTAATTAATATAAATGTTTTCTGCAGTGTAATGGAAGAACAAAGGTAAATAATGGATGTCCACCATTGAGGACCTGGAATCCTTTGAGTGAAGCCTTCTTTAAAGGATCATAAGGCAAAAGGAATCTTGAGGTGTCATGTAGATACTCAGTGTCACCTAACTCTTCTCAGCCGGTTGAGAATAAACCCTCTACCCAAGATTTCTGAAAAGGTGTCTCTGTAGAACCTCATTGTCCTGCTAACCTGCTTTTTCTTCCAGAAGGTCTGAGTTACCAAGTTCATTCATGATCATCTACATCAATATGACTATATAAAGATTAGGTCGGAATAAGATGGGACCACTCTAAAAGAATGGGTCATCTCAATCACTTATATGTGACTTCCAAAGTCATTAGATCTTCCTGGTGGCTCAGACGGTAAAGCGTCTGCCTGCAATGTGGGAGACCCAGGTTCTATTCCTGGGTCAGGAAGATCCCCCTGGAGAAGGAAATGGCCATCCACTCCAGCACTCTTGCCTGGAAAATCTCATGGACGGAAGAGCCTGATAGGCTACAGTCCATGGGGTCGCAAAGAGTTGGACACGACTTCACTTTCACTTTCACTTTCCAAAGTCATTACAGGATTCCACCATGACACATTTGATCTTTTTCTTATTATATCTACAACATGGCGAATTCACATGCCTTCCTCAAAGGTCTTCTTCCTGTGTAACTAATTTGAATACTATTTTTCAGGACATTGTTTGCAGCAAACTCCTCTTTTAAGTTCATTCACATTCTCCTTAGCTGATCTCAGCTACTTCCCAGATCTTTTTCTCCAAATGGACAAACTGAGCTCCAGACATATATGTTGAAGGGCTTTTTGGCCATACACCTATATACTAGAGGCCCTTCAAATTCTGAATTTCTAAATCTGAACTTCTCAGCTGAAGAGTCTCCAAATCTCTTTGTCTGAAGACTTATCAGCAAGTGCCACCAGCCCACCAAAACTAGACCCCTGAAAACTATCCTATTTCTTTCTTTCCTTTGTCTCTAATATGTCCAAAAATCCAGTAGGTCTTATTATTCTCTGTCCTAAATATCTCTCATCATTGTCTCTTACTTTCTACCCTTATTTGCCACTGATTTGGTTCATTCCTCCCTACTCTCTGCCCTCTGCCCTTGCACCATTCTTCAGGAGTCACAAAGATTCATTGCAGTTTCCAATACAGTCTTTTCTCTTACGCCTCTGGATGTTTGCATGTGGTATTCCTCCCCACTTTGAATGCCCTTCAAATCGTTGATAACACATGGCAAATGACATACTTCTCCATAAGCTCCAGCTCAAATTCCACAGTCCATCAAGTCTTCTGTCTCACTCCCAGGTCAGCTTGGGTGTTCTGTACAGTATGTCTCTCCCATCTGACGCAGATTTCCACTGGGATACTTTGTAATTTATATGGTAATTGCTTAGAGAGCACAATGCTTTATGATTGCATCTCCAGGGTCTATACCAGTCCTGGCTCCCGTGGGTACTGATGAAAGAATGTACAAACAAACAAACAAACATTAATGAATGGAGAAGAAACCTCTCAAAAGTAATATATTGAGTCAGAATGGCCTTCATCAAAAAAACACAAATAACAAATGTTGGTGAGAGTGTGGAGAAAAGGGACCCTTTGTACATTGTTGGTGAGAAGTGTAAATTGGTGAAGACACTGTGGAAAACAGTAGGGAGATTCCTCAAAAAACTGAAAATAGAACTACCATATGACTTAACAATCCCGCTCCTGGGAACACATCCAAAAAAACTCAAAAATGTTCATTTGAAAAGATACATGAACCCATGCAACCCATTGTTCACAGCATTATTCATGATAGCCAAGATACAGAAGCAGTCTATGTGTCCATTAGCAGATGGATGGATAAAGAAGATGATGTTATAAACAGTAGAATATTACTCAGCCATAAAAAGAATAAAATTTTGCCATTTACAGCAATATGGGTGAACTTGGAGGGCATTGTGCTAAATGAAATAATTCAGACAGAGAAAGACAAATACTGTATACCACTTTTATGTGGAATCTAAAAAACACAGCAACCTAGTGAATATAATAAAACAGAAGTGGGCTCACAGGTATAGAGAACAAACTAGTGGTTAGCAGTGGGGAGAAGGGGGGAGGAGAGGAGAGGGACAATGAAGGGGCAGGAGAAAAAAGGAATTATTATGGGATTATATGAAATCATCTGCATGAAACTTTTGAAATTGTAAAACGCTATAGAATTCAATGAATCTTTCATTCAGTACAAAAAAAGATTTGTTGTTCAGTCGCTAAGTCATGTCCAAGAATTTGTTGTTCAGTCACTAAGTCATGTCTCTTTGCAACCCCATGGACTGCCACATGCCAGGCTTCCATGTCCTCTGCTATCTCCTGGAACCTGCTCAAGTTCATGTCCGTTGAGTCAGTGATGCTATCTTAAAAAAAAAAAAAAAAGGAATACCCCTGTGATTTAAAAAGAAAACAAAACTCTAGAATGCCACAAAATACGTCGTCACTAAATACAGATGTCTTTGTTTACATAGCCAGGAGAGGCTACTGCCCACCTGGTATAATTTGAAAGCTACCGAGGGTCCTCAAATCACCTCTGTCAAAAGCCGGCCTTGGTACCTGGCTTTGTGCAGTCGAAGTACTGCTCAGATGTTGGCGGTCTCTCCAGAAAGATCTATTCAGAAGTTATCCCTGGCAGGGATAGCGTGTGTGCACGTTTCTATCCTCTCTCAAGTTCATCAAAAGCAGGTAGATTCTGACTAACAAGGTAAGATGGGATAGGTCCACAAAGGAAAAATGCTTTCCTTTTATCCCCCTCTTTTCAGGCTTCATTTTCTGTGCTGAAAGCATTGCTTCTTCTGACTCTTGGCTCTTTTCCTTAGGAGAAGGAGGCTAGCTTAAGTCAGGGATACAGGCTATACCTCCATCATTTGTTCCCCTTCTGTCACTGAAGAGTCAGTGTTGGTGCTTGCAACTTAAACTCATTCATTGGACTTCACCTTCAGGTCACCTGTGGGTATTTGCTGACTAGTCACTGTGGGTTTGGGCTTCCCAAGTGATGATAGGGATAAAGAATCTGCCTGCTAACACAGGAGACATGGGTTTGATCCCTGGGCCAGGAAGATCTCCTGGAGGAGGAAACGGCAGCCCACTTCAGTATTCTCGGTATCCTATGGACAGAGGAGCCTGGTGGGCTCCAGTTCCTGGGGTTGCAAAGAGTCAGACATGACTGAATGCACACTATTTGGCTGTGAGAGAAGGAAGAGTGGGTCAAGAATGGAAGTTATATGGGAAAACTCTAAGAACTCTGTTTAGAGGCCAAATTCATCAAGTAAGCAGGTTCCAAAGAAAAGTGTGTTCAGTCACTTTTGTCTAAGCAAAGTAATTCTTAATCCACAAGTGACTCTATCTGGAGTTTTATCTGCTAGTGTGTGCCTTTTTTAAAGTTTATTTTACTGAAATGGAGTTGATTTACAATGTTGTGTTAATTTCTACTGCACAGCAAAGGGATTCAGTTATGCCTGTATATGCATTCTTTATCGTGTTCTTTTCCATTATGGTTTTCCACAAGATATAGTTCCCTGTGCCATACAATAGGACTTTGTATATCTGTTCTCTTTGTAAGAGTTCTCTGTTCTCTTTGTAATAGTTTACTAATCCCAAACTCTCAATTCTTCCCTCCCTCACCTCCCAATGTGTGCCTTTTTAGTCGTGATTCAGAGAAGGGCATTTTGTTTCATTTAATTCCATTACTACTGACTCCTTCCCCCTCTTTTCTTTATGGTGTTCACCCTCTCATTCAGTCTTTATTCAGTTCTTTTAGGTGCCTTTGAGTCTGTATACTGACACCTGTGTTCTCATATTTATAGATACCTGCCTATGTATCAAACACCTGCTCCCTTTTTGTTGGCGTCAGCTTTCACTCCTTTAAAAACAAATTGTAAGTCTAAAAGCTACAACTTCAGAGACAAAAACTTAGCACTTTGCCCTCTGTTGCTCCTTACAGGTAAACAGAATCAAAACCCCAAGACAGATAGATGAACTGATTGAAATTGAGAGCGACACAGGAACATGGTTCAGGAGGTGCTCTGTTCGCATCCGCACAGAACTGTATGGCGTAAGTAACAAGCCCGCCCTGACTCGTGGGCCCGCTTGTCGCTGGAGGTTAGTTAGAAACAGGGTTGACAGAATCCACCTGCGAGTGGGGCTCTTCCCCTCCTGCCCAGGGCACCTGACCAGGTAATGGGATTCCCTTGCGATCAGTGGGGTAGCCAAGATGTTGCTTTTTAGCGGGAAGGAAGGTGTTAAACAAGGGGTCCTACCACTGACGGGGTACACCAACATCTCGAGTTACTTTGTCTGTTGGAAGCTGATAAATACAAATTCCAGCATTTGGTTTCCTGTAGCCTTTAGCTTTGGAGAAGGCAGTGGCAACCCACTCCAGTGTTCTTGCCTGGAGAATCCCAGGGACGAGGGAGCCTGGTGGGCTGCCGTCTATGAGGTCGCACAGAGTCGGACACCACTGAAGCAACTTAGCAGCAGCAGCAGCCTTTAGCTTTTACATTTTAAGTCCAAATGAATCCAGCCCAAAGAAAAGGCAACATGTTTTTATAATTTGTCAGAGAGGGTTGGAAAGTAGAGTTGCCTAGGGACTGGCATAAGAAAACTAACTCTCTGATATTTCACAGATTTGGTTGACTTTTGTGAGATGTTTCACCTACCCAGTCAGGGAAAATACCATAAAACTCACGATTGTATGGTTCACGCTGTCCTTTGGGTAAGTGATCCTTACATTTTTGGTGAACTAAATCTTTAAATTTCCATACTGTAACTCCCAGCCTCGCTGCTTTCTTCTCTCATACTGTGTGATGCTACTAACTCTAGGATTTTTTTTTTCTTTTTAGATTTGCTAACAGTTACAGTTTTTATCAAGCAATGGTTTTATTTATGTTGTCATAAAGCTGGGGTGGCAAAACCAACAGTGTTGGGAAAGTTCGATAAGACCAAGGATGCTTTGCTCCCATGATTTCTCCACTCTCTCCTCAGTGGCGGAGCTCCATCCCTGCTGGCCTCTTTGTTCTTCCTCCAATGTGCCAGAACTTTCTTGAACATGTCCTATCTCGGGTCTGTGCCCTGCCCCCAGACATGGACCAGCTCGTTTCTCTCCTCCTTTGAGGCTTTCCTCCTATGCCACCTTCTCAGTGATACTTCCCCAAGTACCTTTTTAAAACTGTAGCTTCTCAATCCCCCTTCAGATTCCCTGTCCCCTTCTCAGCCTTATTATTCCCCATTGTGCCTTCTATCATCTTCTAACAGACAAAAAGCTTTTTCATTCTGTAGGAATAAAGAAGGCTCTGTCTTCCTCCTCTGGAAGCTCTGTGAGAACAGAGATTTTAAACTGTTTTGCTCACTGATATATGGCCCAAGCACAAAATAAGTGCTCAATAAATAGTTGTCGGGGCTTCCCAGAGGGTTCAGTGGTAAAGAATCATCCTGCCAATGCAGGACAAATTTGAATGCAGAGTTCCAAAGAGTAGCAAGGAGAGATAAGAAAAGACTTCTTCAGTAATCAGTGCAAATAAATAGAGGAAAACAACAAAATGGAAAAGACTAGAGATCTCTTCAAGAAAACTAGGTCTACGAAGAGAATATTTCATGCAAAGATGGGCACAATAAAGGACAGAAATGATATGGACCTATCAGAAGCAGAAGATATTAAGAAAAGGTGGCAGAAAAACTATACAAAAAAGATCCTCATGACCTGGATAACCACAATGGTGTGATCACTAACCTAGAGCCAGACATCCTGGAATGTGAAGTCAAGTGGGCCTTAGGAAGCATCACTATGAACAAAGTTATTGGAGGTGATGGAATTCCAGTTGAGCTATTTCAAATCCTGGAAGATGATGCAGTGAAAGTGCTGCACTCAATATGCCAGCAAATTTGGAAAATTCAACAGTGACCACAGTACTGAAAAAGATCAGTTTTCATTCCAATCCCAAAGAAAGGCAACGCCAAAGAATGTTCAGACTACCACACAATTGCACTCATCTCACATGCTGGCAAAGTAATGCTCAAAATTCTCCAAGCCAGGCTCCAACAGTATTTGAACCATGAACTTCCAGATGTTCAAATTGGTTTTAGAAAAGGCAGAGGAACCAGAGATCAAATTGCCAACATCTGCTGGATCATGGAAAAAGCAAGAGAGTTCCAGAAAAACATCTATTTCTGCTTTATTGACTATGCCAAAGCCTTTGACTGTGTGAATCACACCAAACTGTGGAAAATTCTTCAAGAGATGGGAATACCAGACCACCTTGCCTGCCTCTTGAGAAACCTGTATGCAGGTCAAGAGGCAACAGTTATAACTGGACATGGAACAACAGACTGGTTCCAAATTGGGAAACGAGTACATCAAGGCTGTATATTGTCACCCTGCTTATTTAATTTCTATGCAGAGTACATCATGGGAAATGCCAAGCTGGATGAAGCACAAGCTGGAATCAAGATTGCCAGGAGAAATATCAATAACTTCAGATATACAGATGACACTACCTTATGGTAGAAAGTGAAGAACTAAAGACCCTCTTGATGAAAATGAAAGAGGAGAGTGAAAAAGTTGACTTAAAACTCAACATTCAGAAAACTTAAGATCATCACATCCAGTCCCACCACTTCATGGCAAATAGATGGGGAAACAATGGAAACAGTGAAAGACTTTATTGAGACTTGATTTATCCAAAATCACTGCAGATGGTGACTGCAGCCTTGAAATTAAAAGATGCTTGCTTCTTGGAAGAAAAGCTATGACAAATCTAGACAGAATATTAAAAAGCAGAGACATTACTTTGCCAACAAAGGTCCGTCTAGTCAACGCTATAGTTTTTCTAGTAGTCATGTATGGATGTGAGTTGGTCTATAAAGAAAGCTGAGCACCGAAGAATTGATGCTTTTGAACTGTGGTGTTGGAGAAGACTCTTGAGAGTCCCTCGGACTGTAGGGAGATCTAACCAGTCCCTCCTAAAGGAAATCAGTCCTGAATATTCACTGGAAGGACTGATGTTGAAGCTGAAACTCCAATACTTTGGCCACCTGATGTGAAGAACTGACTTATTGGACAAGCCCCTGATGCTGGGCAAGACTGAAGGTGGGAGGAGAAGGGGAAGACAGAGGATGAGATGGTTGGATGGCATCACCAACTTGATGGACATGAGTTTGAATAGGCTCTGGGAGTTGGTGATGGGCAGGGAAGCCTGGCATGCCACAGTCCATGGGGTTGCAAAGAGTCAGACAAGACTGAGCAACTGAACTGAACTGAATGAGGAAGATAAGGAGATGCAAGTTCAGTCCCTGGGTCAGGAAGATTCCCTGGAGGGGAAAATGGCAACCCACTGCAGTATTCTTGCCTGGAGAATCCCATGGACAGAGGAGCCTGGCAGGCTACACTCCATAGGGGCGCACAGAGTGGAGACAAGTAAAGCGACTTAGCATGGACACGTGCAAGTTTCTATTATGTGCTAAACACTGGCTAGATCCAAAGAAAAGGCAAAACAAACGTCTTGCTCTTGAAATGTGAAGAGTTACAGGATAATACCTATGATTTATTTTGTTTACTTACCTGTTATTGACCACATTTTAAGCCTTATGATTTCCTTATATAGTCCCTGAAACTTGAAACAATATGTAGCATTCAATGGCTATCCAGTAAACACTGGCTGAATAAATGGAACGTAGCAGAAACTCCTCCATGTTATTGATGATGAGTGTTCCAGGGTGTCATGCTTCCCTCATTGTTGCTATTTTTGAAAATTTGTATCTTCTGGATATGAATAGAGATCCCTGCAGAGTTGCTGCCTCCAGAGTCATTTCATATTCAGTGGCCACCACTCGTACCCCTGCCGTAATTATTTCGTGATCTGTGAAGACAAGAGGCTGGAATCTATGGAATCCTGAGGCAGAGATATTTCAGGAATCCTGATGACAGTGCTGATGATAAAAATGGCTTAGTCTTTTGAGCACTCGCTATGTGCTGGGTAGTTTGCATTCCATTTAATCTAAGCAGTTACCCAAGCAGGTGGTTACTCTCATCATTCTGATATTAGAGGTGGCAGGTAACGGATGCTTTGATAACTTACCCAAGATCACATGGCTGGTAAGTGGCAGGGCCAGGATTCTAAACCTAGCTTGTCTATCTGCACAAGTGATTCTCATAACCACTGCTTCCCCTGTGTAGCTCAGTGTAACTAGGGATAAATCAGAGCAGTGGTTCTTGAACTTGAGTCTCAGAAGAGTTCCTTGGAGGACTATACCCCACAGTTTCTGATTCAGCAGGTCTGGATGAGGCCCAAGGGTCTGCATTTCTAACAAGTTCCCAGGTGATGCTGATGGTGCTGGTCCAGGGACCCTGCTTTGGGTGGGAAGCACCAGTTTAGACCTGCTTTGTCCAGTGAAGATATAACATCAGCCACATGCATCATTTTAAATGTTCTGGCGGTCACATTTAAAAGGGGTGAAAAAAGGAAAAGGAAACTGGTGAAACAAACTTTAATAATATATCTTATTATTATTAATAAGATATATCTTATTATTAATAAGATATTATATCTTATTAATAAGAAAACAATTATTAATTATTGTTATTACTTTAATAAATAAACTTTAATAATATATCTTATTTCACTCATTTTGTCCAAAATATTATCATTTCTTGACGTTTAATCAATATGATTAATGACTTAATTTTACATTTTTCCCGTATGTATGTCTCATCTGGACTGGTCACATTTAACTGCTCATACCTGTGGTTAGTGGTTACTGCTCTGAAGATCATGGCAGCATGGCTGAGCTATAACCTGTTAGAATGACATACTAGAGGTGATAGGTAGAAAGTAGGCAATATCCTGGCTTTTCCAATAAATACTTAAATGACCTTTTTCCCAGCCTTGAACCTCGGGGGCATGGGCTCTGCCCCCAGGCTAACAGGACCACGGTAGTGAAGGAGCCAAGGAAACTCATCCGTTAATAAAGAGGTCATTCTCTAAGGGCCTCACAGTTTGGGGACCCCAGGAGTTTGTAGCTCGAGACTAGGAGATGGAGTTCTTCAGTGCCGCCTAAGGGGATGAGGAGAAACCTCCGGGCCAGGATGTGCCTGTGTAGGATGGAATTCTTACACAGGTCTCTTTCCCAAGGAGGGACTCAGGACCTGGGATTCTCCAAGGAAACATAGGCCATCCCTCTAGCTTGATTCTTGCAGACCTGTGATGAGGAGGGGCCAGTGAGATTCTTGTCTGCTGACCCATAATGCTAAGGGGCGGGGGGCGGGGGCGGGGGCGGGGGCGGGGGCGGGGGGCGGGGGCGGGGGGCGGGGGCGGGGGCGGGGGCGGGGGGCGGGGGGGGGGCGGGGCTCAGTCCTAAGTAACAGTGCTTCTCCGGGAGCCACTACCCCTCTGAAAATAGCAGGGAGGTGGTCATGGCCGCTAGAGTGCCAGCACCTTTAGAGGCGCCTTTACAGCATGCACCCACCGGGTCTCCAGGTGGCAGCCATGCCACACTCCAGCAGCAGCTCCAGGCGAAGTGACGAGAAAGATGGTTTCTCTGTGCTACGGAATTCAGAAATGTGATCACTCTTAAGAAAGGATCCAAGCTCTGAGCCTTTGGAGTGGGAGCACTGACTCCAAGACTCTAGACTACCAGAGAACTAGCCCTAGGGAGTATCAAATAGTGAGAACTCACACAAAGGAAACCATTTAGATACAAGACTGGGCATCACCCAACCACCAGAGGCACCCTGTGCAGGATGCCTCATCTAAACAACAAACGAAGCAAAAATACAAACCCAAGCATCAGCAGACAGGATTACCACCTAACTCAGCCTTGCCCATCAGAGGAAAAACAAACAAATGAAAAAACCCAGCACAAATCCCACCCTACAGGAAGCTTACTGGACCAGTCTTAGGAGAGCAGAAACCAAAAGGAAGAAAGAATTCAACTTTGAAGGCTGGGAAAAGGATACCTCAAACACAATAAGTTAAAATAATAATAATGAAAAGGCAGAGAAATACTACACAAATGAAGGAACAAACTAGAAACACAGAAGTCCGAAAAAGTGAAGAGGAAACAGACAAACTACCTGAAAAAGAATTCAGAGCAATGATAGTAAAGATGATCAAAAACCTTGAAAGCAACCACCTTTACAAACTCACATTTCTTTGTCTTTGCAGGTACTACGGATTATCTGTTTGGTTCCCCGATGTCATTAAACATCTGCAGTCGAATGTGTTGAAAAATGTAGATGAACCAAAAGTGAAATTTTCAGATGCAACTATTAACTTTACAATGGCAAATCAGATTATTACCGGAATGGAATGCGACAATGGCAGGTCCAGAAACTTTTAAATCATTTAATTTCCTACCTCATCTTTAAAATGTATCTATTTGCCTTCATGACACTAAAATATACGTATGCATAATTTTTTTTCAGTTGGTACATGTAGTCATTTTCAGACTGAATTCAAATGCTTCCAAATAGCCTTTAAAGAAAAGATACATATATATCAGTTAAGTTACTTAAATTACTTTTTAAACTGGGCTACTTCCCGTTTGTAAAGGAGTAGAATTGACTGGTGTGAAAAGAAGATTCAGAGAGGCCTTGGAAAGTGAGCAAAATAAGTTACAGAAGGGAAGAGTAAGGATTATGAGAAAACAGGTTATAATGTTATTTAACTTAAAGAGGAAATCTGACAGGTAATTTCATGCCTGTTTTCTGTCTCTGGAAAAGGAATTCTTCAGAATTCCATCCTTCTCCACTATGCTGGTTCAAGAATTGGGGGTTAAGTTGTATCAGAGAAAGTTTCAGTTAAAGAATGGAAATGATTTTCCAAAGTTAAGGGCTTTGAAAATAGGAGATAAGTTAGCAAAGGACATTTTTGAGTATGGAGTGTGGAACTCCTCGTGATGAGGAAGAAGAACTGATTCAAGAAATGGTCGTGGTTTATTTTTGGAGATGGAAAAGGGCAGACAAGACCCTCATTTCTACACATTATTTAGCAAATGTTGCTGGTATGACTTTCTGTTGGTTTACATCATTCTTAGGAAATTCTCCCAATTTAAAAAGAGATCAAAGGAAAAATCTAACATAACTGATAAAAGTTTCTCTGGGCAAAAACCAGTTTGGAAAGATGAAAAAAAATTCTGTGGGATGCTTATGGTTTGTGTAATGAAAAGGAGAGTTACCAACTAGGAGGTAACTGTGTAGATTGGCAATTCACTGGGAGGCCTGATCCACAGAGGATCACCTTTACTCTCCCTCCCAAAATACTGACTTGAATCTGTACTTGTTTTTCCACAGAAATCTTGGAGTCAAGTGCTCTATAATTCTAGGTTGAAAATTGACTTCATTATTTAAAAATTATTGTAATCTCGTTAGAAATTTCTAGTATGCCATATTTTAAAGAAAAGTTCTAGGCTGGTCAGTCATGGAGAAATTTTTATGTTGGCAATATAATGATTAATAATTTTAATAATATTAAAATCCTTGTAAAGCCCATAAGTTTATTTTAGAAGGTGAAAGAAAAGAATTTTTTGTCTTTCACGGAAATTTGAAATCCCACTAAGTAACTCATTTTTTAAAAATAGTTTTCCTATTCAGCTTTCTAAAATGGCAATTCTTCATGTCCTGATAAGGAGTGGCCTCTGAAGTAGACTCAGGACAACAAAGCAGAGTGTAGAATAGTGTCTGCTTTGCTGGCATGCTGAATGCAGAGTGCTCCCTGAAGAGCATGCGAGAAAATGCCAACAGTGGTCCTCTCTGGGAAAAACAACTGGATAGCTTGAGGATGGGAGGGAAAAGACTTATTTTCTCCTTTTTGAACATTTTGAATTGTTCTCCATGTATATTCTATGCAGATAGCATCCAGTGAAATAATAATAATTTCACCTTTCCAAATACAATTTCATTTCAGAAAATTAGTCATCTTAAAATATGCCATGATTTACCCTGCTTCTGTAGATAGATTTATGGCTTAGGTGATCTTACTCTGAACTAGAGTAGGGGGTGAATTTTTAAGGAGGTTGGTCTCATAGGCACTTAGTGCGTTCTGAGCTGACAAATGCAGCCTGGCATTAGAGTGAGGACGACTTTTAAAATCTCAGTAGTGAATTACTTTTAAGTCATCTTCCTTGCCTAGGAGGATTGGTCCCTTTCTGCCCTAATAACACTGGTATTTGGTATATTAACTTCTTCCCCAGTTGAGCAAGCATTTTCCTCTCAATAACTGGAGAAGGATACATTCACAGTCTCTTAATAAATTACCAAGACACATTGATGGATATGTATATATGTCTCCCAAGGGTCTTTATCAACACTTAATATCTGAACCATAAACTCTTCTAAGATGTCAGAATGATTGTGCCTATTATCATCTCCACCTTCCCTCTTGCATCACCCAAAAATGAATCGGAGCAAGTTTCATCATTCTACCATTTCCAGAAGTAGGCTGAGCTATGGTCATTCAGCTTGGTTTGAGGAATACCTCTCAGTGCTGAGAAGAAAAATATTCTTGGAAATGACTGTGAGCTATGAGTTTCTTGACCCTTAAGATAATCATTCCTCACATAAGTGATTCTCCCATCATCTCTTCAAGATAATTGGAAGTCCCTACACTAGAATAAAGAATCTTTGGGTTATCAGCTTGGGAAATAGACATTCATTAAAAGTAAGCATGGGAGCACATGCTCAAGTTACAGCTGTTAACCCCAAATAGAGAGTTTTCAAATAAAGGCATACGTGAAGGAGCAAGAGGGAGGATAGGATTAAAAAATAAAGAATTGGTAGCCACAGGTAATCTCCAAACTCAATGCCTTCAACTGTATACCCCACAAACACCCTTTTACCAACATTGCTGAAAGCTACATGAAGTTATTTAGGATGCCATGTCTTTTCTGGTGGAAAATAATATTGGGGAACAATGAGATAGTCAAAAGGACAGGCTCCATGAGAAAGAGGGGGGAAAGCTAAGACTTTAGAAAATCCAGAAGCCACTGTCCTTTTTAATTAAGAGAATCCATAGTAGAACCTCAGGTAACCGTCTTCAGTATTCTTCCCTGGAGAGTCCCATAGACAGAGGAGCCTGGTGGGCTACAGACCATCGTGTCTCAGAGTCGGACGTGACTGAAGTGATTTAGCACGGCCCATAGTGGAACATCACATCTCTAAATCTGTTTGACTTAACTTTGAACCCTGATAGACACAATCATTGACATGAATTTTTGTGTGTGTGTTGGACAGATTTGCAGGGATCAGGTTCAAATCCGTAATTTTCAAAAATTCAGTTTTTAAGTCCTGCACCTTTGAGGATGTGACTTCAGTCAACACCTACTTCAAGAACTGCACATTTATTGAAACTGTTTTTAACAAAACAGGTAAGTGTACCACTTAACCCTGCCTGGATCCTCTTCACAGCCCTGGTTCTTGGCAGAAACGTGATACCTATTTGGTGATAGGTGTGGGCAGACGCTTACGGGGGAAGTGAACGTTGAAGTGCAAATGAACAAACTCCCTCCATCAGGTTGGGTCAAAGCTGAGCTTGTAGTGACTGTTTTTGTCAGATTTAGTGCAGATGGAACAGGCTGAGCTCAAAGTTGGCAGAAAAAAATTAATAATAATCCTGTGGTGAATAATTTTTAAAGCAGAGAATTAACCTGTAGTCGTTTGACAGTCTTGATTTCAAGCTCTGCTGTTAGCTTAAGTGAGCTGGCCTGAACGACAGTCTACAGAGATGGACAAGTACATGCCCAGTCACATATAGTCTTTTAATTCAATCCATTTAATGGAGTCTGGGGAACACAGGGGAAAAGAGGAGGGAAGCAGACATTGACTGAACGCTGAGTATATGCTGGTTCCTACCTCAGCTTTTTAGACACTCATTGCCTTGTTTAATTTTCACAGTAGCTGAAGCGTCAAAAACTGCAGTAATTTGGCCAGAGTTGTACAGCTGGTCACAGCTGACATATGAACCCAGGCTCATCTGATCGCACAGCCCCTGCCCTATCACCCCGCACATCGGCCCATCTGTCCCATGAGGTCAAAATAATGGCCCAACACTGGCAGAAGGACCAGCGCCACTTTGTTACCAGCCCTGCCTTCTTGATGCTCAGACAGGAGCCACCTCTGCCTAGCTCCAAGTGAGGATGGGGTCAGGGTTCTTAGGGTTTGTTTAAACAGTGGTCTCTCACTGTCTTCCAACCCATTCAACCTCAGAAGACCAGCTTTTAGGCTGATTTTGATCAGCGAGGATAACTGTTTTGATCCTCATTACCTTTTAGCAGAACCCACCATCATCTGCAACTCCTTTTGGCTAGATCCAAGATTCAGGACAAAAATCAACAGTGAATGCTGGTGACTGTCCAATGAGACCAGCTCTGGTTCCTCCGTAGGTTCTTCCACTTAAACCTTCACTTGCAAATTCAGCTTCAAGGACCCAAGGAAAGTCCTTTTTCTTCTCACTGCCTCAGAGCCCTATGAAATGGCAGTAGTAAGGCTGATTCACGCACATTGTAGAACAAATTGTTTTTGTAATTGTAGTGTAAAATCTATTAGTACTCTAATGATGGTCCTTATGTAACATGATAATTAGAACAAAGTAACAACGTAAAGGAGTCAGCAAGCAATATAGTTAGCAATGGCCAACCATAAGAAATCAGAAGATAATTGGACTCAATTTATTCCTTTATGCAATAAAGGTATTCCTTCCTTCAGCTGCATTGGGACCCTGTAACCCAGGGTCCTTGACTAGACCCTGTGCCTTGGCCAGCTCTGAAACCCTCAGGGAGCTTCCAATACCATGTTGTTTTTTTCTGAATTCTTGGCAAGCTTGCTCATATTGGTGTGCCAGCCTGATGCACTGAACTGTCTCTCTTTGTGTCCACAGATTTTGAGCCATATAAATTCATTAACTGCAGATTTCAAAACAGCACATTTTTTGTACAACAAGACAGGATGCCAGTTTACCTTTGATGATGACTATAGTGCCTACTGGATTTATTTTGTCAACTTCCTGGGGACACTGGCGGTGTTGCCAGGGAACATTGTGTCTGCTCTCCTGATGGACAGAATCGGGCGCTTAACAATGCTAGGTATGTGCTTGCTTTCATGGAAAACATGGGAGCTGCCCTTGTGATCTAGAGGGAGCCTGTCTCCTGTTATCCTCTCTACCCTCCTAGGATTTGCATCCCACAGAAATGAGGAGAAATCTCCTAAGACCTTTCACTAAGACTAAATTTTAGTAAAAAAAAAAAAAGCCTCTAATTACATCTCATTTGAACCACTTCTGTTAGTTAACAGACTGAAAAACTAATTATGTGGGACTAATGTCTATTTTTCTACTTAGGTAGCTGAGTAACTGGTGATGTGTGTTTCATGCTTGCTGTGTTCAGAAGGTAGTGGAGAGGTAAAGCTTATACACAGATAAATACACTGTAGCTGAGCTCTTTGAACCCAGAGTGCAGTTTCCTCTTGGGATTCAGTTTTGCTGTGAGATCTCAGAGAACCAGGGGTCCTTGCCCTACTGAGATGACAGGAAACACCCCCACCTTTTGTCTGCTACGTTGGCAGGTGGCTCTATGGTGCTTTCGGGGATCAGTTGTTTCTTCCTTTGGTTTGGCACCAGCGAATCCATGATGATAGGCATGCTGTGTCTGTACAATGGGTTGACCATCTCGGCCTGGAACTCTCTTGATGTGGTCACCGTGGAGCTGTACCCCTACAGATCGGAGGTATGTTGAAATGGGCCTCCAGCAAGAGGTGCTCTGAGCCCCATGGGACCACTGAAAATCAGCCAAACTTCTCATTTCCTCCCCAAAGTGAAATTCCAAAGGAAAAATCTGGCTTATGAAGTTGTAGGTTCTATTCATATCTTTCATTTATTCTTCATTTTTTTAATAAGGCCAAACATGATTTCTTCATTGACCATTACACTCAGTACCATAAAAATGCTATTACTTTGAAAGCAGTTTGTAGATTAGTTTCACAATTTGAAAACATTCCTGGGGATTCATGATGATTGCTGAGAAGGGAAAGTCACGAATTCAGTGCTAAATATTACATTGGAATAGTTACAATGGAAATTGTTCCCAGATCTTTACAGCTTTATTTTATTTACAGCTAGATATTTTTATAGCAATATATGTATTATATAGTTAACTATATGTAATATGTATATTATATAGTTAAACATATATTCAGTATTAGCATTAAATATATATACTAAATATTATAGTTACATTTAACTAAAATGTGGTATGGGAAAATCAGGTTTGCCTAGGAACTGTGAAGGCTTTTGAGTATACATGAGTATTTAATTTATTAGACATTAATAACACATTGAAGTGACCCTTTAAAGACTTGTTTTATTTTTATCTATTTTGGCTGTGCTGGGTCTCTGTTGCTGCACAGGCTTTTCTCTAGTTAGGGGACTGGGGGCGCTCTCTAGTTACGGGCAGTGGGGGCAACTGGAGAGTGCAGCGCATGGGCTTCTCACTGCGGAGGCTTCTCTTGCTGGGGAACATGGGCTCTAGGCCACGCAGGCTTCAGTACTGCAGCACGTGGGTTTAGTAGCCACAGATCCCAGGCTCTCAAGCACCGGCTCAACACTTGTGGCACCTGGGCTTGGTAGCCTCGATGCTCGTGGGATCTCCCCAGATCAGGGATTGAACCCATGTCTCCTGCATTGGTAGGTGGATTCTTTACCACTGAGCTCTGAAGTTTGTTTTTTTTAAACCTGATTTTTTTTTTTTTTGAGGTTTAGTTGATGTTCAATATATATAAGTTTCAGATGTACAACATAGTGACTCACAACTTTTAAAGGTTATATCCATTTATAGTTATTAGAAGATATTGGCTATATTCCATGTGTTACACAATATGTCCTTGCAGCTTATTTATTTTATACATCTACTCATATATTTTAAAAAGAACATGTGGGGGAATATGGTTGCTAGCAGGAGTTACTCGGGCGATGAAGCCAGTGAAGGGAGTTAACCGTGACCATGACTTAGCTTGCTGGCTATGAGGCAGATGTAGTGAAGCAGGGAGGGATCAGCTGCCAGAGCCTCTGTGGACCCCCTCATCGGTCCTGAGATGGTCTTTACATCATGTTTGCAAAGGCCTAGATGAGCTCTGCATTAAGGTAACACGGAGAGGTCTCCAGAACACACCTCTTGACCTTGCTGGTCTTTTGAAGGGAAGCCCAACACATTTCCAGTGACCACAAAGAGATCACGATTAGAATAAAATTACGCATCTGTTCCCAAAATGGAGACACACAGACTCTGTACTTCATATCATAAAAAGGACAAGACAGTAGGGCTTTGGGGTGGAGCTTCAGCAGCTGATTCATGAAAAGAACAGGAGCCCTGTTTTGCCTTTTGCCACACGGGAAGACAAATGGCCTTTGCCTTTTATTTTGTGCCTGCTCTGTCACCATGGAGCCCTCTCTGCTAGAGCATGGAGTCAGGATTCTTTGGACTTTGAAGTGGAGGAGGGTTTTTCCTAGGACAGGGTAAAGACATTTGCGATATCAGTTTCCACTGATCCTGAGTCCCTTCTTCTATTTATTGGCCACAATGGGGTACATTCACTGCACACCCAGACTTTCTAACTTATATTTCTTCTTCATGAATTTCTATTACCAAGCTTACAGGAACCCTATATGTTATCTTGTATCTACCTCCCTGCAGACCATTGGGAACTCTGATGGACTTCTCCTTATCAGATATTCTAATCAGTAACCTCCTGTTGATGACTTAGGCTCTGAAAGGGACCATGCAACCCACGTCCAGCATCTCCTTCCTTCTTTCAACCAACAGTAGTTCTCTTTTGTGGGCAAGCTCCTGGGATGGATGTCATGGACCTTGGACGAGGGTGCTGCCAAGGCAAGATCAAGACTCTGCAGCTTTCCTTCATGCTCAGTCTATAAACTGGGCCCAAATGTGAATTAAACTAGACATTTAAACTAAGCCCCTCCATGTTAAAGCAAAGTTATTTCATAGACTGTGACCTTTTAATTTTGCATTATAAAAGATTGATACTACTTTAGATGAATCAACCCCTTATCCCTCTGCTATAGAATGGAAGAATGAAGGGTGAATACTCTCCTGTGGCAAGAACCTGGCTTAAAAACAAAACACCGTGAACTGGGCAGGCCATCCGTGAGAAACATGGACCTGCTGTGTTTCTGTTCTCAGAAAGGTTAAACATCAGCAAGACAGAGATAGAAATTGCTCTGTGTATTAGTTCAGGATCTCTGAGAAACAGCAGACAAAATGAGGTTAAACATTTCCTTTGTTAAAGGAAATGCAAGTTATGAGAGAAAACAGAAAGAGAGATGTAGTCTGGCCACAATGCAAGCCTGAGCCCCATGAAAGAGTGAAGAAGGAAGACCAGTTAGGTGGAAGTGTTCCAGGCCACCAGTGAGCAGTCTCAGGAAGGCTTGGCATTGCTGTGCTGAAAGTCAGCTTCGGGGAGTCCTGCTTGTCCTGGGGGCACCAGCCTGCCATAGTATTCCTCTCACATTCAGTTACTGGAGCAGTGAAACATGGAAATGCATTTCAGAGCATGGCAGCTGGACCAGGACTCAGAAATTGGCAAAGTGCATCCTCACTTTGACCATGCTGCTGCTAGCAAATATTCTCCACCACTTAATTTGATGTTACCAGATAACATACAGGAAGTCACTTTCTTAAATGATGGAGAGATAACTTATCTGCCAGAGCTGCATTGCTGGCACCATAATGAGTTGGCTGGCACGACCTACGCTGTTTCAGGCTGAAGCCTTCTCTTCTATCTCCACTGCAGGCTTCTGGGTCTCATGGGAGGGCTCCACTGAACTGTGGCTCAGCTGTTAGAGGTAAACCCCAAGTGTATTGTGTGTGGTACCCTCTGGCTTCCTCCCCCCGTGGAAGGCGAAAAGAATACATCCCGACAAACGCTTCTGGTTAGACGCTATAACTGTTTCATACCAGAACTTTAGCACTGCCAGCTCCTTGCCCAGTTTCTAGAATCTGTCCTTAATGATCAGAAAAGAACACTCTGATTCCAGACCCCAGACTAAAAAGTAGCCTCTTGAGCCATTTAATAGCCAACTTCTGTCAGAATCCCAGGGCAAATGATTCTATTCAGGGAACATAATGAAGTCGCTCAGTCGTGTCCGACTCTTTGTGACCCCAGGGACTGTAGCCTACTGGGCTTCCTCATCCATGGGATTTTCCAGGCAAGAATACTGGAGTGGGTTGCCATTTCCTAATTTAGGATATAATCTAAGTGCTATGAAAGTTGCAACACTTGGAAGCCACACTTGTCACCCACAGTATGGACTTGATCTCTGACTCTTGGTAGGGGTTACATTTGCATTTACTGTGAAAGCACCGTTCATCTCTATAGAGCTTCCTGCTGGATCTGCAGGGCATTTCAGGACCTACTCTGGAGAGGCACTCTGTCTCTTCACTTCATATGATAAAAATTAGTAATTCCTCACATCCCCTTCCCTGCTGTGCATCAAGAGACAGCGTGTCTGTGTCAGTGTTCCATCTCCAGGGCCCAGATATGTGCTCTGCTCCTCCTCATCTTGATCTGCACTCTTGTATTCCTGTATTACTAGTTTTGTCTTTTATGTGTGCGCGCACACTAAGTTACTTAAGTTGTGTCCGACTCTTTGCAGCCCTATGGACTATAGGCTCCTCTGTCTGTGGGATTTCCCAGGCAAGAATACTGGAGTGAGTTGCCATGCCTTTATCCAGGGCATCTTCCTGACCCAGGGATCGAACCCACATCTCCTGTAGCTCCTGCATTGCAGATGGATTCTTTACTGCTGAGCCACCCAAGAAACCTTTTGTCTTTTATAAGCTACTCTAAATTGTGTAATAAAGAGGCAGGAAATGTTGAAATTAAAATGGTATGTACTTATTGAGCAGCACCTTTTCTGTGCCAGAGAAAATAAAGCTGAACAGTCACTGCAAACACTTTTTAAAAGGGAAAGTTGTTGGTTTTTTTCCCTCCATGCTCAATACTTTACTTTTGGCCACCAGATATGGAGCTATTTTTTCCCAATACCAAGTAATTCTTTAATTCCCAGTAGACACCAACTGGATGTTCTAAAATGTAACTCAGTTCTGATATAATCTACCATGGAGAAGGGAATGGCAACCCACTCCAGTATTCTTGCCTGGAGAATTTCTGGACAGAGGAGCTTGGTGGGCTACAGTCCATGGGGTTGCAAAGAATCTGACCTGACTGAGTGACAAGCGTGTGTGCAAGTATGTGCGTGCATGCACACACACATGCACACACATGTGCACACACACACACACTTGGAGATAGTATCAGATTCCACAGATTAAGGACTCCCTTCCCACAAGAGTACCTTCACTTCAGACACCAAACACAAGTCAGATCATCACCTGTACATCTGACCAACTGGCTGCACATTGGAGTTCTCATGACCCCTCCTCAGGTTTGATAACTTGGCAAGATGGCTCACAGAACTCAAGGAGACATTTCATCGCATTTACTGACGTATTATAAGAGATTCCAGCTCAGGAGCAGCCAGACAAAAGACATGCATATGTTGGGCCAGGTGTGCATAGCTGGGGAGCACGGCGCTCTGTGCCCCATCCAGGCCCACCCCTTCCCACGGCTTCTGTGCGCTCACCAAACAGGAGGCCCATCAGATCATGTTGTTCAAGAGATTTTATAAAGCTTCATCTCCATCCTTGTGTCCCAGCTCTCTAAACAACCTCTAATCACTTGCTCTTTTCTGGTAATGATGCCAAAATTCAGCCTTTGTGCACCGGTGTCTTATCAAATCTCCAAGACAGAGTTTTGGGTGAAGTAGAAAAGAATAAGTTTATTGCTTTGCTAGACAAAGAGGGACACACAGGCTCTTGCCCTCGAAATCTGTCCCAACCACAGAAGATTTGGTGAGGAGTTATTCTGGCAAGTTATTATAGTTCAAGAGCAGGGCTGCTGATAAGTTAGACTGTGTGATTAGGGCCTACACTCCTTTATTCTATTTTTAACACCAAAACCATTTTTACTGGGGGATAGCCCTTTAACAATGTTGGGATAGTTCCAGGTGAATAATGAAGGGACTCAGCCATACATATACGAGTGTCTATTCTCTGGCCTCAGGTAATCTAATGAGTTCTGGCCTCAGGTGGTCTTCTTGAAGAGCTTCTCTGGGTCCTTTAATCTGGAATGAAGAATGCTGACATCTTCCATTTGTTGGAGGTTTTAGTTTTCTGTGTTCAGTCTGTCCGACTCTTTGCGACCCTATGGACTGTAGCCCACCAGGCTCCTCTGTCCATGGAATTTTCTGGGCAAGAATACTGGAGTGGGTTGCCATATCCTACTCCAAAGGACCTTCCTGACCCAGGGATCCAACCCTAGTCTCTTGCATCTCGTGCATTGGCAGGTGGGTTCTTTACCACTGCATACCTGGAAAGCCTTAAAGATATGTCTATGTGTGTCCCTTGAGGTAGAATCAGGACCCTACCCCAAGCCTGCACTATTGTTTCTTGGCTCCTCCCTTGTCTCAGAATCCCTTCCCTTCCCTGATTAGCAATAGTTTGAATCTGCCCCTGGGACTCAAGGAGACCTCAAGGAGGCTGGAGTCTATTCCCTACAAACAAGGAATGGGGGACACGGAAAGGCTTCAGTGCTCAGAAGCCCCACAGGGTCCTGCTAAGTTTCAATTACAGATCACCATAACAGATTGTAATAGTAATGGAAATTTTTGGTGAGCAATACCAAAATGTGACCCAGAGACATGAAGTGAGCAAATACTGCTGGAAAAATGGTGCTGATAGACTTTCTAGACCCAGAGTTGCCACAAATAGTCAATTTGTTAAAAAATACAGTATCTTTCAAGTATAATAAAATGATATACAGTAAAATGAGCTATGTCTGTACCTAGGGTAAGGTCCAAAAGACTCCTGAGTACAGGAGCTTACATCATCCTGGAGTTTGGGGGTGCACTGCCCTGCCAGCATGTGGGTGCACTCACCAGTCTGAAAGCTCTCTAGATTTATGAAGAGTTCATTATGTGAGCATGATTGATTAAATCACTGGCCAT
This sequence comes from Nanger dama, assembly GCA_917880005.1. Classification (NCBI taxonomy): domain Eukaryota; kingdom Metazoa; phylum Chordata; class Mammalia; order Artiodactyla; family Bovidae; genus Nanger; species Nanger dama. Next base: position 7,712,610 of record CAKJTW010000036.1, read on the forward strand.
TTGTAATTGAACTCCAATCTTCAGCCTCTCTCCCTCCCTAAGGTGGGGTGGGATAGGCTGAAAGTTCCAAGCCTCTCATCAAATGGTTAGCTTTTATGGAGACCAACCCCATCTTGAGCAAACCTCAAATTAAAGCAATGGTAATATATAATTTTCTTTTATTATGCAGAAAATCCAAGGTTTTAAAGACTGATAAAAACTCAATATTAACTGGAAGGGGTGATGATGAAATTACTGCTTAGAGACTGTTGTGGGAGTTCTAAAAACAGGTGCAACATTTTTGGAGGGGAGAATCTAGCAACCTAACTGTTTCTCCCTATAGGTAAAGAGCTTCCTCTGGCTGCTTTCAAGACTTTTCTCTTTGTCTTGGTGTAGATTTCTTTGGGTTATCACATTTGGGATTCCTTCAGCTTCTTGGATCTGTAGATTTGTGTCTCTTGCCAAATTTGTGAACCATTATTTCAAATTTCAGCCATTATTTATTTTTCTCTTCTTCTTGGACTCCAGTGACATAAGTATTAGATCTCTTGTTATGGTCCTACAGGTTGCTGATGCTCTTTTTTAAGTTGGTTTTATGTTTTTCAAATTGGATTTCTATTGTTCTATCTTCAATTTACTGATTCTTTCACTTCTCTCCTTCATTCTGCTGTTGAGCCTGATCACTAAGATTTTTATTTTGGTTATTGTATTTTTCATTTATAAAATTTCAATCTGGTTCTTCTTTATGTCTTCTATTTCTTTCCTGAGACTTTCTATCTTTTCTATTTTTTTGATGATGTGTTCTATATTTCAAGTGTATTCAAGAGTTTCAAGCATGTTCATAATACCCAGGGATTGAACCGGGTCTCCTGTATTACTGGCAGATTCTTTACCATCTGAGCCATCAGGGAAGCCCTCATAATTGCCTACTGAAGCCTTATTATCATGATGGCTTTAAATTCTTCGTCAGATAATGCTAACATCTCCGTCATCTCAATGCTGACATCTCTTTATTGTCGCTTTCTATTTGAGATCTTCCAGGTTATTCAGATGACAAGTAGTAGTCAATTGAAAGCAGTCATTTTCATATTATGTTCTGAGGCTTCTGATCTTATTTAAGCCTTTAGTTTTGGTTGGCTTCCCCAGACAACTGTCTTGGAGGAGAAGGGATGCCACCCATTACTGCCTGGAAGTAAATGTCCAGGTTCCCATTCAACCTCCACTGACACCCAAGAAAGGGTGTCTTCATTCCTGCTGCACAGGGGTGGGAGTCCAGGCTCCCCTCTTGACTGCTAATACTGTGAAGGGAAAGAAGAGACAAGCTCATTACTGGCCAGGAGGGATGAAAATTCTAGCTTCCTACTTCACCTCCCCCTGACACCACCCCAGTGGTGATGTTGAGGCCCCTCATTACAGGTCCATGAGGGTGGGAGTCCAGGTTCTCCACTCGACCTTTGTTGGTGTGGCTGGAAGTTGAGTTACAATTTTTTTCTGGTATTTGGTTGGAGAAGAGAGGTTATCATCTAAATATTTTCTGTCTTACTAGGATGCCTCTATCCTGGCCCTTTCAGTAGAAAGAGCAGGCTTTGGTTTGGGTGTTACTTAAATCTGTACCAATTGGTATTTCCTTTTGCCAGCTTCTTAAGTTCCAAGTCTCAGATCTATGAAGCAAAAAGAAAATGCAGGAGCTCACCATTACCCAGGTCTGCAGCAGCTCTGCCATTTTTCTTTATCTTCCAGAGTTGTCTTAGGTTTATTTTATAACATTGAGGACTTTTAGCTATGTTTAATAGGAAGAATAAGAAAAATATGTCTATCCATCTCAGTATGAATTTTAATATTGTTCATTTATTTTCTCAACTGTTTTGGAAATGTCTGTGTTACAACCCAGATGTATGACTGTCAGCTGTAGCTCTCAGCACCCATAAACCTGGTCTGTAACCTCCCATTAGGTCTGAGTGGGGCTCTGGGAATCAGTTTCTAAGAGCTTACCTGGTCTTTGAGGGTGTACAGACGTGTCCATCAACTATGGCCTTAGATGAACTCCAGGTTGCCTCCCAGGGCTCACTTTCATTCTGTCATTATTTATCCCAGCCCAGGGACTCACTTCCTAGCTGAGGTTTATCAGATAAATGATAAGACACAAAGGCTTTCATTATGAACTGTCTGTGAATATATTTGCATTTAAACAGGAACAAGCAATAATACAACCCTTGGTAGTTGTAGGCTGGGAGGGAGATGGAGGCCCACTTTGGGCGCGTGGATGCCTTCAAGCTCACAGCTGCAGGGAAGTCCTCCACTTGTTTGGAAGGAAGGCCCTGCTTGCTGTGATACAGGATGCCATCTTCTAAGGTAAGGAGGACACATACACACACCCACACACCTACCTGTACTGCTTAGATGAGAGAAGTTTTCTCTTCCTTTGAAAACTAGAAAGCAGTTGAATTCAGTCTTTCCTGATTTCAGAATGTGAAACTTGGTTTTTTTCCTTCACAAAAGCAAGGTGATAGTCTGGCATCAATAAACAAACGTGGACCAACTAATGTCCATTAAAATGCCCATTTGGGATTAGTAGATATAGGTGTGTTAGTTGCTCAGTTGTGTCCAACTCTATACGACTCCATGGACTGTAGCCCACCAGGTTCCTCTGTCTGTGGAATTCTTCAGGCAAGAACACTAGAATGGGTTGCCATTCCCTCCTTCAGGGGATCTTCCTAACCCAGGGATTGAACCAAGGTCTCCTGCATTGCAGGCAGATTCTTTACTGTCTGAGTCACCAGAGAAGCCCAGTAGATACAGATTGCTGCTGCTGCTGCTGCTGCTGCTGCTGCTGCTGCTGCTAAGTCGCTTTAGTCGTGTCCGACTCTGTGCAACCCCAGAGACGGCAGCCCACCAGCTTCCCCAGCCCTGGGATTCTCCAGGCAAGAACACTGGAGTGGGTTGCCGTTTCCTTCTCCAATGCATGAAAGTGAAAAGTAAAAGTGAAGTCGCTCAGTCATGTCTGACTCTTAGCGACCCCATGGACTGCAGCCTACCAGGCTCCTCTGTCCATGAGATTTTCAAGGCAAGAGTACTGGAGTGGGGTGCCATTGCCTTCTCCCAGATACAGACACTACTTACTACTATAGATAAGATAAACAACAAAGTCCTGCTTTATCACACAGGGAGTTATACTCAGTATCCTGTAGTAAACCATAATGGAAAAGAATATGTGTGCACGTATGTATATACACATATGCACGCACATATATAGAAAACTGAATCACTTTGCTGTACACCAAAAACTAACACAACATTATAAATTAACTTTACTTCAGTTTTTTTTTAATGCCCATTACAGAAATATACTTCCAGTGTATTTTGAAGATATCAGAAAATTCCTTAGTCCATTTCACAAGCATCCTTTGCACCCTTGTGCCAGTCCTGAAAGAAGTTGTGATGAGTCTATGTAAAAGGCTCCACAGCCCCACCCTAGAGATGTAACCAGGACCTAAATAAGGCTAAACCCCAAAGGAGAGCCCTGAGGCTTAGGAGGGGAGCAGGAAGGAGGCCAGTCCAGCAGTAAGAGCTTTCGCCGCTGTCCAGAGTCCAGCTAATAGCTGGAAGGAAAGGAAATGCTGCAGGTTAGATGAGAAACTGATTGCCTCTAGTGAAAATGAGCTGTGCCAAGCAGCATAAAGTAAGACAGCAGATGCAGGGAGAGGGCAAGAGAAGAGGCCATGCAAAGCCTTTGGAGTGGCCTCCCCTGAGGACCATGGTGTGCCCTCAGTCTCCCCACGCCACATCATGAACGTGTTCTCTTGGCTGTGTTGTACTGTGTGATATTTCCTACTGAACACATCCAAACAAAGAAGATCCTGTATGTGAAGAGCACTTCCTACGTGGCGCTAGTGGTAAAGAACCTGCCTGCTGATGCAGGAGACATGAGACGTGGGTTCAATCCCTGGAGAAGGAAGTGGAAACCCACTCCAGTATACTTGCCTAGAGAATCCCATGGACAGAGGAGCCTGACAGGCTATAGTCCATAGGGTTGCAAAGAGTCAGACATACTGAAGTGACCTAGCACGCAAGCATATATGTAAAGGTGTTCGTTGCAATCTTGTTTACGTTCCCCCAAGTTTGGAAAGCTCTAATTATCCAATGTTATGGTTATAGAAATAATGGTTCTGTACTAAATCATTTTATTTTAAACAAAACACAAATAACCTGGGACAAGCAGCTTTATGACTGATTGGGGGAAAGCAGAAAAGGAAAGCTGTAGAAATCCTGTGATTTGCAAAAATATGGATATGATTGGATACTAAAGGGAATTCAGAAACAAAAAGACATTTGTTGGAGAGGTGGAGTGGATGTTTTTCTTTTGTAGGTTCCATTAGTACATAACAGTAAATCGAAACCAATTCAAAAGTGCAGATATTTCTGGAAGAATTGCAGTCATGTCCGATTCAGTTTTATTTGGCAAGCAAAGGAAAATACGTCCTCGAGGTGTGAGGGTGGGCCTACCGAAAAGAGGCAAGAGAAGAGAAGCCAGAGGCTCAATTTTGGCTCTTCTTTTATATGTTTTCTCTCCTCCCCTTGAGCCTGACCTATGTGAATTGGGCTAGCCAGGAGAGCTGTTTGCTGCACCTGAGGTTCTCACTCTGGTCCTCGGACTTTCCTTTGTCCTATTTTCATGTGCTTTTCCCTTTCTTTGTCTTTTAAAATGAAAGTGAATGTGAAGTCACTCATTCGTGTCCAACTCTTTGCAACCCCATGGACTGTAGCCCACCAGGCTCCTCCATCCATGGGATTCTCCAGGCAAGAATACTGGAGTGAGGTGCCATTTCCTTTTCCAGGGGATCTTCCTGACCCAGGGATCAAACCCAGGTTTCCTGCATTGCAGGCAGATGCTTCAACCTCTGAGCCGCCAGGGAAGCTCAGTCATTTAGCCGCCACTATTTTAGACACCTTTTCCTTATTCTAACTACGTAACACCACTCTCCACAGACTTGAGCATAAGGTGACTTGTGCTTGGGGTGTTTGTGGAAGTTCATAGCTTCCTTTAAATAAGAACAAGGAAACAAATGAACTAATAAAAAGCTTGTTTACTTATACACAGATAATCCCAAGGGAGAGCCACTTTGAGAATGATTTTTCTAATACAGCTTTGTCTGCTGTGTGTAGAAAATCACACTCTCCAGCTTCAAGTATTTGAAGAAATAACTTACCTGTTATTTCACACAGTCATGTTTTCTGGAGTGCCAACACTAATTTAAGAAGGCTGTGTGCTTTGTATCCACACCAGATTGTCATCTAAACAACTGCCTCTGCTTGATAAATGGAAGCAGAGATTCTTAGGAGATAAGAATTTGACCGTATTGGTTAGAGGCTGCAGATAACCAGATGCTCCTGACACATCTCTCTCGGTGCTGCTCTGAGGTCTCAGGAAGTCATCTATTCCTCTGTTATAGTTTCAGTAATTAAAGGAGATAGCTGCCTGTATTTTATACCCTGTTCTGAGTTGTTCTGAGTTTGCCATTTAGCTTGGCAAAATGCGGTTATTTTAGCCCCAAGTGCAAATTCTCCCTGGCTTACTCTGCAGTTTTAGCATCAAGAGACCTCTTCACACAGAATGTTTCCCATTCGCTTATCAGTAACACACACGCCAGCCATTTTCCTCAGAACAATACAGCTTATCTCACTACCTTAAGATGTATTGGGTAATTTATACTTCTAGAATCTAGAAACTAACATGTAGTTTAAAAAAAAAAAGTGGAAGAAGCTAGTCTGAAAAGTCTGCATACTATATAATTTGAGTTATGTAACATTCTGGAAAAGACAAAACTATGGAGATAGCAAAAGGATCAGAGGTTGCCAAGATTTCTGGGGCATTGAAACTTATTCTGCATGATGCTGTAGTGGTGGATATATGTCATTATACATTTGTCAAAACGCATAAAATATACAGCACAGTGAGCTCTAATGTAAACTATGGACTTTAATTCATAATAATATATTAATTTTGGCTCATCAGTTGTAACAAGGGGCTTCCAAGGTGGCTCGGTGGTGAAGAATCTGCCTGCCAATGCAGGACACACAGGAGACACGGGTTCAATCCCTGGTTTGGGAAGATCCCCTGGAGAAGGGCATTGCAATCCAATCCAGTGTTCTTGCCTAGAAAATCCCACGGACAGAGAAGCCTGGTGGACCATAGTCCATGGGGTCACGTACAATCGGACACAACTGAGCAACTGAGCATGCATGCACTCATGAATTATAAAAAATTAACCACACTTAACAATAGGGGTGCAAGGCAAGGAATGATATGGAAATTCTCTTTTTTTCACTCAATTTTTGGAGACTTAAAACTGCTCAAAAATATTTTAATTAAAAAAACAAAACAAAACAAAAATAGTTTGGCCTCATGGCATCTCCATGGAGCTAGGGAAAGCTGAAGATGATGGTGTCATTCTCCTTAAGTATTCTGTGGTACCCAACATGTAACCTTCAAGCAATTTCATTTGAAAATAGTTATCAGTACATTAAATCTCCTCTCTCTCCGGTGGTTGCTGCTATAGCTAGTCTCTTTCTATAAAAACAAACCAAAAAGAAAAAGAAAAATACACAGTGAGCTTACCCTCTTCTCGAGAAGTTCCTATTTTCCTCCATCAGAGATTTCTGTTATACCCCTTCCAAGATCCAAACAGCTGGCAACTTTGCGACACTGCAGAGGCTGCTTACTTGACATTCTAGGTGTTTTGGCCAAAAAGAAAGGTAGCACTTGCTGCCCCTTGTAGGTCTGTTCTAACCAGCAAAATGAATGGCTTGGTTCCTTCAGCACAAGAGGGGTGCTCTTCCCTTTCCTGTGGTGTGGGAAGGGGGGTGGCTGTATAATCCCTGAAGTAAATACCTACACGTTGTAGAAAGTATCCCTTGGAATAGCGTGAGTCATGATAAGTAGTTGTCCTGACTAGCCAACGGAAAACCTACACTTAACAAATTTACAAATCAGTCAAAGAAAGATGTGTACTAAGTACTGCATTTTACAGCATATAAAATACATTTCTTTCTAGAGGGGAAAAAATGTATCCAGCAGTTACCTTGCATTCAATGTGCCTTTATTACACGTATGTACCCAGTGACAGGCAAAAAACAGTGAGCTGGCATAAAGGCAGAGGAAATCCGTATTATCTCATGATGTCAGCAGTATCGGTACTCTCATGAACAAGGTGAAATTTCTTGCCTAGAAGACCACAGTAAAATTATATTCAACACCCATAAAGATAGTAAAAGTTTTCTTTTCTGAAGAATGTCTTAAGAAATGGGATGTGTCTTATTTATATACCACCTGCACATATTGTATGTCAGCAGAGTTAAGCAAGGTTTTCTATGGGCTTTCAGATTTTCCTCCGTCTTGGGCTTGATCATCCACCTGTAACTCTGATGAGGGTTCAAGAAATGTGTCCCTAGCTCATCTGAGGCCACCAAGCTCAGGAATCAGTTTCTACTTGCTACCAAAAACGTGTGAGATGAAGTCATAATAGTTCACCTCCATGGTACAAGAAAAATGAAGGCAACCCAGTCATCCTGGATTTTCTCTGAAAGTTCCTGTGCTCTGTAATTATTTAAAACATCATAAATGAACTAAACTAAGAGGAAGTGGGGAGTAGAAAGTAAAATTTAAAGACATATATGGTCATACATTTCAATTTAGTTCTGGAAGAGAGAAGAAACTTTTCTGACTCTCTGAATGACCTTTCTCTTTCTGTTCACTAATAAACTCATGGGTAGAATAAGAATCAGTCAAGGTGGCAAGAAAGTCAACAGAGGGCTGAAGGACCAATACCAGCAGCTGGGGTTCTAAGCTTCCAGATGTGCTGACAGATATCTGATTACTTGCTCTAAGGACATACAGGTCTTCCCTGGTGGCTCAGTGATAAAGAACCCACTTGCCAATGCTGGAGATGTGGGCTTCATCCCTGGGCCAGGAAGATCCCCTGGAGAAGGAAATGGCAACCCACTCCGGTATTATTGTCTGGGAAATCCCAAAGACAGAGGAGCCTGGCAGGCTACAGTCCATGGGTCACAAAGAGTCAGACACGACTGAGTGACTAAACAAGGACATACAGAATAGTCTACATGAAGATCACTGATAATTCTTGTAGGAGACATTTGTGTCTAAAGTTGGACTCTTGGAAGACACTGTCTCAGCCTTGTTCCTGTCTCTGTCCTTTGCAGGGCAACAGGCTTTGGCTTCTTGAATGCACTGTGCAAAGCAGCGGCCGTCCTGGGAAACTTGATATTCGGCTCCCTGGTCAGCATCACCAAAGCTATCCCCATCCTGCTGGCCTCCACCGTGCTGGTGTGTGGAGGACTCGTGGGGCTGCGCCTGCCTGACACACGAACCCAGGTCCTGATGTAATGGGAAAAAAGCCATCCATCCTATACTTCCTTCTCCTGCCCTGGGTCAACTCCCGCTACTGACTCAAGGCTCCAGAAAGGTGGTCAAATACCAGAACACTATCCTGCTGTGACGACAGTGTAGATACCTACCGTCTCATCCCTTCAGTGTGATTGTGCAGGGTTTGGGGTTTGGGATTTTGTTTTTTTTCATGCATTGTTGTCTTTCCTAACTGTGATGCTACTGCCTTCCAGAAATCAGAATTTTTAAGTGTCTTGTGAGTCGAGCCTTCCCGAGATCCTCCTCATTGAAGGTTCAGAAGCTAAGAAGAGGACTGGACTGCTGTAAGAAACAATCCTGCTCCTAATTCAGCATTCACGGGAAAGATAAATCGACATATTAGTGCATCTGTGCTGAGGGGAGAGATTTTTTTTTTTTTTTTTTGCAGTGATATTTCCTGTTTACTTAGAAAAGGACACCCAGCCATTCTTGCTGTTACAGCAGGGCCTTTCAAAAGAAAAAAAAAACCTGCGGCACCAAACTGAACTGGGTGGGGCTCTTTCAGGCTTGACAATTAAGATGACTCTGCTGACAAGAAAAGCAGAGGCTCTGCAGTTGACAACAAAGATCTGTGAACAGTGTGAGCAAGATTTCTGCCAGGAAACCTGACGAAGTTCTGCAAAATGCGAGGAAAGGGGCCTTTAGTCGTGTCTGTGATTGTGGCACGTGGTTCAGAATGTCAGATGGTCATAACTCAGATCTTCAGCCTGCCTTCACCTCCGCCCCACTCCCACCCTCGGCTGCCATCCATCTTGCCAGATGACACAATCAATGGGAAAAAGCCACTTTCTAACTGGGTCTGCCCACCTGATTCTGCCATTCTCGCAAACTCTCTCGAGATTGGCAGCCATCTAAGTTGTTGTAAGTTGAAAATGAGTTAGAAATTCAGACCTAAAGCCATTTGCAAATGCCAAATGATACCTCGAGGGGACCAGTGTCTTGGGGCCAGTGTCCCTGGGGAAGTGACGTTGTATTTTCTAACAGTGCCCCCTGGCTGGAGCCAGTCAGTGTGTTCCTAGCACTGCCTTTGTGTGAAACGCTGCCTCTGCGTGAAATCGCAGCCTGCTGAGCTCCATGGAGCCCTTGGGCAGACAAGGGTTGCATCTCCTGGGGACTTTTGGCTGCTCACTTTACCTCTGGAATCCTCCTGGCCTGCAAGAGAGAGGTTAGCAGGACATTCCCACAGGCTGTCAGCTATGTGACCTTCTCACCCCTTGGGGCGGCCCCTCCTCCATGCTGGTCCTTTTACTCATCTTCTTTGAAATCTGAGACCTCCAAGTCGACTTGCAGTGATGGCCAGTAGCCAGGAATAAATCCCATATTAAAACAATATTCCTTTTTAAATTCCCTGTGTCTTGTTAGAGGGTTATCCTTGTTACTTATTATAGGCACTTCCAACAGGTCATGGCCCTGGGCCTCCAGGAAGGGAGAGCTTTTGTTTCCAATAGTCAGGACACTCCACCTCTCTCTCCCCTTCCTCCTGATCCTCCTGGAGCTCCAGACTGCAGGAGTTCAGACTGTGAAAAGCTGCTTTCATTAACATAAGCCATTAATCGACTCTCCCTTGAAGTAATTCAGGCCTATATGGGGCGGCAGCCTGGAGTGGGGGTACTGACAAGGAAGAGGGCAGCTCCCTGGGGATGCAGGCTCCTGGCCAGAATATCAGAAAAACTCAAACTCCAAACTACAAAGGCGGCTGGAAGAAGGCAAACCAGCAAAGACTAGACGGGATCTAGCAGAACAATATCAGCAAATCTATTAGAACACTGTCAAGAAGCAGGACTCTCACCTCTGCCTTCTGGAATATTGTTGGAAAACAAAGACAAGCCAGACAACCCATGAACGTATCCTGGATGTTCTTCATTCTGTACTCTTTTCCCCACCTACCCCTTGGCTTATCTTTTTCAAAGAGACCTATCTGGGGGCCTGAGCAGGTTTTTTAGTTGAATGTCACATGTGCAGGGCTAACGGCTCAAGTGACAAGTGTATCTCCACCAACCCGTTCAAAAGAGAAATAGAAACTTGGGTGGATGCTACTGTCTCTAGGTCTTCTGCCACAGTCAGCTTTGCTTACTGCACTGTCTTTACTTTTAGAAATGTCTCGGATGTCTGCGATCGTTTTAAATGCATCGAATATGCAGAGCACAGTTTACATAGAATTTTATCGGAATGCTTGATGGATCAGAATAGGCTTAACCAGCAGAACCACACTAGATGAGACCTGCCTGCATGCATCCCCTTTGGAATGACCTTTCTTGACCTTCTTGTCGCTTGAATCCAAAACCTCCCAGGTGGCCCAAGAGGGATCTCTTCTAATCTCCTGGACGGTCTGCGGTCACAAACCTTCTTGGTCACCACCTCCCCTGCAGTTTTCTCTGCCTCCCTCCCACTGTTCCCCACCCACACTGGCCTTTTCTATGAGAGAGCTCAGGTTCTTCTCCAGCTATGTGGTGTGGCCTGTCTGGCTTGTTGTGGAGTGAGCAGGATTAAGATAGAGCCCTGCGATTAGACGGAAACTCTCAATTCCATCCAGTGCAGCAGGCTGTTGGCACTCGGATGCGCAACCAGCGTCTCATTTCATCTGCAATAGAAAGAAAATGAGAGTACATGCGTAAATGGAAGCCTGGGACACAGTCCCACTGGCTCCTAGATTTCTAACTCCTTTTCTATCTAAAATTTCCTCACGTGATTGAATCAATCCAGAATGTTCCCAAATCCTGTTGTTATCACCGGTCCTCTCAGGAGGAAATAAACCCAGCTGTTCCACTCTGTGAGTCCTGAACCACATGATACCCCCAGTAATAGGTTTTACCCTCCTCTCGTTTAATCTCACTGCCTTGGAAACCAAACCCAGCAGCGAGGATTATTTTACACCCTAAGGACTAACCTGGGAGATAAGACAGATGGGTCCTAGCCCAAACTCTTCCACTAACCAACAGGGAGACCCAGATCTCACTGAGGAGGATGTAAGTCATTGAGCATCTCTGATCCTCAGTCGCCCCATCTGTGGAGCAAAGGATTGGGACTAATTTGCTCCTGGAACTAGTCTAAGACTCTAGAAGACCCTCACAAAAATAGGTTCATCTTACTGTCTACCTTCTTCTGATGCTAAACTCATCTTTACAAGCACCAAACAGGTTGAATTTAGAAACTGAAAAAATAGGCAAGCTTGCAAGAGCTCAGCAAGTTGTTTGGGAAGGCCCTGTGGGACAGGCGAGAGGATGGTTCCCATGTTGTTTGTGCTGCAGCTTCTTAGAATCCCAAGCATCCTCTCCATTCACGGTTTGGTTGTTCCCAGTGCCTGCCTAGGAAAAGGGCCTCGCCCTGCGGGACACAGACATTAGAAGCCTCGCTCATCGGTCCTATGAGAAAGGATGCCCCCAGAGCTCTCCTGGCTCTACTCCGTTGCATTGATGAAACATGGTCTTACGTGATTTTACCTGAGTTGTCAGATGCACCTTCATTTACAAATCTCACTGAATCTAAGTTCAGGTTTGCACTAAATTATGTCACTGCTCTTCGGGATGTCTTGGGATATCAAGCGAGAGGTGGGAAAAGAAATGTAGTGACAGAGAGGAGAGTCCAAGATACTGAGAAGGTTCTAATGAAGAGATTAGGGCAGAATCAAGATTTCCCAAGGCCTGGGGTCATTTCTAAAGCATTCCATGGGAATAGCTTCTGATTCCCTCTGCCAATCAAAACAGAATATGATATTCTCCAATTTTTTTCTGTCTCATATCCAAATAGCCTTTACCTATTTATCTTCAGTAAAACTCCTCACTGTTCATGCATTCAGGGTTCTCAAGCCAGAAATGCCTGGGTTTGGCCTTCACCTGGTGTCATGGAAAGGCAATTGGTTGATTGTTAAGGGCATGCTGCCTGGATATTTGCATTTCCATTAACTTCCATATCACTCTGTATTCAGTCCAGGTACCAAACCTGCAGAAATACCAGTCAACTTGCCGCAACAAAAAGGGCACATTAGGGCACTCTGAAATGGACTGAGGCACTTTGTTATAGTTTTTGTGTCTGCAAGCAAGTGTGTTTTGCGTAAAGCTTCTCTCACAACCTGTAAAGGAGACAAAGTTGTCAGCAGCTTCTTGTGTGTCCCTTCTTTGTTCAGGTGTGGAGTGACAGTTCTCCATGTGATGTTCTTTTGCTCTAAATACTGACTGCTCTTCATATCTACGGTGTCTTACCAACCAGACATAGCCGTTTCCAGGACTGATTTTCCTCTCTCTCCAACAAGACCTCCTCAATCCGGTTTAGGAATCCCAGGATTTGAGTGGCAAGGATACAGTTCATGGGCCTAGTTTCAGGTCATTAGCACTGGATGGAGGAAGGTCCTGGGCAGAACATTCACGATCATTTGTCATCTCCTGAATAAATACTTATTAACTTGCATGGGCTATTGAATAGGTTGAGGCACTGTATTGTATGCGGTAGGTAATCCTTTGCCGGACTTAAATAATGACAGGGAAATGGAGAGAACGAAAGAGAAAACATCTGTAATGGTGGTGGTAGGGGTCTTATATTTATTTCCATTACCTGTTGACCCCCTCCCCATAAACACAAAATGTAATTTTTCCAAATTTAAAAGAAGTAATAGACTACTGTGGGCAGTGCAGAAACTACTCAGAAATTGGTACTATCTTTGACAATTGCTTGGCCTTTGTTGGAGGGACTACTGACTGGTACCTCCTTGGAAGATGAGGAAAGTGGAGCCATACATGTGCTATTTCTTTAAATATCCTGGCAAGAAGCTGTGCTAAGGTGTTAAAGGAAAAGAATCAGCAGCAAAGATGGCTCCATCTGTATAGAGGTGCTGGTCTGTAAAATTCTGGTTTCTTCTGGGGCCTTCTTTTTCATGGCCTAAACTCCTGGCGGTGCTGGGGAGTCTGTTGAGAGGAGCAGAGTCAGCAAATCCCCCAGCTGCTGCCAGTCCCCGCCTCGGCTTCCCAGGGTGTTTCCCTTCTGATGTTGGAGACTTGTGATGAAGTCAGCTGTCTGCAGATCCCCTAGAGCAGCTTTCCTCATCTTTACTTTCAGCAGATAAGCCACCCAGAAAACAAGTTCTGACAGTCAGTGGCCGGCGATGTTCAGACTTCAGTTTAAGGCCAGCACATGGTGTTGCAAAGTATCTGGAAGTTGCAAACGGCCTTTGGGGGCTGGGGCCCGAGGTGCAAGCAGAGAAGGTGGTTGTGAGCGACCTGCCTCCTTCCCCTCCCAGAGTCTCCACTTCTTTTGTTCCACTTTCTCCTCCTTCCCTCCTCCAGGCAGGACGCACTGACCTCTCTTCCTCCTCTTCTCCACCTGCTCTTGCCTTCTCTTGACTCTTGCAGCATAGAAATCGAGGCTGAGCTTGACCGGGGCCCTTAGGACTAAGGAATGTGATGCTGTGCTGGCTGGAGAGGCCCCGGGAAGGCAGCGGGTGTCAGCGGGTGTGAGCTCTTGACCACTGGGTTTGACAAGCTCCCCATGCTGGCCAAGATTTCCAGCTGCTTCCCAGCTCCTGCACACGATGGGCTGGGCACCACTGGCATGAGATCTGAGCGAGGTCCATCTGAGCAAGGTCCATTTCTGAGGCAGAAGTCTTAGAGGTCAACGCTTGACTTCTGAAAAGCAAGAAGGCTTGCAGCGAGGTGCCTGGAATTCATAGACCCGGAGGCAGTAGACACACCCTCATACTTGGTGCAGAAGGCTGGGTGCCTTCCACCCAGTTGGCGGTGGGGGTGGTATTTATTTACTTATTGACATACCTTGAGACATGTGGGATGTTAGTTTAGCAACCAGGGAGCAAAACCATGCCCCCTGCATTGCAAGCACTGGGTCTTAACCACTGGACTGCCAGGGAAGTCCTGAATTGAAATGCTGAAGCTACAGAGGGTGCCTGCTCTCTGCCTACCCTTCCATGTCTGCGCTGGCTTCATGACAAGAGTGTCCAGAACTGGAAGGAGGAGAAAGCAGACCCTGGCCCTCTGTTCAGACTCTCACAGGGCTTCACAGCAGCTAGCGGCCCGCCCGGGAAGTTGGGGTGCAGAGTCCTAAGCAGATTTCAGGTGCCTGGAGAGTGACTGACAGAGCCACTCACAGGGGCCAAGTCGTCAAAAGCCAGGGAGAGGCTGAAGCAACTGCAAACCAATTCCTCAGAGCCAACCATTTCAGGAATTTTGTGAGCCAGTTGAGAAACAGTCATTAAAAAAAAAAAAATTTAGTTAGAGGATAATTACTTAACAATATTGTGATAGTTGCTGCCGTACACCAACATGAGTCAGCCATAGGTACACACGCGTCCCCTCCCTCCCCACCCCACCTTTCTCGGCTGTCACAGAACCCTGGCTTTGGTTCCCTGCATCACACATCTAACTCCCACTGGCTGTTTTATCCATGGTAATGTATATGTTTCAATGCTCTTCTCTCAAATCATCCCACCTCTCCTTCCCCCACTGTATCCAAAAGTCTGTTCTCTATGTCTGAGAAATAGCCATTATTCAACATCTAACACATGTGAACTTACAGTCATTATGTTTTAAAGCAAAGGTAAAAAATATTCAGAACTCATCATTTTCTAATTATTTTCTTCCATTTTAGTATTAGCTATGCCCTTGACATAATCGACGGCTACTGTGTGTGATAGAAATACCATGTGATGCTGGATTCTTTAGCGTCTCTTCCCAACTGCAGGTCCCATGATTTCACCTTTGTGACTTGGAATCGGCCGTGGTGGGAGCACTCACACTGCAAATATTGATAGATGCCACACGTCAGACTCCTCCCACCGACAGTGGTCCGCATACCGCTGCCTAAAGCCCTGACCAGTACGTGGCCACCCACTCCACTGACCTGGACCCCACCAAATTGAGTCCCCTGGGTTTGCAGGTCAGCATTGCCCATCAACCCAAGAGAAGGAAAAACTGAGCAAGTTCAGCCTCACATCGGTATGCAAAGTTTACTTGCTGTATTTGTGTTGATTCGGAATAACACCCGCATTGCAGAGAATCCACCACTTCTTTAAGTATTGTTCCTTCCAGGGCAATGCACAGCAAATTTGCTATTTATGCTGTGCAAACAGAAATAAATTTGTTTGCAGTTACAAAGCATCTCCCCTCTCACACCCAAGTAGGTGTTGAAGAACGACAACTCCTTCCTTGCCTTTGACATTCAGCAGGGCTGACTAGATAGAACTGGACAGCTTGGCTTAATCTCATTTCCTCTGCTATTGTTATACATTTATTGTACTGAATCTATGTCCTAAATCAAAAGAAAAAGAAATGTTCTTTCCTGATATGTGTTTCATACTATCCAAAATGTGGTTATGTATCCTCGTCTTGATCCAGGAACACACTGAACAGACCATACATCCTTTATTAATGTCAACATCCTGTAAATAAAGTCCTAGAAGAGCTTTTTCTTTCGAGTGGATCTCCATTTCAGACATGTAAAACCCAACAATTCACTCTCCTTTGCGATGAGGTCTTGGCAGAGGTCCTCTTCTTGGTTTTGGCGTTGAGCGTTTTGTTATGTCTTGTTTCTCGTCTGTTTTTATGCTCTGTAAGCCTTCCTGCTATGAATGTTCCCTTTACCCCCAAGTGTACTGTATATATGTGCTGCATGTGTGAACCCCAATAAATTCTGTTTCAGGTTTTTGGAGTTTTCCTCTTAAGTACAGCTGGTCCTCTTGTGAACTCATCTTTCGGGTATGCTCCTCTGTGTCCGATTCCCTTATTGCCAAAATGTTTGACCAAGTGTGTTTTAACAAATGCCCAAGACAGCCATGTGTAACCTTGTGTGAGTGAGGGCATGCTCCATTGGGTGACTCATGTACAGCATAAGTCTATCAGCTGTGGACGTGTGTATACATTCATGTGCCAGACAACTAACATTCATGTAACAGCTGCAAAGATATTTAATGGACATCCGATTAATAAAAGAGCATTTTTGCTCCATTATATTCAAATAAAGATTGCTGTGTTATTGACTTCCCCTTGCAAATGTGAACTGACCCTTAAAAAAATAAGTACTTTGTAAAATGTCTTGAGCATAAAGAAAAACTGTTTCCTTTGATTCAGACTTATTTGAATTGTTTCCGTGGGTTGGTATCATGGGTACTGATGTATTGTTTGATTTTACAGGAATACATTCTAATTGTTAGCCAGGACCAATGGGAAAAAAAGTATTTGTGGGGAGTTGGTGGCAGAGCAGATGCGGTGTTCATCTGCCCCAGAGCAGGAATGGCAAACTGATTTTCTCTAGCACATTAACGCCAATGGGTTGTTAGTGTCTGCTTGGAATATTAGTTTGAGAAGCATGATGAAAAAAAATGCTATGTTCTATAGCATTGGCATTGGAAGCTGAAACACTAACTGCCAGCTATGGATTGGTAATCCCCAAAGGATACTTTTCACTGCATTTAACCAAAGACCCAGCTTCAAATATCTTTACTGATGAAGGGAATTGTTATTTCACATAACAAAGGAGAGAAGACCATCCTAAGGTTGGGTATGATGTGGCTTGGCAACATCACTGAGACCCAGGTTCTTTACATCTTTTAGGTCAGCCATGCTCAGCATTGGAGAAGGAAATGGCAACCCACTCTAGGATTCTTGCTTGGAGAATCCTTTGGACAGAGTAGCCTGGTGGGCCACAGTCCATAGGGTCATAAAGAGTCAGACATGACTGAAGCAAGTTAGCATGCTCAGCATACTGGCATTTGTTCCCTTGAGGTGGTTCCAGCAATTCTTTTTTTTTTTTCCAATTCTTTTTAAAGTTACTTTTCTTTCTTTCTTTCTTTCTTTTTTTCCTTTCTTCTTGTTTCAATTTGGCTGTGCCAGGTTTTAGTCGCAGCACATGGAATCTTCATTGCTGAATGCAGAATCTTTGTTGTGGCATGTGGGATCTAGTTCCCCAGCCAGGGATCGAACCCAGGTCCCCACTATTGAGATCATGAAGTCTTGACCACTGCACCACCAGTTAAGTCCCAGTTCCAGCAATTCTAAACATCACATTCTCACACAAAAATCGAAGGCAGCAGAGGGACCATCCCCTCTTTATGATCCTTTCTGAGATCAGGGAGACCATTGTCAGATCCCTCCCACAGACTTCCTTCCCCCTCTATCTCATTGTCTGAGTTTGCATCATTTGCCTACTCCTAAACTGATCACTGACAAGGGGAGTATAATTACCATAACTGGCCTAGACTAATCAAGATTTACCTCCCCCAGAGAGTTTGGCATGTGTCACTTCAGCCATGTCTGACTCTTTGTGGCCCTGTGGACTGTAGCCTGCCAGGCTCCTCTGTCCATGGAATTTTCCAGGCGAGAATACTGGAGTGGGTTGCCATGCCCTCCTCCAGGACACCCTCCCGACCCAGGGATCCAATGGGTGTCTTATGTCTCCTGCACTGGTGGGTGTGTTCTTTACCACTAGCGCCCCCTGGGACATGGAGAGCTTGGCAGGAGCTCACGCTCCCCTGCAGTCCATGGCTTCTGACTGCCTGATCAAACCTGGGGCTCAGGAAGCAAGGGAGAAAGAAGGTGACGCTGAGTGCAAGCAGCCAGCCCATGAGCTCTAGAACCGTGCTGTCCAACACTGCCACCACATATAAATATTTATACTTAAAATGGCAAAAATTAAATTAAGAATTAAGTTTCTCAGTCAGTTCCACTTAGTCACATGTCAGGAGCTCAGTGACCACAGGACTAGCGGCCGCTGTGCTGGACAGCCAGAATATAGAACCCTTCATCAGGGTCGTGCACTCACCCGCCTCTGCGGCTGTTCCTTCTCCTGCGCCCTGTGCACCTCTCCCAGTTTCTCTCCCTGAGGCTAGACTCTCTCTTTTGCTGCAGCAACTGTGTGCCCCCTTTTCCTCCCCCAGCAGACTGGAAATCTCCAGCCCATCACCCCCCACAGGTCTTCATCCCTTCTCCAGACCCCCAGCCCACCAGATCTGGAACCTAGTCAGTATTGCAGAAAAGTTGCCCTCTGCTCCTCTTTCCTTCCTGTTTGGTGATGAGGATCTTATAGGAGGCGGAAAAGACTCCAGAGTCCTAATCTCCTAAAAACTCCTAGTGCTATCAGGGATGATGACTAGCCCAGGAACCCACCAGAGGATGCTAGGGTGCAGATGAGCTTGGCAAGGAGCATCTTGTATCCACAGAGCTGGCCTGGACCATGGCTGCAAAGTCCTATACATGAAATTGCTAGCAGGCAGTGTGTTAAGGCAACATGTGTCTTGAAGGAGTATCTTTTCCCGCTTACTGAAGTCCATTGCAGTGAAGTCAGCATAATTATCTATATCAATGTGCTAGAGTTGCCTTAACAAAACACCACAGGTTGGCTCAGGCTCACACAATGTGAATTGATTTTCTCACAGTGTTTAAGGCTTTAAGGTGTGGACAGGGTTGGTTTCTTCCGAGGCCTCCTCCTTGGTGTTGGATGGCTGTGTTTCTGTGTGGTCCCATAATCTTCTCTTGCGTCTTACCCTCCTCTTCTAATAAGGGCACCAGTCATGTTGGATTAGGACTCACCCTAGCAACTCATTTTAACTGAGACACTGGTTCAATTCCTGGGTCAGAAGATCCACTGGAGAAGAGACAGGCTACCTGCTCCAGCATTCTTGGGCTTCCCTTGTGGCGCAGTTGGTAAAGAATCAGCCTGCAATGTAGAAGACTTGGGTTCGATTCTTAGGTTGGGAAGATCCCCTGGAGAAGGGAAAGGCTACCCACTCCAGTAATCTGGCCTGGAGAATTCCATGGATGGGGTCACAAGGAGTCGGATACGACTGAGCGACTTTCACACCTCTTTGAAGACCCTATCCCTAATGCAGATGCGTTTTGAGGAAACAGGACTTAGGATTTGAACATGAATTTCGAGGGCACACAATTCAGCCCGTAACATTATTCCTGGCGCTGCTTAGTTTAGTGTGTGTTGTGTGTAGAGTTGTATTGTGTGTCTACACGGGTACAGAATATGATTGAGTGCACCTGTGGTCACGGGAGGGTACCACAGGCCCTGTGGATGTGTTCACTCTTTCGGGTGCTGTCCCTTCAGAGTGGGGAACATGAAGACAGAAGCTGAGGAATAACCTCGATTCTGGAACTCAGGCCAGAAATAGCCAGCGCTGAGGGCCACCCCAGGACAGGCTGTGTCACACTGCTCTTAGACCCCTGACCGCCATCTGCAGCCTCTCTGCTCACTAGAATTCCAAATGAGGTCTTGTCTCTGTATAATTTTCTCTGATCCTGGAGTCCATGGGCTCATCGCTCCCGCCCGGCACAGCAGCCTCCGAGCAAAGCCCCGCTCTGTGGGGCTGTCCCCCTGAACCCTCCTCCAGCCTGTGCCCGGTTTGGCTGCCAGGAGGCGAGAAGGAGGAGCATTCCAGGAGCTGGGGTAGCCCAAGCGGCCTGCTATCCCCACAGTCCCTTTGTTCAGTGGGGAGAAGAGATGCAGCTTCATCGCCTGTAATCTGCAGTCTGGACACCAGGTGGAGAAGTGAACATCGTGAAGCACACAGTTCCTGGAGAGGCGGACTGCTCCAGCCCTGTGGATGAACGGGTGTGACCTGGGATCGAGGAGCGCACAGCACGCTCCAACCCCAACGTCACGTGCGCCTTCAGCACGTAGGGCCTTCAGCCCTACTTCCGCCTGCAGGGCCTGAGGGCCTGGGGTGGCAGAACAGGCCAGGGGCGCCTCAGTCTCACTCTCACACCTGCTCACCTCGGCACCCTTGCTCCTCAAGGGGCACCAAAGCTCCCTTTGGATCAGGACATCCAAGAACATCTCATCTGGAGATTCAGTTTTGGATGGGGCTGTGTGGAAAGCTGCTGCCCATTGCAAAAGGCTAGGTGACTTGTAAGTTGCCCCCAGCCCTCTTTTGTGTTATGCAAACGTTGGACGGACCCTGCTGCAGGCTGGTGGGCACCTCCTCTCAGGCGCTTGGCTGTGCTGTTACAGCCTCTTCAGCCTCCTGCCTGCCCTTGAGGAGACCTGCAGCCTCCCACCTACATTACAGGATGCCTGTAGCACTTTCTAAAGTGCTGGGAGCTCAGGCTTTTCCAGAACTCAGACACCCCTTTCTCCATCCACACTGAGGACTAGGGGACCTTCCAGTGCTAACAGCAGGATGAGTTTGGACAGAGTCAGTTCCTGGGTTGTGGCAGGTGGAAACGGAGGGGTCTTCTTTAAGAAAAATTCAACCAAATTTCAAACAAAAAATTAGCAACAAAAATAACTATTTAGAAAGAGAAAAGAAATCCCCACAACTTTTACATTTTTAGAAACTGACAAATATCACAAACCTTAACAAAATCCAGAAAAATAATATAATTGTTTCACTGCCTGACACACCTGTCTCATTTTTGTCCATAGTTTTTGGCTTTTTTATATGACAACGGTTTTGCAATATCATTATAAAGGGAATAGAAAGATAAAAAGTAGCTTTGATTACTAATAATCTTTCTTGAAAGGTTCCTGTTTCTTCTCCATTTCCACATACTTCCTGTGCCGAAGACACAGGCCACATTCATAGTCACAATCGAGTCTCTGCCAGTGTGTTTGTGCCACAAGGCCAGGTGAGTGGGCACAGAGGGCAGGAGCATTTCTGGAAGCCGGTCGTTCATCAGAACAGCTGGGGAGGACTCAACAGCCACAGGAGTGATGTCGAGACACGTCAGAACAACCCATAACCTATGCCTGTATGGGGAAAGAATCTGAAAAACAGTCAGTTCAGGTCAGTCGCTCAGTCGTGTCCGACTCTTTGCGACCCCATGGATTGCAGCACCCAGGCCTCCCTGTCCATCAACTCGATTACAATAAACGCAAAAAACGAATAACCCACCAGACCCTAACTGAGTACATCCCAACTCCAGTTCCTCTCAGTCAGATCCCCACACTGCCCAGCTCTGTTCCAAACCAGGGCAAGTTTGAGGAAAGGGAGACAAAGTGGAAGGAAATGGTAACTAGGGAAATAATCTATCAGTTTTGCAATTTATTTTTTGTTGGGCAAATTTTTAAAAAACATATGCCCGTGTGAACACATTGCTAGGACCTTCCCAGTGCCTTGGAAGGGACCCACGAAGGTGGGAGTTCTGAAGCTGGGGCTTCATTAGCTTGCGGTAAGTTATGTTAAATACTCCTGTGAGTTTTGACATCACACAGGTGTGGGTTTGAATCCTGACTCTGCCACTTAGCGGCTCTGAGGAGTGTTTATGCCACGGCTGTACACTCGAAATAATGATCATTTGTATTTCACAGAGTGTGGTATATACTGAGAAGATGTATGTAAAAAGTTTACATTTATATACATTTTTGCTGAGGCAAAGTGCCTGGCACCTAAATCCTCAGTAAACGATACCACAGTGATTAGCATGACTGGCTGAAATCTGCAGCTGGAGGCAGGCCTGCAATTCCCTTTGCAGGAGGCTGCTGAGAGGCAGTGACCCTGGGAGGCAGATGCCCTGGGCATGCTCGGATAGGGTGGAGCCCTGATGTTGCCCGACTCACACCTCTCACAGAACAAGGTGGCCTCTACCTTCTATTGTCATCAGCCTGCATGGCAGGTGCCTGGGTGTGCAGTGACCCTGGGCGCAACTCCAAGTGGCTCACCCATGGCCCCAAACCCAGCTCTGCTTCCACTTCCCACAGAGGCAGGCTGCGCCCGGCCCGGCCGAACCCCTGGATGCCCCAGGGCTTCTGGCCTCCAGGAAGGGAAGGTGGCAGAAGCGGTGAAACACACACCAGGATGCTGGGGCTGTACGGACTCCCGCAGCCCACGAGTACACAGAGCAGGGCTTGGCGGTCCTGGCACTACCTGCAGGAGCCACCTCTTCACCTCTTCGCCAGGGCTCTGCCCGTCATCCCGCCACATCGGAGGTGCTCCAGACACGGAATGGCTGCTCACATCTCTCCCAGGTGCAGCTGCAGTGAATCGCACCCACAGGAATCTTGCTTCCTTGGAACTGAGATAAAAGACCAACAGCAACTGCAGACCACGCTCACAAAATAGTGATGGAGGAGCGGATAATTTACAGGGAGGAATGCACACAGGAAGACACCGAGGGGAGCCAACGGCAGCACAGGTCCGGAGCCCAACACTGTCCCAGCCCCACAGGCAGCATTTTGGAAGGAGTGAAGGAAGGGGCGCACCACCAGGAATTAGGAGCTTGGTCTCTAGACTCCATCAGACCCGAGTTCGAACCTCACCTCCTCCACCAGTAAGCTCTGTGGTCCACGGCAAGTTCATTAACCTCTCCAGGCCTTAGTTCCTCAATTCCTTGTCTGTAATGCAGGGATGTTTGAAAAGATTAAAGAATATAACGCAAGATAATGCATGTGCCAAGTACACTCTACTAATCCCATCATTTGGTGAACAGAAGTTACTAGTTTTAATATTATTTGACTTATCTACCTTTCCATTTTAGGTTGGTTGTTTTTGAGAATCAAAGAAATCTTTGTCTATCCTAAAATCATGAAGACTTTTCCTCACCTAGGTTCTCTACTGTTTTCATCTCACATTTAGATCTATATTCAGCTGGAATTCATTTTTTGTATATTTGGTATTCATCGGAAGATCAAAAGACACCACTGAAGGAGCGAAAGGGCCAAGCCATAGAGATGATATTGGCAATCTGAATAACCAACAAAGGACTTTTATCAAGAATAGATGTAGAACTCCTACAAGTCAGTTCAAAAGAATGTAACTCAACCACTAATTGTCACAATGATTATTCCCCCTCCCAATCTTCTTTCTGATATTCACTCATCCTTCTGCACTCCTTACCTATTTTTCTGACTTTTCCCTTTTTGCCAGCATATTTATGATCTAAATTGGATTTCATCTGTTTCCTAAACAAGTATGACTTTAAATGCCAAAGTCAGTAAAGACAATTCAGAAAAGGCAACTTGCTTTTAATTGGTTACAGAGAAAATGAATCTCTGTGGGAGAGGGGCATTCTCTTTTCTAAGACTTCCTTAAATATAATGGCCACAACTGGTCGGGCTCCACCTATGGTAGCTGGTGCTTTACATACATTATTTTTATTAATTTTTTTTCCTGGTAGCACACTTTTATTGAAATCTTACATAATTTAAGCCTTATAAAAAGCCAACATAATTGAAAGTTGGATTCTCCCTCTAAACCCCTCTCTCTAAAAGTTAAAAGCAGAGATGCTGAAGTCAAATGTTCTGTATCTACTTCCTGGCTCCATCCGGTCTAGCTGAATGAGCCCAGACAAGTTGCTTAACTGCTCTGTGCCTCAGTTGTTTCATCAGCATAATAAAAAAAGATAGTAACTACCTCTTAGGACTGTGAGTTCATGTAAAGTGCTTAACACAATGCCAGACATATGCCAAGCTTTCAATAAAGGTAAGTCATGATCACCAAAGATATGCTTATTTTCGTATTGACCATCTGGTGACGTCCATGCGTAGAGTCATCTCTTGTGTTGTTGAAAAAGGGTGTTTGCTATGACTAGTGTGTTCTCTTGGCAAAACTCTGTTAGCCTTTTGCCCTGCTTTATTTTGTACTCCAAGGCCAAACTTTCCTGTTATTCCGGAATTTCTTGACTTCCTACTTTTGCATTCCAGTCCCCTATAGTGAAAAGGACGTCTTTTTTAGGGGTTAGTTCTAGAAGGTCTTGTAGGTCATCATAGAACCATTCAACTTCAGCTTCTTCAGCCTTAGTCATTGGGGCGTAGATTTGGATTACTGTGATATTGTATGGTTTGCGTTGGAATGAACACAGATCATTCTGTCATTTTTGAGACTGCATCCAAATACTGCATTTCAGACTCTCTAGTTGACTACTACTCCATTTCTTCTAAGGGATTCTTGCCAACAGTGGGCAGTAGATATAATGGTCATCTGAATTAAATTCACCCATTCCTGTCCATTTTAGTTCACTGATTCCTAAAATGTTGATGTTCACTATTGCCAGACTGGCTATACAGTCAGCAAAAACAAGACTAGGAGCTGACTGTGGCTTAGATCATGAACTCCTTATTGCAAAATTCAGACTTAAATTGAAGAAAATAGGGAAAACCACTAAACATTCAGGTATGACCTAAATCATATCCCTTATGATTATACAGTGGAAGTGACAGATTCAAGGGATTAGATCTGATAGATAGACTGCCTGAAGAACTATGGGCAGATGTTCATGACCTTGTACAGGAGGCAGGGATCAAAACCATCCCCAAGAGTCAGAAAGGCAACAAGGCAAAATGGTTTTCTGAAGAGGTATTACAAATAGCTGAGAAAAGAAAAGAAGCTAAAGGCAAAGGAGAAAAGGAAAGATATATTCATTTGAATGCAGAGTTTTGAAGAATAGCACTCCTCAGTGATCAGTGCAAAGAAACAGAGGAAAACAATAGAATGAGAAAGACTAGAGATCTCTTCAAGAAAACTAGATATACCAAGGGAATATTTCATTCAAAGATGGGTTCAATAAAGGACAGAAATGGTATGGACCTAACAGAAGCAGAAGATATTAAGAAGAGATGGCAAGAATACACAGAAGAACTATACAAAAAGATCTTAATGATCAGATAATCACAATGGTCTGATCACTCACCTAGAGCCAGACATCCTGGAATGTGAAGTCAAATGGGCCTTAGAAAGCATCACTACGAACAAAGCTAGTGGAGGTGATGAAATTCCAGCAGAGTTATTTCCAATCCTAAAAGATGATGCTGTGAAAATGCTGCACTCAGTATGAATAAGCCAGCAAATTTGGAAAATTCAGCAATGTCCACAGGACTGGAAAAGGTCAGCTTTCATTCCAGTCCCAAAGAAAGGCAATACTAAAGAATATTCTTATTACCGCACAATTGTACTCATCTCACATGCTAGCAAAGTAATACTAAAAATTCTCCAAGTCAGGCTTCAACAGTATGTAAACATCTGGAAGATATCCAAGCTGGATTTAGAAAAGTCAGAGGAACCAGAGGTCAAATTGCCGACATCCGTTGGATCACAGAAAAAGCAAAAGAATTTCAAAAAAACATCTACTTCTGCCTCATTGACTACACTAAAGACTTTGACTGTGTGGATCACAACAATCTGTGGAAAATTCTTCAAGATATGAGAATATCAGACCACCTTTCTTGCCTCCTGAGAAATCTGTATGTAGGTCAAGAAGCTACTGCTAGACCAGACATGGAACGATGGATTGGTTCCAAATTGGGAAAGTAGTACATCAAGGCTGTATATTGTCACGTTGCTTATTTAACTTATATGCATAGAACATCATGAGAAATGCTGGGCTGGATGAAGCACAAGCTGGAATCAAGATTGCCAGGAGAAATATCAATAACCTCAGATATGCAGATGACACCACCCTCATGGCAGAAAGTGAAGAGAAACTAAAAAGCCTCTTGATGAAAGTGAAAGAGGAGAGTGAAAAAGCTGGCTTAAAACTCAGATTCATAAAGCTAAGATCATGGCATCCAGTCCCATCAGTTCATGGCAAATAGATGGGAAAATATGGAAATAGTGACAGACTTTATTTTCTTGGACTCTAAATCACTGCAGATGGTGACTGCAGCCATGAAATTAAAAGATTCTTGCTCCTTGAAAGAAAAGTGATGACCAACCTAGACAGCATATTAAAAAGCAGAGACATTACTGACAAAGGTCTGTATAGTCAAAACTATGGTTTTTCCAGTAGTCATCTATGGATATAAGAGTTGGACCATAGAGAAGGCTGAGTATTGAAGAATTGATGCTTTTGAACTGTGGTGCTGGAGAAGACTCTTGAGAGTTCCTTGGACTGCAAGGAGATCAAACCAATAAATCCTAAAGGAAACCAGTCTTGAATATTCATTGGAAGGACTGATGCTGAAGCTGAAACTCCAATACTTTGGCCACCTGATATGAAGAACTGACTCATTGGAAAAAGACCCTGATGCTGGGAAAGATTGAAGGCAGAAAGAGAAGGGGTTGGCAGAGGCTGAGATGGTTGGATGGCATCACCGACTCAATGGACGTGAGTCTGAGTAGGCTCCGGGAGTTGGTGATGGACAGGGAGGCCTGGCATGCTGCAGTCCATGTGGCCACAAAGAGTCGGACACGACTGAGCGACCAAACTGAACTGAACTGAACTGACCTTCCGATGGAAGGTTCCCATTTTGTGGAATCAAGGAGACATTATTCCCTCGAGTCATTTTGTGAGCTATTTAAAATGATGGAAGAATTAAGCAACCACAAATCTGCATGTCCCAAGTGACCACTTTCCCACCCCAACCTCCATGCATGCCCTTCTCCTTCCTGAGGGCCCTCCATCTGCTGGAGGTACAGGTAGAGAGATTGGGTTCCCACTTGTCCAATTGCTTACCTGACTGCTGGCCTTCCTTCTCCAGAGGCAAAGGAAAGGAACGGAAGAAGGAAGAGTGAGGATATGAGACACAGGGGGCTTCTCAATGAGGGGGAGGTGAGACAGGCTCCCTCCCTCCCCGGAGCAAACCTTTTCCTGGGGCCCCAGATAAGGTACAGCTCCTGCTGAGATGCTAGTGAAGACAGCAGCCAAGTTTCCTCTCATTTTCCAGTGTAAGCCCCTTCATCCAGGCTGGCTTAAGGAATGACATCCAGATGAGCTGAGCTGAGGAGCCCAGGGACCTCAAATTGCTGATTGTCTCGTCTGTTTGTTAATTCCCTAAAATAAACAAATACTGAGGAACTACTGTGCACTGTGAATCATTGTAGGCATGAATGGAAATGACAGACACAGGCCTCCCTGTCCTCAAGAAGCCCACATTGTTTTGTTTTTAATATTTATTTATTTATGTGACCGCCCAGGAAGCATGCGGGATCTCCGATCTTCATTGAGGCACGTGGGATCTTTAGTTGTGACACACACTCTCTTAGTTGTGGCATGTAGGGCCTCGTTCCCTGACCGGGGATTGAACCCAAGCCCCCCTCCCTTGGGAGCACGGAGTTTTAGCCACTGGACCACCAGGAACGTCCCAAGAAGCCCACATTGTAATGGGGAAAGACCGACAATAAAGGAACGCACAGCTAAATTAACAAGAGTCTGTAAGACTGTGTACAGAACTAACACACAGAGCCCAACCCAGGGGGTGTGTCCAGCATCACTGGGCAAGACGTGCTTTAGATCAGGTGACTTGGGAAGCCCTCTCTGAAGAGATGACTGTTGACCTGAATGACAGGAACATGTCTCAAAGCTCAGTGTCAACCAGACAATGCTTTCCTTGGAACCCTATCAGCCAGGCACCCCCTCACCCCACGAGGAGACAAGTACAAAATCAGATGCTGGGCTGCATCAGGAAGGGTGTGGGGCTGTCACAGCCCAGAGGCCTTCTGCCCTCCTGCACCCTTGCCACAGTGGAGCAGCAGCTGACAGTGCTCGCTGCCTCCGCAGGGGCTGCCGTCGGTTTTCTGTCCTGTCTGCCGACTCTCCCTGTAGAGCAGATTCTAAAACTATAGTGAAGCACACCGTGTCGTCCCGTCGCCCCAGTCAGTGTCAGCCAGACTGTGCCCCGTGGACCCCACGTGCAGCGTTCTCGCCATTGCACGATGAGTCCGGTGCTTGCACGAGAGCCCTGTGCCTTTCAGCGTCACAAGAAAGGGAAGGTACTTCACAGGAGGTAAACCTCAGCTTAAAAAAAAATCTGACACTTAACACCAGAAAAAAATGAAAGATTCAGCATGAGCTTTAGCAACTCCACCCAAAGAGAGCTGACTGAACCGTAGATTTCGTTGCGTCCCTCCAGATTCTCTCTTGGTCTCTGTTATTCTGGATGAACATAAATCCATGGGTCTGTAGCTTGTTTTCCCACTTTACAGTTTTTACGTACATTTCCACTCATGAATGTTGTTCTTGCCTGTCGTTTAACAGCTTTATAGAGTCCAAGCATGGTGAAATTCATTATTTGTTTATTTTGCTTCTTTTCATCCCATTTTTGAGGGTTAAGGTTGTTTGAAATTTTTGACTTGTATTGTACCAGGCCCTGCTAAAAACATTTTGGTAGATTCAGATCTTTTTCTCCCCTCTTTTGCCTTGTAGAAATATTCCACAGAGTGAAGTGACCACGTCATGGGGTGTGAACAGTTTTATAATGCTTGTTAAATTTACTAGACAGCTCTCAGGAAAAATGGAGCCAGTTTATGGCCCCGGCCAGCTAGTGGGTGTAGGCCTCCTTTCTTAGATCTGGTTTTTAAACTGGGCTTCAGCAATATAAAGAGATAAAATTGCTGCAAACGATTTGAAGGAATTCTTGTTTTATTTTTAAAAATTCTCAAAGCCATTTTTAACCCCCTGCAGGAGGAATAGTTAACCTTTGCTGCTCTAGTTCTGACTGCTGTTCACACCCGCCTCGGACTTCGCTCTTGCCTCACCTTCCTACGAAATGCCCTTTCCTGAAATGTGCACGGCTTGCTTCTTACATCAGCCAGGTCTCTGCTCAGGTAAAATCTTAACAGAGAGGACTTGCCACTTTACTCCCCCTAAAATGCCCCTCCGCCCCACCTTGTGACTCTCTCTCCTCTTAACTTGCAGGGCCCTCATCACCATCTGACATAATAGATACCTTCTTTTTATAGATATTATCTGTGTCTTTCAACTAGAACGTACATTTCATGGGAACAAAGACTTGGTCTCTTTTATTTGCATCTATATTTCCAGTGCCTTGAAGGTGCCTTGCACATCATAAATGTTCAGTAACTCTTGCTCAGTGAATAAGGGGACCAAGGGTCTGATTACATTATCACAAACTGCTTGGCATTCTGAAAATAAATGCTGGTAACATGGTGGGTCTTAAAAGTTTGCGAGTCATGGGTTCTTAACTTTGCTGAAACCTGTAAGTCCTCTTCCCCTAAAATGTATACTCACAAAACTTGGTGTGTAATTAATGGAGAATTTGACCTGCTGAAGCTCTTGGTGGGTCAGAAATCCTGACTTTAGAATTACTGCTCAGGGACCCAGAAACAGTAAGTGGGCCGCCTTACAAACAAAGCTTACAGGGTTCAGGATTCACTGGCACCAGGTTTTTGGGAAAGATTTGAATGAGTTGCTTCCAAATCTGAAAATAGAAAATTTCACAAAAGAAAAACATCCATATTTCTCAAGTTTGTTGAAAATGCAGAAGACCTAGTGGCACTTGGCGCACATTCCTCACTGAAGACGAGCAATAGCAGCCCCCACCTTGGGGGGCCTGAAGTCTGCAGGTGAGCCCAGTTCCCACTGCTCCCTGGAGCTCCTCTGGTTTTGAAGCTGAGTGACATTCTTGTTTTCCTTAAACCCGAGTTCAGAGAAAAGCAAAGCAGACCTCTGCTTCTGATTTTCTTAAGCCAAGGTCCACTTCACTTACTTGTGTTACGTGCCTAACCACTGCAGGAATTTGACTCAAGACCCCGTACCTAACTCAACCATAAAGCATGCAGTTGAGCAAGCTGGGCTCTGAAATGACTGAGAGAGTTGCCCAAGAGTACACGGGGGCTGACTTGAACTCCAGCTTCCAAACTCAATGCTCTTTCTCAGCTAAATGAAAAACCAAGAAATCTGTAGAGTCCATAGGATCCATGGACACATGCAAATCTATCAGAATTCACCAGGCTTTTCAAAGGTCATCACTGTAGACCTGCCAGTGTGCAGAGTCATCCAAGCAATGCTTGACCTAGTGAATCAAGCAAATGAATGAATCACTTTCAAATTACAGTTTAATTGGGGAAACATAAGCTTCATTTAAAAGCCACTTTCCACTAGCAACTGAAGGCTTCTTTTTTTCCGACCACTCATCTTTATTTTCAATGGAATAAATTCTATAGTATGAAATAACAGCTCTGACCCACCATGTGAGGTGGGAGCCCAGCAAGATGAGGAAGGCTCAGACGCTCAGTCTCTGGAGGACACTGTGTTTTATTACCCCAATGTGCTCATCTGATTTTTAAACTGCAGGCTCCTTTAAATTTCCCATAGCCCAAGTTTCACCTCATCAAAACATGATTTGTCCTGATTCCAAGAGATAAGAATCAGGCGACCTGAGCAGCTGGTGCTGGGAACTGCCGTAGAGGAGGCTGTGTCTCCTCTGTCTGCCCACTGATGCTAACCAGGCCAGACAGCGGCCCTGATTCTGTTCTGAAAGTTCATTCTCCCTGTCTCCAGCTAGCATTGCCTCTCTTTGGGCAGTTATTCTCCATTAAGGCTAGTGGCAATATTATGCCCTGTAGTAGTAAGTGAAAGTCACTTGACCTTTTTAGGGAGTCAGTATCATTATTATGGGATAATTTTAAAAAGCACTTCCTCCTGAATTCATATCATCTAGCCCCTGAGGTCCCTAGCTGCCACTCCTAATGGCAGCTATTTCTGTTTTCTTCTTGTTTTTAGCAATAGATGGCCTGCTCTTAGCTAGATATATAGTCACAGAATAAACACCAACTTCCTTTGTAGACAAAAGTAGCCATATGTCTAAGTTCTAGCCAAGGGGATGAAAGTGGAAATGTGTATAATTTCCAAAAGGTCAGGCTGCATGGGACATTGACTTGATGACTGGATCTCAGCAGTCATTTCAGACCATGGGGATGAGGCCCAATCGAGGATGGCAAAGCAAGAGACTGACTAAAAGGTACTTGACTTCCTAATGGTGATAACGTTTTCTGCCATTTTCAGCTGAGTAAAAGCTAATGAAAGTAACTAAAAGTTGGTCAAAAAGATGGAAAGCCATTTTTGGTGAGTAGGCAGTTAATTATGTGTAATTTTAAAGATTGGAGCATAAAACCATTTTTCATCATTTCCAATGTGATACTGGCACTTCTGTATTTTGGATATGTGAAAAAATATCTTTCCATTTATATGTAAACAAACAAATGGTTAAAATTTTTGAAGCAATTTTTATTTTTATTTCATTGAAGTTTAGTTGACATATAACATTATATTGGTTTGGGGTATACAATATAATGATTCAATATTTGTATTCATTGTAAAATGATCACACAATAGGTTTAATTAACATCTATCACCATACATAGTTATAAAATATTTTGTGTTGTGATGAGAAATTTTAAGATTTGTACCCTTAGCAACTTTCAGTATGTTATTGTTAACATTTGTCACCATGCTGTATATTATATCCTCCTGAGTTATTTAGTTCATAACTGGAAGGCTGTACTTTCGACCTCCTTTGCCCATTTCACCAACCCCTAACTCTGGCAACTAATACTCTCTTCTCTGTATTTATGAGTTTAGCTGTTTATTGTTTGTTTGTTTGGGGGTTTGTTTTAGATTACACTTGTGAGTGACATCATATGGCGTTTATGTGTCTCTGGCTTATTTCACCTGGCATAATGCCCTCTAGGTCCAACCATGTTGTTGCAAATGGCAAGATTTTCTTCTTTTTATGGCTGAATAATATTCCATTATACATACACATGGGGTCGCAAAGAGTCGGACATGACTGAGCGACTGAACTGAACTGACATACACACACACAGAGATATGTGTATAATGCATGGTATAAGACTGCGGTCCAGTTTTATTCTTTTACATGTGTCTATGGCTGTGCGGGTTTCCCAGTGCCACTTTCTCCCACTGTATATTTGTGGCTCATTTGTTATAAAATAATGTGTCATATGTGTGTGGATTTATTTCTGGGCTCTATATTGTGTTGCACTGACCTAGGTGTCTGTTTTTACCTACTGTTTTGATGCACTGTTTTTCTAAGTATATTTGTAATATACTTTGAAACCAGGACGTGTTACCTCAGCTTTGATCTTTCTTCTCAAAAGTGCTTTCACTATTTGGGATCTTTGTAGTTCCATACAAATTTTGGGATTATTTGTTCTATTTCTGTGAAAAATGCCTTTGGGATTTTGATAGGGATTGCATTGAAGCTAGATATTGCTTTGGATATATAGCAATTTTTAACACATGTTTAAAATATACATTTTCCATACTCTTTAAATAAAAAAAAAAAAACAACCCTGCCCTACTGAAATGATTGGGAGCTAAACCATGGCCCAGAAGGCCTTTGTTTACTTGTTATTTTCTGATTTTAATATGTTTGAGGAGTGATAGAGAACCCCTATTTCTACACCTGTAAACTTCAAGCTGCCATAGACTCACCGTCTCTTGTGTTCACTGTCACGTGCTAAGCTCTGATCTTGAAATTTTTCACTACTTCCAAAAGGGCAAGGGAGACCATTCTTTATCACAGTGGTCATGGCTGGGTAACGCTAATACAAAATAGTTATGAAATTGTTCAGCTAAATACCTTGCTCTTCCTTCCAACCTGAAAAGTTTTCTTTTTCTTTAATAATTTTATTTATTTATTTTTGGCTGTGCTGGGTCTTTGTTGCTGTGAGGTCTTTTCTCTAGCTGTGCTGAGTGGGACTACTCTCTCATTGGGGTGGCAGACTTCTTATTCCAGCGGCTTCTCTGGTTGTGGAGCATGGGCTCTGGGGTGCACTGGCTTCCATAGCCGCAGCTCTGGGCTCTAGAACACGGGCTCAGTAGCTGCGGGGCACGGGCTCAGTTGCTCCATGGTATATGGGATCTTCCCGGATCAGGGATCAAACCATGTCTCTTGCAACCCTGTCTCCTGTATTGGCAGGTGGATTCCTTACTACTGAGCTCCCAGGGAAGCCCCCTAGTGAAAAGTTTTGAAGTAAATTCCATCTCTCCTGCCCTGTTTCTGGTGCTAAGTCGCTCAGTCATGTCTGACTCTGTGCGACCCTTTGGACTGTAGCCTGCCAGGCTCCTCTGTCCATGGGATTTCCCAGGCAAGAATACTGGAGTCGGTTGCTATTTCCTCCTCCAGGGGATCTACCTGACCCAGGGGTTGAACCCACACCTCTTACATCTCCTGCATTGGCAGGCAGGTTCTTTACCAGTAGCACTACCTTACCAGTTTCAATTAAATTCGTGAAGCATTAAAGCTAATAGAACCTCACAATATGATTTTAAAATGTCAATAATTAAATATGGTGAAGCAAAACTAAAATGTTAGCAGACTCAGAACTTTGAGAATGTATTAAATCTCAGTGACAATGTTTTCTTTCTTGAGTCTTCACACATGCTTTTTGTAAGAGTTAGGACACAAATAAAATTGCCAGAACAGATGGAAAACTGCAGAGATTCAAACGGGGTAGAAGTGTATTCTCTCTCAGATGACAGTGCTGGGGAGGGAGGGTCCACGTGGGCTTCAAAGGTCACCATCGACCCAGGTTACTTATGTCTTCTTGCTTCATCATCCCTAGACCCTAAGGCATGGTCCCTGTCCCCTTGGTAAAGCTGACTTCCCACACGTCTGGGTTCTGGTTTAAGGGAGGGGATCTGATCGCAGACGCCCAGTCATTTCAGTGGCAAAATTCAGAAGTAGCACATGGCCCTTCCTTTCAGGACTATTGCACACACGCGGCATGAAAGGAGACTGTGAAAGCAGTCTTTAACTGGGACGCCAGGGTCTTACAAGGAAAGGGGAAATGTGTTTAAGGGCAAAAGTAGCAAGCTTTCACACCATCTAGTTGGTTTTCTGCCTCCCTACCCAGCCCGTGCGGATCTAGTCTCTGAACTTTTCTAAAATGCACGTCCAGTCAAAGCACTCCCATACGACATGTTCCTGGAGAGAACCGGATGGCCTTCAGGAAAAAGTTCAAGTGAGTCCTTGGCTGAAAGCACAAACTCCAAGGCTGCCGTGTGCATACCAGCTTGGCCTTATTTTCTGCTATTCCCTAACATTAGGGCTGCCAGAGTTAGCAAATAAAAACATAGATATCAGTTAAATCTGCACAGCACATACTTAGGCTCAAAAGGATTTATTGTTTCTCTGAAATTCAGATGAACTGGGTGAGCTGTATTTTTATGTGGCAATCCTACACAACATTCAAAGTTACTTTAGTCATAGAGATAAAAGCATGCTTGTGATTCCCCAAACCGGTCATGCCTTGTCAGCCCTATGCTGTTCCCTTGACCTAAAAAGCCTTTCCCTGCTCCTTTATCTGCTGAATTACAGCTTATCCTTTGAGCTCAGGTCAAAGGTCACCTTTCCTAAGACATTGTCCTTGACTATCACCGGGCAGCCCTTGAAGTCTGATGTAGCGGCCCCTTCTCTGCGCTCTCAAGACACCAGGCACACCTCTAGAATATCACTGGCCACTCAGTTTATCATCATTAATGCTCCTGTCTGATTCCTCACCTCGACCACAAACCTCTTGAGAACGATTTCAACTTAAATTATATACCTCCCCATAGTAGACACTGTCTGATATATATTTAATGAATGAAAGAGGCAGCACAGTGTAGCGAAACGATGAAGAAAGAAGGGAAGAGACTGGGTTCGGCTGCTCAGTCTGTCTCCTGCGTGCATGCATGCGGGCTAAGTCACTTCTTTTGTGCCCAGCTCTTTGCGATCCCTCGGCCTGTAGCCCACCAGGCTCCTCTGTCCATGGGATTCTCCAGGCAAGAATGCTGGAGTGGGTTGCCACTTTTGGAAAGTAAGGGCATCCTTCACACACAGCTTTCTCTCTTCTCCATACTGAGAAAATAAATTATATTTGCTTAAACAGTGAGTTAACCTAATACTCAAAACATGAGTAAAAGAAAACTGGTAGAAAATGGAGAAAGCCCAAAAACTTTGATTCTAAGCCCGTAACCCAAGCAATTGGTGTAAAAGTGAAAATTTAGCCAGATGTCAGATGTCAAAGCCCACTTTGTGGAGTCTAGTTCTCCAGCGGTAAGAAGCAGGACCCAGGAGGTGAGAAAGGTTCGTTGTAAGGAATCTGCGGAGAGACAGGAAGACAGGACCCTCGACAGCACAGCCGAGCCTCATGGAGGCGAAACTGTCTCCGGGGCCCAGACGACACTGTAGCAGGCTCTGGGCTTCACACGCGAGGGATTCAGCTTTGCGTTCCTCAAAATGTCTCGGTAACTTGCTGCCTGTTTCTCCCACTTCTGCTGCTACTGGCCAGTTTTGTGTGATGCTTCTTGTTCAACAGCCCCTTTAAACAAGAAATCAGATTCTTACTGGTTCATGCATCACCATGTAGCACAGGCTGCCTCTGTTTCAGAGAGGTTTTGAAATAGGCCTTTGCATAGCCCACTGACAAGAATAAACACTGGCCTCTCTGGGGTCAGGCACCCCTCCCTGGACAGGGGAACTGGCCTTCGGGACAGACTACATGGCCAGCTTTTCTGGATGAACTGTGGACAGTGCCAGACACTCAGAGTATGGTCAGTTGTCTGTCTATTTGCTCTGAACTGGGGAAAACATTTGTCATGCAGAGTTGGGGAAAGGGAAGCTCATTTGATTGTTGAATGCCAGACTCTGGAGAGTGTGAAGAGCATAGCTTGTTCTGTTTTTCCTCAAAATGTATTTAATGTCTCTCACTACTTCCATCTTCCTGTCTTCAGTTCAGCCATACTGGACTTCTTTTTTACACCTTTCTCCTCTCTCTCTCTCTCTCTCTGTCTCCTGACCTACAAACGCGTTCCTCTGTGTTTCCACACCCTCTTTCTACACCCTCTTTAGTAGGCTAACATACCTGCTCATTCTTCAATAAAGTTCCTTCAGACTCCCAGCCTAGGTCAGTCTCCACTGTGATAAGCTCCAGTAGAATCTTGTACTTCTTTCATGATCTCCTCCTGTCCCATTATCTGTTTACTACCTGCCTCTCCCATTGACAGAGGCTCAGGGAGGGAAGGAGTTTCTGTCTTGTCCCTGCTCTTTCCTCCACTTCTGGTCCAGTGCCTGACACTTAGTGGAACTTCATAAATATTCACAGAACAAATGAGCTTTTGTTATCATGCCATCTGTTCAGAATGTTTTCCATTTAAGAAAAAGATAAGAGCCCCAACAATCTCAGTGTTAAGCAGAGCCAAAATAAAATGTTTTCAGAGTTGCGCTAGCAATTCTAGAAAAACTGGGCTTCCGTCGGGGTGGACGGGCAGATTTCCACAGATGTCCTTGGGAAATGACGCAGGAAGGTAACCGGCAGGCAGAGGGGAGGGCCCGGGCTCTGTGATGGATCAGGTAACACGCGAGTGGGGATGGGGGGCAGGGGTGACGCTCCTGGCCCCACACCATCCACCGCTGGCACCCCGCGCCTCACCCCCCAGCCTGCCTCAGAGGAGCCGCTCCAAGGACACCCTGGAACAGCAAACATGGGATTTTGTTTGCACACTTGGCTGAGCAACAAGGCCTCTCCTGACCTTCTCCCCGCACAGTCATAAAGGGAAAGGGCCTGGTTAAAGTGCAATTGCCCGAGGTCCCCCCTCCATATTGCCACCCTGAGGGAGCAGCTCAGCTGGGCCTTGCCTCCAGGGAGGGGCAAGGACACTCCCCAGAGCCTGGCCCTCGGCACTTTACCCCGGGGCAGGTGCCTTCCCGGGAGGGAGGGGCCAGGCCGGCTGGGTCACTAGGAGTCCCTCCCCGGCCAGGGGCTGGGCTGGGCAGCAGCTGCCTTTGTGAAGGAGCCAGGGACCCGCCGGTTATCTTAGCTGATGGAAAGCTGTTCGAGGATGTGCAGAGAACGAAGGAGGGCGACACAGCTGGCCTGTGAGGCCACCTAGGACATCAGCCAGGACAGAAGAGTAGCTCTCCCCAACCCCCTCCCCACCCCATCCACCCAGCATTTCGCGAGCCCTTCTCTGGGATTATCAGACCCGATAATCGGTGTTTCTCCACCGTGAAGACAACGCAGCTTTCCCTGTCTCCACTCCTGCTACTCCTCTGCCTTGAGCTTCTGCGGCCTTGTCTCGTGGCTCTTTTCTTCGGTCCCTCCCCGTGTCTCACAGCGGGGTCTGATGGGGTCAGCCTGTCAGCATGCCTCTCATGCCAGACCCCCTCCAAGGCCATTGGCCCAGGTGGGAAGCTGCCCCTGAATTAGGGACTCATTCCTGGCTTAATCAGTGATAACTGGAGCTACACGTGCAGAACCGCATGGAGTAAACCGTTCATTCACTGGACACATAGGGCACGTCTTCTATGCCAGGCTGTGTCTTCACATGGAGACTTCAGCAACGAGATAAAAACCACACAAGCCTCTGTCTTCATGAACCTCACAGTTTACTGGTGGCTGGGAGGACTGCCAAGAAATGAAAAGGAAAACATAGGATAGATGTTGATTCACTTGGTGGAGGAAACAACGCAAGGCTTGGGTACAGGGAGTGAGTGAAACAGGGGCGTGTGCCACTTTCAGATGAGATGTTTGGGAAGGTCCACGTGGGAGACTGGCGTCTGAGTCATTTAGGATACAGAGAAAATGAGACTTCCGAGAAGGAACACTCTCAGGGCCCTGGCAGAC
Organism: Nanger dama; assembly: GCA_917880005.1. NCBI lineage: Eukaryota > Metazoa > Chordata > Mammalia > Artiodactyla > Bovidae > Nanger > Nanger dama. Next base: position 7,750,277 of record CAKJTW010000036.1, read on the forward strand.
ATGCCAAGTCCCCTGGAGACATGGCTGTGACGCTTAGAGTGACACGCTCAGCACCTAGAATCACACGGAAGCCGGGCCTTCTGGGGCCTCACAGATGAGAGGGCGAAACCTCCAGAAAGTGCACGGTGCTGTATGATGCGTGATTGAGTCTGAGAAGGACCGGAGCACAAGGGGGTGTTTCGGAAGGGAGCCTGAGGGCCGGCACCCACGCTCTGTCTGCACCTGTCTCTGCCCCAAAGCCCCACCACAGGAGCGAGGATGCTCTGACTTCCAATTAGGAACGCTCTAATTCAGTGGGCCTTAACGTCTAGGGAATGTCAGAATCACCTGTGCTGCAGATTGCAGGGCCCATCCCAGTGGTTCTGGTCCAGTAGGTTCAGGTGTGGGGCCCAATGATTAGGTTTCTAACACTTCCCTCACATGGTCCTGTAAGACCTCACGGCCTTTTCTCGGGAAGCGTCGCCACAAAGACCACAGTGACTCGAATTCGATGCAATCAGCAGGAGGATTTATTTAGCCAGCGCTGGGGTTCGAGCTCCCGTTTCCAGGAGTGAACCCGGAACACTCACCGAAAGGGATTTTTATACAGAAAGATCAAAGACAACTGGGAATGAGATCGGAATGTAGGGAACAATGTGATAAGGGGGTCTTAGGATGAAGTGGAGACATTTGATTGGTGGGGATGATTTACAGGTAATTAAGTTGAAACGGTTGGCTGATCACCCTGCGGCATTTGGTACGGGAAATGCATTTTTGAGGAAAGGTCAGTTACACAGTGGAAACTAAGTCACAAGTTATCAGTTAAGAATAGGGAGCAGTCAGGAGGCTCTGAGTCATCAAGATAAGGGGGAAAGCTATGCGGTGCATTCTGCCTTCCAGGTTTAACTCTTAACCTAGGAGTTTTCCAGTGCCCTTTTCAGAAAGCACTAAATGAAGTTACATTTTTACAGAAAGACGAATACAATGATTTACAACAAAGAGAAATTCATTATCCCAAAAGCCTTGTTTTGCTAACATCAAAACTACTATAATTCCTCAATCTAAAAGTTCTTCATTCCCCTCTTCTTCTTGTTCATGATTTCAATCTTGAAATCATAGAGTGAGCGGCTTTCAAGATTTAGCCCGTCACAGACGATTTTCTCGCAGCTCCCTCTTCTCTATCTTTTAGGCGCTCTAAAAGATGGTGATGGTGCAGCATGTTACGGTAGACAAGCACCTTTATATGCAGAAATTCTTTTACAATGCCTTTAATAAGGCATGGTGCTAGGCACATCAGGGCAAGGATAGCGACTAACACGATGCCTACAGCCGCCATGCTCTGCCACAAAGAATGAAGACTGGGAAAGTTAGAAGCCAAATTTTTTACAAAATTTTCAGCAGCTTGAGCAATATCTAAAGTGGCTGAAGGCGCGTTTTCTATATCTAATATTTCATTGTGTAACTGCAGTAAATCAAGAGAAATATTAGAATTATACCATATGCCTTGTAAATGTCTTTTGATCTTTTCCCACGGGAAGTCAGATATATTATAAGGTTTTTTGTGACACAGATCCACTTGTAATTAACATGACATTGAATTTTCATTCTGAGTCCTAAGCTTTGGACCTCTTCTCCTAAGACCCTGAGGGTATCATACAGAGCAGACAGCTTATTTTCTATTTTTTATCAATATCCTCTTGTGTTCCCATAACCCTTGTGACATTATAAGACAGAGAATCAACAACCTTGGCATCTTGCACGGACTGAGCAAGGGAAACAGAGGCAGTAACAGCGGTCGCTATTAAGGTGATCAACGATATCACACCCAGAACAATTAATCCCAGGCCTCTTTTTGGGCGGCCGAGGGCGGCATTGATGTGTTGTAGTAATTGCAATGCCGTTTCATCATACCAATCTTCTTCTATTTTGACGGGGAGCATAACAAAAGCGGGTTGTTTTACCACCAATATCTGCTCTCCGACGCTCATGCCTCTGATACAATTAGTGAGAGTGCAATTAAAACAAGACATATGGTAAACATTCTGGGTGACATTAACAGAAACATTTTCAACCAAAATCATAAAGGGGTAAGGCACACATGATCTAGGATATCTAAATCCAGTAATCCCTATTATCCCAGTGGCCTCATAATACGGCGGAGGGACGGTGTAACAGAGCCAGCAAGATTTTGTAACCTCCGGGTTGGTGTCATTTAAGACTCGGTAGGCACTGTCTATAAGAGCCAATTAAAAACTTTGACAGACAACATAGACCCTGCCCGCATTTCTTCCGCCAGGCGCCATCTTAGGTTTTTGACCGCAAGGCTAGCCCCTTTGTTTTTAAGGTTTCTCATTTAGGGCCCCACATGTCCCCCTTTTTAAAATATATTTTATTTAAGCCCTCGAGACATTTGTATTGCTGTTCTGTAGAGCAAGGCATAGAGCTGTAGGCGGCCAACCTCCAGCCTCGCCAGCCCCTCTCGCGGCTGTGCCTGTCTTAGGTTGCCCTCCTCTGAGAGTCTTACCCGTCATTGGCTATCCAGCCACCTCTTGGGGGCTAGGCGGAATCTCTCTAGATGATGAGCATCTAGAACTCTTATTTTTATTTATCTGTCTCGGTTAATCTCTTGAAGGGCTAAATTAATCCAGGGGTTTTGTGGGTCCCCAACGTGGGGCTCCTCTTTCATGACCTGGGCAAGCATAACCTTTTTTTTTTTTTTTTTTTAACACTACAACTAGCAGAATAACAAAAACAAGCAAATAGAAGGCATTTTTAAACCAGGTGAATCGAGTTTGTATCCAGTCCCATAGATCCATTGCTCCTTTTTTTACCTGTTAAGAGTCTCTTTTAACATTGGAAAAGCTGTCAGACAAAAGCTGGAGTATCTCATGTCGCAGTCTATGAGTGCCAGAACACAACGCCTCGATCGCTCTGGCATGGAGAGCGTGGCAGGGTTAAGTCCGGTAGCCGGCGTGAACCTGATTCGCTCAGAGTTTAGGAGCAGCGTCTGATAGTGGGTCATCCTGGCGTTAGTTAGCCATCTCTCGGGGGGTTGGCGAATCACACTTTCTAAAGCGTGGGGCGCAGTGACAATTAAGTTCTGCCCCAGTGTCAGCTTGTCTGCATCCTTTACTAGGACTGCCACGGCAGCCACTATACGCAAACAATTCGGCCAGCCAGCAGCCACGGGGTCCAGTTTCTTTGACAGATATGCCACCGGCCGATTCCATGGTCCCAGCTTTTGGGTGAGGACCCCTTTGGCGATGCCATTATTTTCAGCCACATAGAGATGGAACGGCTTGTCCACATCTGGAAGTCCCAGGGCAGGGGCTGACAACAAGGCGCGCTTAATGTTGTCAAAAGCCTTTTGCTCGCTCTTTCCCCAGACGAAGGGTGTACTGCCCTTTGTCAGGGGGTACAAGGAGCGGCCATCTCTGCGAACCCCGGAATCCAGAGCCTGCAGAACCCTGCAGTGCCCAAGAACTCCCTAACCTGTCGGGAGTTTTCGGGGCCGGTATTCTGGCCACCGCCTCCTTTCTGGCCTCCGAGAGCCATCGCTTCCCATCTCTGAGTTGGTACCCCAGGTAACTAACCTGTTGCCGGCAGATTTGGGCCTTTTTGGCAGAAGCACGGTAGCCGAGGGTGCCAAGTTCGGTCAGTAAGGTCTCAGTCCCTTCCCTGCACTCCTCTGCGGTATCTGCGGCCAGAAGCAAGTCATCTACATATTGGAGCAGAGTTACCTGGGGATTTGTGGCGCGGAAGTGCGCGAGGTCCTGGTGGAGGGCTTCGTCAAAAATTGTTGGCGAGTTCTTGAATCCTTGCGGCAGCCTGGTCCACGTTAGCTGTCCGGAGAGTCCTGTAAGGGGGTCTTTCCACTCAAAAGCAAAAATAGGCTGGCTAGCGGGGCTGAGTCGTAGGCAGAAGAAGGCATCTTTCAGGTCCAAGACAGTGTACCACTTCCGACTGGGGGAAGGGTGCTCAGCAGGTTGTAGGGGTTGGGCACTGTTGGGTGTAGGTCGGATACCCGCTTGTTGACTTCTCTCAGGTCCTGTACAGGCCGGTATTCGCCCGTTCCAGGCTTCCGGACTGGAAGCAACGGGGTGTTCCAGGCCGATTGGCACTTTATCAAAATTCCCAGATCAAGAAACCTTTGAATATGTGGGCGGATCCCATCTCGAGCCTCTTTACTCATCGGGTACTGGCGGACTGAGATGGGAGTGGCAGAGGCCTTGATTTCTACCACCACTGGGGGCTGGTGGACGGCCATTCCCATGCCCGAGACTTCAGCCCAGGCTAGGGGGTCTTAGTCATCCAGTCCTGCATATTCATGGTCTCAGGGGAAGGGCTCTCGTATAGCCTGTATTCATCTTCTAGCCTCAGGGTCAAAACCTGCAACGGCCTTCCTTCCCCGTCTGTCACCGTGGTGCCCTCGGTGTGAAAGTGGATCTGAGCCCCCACTTTCGTGAGCAAGTCCCGTCCCAGCAAGGGGTAAGGGCATTCAGGGATCACAAGGAACGAGTGGGATACCCGGCCCACGCCAAGGTCCACTGTTCTTCGGGTAGTCCATGGGTATTGTCGATACCCTGTAGCGCCCTGTACCCATGCCTTTTTGTGGACAATGTCCCTCCGGATTGTAATAGGATGGAGTGTTGGGCTCCTGCGTCTACCAGAAACTGTACAGGCTTCCCTTCCACCTTTAGAGTCACCCTAGGCTCAGGGAGGGGTCCGAGCCCCGTCCCCCTAATCTTCCTCTTCTATGGCCAGGATTTTTGTTGGGGGTGGCGGACCTTCCCCTCTTCTTCTGAGGGCAGTCTTTGAGCCAATGCCCCTTCTCTTTACAGTACGCACACTGATTTTTTTTTTTTTTTCTAGTGGTGGTTTGGTTCCTGTCCTGCTTTTACTGCGGTCTCTTGGCCCAGTTCTATCATCTCTCTTTCCTTCTTTAATCACTGTAATCAGAATTTTGCCAAGTCTTTTGCCTGTCTTTTCTCTCTCTCTCTCTCTCGTTCATCCTGCTCCCGGATCCTTCTTTCCTCCTTTTCCTCTTCTGTTTCCCTCCTATTGAACACCTTGTCTGCTTCTCTGATCAAATCTTGAAGGGAGAATCCCTGTAACCCATCTAGTCTCTGTAACTTTCTCTTAATATCTAGAGCTGACTGATCAATAAAAGCCATGGCCACTGTAGCCCTATGTTCCTCAGATGTGGGATCATAGGGAGTAAATCTCTTGAATGCCTCCATCAATCTGTCTAGGAATACAGTAGGTGACTCAGTAGGCCCTTGAGTCACTTCCCTTACCTTAGCCAAATTGGTGGGGCGCCTTGCTGCCCCTCGGAGACCCGCCACCAGAGCCTGGCGATAGACCCTCAGGCGCTCCCTACCTGCCGGAGAATTGTAGTCCCAGTCAGGTCTCGTCAGGGGGAAACCAGCATCTATTTCATTAGGAAGCGCTGTGGGACGTCCGTCATCTCCTGGCACATTTTTGCGAGCCTCCAATAGTACTCGCTGTCTTTCTTCTGTAGTGAGCAAGGTCTGCAACAATTGCTGACAATCATCCCAAGTGGGCTGATGTGAGAAAACAAGAGATTCTATTAAGGAGGTTAGGGCCTGGGGGTTATCAGAGAAAGAGGGGTTGTTATTTTTCCAGTTGTAAAGATCCGAGGCAGAGAATGGCCAATATTGGAGTGGCCGAACCCCACGGTCATCAGGGGGCCCGTTCTCCCGGAGGGGAGAGCGGTGGAGTCCGGGGTGACAGCTCTACGGCTCCGCGTTCCTGCTGCCGGGCCCATTTCTTCCCCTTCTTTTGGCTGCTCAGGCGAGGCGGTCGCTTGTGCCCTCTGAGGTGCCGGAGGAGGGACCTGTACAGGCGGGTAGGGTGGGGGAGAATCTAAGAGTAAGAAGTCAGTTTGCAGGTCTGGATATATATTTTTGACGGGAGCCTTTGTCTCTTCCTTCCTTGCCGTGGATTTTAGGGCAAAGATCTCTGCAGCAGGCTCCAATGGCTTTCCTGTGGGGAAAACGAAAGGTCGAACCCACACCGGGGGTGAACGGACCAGGTCTTCCCAGACCGTAATATATGGCACCTGGTCCGGGTGCTCAGTAGCAGGGGTGAAAATTACAGTTTTAACCTGTTTGACTTGTTCTGAAGAGAATGACCCTTCTGGCGGCCAGCCGGTATTAAAACTGGGCCAATCTACTGCGCATAAACTCTGCCATTTTCCTTTTTTCACTGTCATGGAAAGATCATGGGCCCGATTTTTTACTTCTGTCCAATGATCTACCGTCAGAGACAACGGGGTTGTCACAGTCTGTCCCATCGTCAGTTTGTCACAAAAATGAACACTTAACTAGTACTAAGTAAGACGAGTAATAGCGGAGAAATCAAGTAAAAGCGGCTGCTGTAAGCTTTTGCCCTCGGCAAGTCTTAAGCAGATGAGCTTCCTAGCTCCACAGACACAGGATTCAGACGGAGAAGGATCTCACGACCCCCACTCCCAGGTCGGGCGTTCCAGGCGTCCCTGGCACACGCCACAGATACAGGCGGAGGGGAATCTCACGACTCCCGCTCCCAGGTTGGCGTTCCAGGCGTCCCTGGCACACGCCACAGATACAGGCGGAGGGGAATCTCACGACTCCCGCTCCCAGGTTGGCGTTCCAGGCGTCCCTGGCACACGCCACAGATACAGGCGGAGGGGAATCTCACGACTCCCGCTCCCAGGTTGGCGTTCCAGGCGTCCCTGGCACACGCCACAGATACAGGCAGGCCCTACAGATACAGACAGACAAGAGCGCGAGGGCACAGATCTTTGTTTCAGCAGCCGAAAGAGACCGGGAGGAAAGTGAGATAAGATGACTGAGGATAGCCACCGAAAATCCTGCCGGGAATGGTGGCGGCCAGAGAGGTGGACTTACGGCGTGCTTTGAGTTCACTCGTGTGCCTATGCCGTTGCACGGAAGTTGTCTTGCTGGGGGCGGGCGCCCTAGCGGCTTCTGGCCCGTTCCGCGACCCCCTTATCCTGTCACGGGAGTCTTCAAGTGGCAGGCGCCCTAATGGCTTTTAAGTGCCTGACCCGTGCCCACAAAAAGGTAATATTAGGCCAGATCCTCACAAGAAAGACAGGGAAGTTTCACCCAGCCGGGCGATAGTTACTGGGGCTCACCTGTCGTAAGGCCTTCAAAGTCCACCAGGGAGTAGCCCTGGCCGGGACTAATCAGTTGCCCCACAACCGCTCGCCCGTTCACTGAAACTTCCGAAGGATTAAGTCAAGCAGCAGGAGAGAAAAGTGAGACAATACAGATTTAACACAGAGCAGACTAGTCACAGACCTTTTACAGACGTACACGGAGACACAGAATTGCTCGAGCTTACCTCCGAATTCAAAAGCCAAAGGGTCTGAGTGAGCGAGGCGATCCCGGACGAGCCCCCAAATGTAAGACCTCACGGCCTTTTCTCGGGAAGCGTCGCCACAAAGACCACAGTGACTCGAATTCGATGCAATCAGCAGGAGGATTTATTTAGCCAGCGCGCTGGGGTTCGAGCTCCCGTTTCCAGGAGTGAACCCGGAACACTCACCGAAAGGGATTTTTATACAGAAAGATCAAAGACAACTGGGAATGAGATCGGAATGTAGGGAACAATGTGATAAGGGGGTCTTAGGATGAAGTGGAGACATTTGATTGGTGGGGATGATTTACAGGTAATTAAGTTGAAACGGTTGGCTGATCACCCTGCGGCATTTGGTACGGGAAATGCATTTTTGAGGAAAGGTCAGTTACACAGTGGAAACTAAGTCACAAGTTATCAGTTAAGAATAGGGAGCAGTCAGGAGGCTCTGAGTCATCAAGATAAGGGGGAAAGCTATGCGGTGCATTCTGCCTTCCAGGTTTAACTCTTAACCTAGGAGTTTTCCAGTGCCCTTTTCAGAAAGCACTAAATGAAGTTACATTTTTACAGAAAGACGAATACAATGATTTACAACAAAGAGAAATTCATTATCCCAAAAGCCTTGTTTTGCTAACATCAAAACTACTATAATTCCTCAATCTAAAAGTTCTTCAGTCCTGGTATGCATTCCACACTCTGAGCAGCGCTGCTTTCATTTGCACTCTCATTACTAACTCTCAGCCCTTCCAGCTTTGCTCTTCCTTCTGAAATGACCTGCCTGGTCTTCTGTTTTTCCTTCAAAGCCCAGCTGGGGCCACTTCTTGGAGGAAGCCTTCCCTGACTTCCAAGGCAAAACCCTTGGTGCCCTCCTCTGAGTATTTGCCCCTTAGATTTTTATCGCATCTAATTGCTGCGCTCACGTCTATCTCCCTTTTGGATTACAAGCACCTGAGGACCACTTCTCCAGTTCCGACTAGCAGGTATGTGTTCAACAAAGCTTTCTGAAGTCCTGTCTTGTTTTTCCTTATGTTTGTGCAAAGGAAGGTCGTCTGGGAAAAGAATTCCAACTGACCCCACCCCTGGGCCGCCCTCATCATCAAAACCCCATTTCACCCAAAGTCCTGCTTTCCCCTGAACTTCCTGGTTCCAGCCAGTCCAGGCCCACTGATGTAATGACATCTGGCCGTTAAGGAAGTTGAAATTCTTTCTCTGACAAGTGCGGTCTGAAATTTTTAGAGAGCTGTTTTATTAAGACTCAAATACACACAGTCAAGCACCAGAATGGCAAAGCACACACAGCTTGGCCGGAGGATCAGGAGACACACAGGATGACCTTGGGCAGAACACTGGCCCCTTCACGTGTCAAAGGATGGACCTGGATAAAAGGATTTCTCGGGTCCTTTCCAGCTCTCAAATTCCGGGATTACAGAATCTTGAGTCCAGTTAGATGCTAAACAAACATATCCAGATTCTTAGCATGAGTGTGCCAAGTCTGGTGGGAAATTTGTCCTTCCTACAAGCTGTTGTCTAGTTTTATCTCTGCATGTGGAGTCATAAGAACTCCCTAAATATTCCACATGTGTAATAGAGTGAGGCAGCTGCAGGAGCAAGCTGTGGAACTAAATTGTAACATAGAGAAAGGCACATAGACTAGGGTTTGAATCTTAGGATCACTACCTTGTGACTTTCAGCAAATTCTTTAACTTCTCTGAGCCTTGGTTTTCTCATCTGTAAAATGAGAGCAAGAACAGTCTCTACCTTATAGGATCACTACAGAAATTAAGAGAAAATGATTAACAGCAAGGTTTACAATGAGGCTAGTTCAGCAGGTATTAGCTTTCAGGGGCTTCCTCTGGACCATTTCAGTCCATCTCTGCTGCCAAGTTGGCCCCTAAATGATGAAAACATTGTGTACTCTGAGTTCCAAAGTCCTCTGATGAGCTTCTGGTTACCCCTCATGGCCTTGCTGGGTCACTTATTCATCCAACCCATATCTATGGTGGTTGCTGTTGTTGTTTAGTTGCTTGGACATGTCTGACTCTTTGCAACCCCATGGATTGCAGCAAACCAGGCTTACCTGTCCTTCACCAACTCCCAGAACTTGCTCAAATTCATGTCTATTGAATCAGTGATGCCATCCAACCATCTCATCCTCTGTCACCCACTTCTCCTTCCTGCCTTCAATCTTTCCCAGCATCAGGGACTTTTCCAATGAGTCAGTTCTTCATATCAGGTGGCCAAAGTATTGGAACTTCAGCTTCAGCATCAGTCCGTCCAATGAATATTCGGAACTGATTTCCTTTAGGATTGACTGGTTTGATCTCCTTGCTGTCCAAGGGACTCTCAAGAATCTTCTCCAACACCACAGTTCAAAAGCATCAATTCTTTGGTGCTCAGCATTCTTTATGGTCCAACTCTCACATCCATACATGACTACTGGAAAAACCATTGCTTTGACTAGACAGACCTTTGTCAGCAAATTAATGTCTCTGATTCTTAATACACTATCTCAGTTGGTCATAGCTTTTCTTCCAAGGAGCAAGTATCTTTTAATTTCATGGCTGCAGTCACCATCTGCAGTGATACTGGAGCCCAAGTTTTATCCAAATGCCAGGTATGGGATGAAGAATAGATACTGTTAGCTAAGACACTGTCCCTATCCTCAAGGAGAAGATGCTTTCTATAGTTCAGGATATTTAAAAAAAAAAAATCAATAGTTATCATGTGGTGAGTAAATGCTATCAGGGTCCAAGCACATAGGAGAGTTCAGAGGAGGACTCCTGGGCCAGGTGGCACTGCACTGAAGGGTAAGGAGAACTGGCCTAGTTGGCTGGTGGGAGGGATGAGGATTCTGCGGGGGAGAGGGACAGCGGCAGGACCGTATCACCAAAGCCTTTGTCCCTCCATGTAGACATTAGTCTTCAATTTAGGATTAGCAGAGGCACTGCAGGGTTTAAGTGAGGGAATGGCAGGACTGGCTTTCTGTTTATAAAGATCTCTCTTGCTGTCACTTGTCTCTCTTGCTATCAACCTGAGGGAGGTTGATAAAACTAGAAAAGGAGAAAACTACCCCGACAGCGCTGATCCAGCTGAAGGTGGTGACAGGGGAGAGATGTGATGTTTGAGAGGAATTTACAGGGCGCCAGCTACAACGAGGCAACAAATTGGATGACAAAGTGACTGAGAGGGAGGGGCCAAAACCGATGCCGAGATTTCTGCCCTGGCCATCCCAATGAATGCTGTCATTACTGGGATGGTGAACAAAGGGGAGAAGATTTGGGGTAGGGTGAGGGGTGAAGTCAGTTTTAGCAGATTTAGGGCGTGTGAAGCTCGAGAATTGTTAGATAGGTTCACCTAACCCTAACAGATCACTGAGAAGGAACTGACACAGGAAAAAGTTGAAGATGGTGAAGAAACGAAGGCACAAATCATTGCTTCCAGAAAGCTCTAGAAGAGACCAGAAAGCATGCAGCCTCAAGCATGTTGGGAGGATGACTCTTAGGCAGGAATGTGGCCCACCCCAGCTCTTGGGATGGCAGGAAGGAGGCAGCCACAGGTGTGCTCCTGGTCCCAGGGAGCCCTGCCCTTCTCATTGCCCAAAGGCCTCCGACCTCTGCCTGCCTCAGCCAGGCAGTGAATTAGTTCTGTGAGTAGGACCAAGAGTACTTCACCAACCGCTTTGAGCAAAGAGGTGGCCTTGCCTAAGTGAGTGCGCTTACGGTTTCTCGCCTGTAAAATGGAGCTGGATGACATCAGAGGGTGGTCGTGAGCATGCCACGAGACTGTGTGAGTGTGCTTGGGGGTGTGAAGTAGGGCCGGCCCAGGGATGTGCCTCACAATGGAAGCCAGTCCTCCCAGGCTCTGGGTGCAGTGCTGACGGCCTCGGGGCTTACCTGGGCTGCTTCAGGCCTCCTCCTGCTCAGACTGGCCTCCTGTTTCCACCCCTCTCCTCTCTCCGTTAAATACCTGTTTCCAATTTTTAGTTCATTTGAAAAATCAAAGATAACAAAGAAGCTGTGAGTTGGAAATTTTCCAAGCTGCCTAACACTTAGAAAAAATTCCTGGCCAATAATCAGAATCTGTGGAATTTAGGGATTTAGGGCCATGGAATTTTCACTTTGAACACTGGTCTGATGAGAAAAGCACAGAATCTGTAGTGAGTGAAACTAAATGCTGGGCTTCCCTTGTAGCTCAGCTGGTGAAGAATCCACCTGCAATGCAGGAGACCCCGGTGCAATGCCTGGATCAGAAAGATGCCCTGGAGAAGGGACAGGCTACCCACTCCAGTATCCTTGGGCTTCCCTGGTAGCTCTGCTGGTAAAGAATCTGACTGAAATGCGAGAGACCTTAGTCCTGGCTCTGTATCTAAGCGGGCAGAATTGGGGCTCCTCTCTGAGCTTTCATTTCTTCTGTAAAACCTCTTCACGGAGTTACTATAAAGAGCAAATAAGCTCGCATCAGGCAGTGCCCTCGGACAGCAGTCCAGTGCTGCGTGGGCATGTGGGATGGTCTCCGTGTCTGAACGTGGAGCGGCCAGCCCAGGTACAGTCTGAAGACTGAGTCTTCAGAAGCCCCCAGGGAGATGGTTTGCTAGACTTGATGAGCAACAGTGCTGTTTGGTTTTGAATGCATTTCTTTCTGGCTGCACCGAGCCTTCTTGGCTGTGCACAGGCTTTCTCTCATTGTGGTGGCAGGGGCTACTCGTGGTGCACGGGCTTTCACCGTGGTGGCTTCTCTTGAAGCACAGGCGCTAGGGTGTGTGGGCTTCGGTAGCTACAGCTCACCCGTTTAGTTGCCCCAAGGCGTGTGGAATCATCCCAGACCAGGGATCAAACCCACATCCCCTGCATTGGTGGGCAGATTCGGAACCTCTAGACCACCTGGGAGGTCCCAAAAGAATGTTCTAAACGTATATCATTATTTTTCTACCATACATTAGTAGTAATGTTATTATTACTAGTAATGGCTCCTGTTTGTTGAGCACTCATGGTGCACCACCCACCTTGCTAGGGTTTACCGTACATTATCGCGTTTAATCCTTTCTAGGACCTTGTGAGCTGACACTGTTATTATCCCCTGTGAACAGTGAGAAAACAGATACTGAGGCTGAAATTACTCACAGTTAGTACAGGGTGGAACCACAGTTTGCATTTTAACCACCACCCTTGCTACCTCCCAACCGAGTGCCTGATGGATCTTCCCCTTGCCCAGCATGTGTTCTATCTTGCCCCTACCCCCAAATAACTAAACCATGTGCGTCCTTCCATACGTTTGATTTTTAAGCAGAAGCATTTTGGTTAGGGAGGGGGGATGGTTTTTTTTTTGGATCATCTGATTCCCAGGAGCTTTCAGGGGAAGGATTGGGGCAGGAGGGTCTCACTGCATTCTCCAGACCAGCCCACACAGACTCCCCCCACCCAAGTCTGCCTGCCCAGCAGAGCCCTTTAGCTTCCTGCCTCCATCTGCAGGGCCAGAGGCAGCCCTGCTCCCCAGACTAAGAGAACGTCCCTGGAAATCAAGCGTTCTGGGTCGAGTGAGCAATGTCATCTTTCGTGGCTGCAAAATTTCTTACCACCCCCCCACACACACACACACTTCACAGGGGGAGCAAACTAGCTTAACAGTGAGCTCATGCAGGAGAAGAGATGGGGACTTTGTGCTGCCCCATTTTGAACCTGTCCACTTACATCTCTCTTTACTGATAAGCTAGTGCTCTTTACTTCACTTCCTTCAATGGCCTGCTTCCAGGGAAGCAGAAGGTGGGGAGAGCTGGGCCACAGGGCACCGAGACAGTGGGGCAGCTGCCAACGGAAGGCTGCTCGGCATTGACCTCGAGGCTTAACCACTCCGCCCTGATGCTGGGTGTGCTGGGAGCCACAGGGTCTGCTCTGGAGAGCAAGGCCCCCCAGCCAGAGCCAGAGTCCTCGGGATGGTTCTCCCGACTTGCCATACCAGTGGATGTTGCTCCAGAAAATTCCCTTTATCCCTGAACACACTTTTTTAAAGTTGGAAAGAGAAAAACCAAATAAAGTTTTGAAAAAGTAGGTATATTCAACATCTTGTAATAATGTGTGATGGAAAAGAATCTGAAAAAGAATAGATATATCTATGTATAATTGAATCACTTTGGTGTGCATCTGAAACATTGTAAATCAACTCTATTTAAATTTTAAAAGAGATTATTTCATTACTAAGGATGACATTTATTTTATTTAGTTTATTTTTGTAAAAATGTGTGTGCTCAGTCACGAGCGACTCTTTTTGCCACCGAATGAACTATAGCCCACCAGGATCCTCTGTCCATGGAATGTTCTGGGCAAGAATACTGGAGTGGGTTGCCATTTCTTCTTCCAGGGGATCTTCCCAACCCAGGGGCTAAACTCTAGTCTCCTGCTTAACAATGTGGGCTGCATATAAAAAGAAATAAAGGTAATTAGAAAAGTCTCTGAGGGCAGGTAAATGTGTAATTTTCTTATGTGCAAATTAGATGCGTTGTACAAAAGCAGGTTCATTTGTATACGTGTCCTCATAGCACCTGGGTATGAACTTGGTCTGCACTATCTCCTGTGAAGTGGATTTTCCTTGACAGATGATGGTGCAGGGACTTGCCCAGGGTCCAAGGCTATACGTCGCATAATTGCTGTTCCAGACTTGCGCTGTCTTGGCAAATATGGGGAAGGCTTGTGACTCTGACAAGTATCTGCTTCTCCTGGGAAGTATGCCCACAAGGAATGCCTAAAAACAGTGGAAACTGTCTGCTTTCTTTACCTGAATTCATTCATTCACTTGTTCATTCAGCAAGCATGAATTTGGGGCTTATTCTGTGTCAGCATGATCCAGGTGTTAGAAATAAGATATAGCCCTTGTCCAGCCAAGCGCTAAATTGACATTGTATAGAAGGTAAAACATTATAAATGTCAAATTTAGCAAAACCTTTCTTGATGGATTTCATTTTCTCTTTGTCCTAAAAACTCATAGCACTGATATTTGCTAAGAAATGCCATTCCTAAACCTTCTGACTCTGTTTAGCAAACATTTTTATCACGCCTTTCCAAAATCCATGCCTTCTTAACCCAGTTAGACTGCAAACTCTTTGAGAGCAGAGGTACAGCACTTATCAGCCTCTCAGAATATGTGCTCTGGTGTCATGCAAATCATTTCTGACACCTAATAATTTCGCTATAGAATCAAAATGTTCATACTTAAGCAAATTACCCATTTTATTTTTAAGTGTTGAGTTGCACACCCTCAGTTTAACCTATCACTTTTTTTTTTCCCCCTTGGATCTAAATCTGGACTGTGAATCCATGCGTGCAGAGTGATCATACATTATATAATTTGAAATTAAGCTCTTCAAGTCTCCTGTTTCTATAACTCTAGAGAAATTGCCAGGGATACATTTGCTTTAAGAACTCACTTCCAAACTTTTCCATTCTCTCTCTCCCTTCCCTGGCAGTCTCCCACATGACAATATGATGTTTCCAAGTTCATGCAGTGCCTTCTGGGCTGTGAACAAAGGCCAGGGGAGCCTGAGGGAGGTCATTGCCCCCTGCCTATTGTTCCTGAGAGTTCCCAGGCCCCTGCCTTGTTCTCGTTTAAACACAAGACCTGTTAAGTACTTCCTAAAGCTAGAAGTTTGGAGAAGGAGAAGGAAAAGCTGTCGGAACTAAACCAGCTGCCAGTCTGATGACCATAGGACAGAACCCACCCAGGGCCAGCTGGGGGGCAGGGGGAAAGGCTGGGGCAACACTGTAAGTTCAGGAGCCCTCCTTCTCCCTGGGCTGCGGGAGCCCTGCCCTTCCTCACCTCGGCCACGCTCCAGCCAGGTGCGACCTTGGCGCTGTACCTGCAGGAGAAGGAGGAGGCGTTTGCTTCCCTAAGCAGTGCCTGATGTTTTGCCAGGAGGCCCAGGGCCCCATGGGCATCACAGGTGGCTCAGATGGCCATGAGTGTCCTGTTCCCAGTCGAGGCTGGGTCTGGAGAGAGGTTCCTTAGAGGGAACCTCTGGAGATGGATGTAGGGGTGGGAGGCCTTCTCTCTTTTCTTGGGAAGGATGTAAACTGCTCCATCACCCTACCGTCTAATTACAGTGTTCCAATCTTGTGGTCCCACTCTCAAGAAAAGACAGCAAACCCTTAGGCTGGCATGACCGCGCGCTCACCTGTACCCAAATCCTTCCACTTCGCCTATCCTCTCGCCTAAAATTCATACTACTCTCTCCAGTAGGTCCAGGAAAAAGACCACGGGAAAACAAAAGAGTGCTATTGGAGAGTGAAAAGTGTAAGCACTGGCGTAATGGGCCTGCAAGACCGTCCTGTTAGCTGACGCCACCTGGGAGAAGGCAGGCTTTGAGACACAGAGCAGGGTCAGCGGGGTAAGTCCAAAGGCAGAGGTGGGTCAGGAGCTCCCTTGCCACCAGCTGCTGGCGACACTAGGGCAGGAAGAAGGGAAGCCAAGGAGGGAAAAGAAGGTGAGGCCGGAACAGGCAGGGTGACATCTCTGGCTCAGCCAGGGGTCTGTGCCCCAAGCGAAGAGGCAGTGGCCTCGCACTGCTCCCAGCCCTTGGCGGCTGCAGGGGAACATGGGCTTCGCTGGCCAGACGTTTTTATTTTTGGAGAAACTCACCAGCTTTTTTGTATGTCAGGAACTAATTTAATTATTTTTAAACACTCATGGGCCTGCACAGTACAAGGTAAATGAAATATCTATGGGCCCCCTTCAGCTATCAGGAAAAATGAAGGAAGAGACTGCCCAGGCCATATTTGCTTCCAGGGCAGCTAAAACCCCGGATTGCCAGCTCTAACACAGAGTATTTAAACAGCACGAGGCCTTAATCAAACCCTTTGGGATTTACCCACAATAGTAATAGCCTCTTTGCACCTCAGTTCCCTAGCTTGACCTTGAAAACTGTTCAAAGTTCAATCCATTCTTTTCTCTTTTCCCTCTTCTTCCAGCTCAAACAAAACTAAACCACAAGTCTTCATAGGAAATTTTTTTCTGCAGAGGTAGCACTTAATTCTAGAGAAGACCTTTGCCTCCATGTCATTAGTCAAGAAGGTTCCAGATGGGTTCCCGAGCCAGCAATGTTTTGAACTTGGACAGAAGCCCTGAATGACCTTGGGCAAAATATCTAGCCTATCTGATTTCCTTCTTTTCCTCATTAAGAAAAACTATTATACTGGATGGGGAGGGAGCGGAGCACAAAACCAAGAGGGCCAGATCACTCTCTTCTAGATGCCATGGACCTCTGTTTCCTCCTCCATGATATCAGGGGGTCAGGCTGCAGGCACTGGGTGCTAAGGGTCCCTGACATCACTCTCCTCTGAGGAACTCAGGCAGGTCCTCTGGCAACAATGTGAAATGGGTAACATTTGACTTCTTCGAGCTTCATCCCACCTCCCGTTACCTGATGCCCTGGAGCTGAACTCTGGATGCCCCAGGACACTTGAGAGAGAATCCTGGGTGTTTTACTAACTGATACAGCAAGGTATGCATGTGTGTGTGTGTGTGTGTGTGTGTGTGTGTATATAGAGCTAGAGAATATTATGGACATATGAACAACACTTATACCAAAATCTACATGAGAAATTTTTGCCCTTTTGTGTTTTTGTAAAGGTTCAGAATGTACTAACCCCTGATTTTACAGATCACATCCAGGACTTCATGGTGAATGTCATTAAGTGTTCAGTGTTTGGAACTGCCTGCTCATCCTGACTTGGAAGCAAGTTTATTTATTCAGCATAAAAGGAAGTATTTGAACTCACAGAGTGTGATTCTCTGCAACTTTTAAAAGCAGCACGACTGGACAGACCACTTTTAGGACAATAAGACATATTTCTCTGTTCTGAATATTTTTTGCTATCTTAACTAAATTCTATCTGTGTAGGAGCTCAACAATAAAAGGGACTTAGTTTGGCTAGTACAGGTAATAATTTAGATGACAAAAATGAGCCTGTTTTTTTTGCCTGAAATTCCGTCTGTTGTCTTCTCCATTCAGCTGTTTAGTT
Organism: Nanger dama; assembly: GCA_917880005.1. NCBI lineage: Eukaryota > Metazoa > Chordata > Mammalia > Artiodactyla > Bovidae > Nanger > Nanger dama. Next base: position 7,767,646 of record CAKJTW010000036.1, read on the forward strand.
TTTGAACCATTCTTTCGTGAAAATAAACATGTAAACAACATTTTCATGAATATCACCATGTCGCCTAGGTGAATAGAATAAACTCTCCCCAGCCCACTCTTAGTTCTTTGCCTTGGTTTATTAGATCTAGCTGGCCTTTTGGAATGAAAGATTTGTGTAAAATCAGGCAAAAGCAAAATGGAACAGTCCTTTGCTGACTGGCAGGCCCAGATCATGGTTTCTATTCCTTTCTTTCTATCTCTCCTCAATGTTTAGCATGGTTTCCACCACAAAAGACATGTCAGAGAGATTGTGCTTGGGAACTGACTGAGAGAGAAGTCCAGCAACTGCTTTGCGTTTAATCAAACAACAGGCAGGCTGACAGGTTGTCCACAAGCCGAACCCCTGCTGGTCCAGCTCTGGGCACATCCTTCCTGCCTCTGACCCAAGTTTCACTTGTTGCGATGGAGCTTCTTTCACAGAGACTCTTTTCAGGGCATGGTTTTGTCATGGTTCCCAACTCATCTTCCCCTCTCCAAGTGAACATGGGATTCTCTCAGTCCCATCCTAAGAAGCTGGATGATTCTCCTAAAGGTCCCATCCTGGCCTCTTTTTCCCCAAGCAGCTACCCATGTTGCCCATTTCTCTTTGGCTTCTCCTCTGATACTTACAGCTTTGCCTGCTGTCATTTAGAAGCTGCTAACAGGTTTTTCCAGTGGTCATGTATGGATGTGAGAGTTGGACTGTGAAGAAGGCTGAGCACCGAAGAATGGATGCTTTTGAACTGCGGTGTTGGAGAAGACTCTTGAGAGTCCCTTGGACTGCAAGGAGATCCAACTAGTCCATTCTAAAGGAGATCAGTCCGGGGTATTCTTTGGAAGGAATGATGCTAAAGCTGAAATTCCTATACTTTGGTCACCTCATGCGAAGAGTTGACTCATTGGAAAAGACTCTGATGCTGGGAAGGATTGGGGGCAGGAGGAAAAGAGGACGACGGAGGATGAGATGGCTGGATAGCATCACCAACTCGATGGACATGAACTCCGGGAGTTGGTGATGGACAGGGAGGCCTGGCGTGCTACAATTCATGGGGTCGCAGAGAGTCGGACACAACTGACCGACTGAACTGAACTGAACTGAACTGAACAGAGAAGGACACAGCACAATGAATTCCATCAAGGCTCTCTTCTTCCAAGCCACCAAGTGGAAACTAATATCCCACTCTGCCCTGAGAGAGTATTTTCTTGATGCTACACTCGTCTCAACACCTGCCATAGGGATGGGTTTGAGACTGTTTTCTCGTTTTCTGTTATGAGGCATAACCTGTCATTCTTCTACCTTTATTTATGCAGCTTGGGTTTTTTTTTACGCAGCTTGGGTTTTTCCTGACCCCTCCTCTCTTTCGCCCTGGTCCCTAGACAGCGGAGCGATTAGAACATTAACGTTTGTGCCCTACTGCCATTCCTGGAGCCGCTTCACAATGACCCGCTGTTACCACAGGGCTTTTACCAGGGTCCTGTCCATGATGGGCAGCTCTCAGGAAGGACAAATGCATAATTTCATTTTGTTTCATGAGATTATTGCTGGAAGTTGAACTGGTGGGCTGATTGGAATGAATGACCTTGCATTGAAAGCCATTGCATTTTTTCCTTCTCAGAGACATCACAGTTGCCCACCTGCCCTCTGAATTCTATGCTAATGTTATATATACTTTTGTGATGCTGTTGCTCTTGGGGGAGAGATGTTGTAGTGCATGCACTTACTACTTTACATAGAGGTCTACTACCAAGGCCAAAACCAGGTGCTGTTTAAAAGTGTCATCTTTTGTCAGATATGGGGTTTTCCTTAAGTTTCCCTTCACTATAGGGTTTGTTGGCATCAGACTCAGGGACTGGCAAGAAATTGGTTTCAGGACCCCAGTTTGAGGGAGGCAAGTGATGGGGATGCACCAAGACATTAATTTTGGGTTAGCTGTTGAAGTTAATCATTCATGGATATGACACATATTTATCAGGGCTGCCCAGGTGGTGCTGCCCAGGTGGTGTATCCACCTACCGATGTAGGAGACTCAAGAAACATGGGTTCGATCCCTGGGTTGGGTAGATCTCCTGGAGAAGGAGATGGCAACCCACTTCAGTATTCTTATCTGGAAAATTCCATGGACAGAGAAGCCTGGTGGGCTATAGTCACAAGAGTCAGACACGCCTGAGCACAGCTCATCTAGCTATCCATCTACTATCTGCAAGTACCGTGCATACAAGCAGTGGAAAAAATTAAAGGGCTGTTAAACTAGAACAACAGATGATTTCTTTTAGGAGCCACAAGTCATAGAGACCCAAAATCTCTTTGAGGAATAAATGAAAATTACCTGGAAATAGTACTTTTATATCAGCTCTTCTCTTTCTTTTTTAAAAAAATGTTCTAAAATAGAACCGTCAACAGAGGCACCAGCGAAACCTGATTGATAGAGGCATCACAGGAGAAGAATCAGGGCCAGTGCCCTCCTGGTGTGAGGTTACAGAGGAGGAGGAGAGGGGGAGTGTGACCTCTTCCCTTTGTGGGCTCTTAGCCACCATATCCTGGGGATTTTTAAAGGGATGGAACAACTCAGTCAAGGGAAGTTAACAAGAGTCAAATTCCAAAACCTAATTTTTGAGGCCAAATACTATAAAACTGGTTAAGACCCTGCCATAGAGTGGATACCCAGGCTTAGTTGAATTAAATCTATATTATCATAGAGAAGCACTAAATAGAAGAACTAGAAAAAATTCCTACTAATGTTAAAATAGAATGAAAACTGAAAAAGTCATTTAGATTTAAAAGTGGTATTTGTAAATTTGTCTACAAACCAGTTAATGTAAAAGTTACAAAATTAAAGTGAGCTCAGATCTTCTGGCCCATGAGAAGTTTACCATCCTAGGTATATGTTTGGTAATGTTGGAATGGATTTGCATGAGAATTGGGGCTAAAATTTCAAAAATTTTGTCATCAAAGGTTTTGTTGGTTGTTGAAAAGGGCTCTTCACCTACTGGACAGATCCTTCTCTCCAAAGCATTTCTAGCTAGAGGCAGCTAACTGCTTTCTTTCTTTTTGCAAAGCACCTCACGTAATTTCAAGGGAACTTTATTTTAGGGCTCAAGTTTATACTAATTAACAGATATTCTGAGAAGATATAAACTCCAGACATTCAGAAGAGCTTAATTCACCACATTTAAAAAGACACTTGAAGTTAACATTATAGTTTGCAGAAGATAAATTCCTAACTCTGTCTATTTTGTTTAATTTTGCTGCTAAGAATGTCCTTAATTCTTTCAAGTGTCTGTAGAATTCACTCTCAAAGTAAAAACAATTTAAATTCACCTTAAGATAATTTAAATAAACACCACTAGAGTGTATGTAACACTTGGAGTGGGGAGAAGGGCTGAAGGCTTTGTGAAACCTAATGCTAAACATTCAGAGATTAAAATGACAGAACATTAGACAGTGTTTTTGTAGTGACTGTCTTGCCTTCCCTCCCCTCCCCCACTGGACCTTGTGGCTGACCAGCAGGAGGTTCCTGCCTTAAGCTTCAACTCTGCCTATGTGGTCTTCGTTCATAGTAAATTCTCCCAAAACTATAGAAGATGAGATCTGGTAAAATAACTGTGACACTCCAACATGCTTATAGACATTTTAGAAAAATGAAAAAAGGTGCCATGAACTGAATGTGTCCTTCCCGTCCAATACCCCAAATTCATTTGTTGGAGCCCAATATGATGGAATAGAGATATTTGGAGGTGGGGCTTTTAAGGGGGAAATTCATGCCCATGCTTAGTCATGTCTCCAGACTCCACTGTCCATGGGATTTTCCAGCCAAGAATCCTGGAGTGAGTTGCCATTTCCTACTCCAGGGGATTTCAACATAGGGATCCAACTGCATCTCTTGGGTCTCCTGCATTGGCAGACAGATTCTTTACCACTGAGCAACCTAGAAGCAAGGAGGAAATTAGAGTTAAATTGGGTGGGGCTCTCATGATGGGAACAGTGACAGACTTTATTTTCTTGGCCTCCAAAATCACTGCAGATGGTGACTGCAGCAATGAAATTAAAAGACACTTGCTCCTTGGAAGAAATGCTATGACAAACCTAGATAGCATGTTAAAAAGCAGAGACATTACTTTGTCAACAAAGGTCCATCTAGTCAAAGCTATGGTTTTTCCAGTAGTCATGTATGGATGTGAGAGTTGGACTATAAAGAAAGCTGAGTGTGAAAGAATTGATGCTTTTGAACTGTGGTGTTGGAGAAGACTCTCTAGAGTCCCTTGGACTATAAGGAGATCCAACCAGTCAATCCTAAAGGAAATCAGTCCTGAATATTCATTGGAGGGACTAATGCTGAGGCTGAATTCCACTACTTTGGCCACCTAATGTGAAGAGCCAACTCACTGGAAAAGACCTTGATGCTGGGAAAGATTGAAGGCAGGAGGAGAAGGGGACAACAGAGGTTGAGATGGTTGGGTGGCATCACTGACTCAATGGACATGAGTTTGCGCAAGCTTCGGGAGTTGATGAAGGACAGGGAAGCCTGGTGTGTTGCAGTCCATGGGGTCGAAAAAAGTCAACATGACGAAGTGACTGAACAATAACAACTCATGATGGGATTAATGCCCTGCTGAAAAGGAAGCTGCAGGAAATCTCTCCCTCCCTCTGTCTCTCCCTCCCCCACCCCCTCCCAGCATGCATGTTCCATGGAAGGGCCATGTGAGGACATAATGAGAAGATGGCTGTCTGTCAACCAGGAAGAGGCCTCTCGTCAGGAACCAAATCAGCTGGCACCTTGATCTTGAATTTCCCAGCCTCTAGAAGCGTGAGAAACAAACGCTTGTTGTTTAAACCTCCTAGCCTATGGTATTTTGTTATAGCAGCCAGAGCCAACTGATTTCAGAAGCCTTCCCCAGCCAGCTGGTTTTACTGACACGGCTTAGAAACTGTAGAGATCATATGATCATCTTTATGTGTAGTAGGCAGACCCTATTTGTTGATGTCAGCACTTGCCCAGAACCAAATAGATATCTACTGTCATTGTCTTTTTGAACACCTACTGTATGTTAGACAATGGTCAAATTCCACCTCCTTGAAAGCTCTCAATTTTTAGACTGTCAAAGTCTCTAGGAAAAAAAAAATCCTAGCTTGGAATTAAACACCTGGAAAATCAGCAGACTGTCAACAGCTATAACTTTCCACACTGCTATCTTCAGCCCTCCGGGGTTACTTCTTTCATTTACTATTTGGGAACTAAAGTTGAAATCTGGGTTTCCCAACTGCTAACTTTTTTTCTTTTTAATCAAGACAACAATATAAACATAAATAGCGACTGGAGTAGCATTTGCTAAAGGCTCAAAGGAGAGTACAAATAAAGATATTTGATAAGGGAATTCAGAGGAGGGGGAAAAATGAAGTTAAATTGCAAGAAGGAAAAAAACTGATACAGGACTAGCCATCAATACAGCCCAGCTGAGAGACTGCACCAGAGTGGAGTGGTGGTGACTATGTGAATAAAAAAAAAAGAAAATGAAGATGCATTAATAAGCAAGAGAGATGTTCACACACACAAAATATCACACCTGAGTGGCTGACTGGATACTGAGGTGTGATCCTGGAGGAATCCAAAATGATGGAGATCAAAACTTCCAAAATCTAAGTGACTGGAAATGTTTGTATTAACAGAGGATGGCAGTCAGAGAAAAGACCCATTGGTAGATGGGGGAGATACGGAATTGGTTGGTTCTGATTTTTACCTGTTGAGCTTGAGGTGACAGTTGTATTTATAGTATGACAAAAGGCAGGCGCTGGTGATGTCTGCCTCCCTTGCTATGGTATTCCTTGGTTCTCTGTTGGTTTTTGCACTCAGCCTCACACTGACTAGATCCAGATGTGAAGTTAACTCTTAACAAGCTGAGTAACTGAGCTTTAGCAGTTGGTTGACTAATCCCCCTGCCCTCCTCAAAAACTTTAAAGTGGAGGCCATCCCACCAAAATATTTAAGCAGTGCTTTGTGAAAGTGTGGCAATTTCTGCTTACACAACAGACCAGACCTAGGGTCAACCCTCCCCCATTCATGAAGGGAAGAGCTGTCCCTTGTTCTGTTTGAACCGGAAGACCAGGAGTCATTAACCAGTCCGCAAATGGAGAAGCTGGTCACCAGGAAGTGGGTCCCAGCGGCGCCTTAGGGGGCACTGAGTTTGGGGGTGGGAGCCACAATCCCTTCCCCAGATAATAAGTACCTTCCTTGAAGGATATGTGTGTTTGTATATCCAGATTGCCATCATCAAAATGTTTATCTCCATGAGGCTTTGTTTTGAAGTAGATTTGCCTTACTCAAGAAAATTAAATGAATCTGAATTTCAAAAACTGATAAACCGACAAAGACATTAATTCTGTTTGACTATACTAACAAAGTGCTTGTTTCTTTTTAAAAAAATATCTTGAAAAGCATTCCAAACAAATAGATTTTAATGTTTTAATTTAATACATTAGGAAGGTGCATACATACCACCTGGATACAACAAATGCCGTTTTTGCTTCAGTGTTTTAAAAGGAAATTAAATGTAGTATATATATTTGATGTTCCTTGTCTACCTTTTCAGCTTCCATTCCTTTCTTTCCCTAATTTCTCAGAAGTTATTGCTAGTCTAAAATTGGCATATTTTGTCTGTGCATTTTTATACTTTTACCAAAGGCATATGTCTCTATGTATATTATATGTTATTTTGTATGTTTGTTAACTGCATATAATTGGCATCACATATTTATCATTTGCTATTTTTATATATCACAATGTATTTATTCTGCCACTAGATGATCTTTAGGCTGTTTCCAGTTTTTCCCTGGAATGACCATTTTGTATATGTTTTCCTGTATGTGGGAGTTTCTCTAAAGGATCTTAGTAGACATGGAATTGCTGGATTTCACAAAATGTAATTCTTTAACCAGAGAGGACCAACTTACACGCAGAAATGATTACCCAAAGGACACTTCTCCCAACATCATATGAGAACTCCTAACTCCCCACATTTGTTATACTTTATCATTTTGTCACCTAATTGAGACAGGATGCGACCTGGGGCCCTTTACTGGAGGGTCAAATGTCCTGGACAAGCATCTCCTAGAGCAACAGAATGCAAAGAAATAATGAGGGACTGGAAAAACCTGCATGCACGCATGGCTGGGACAGTTAAGAACAATAAGATGCAAAAAGGCCAAGTGCCACTTCCGAGGTGCCCTGAGCAAAAGCAGGATACCATGCATGATCCAGGCACACAACACCACCAAGGGAGCGGGCAGACCACCCAAACCACCCTTTGCCGCCCGATCCACCAACCCGCCCCTGCCCTCACCGCATTTTCAGGAAGCACCCCACCCTCCTCAGGTAGCGCTATGAACAAGGGCGCCTGTTTTTTGTTTTCATTCTCTCTTGCTGCAGTATGACTCCCAATAAAGCCTTGCCCGAATTTCTCATATGGCCTCTTATCAATCTCTATTGATTCAAGAATCCAAGAGTCCAGGTCAGTAACACAATGGGTATCTTCATTTTCATTCTCTGAATAGTCAAGCTTCTTTCAAAATGGCCAAGCTCTCCTAGGTCAGCTAGTTTACCTGCCTCTCATCTGCCAATTAAGCCTGTGTTCCAGAAAGGGATGTAAGAGTCAGGCAATGAACAGAGACTCTCAGAAGACTTGACTTGTCACTAAGGTTCTTTTCTTCTGTGGAAACCATGCAACTTTTCTATGCCTCTCTGTTTCCTTGGCCATAAAATGATGCGTAGAAGCCACCAGTTCCACAGTTATCCTCTACGCTGATACTAGTAGCAGGCTTTTGTTTTTGAGAACCGAAACCTTGGCTGTTACACTTATTTCTGTTCAGATTCTTCTCTCTTTTTTTTGAAATCTTATGTGGGACTGTAACATTTCCTTTTTAGGTACAGAGGTCTCTTCTGCAATAAAATGTAGATCCTGCTCCTGCTAAACAGGATCTATTCCCTGGGACAGGGAATAAGTTAGAAAATTTTAACAACGCAAAGTCTTCTAGGACTTTGAGAAAGGCTTGAATGATTCTTTCCTGTCGTTTCTTCATGACTTACTTCTTTGGGTGATGCTTTTGAAAGCACATTGGTCACTATTCAATAAAAATGTTAAAATGATCAGTAACATGATATTATTGGAAAATGACCAGATCATTTCAAAGGTGGCTGGAACGTTAAATGCCACGATCTTTATTCAAAAATACTTTTAAAATCCTGCTTGATGCTCTTGATGTGAATTGTCTGTTTTGTTATAAAAGCAAAGTTGTTTTTTTTTTTCAAATAACTCATTTCAACTAATTGGGAGACAGATGGCCTCTGAAAACAATTGTTTTTAAAATAATGTTGGGACTTTCCTGGTTGTCCAGTGACGAAGACTCTGGGCTCCCAATACAAAGGGCCTGGGTTCGATCCCTGGACAGGGAACTAGATCCTGCATGCCTCAACAAAGACTGAAAATCCCATGTGCTGCAACTAAGACCCAGCACTGCCAAATGAGTAAATAAAAAAATATTTTGAAAAATAAAATAATAGGCTTAAAAATTGTTTTACTAGGTCTACCAGTTTTCCAGTGTCATCTTTTGCTTTACATTAAAGAAAAAACTCTTCTTGGTTTATTAGAAAAGATTTTTCATTAGATGGCCTCAGTTTTATTTTAATATTTGTGCAAGCACAGTCAGATGGCAAAGTAAGCTGGCACTTTGCCTCGTGTTTATTTGAATCACTCTTCTCCAGGGTCAGACCCTAAGAGAAAATAGCCCAGAATTCTGCAGAGAAGTTTCTTTCCTGAGATACGGCAGAGAGGTGATCTGTGAGATAGTACTGTTACCCAGTGAATGCAGACTGAAATCCAAAAGACTAATTTCAGCACTTGCAAAAAAAAATCAAGAGCATTTGCTTTTACAATTTCTTCTTAGCATTGAGTTTTCCATAGAAGCTCAACGTTAGCCATGACAGAGCTTTGAAACCTCCCCAGAGCCTTCAGAGAAGAGCTGACAGCTGGAATGTGAACTTAGAACCATTCTCCTGCACACCACCTATTTTTATTTTAATCTTCACCTTCTACCATTAACAGATATTTACTTATTACACTTGGTGATATTTATATATTGATGGCACCAACTGCTTTGTATTAAAACTCTCTTTTTCTGTCTTGCTGGCCTCAGATCAGCCTCACCGAAACTCCTCGCTTCCCTCTTCTAGCTCTGCCACAGCCCCTTCCACCTGCTGTCAGTAGCCCCAGCTGCCCCACTCCAGTCCATCCCACTATCTGCTGCAAGATTCCTCTTCCCTAAATTCTGTTGCATCATGCTGCTCCCATGCCCTAAAACTTTGAGCTCTCAAATATGTCTATGATAATATCCAGTCCTCTTTGCCCACCTTCAGCGACCTCCATGATCTGAAACCAGCTTCAAAGCTCCCCACCTCACCCAGCCTCATGTACCACCCCCATTGTCCCTTGCTCTTGCCTGTCCTTCGGAAACAGACATTCTGCATCCAACTCTTACCCATTTTTTCAAGGTCTACCTCAAACCATATGTTCAAATGCTATCATCTTCCTTGACCACTCTGGTTTACAGTGATTTTCCTCTCACCTCTGCTGCTGCTGCTGCTAAGTCGCTTCAGTCATGTTCGACTCTGTGCAACCCCATAGACGGCAGCCCACCAGGCTCCCCCGTCCCTGGGATTCTCCAGGCAAGAACACTGGAGTGGGTTGCCATTTCCTTCTCCAGTGCATGAAGGTGAAAAGAGAAAGTGAAGTCGCTCAGTCGTGTCTGACTCTTAGCGACCCCATGGACTGTAGCCTACCAGGCTCCTCCGTCCATGGGATTTTCCAGGCAAGAGTACTGGAGTGGGGTGCCATTGCCTTCTCTTTCCCACCTCTAAATACATTAAAAAAAGAAAAACAGAGTCCCTCAGTCATGCCTGACTCTTTGCAACCCCATGGACTGTAGCCTGCCAGGTTTGTCTGTCCATGTTGATTCTCCAGGTGAGAATACTGGAGTGGGGTTGCCATGCCCTCCTCCAGGGGATCTTCCTGATCCAGGGATCGAACTCAGGTCTCCTGCACTGCAGGTGGATTCTTTACCATCTGAGCCACCAGCTGCTGCTGTTGCTGCTGCTAAGTCGCTTCAGTCATGTCTGAGCCTTTGCGACCCCATAGATGGAGCCACCAGGGAAACCCTTATATACATAGACTACCTACTTATTTGGGTCCTAAATCATACACTCATCCTGAAAATTGATAATGTGTGAGTAAGGGCTTAATTGTTAGTACTTAATACATGGAATCATTGAAATGAAATGAACTTGAAATATCCAATTCAGCATGTCCAGAAACACAGGAAATTCCCCTTGAACATGCCCCTGTCTGGCTGAACACTGACAGAGTTCTGTGCCTCAAAATGTGATTATTTCACCTGTGAACTGCTCTTATCAGAAGGGGCCTCTGCTTTTTAGGGAGAAACTTCCCATTCAACCCATTCTAATCCACTGAGAATCTCATGACTCCAGGGGGGAAAAAAGAGGGGAGTGGGATAGAATCCCCTTGCTCTTCCATCAGAATGCATTCCCCTGAATCCAACTGAGATACCTCTTGCTTTTTTCCTACCATCACAGGGCAGCTTGTTAGAAATGCAGATTCATGAGCCCTGTTCCAGACCCAGCTGAACTGGAAGCTCTGAGGATGGGGCCCTGGAATCTGAGTTTCCACAAGTTTGAGAAAGACTATAGCTCCCTTGTGAATCGGGAACCAGCTGGCCACCCTGATCTTCGCAGACTTAGTGTCGCTATGCTACGTTTTCTCCAACGAAATCATCTCTTATATCTCCACCTGGGTTGCTTTTATTTGACCAGCCATCTGGTCAACCCATACATTCCACATTTCACAACCATGTTAGGTCACCAGTTAACAGTCCCGCATGCCTCCAAACCTTATCACTCCGAGACACAAAGAAAAAAAAGCTCCAGGTGACTGCCTTAAAAAAAAAAAAAAACACCAAACTTTAAAAACTGCCACATGCAGTTTAATTTCCTTAAAAGCTTAGCCGGAAAAGGTTTTTGTGGTGTCGACCCCAGCTGGGCTGGGCCATAGTTCTGTACTTGGGGGAGGGGAGCGGGCCGAAGGTGAGCCCAGGCTGGTGTTTTGAGTGGTTGCTCGGGGAGTGTTTATCTTTTCCTCCGGCAGACACACACTCTCAGTTTCTGGTCGTGAAAGGGGAACCCTGTATTTTATTTTAAAAAAAAGGAGTCACAGAAACAATGTTTGCAGCGAAAAAAAAAAGGCGCAGTCTCCCCAGAGGAAAAGGAACCACGCTGTTTGTCCCTCTGTAACTGAGCAACACCCCGGACGGCTGGGGCTGGCTGTATCTTCTGCGGTTTTTCTTGCTCTTTTCCGCGGAGGTTCACTTCCACCCTCTTAACGCTCCACAAGTGAAAAAGCAGGCGGGGCGGCCGCGGGCCCCAGCTGCGGGGGATCCCGGCCCAGGAGCAGCGCAGCCCCCTCCTCCAAGCCCGGGGGCCGGACGGGGGCGGGCCCAGGCGCCCGGGCGCTGCGCCCGGCGGGCGGTAGAGGTCGCTGCGCGGCGGCGCGCGCTGCCAGCGCGGTGGATAACGGGGCCGGGCTGGAGGGAGAAAGGAAACCTGCCCGGGAGGCGGCGGCGGCGGCCCAGAGCGAGCGAGGGAAGAGAGTTCACTTTTGCTCTGGTGTCAGCGCGCGGCGGTGGCTGCGGGCGCTGACGAGGGCGCACCGAGCAAGCCGGGCGCCTATCTCGGGCGGCCAGGCGGGCACAGCTAGAAGCTGGATACGAGCGCGCCGGCGGGGCGCGGAGCGGCGAGCCTGGCCAGCGAGGAGAGCCGCGGGGGCGCGCCCCGGGCGGGCCCCCAGAGCCTCGCAGGATGCCCCACGAGGACCCGCCGTCTCTGCAGAGACCTCGCTATGGCTGTAAGTCCGCTGGGCGCGCGGGGATCCGCTGACTTTGGGGGCTTTCTCCCGCAAGAAACGCTTGGAGAAGCCAGGGGAGCCGAGTGAGCGCCGCAGGGGAACAGGAGGGCAGCGGCTGGGTGGCTGGCAAAGTTGGGAGTTGGAGTTGCAAAGGCTAGTGAGCGGCGTCCTCCAGCTCTTCCCACAGTCATAATACCCAGCTGGCACCCCAGCCCCTACCCGCTGCACACCCTACTGTGGCGCGAGGCAGAACTGGGTCTGCGCCCTGAAACACACCGAGTTGGGGGTTTAGGGGTATCAGGTGAGGATCCCGCGGAACTCCCAGCCGTTGCTGGCTCGGGCCAGGGGGTGGCGTTAGGGACCCGATTCTTCCAACTCAGAAGGGGAGGAAAGTTTGCTTGTTGTGGCTACAGGTGGGCTCCGTAAGCAAGTGTGCCCGCGCATTCTGCTAGTGGCAGCGTCGGCGTTCCTGGAAGGGCTGGCATCTCCTTCTACGCCGCTCCCTAGAGCTTCACTTGGGCCGACGGAGCTGGGAGTCCTTTCCTGCTGCAGCTGAAAGGGGCACCTCCGGTCCAGTTCCTCCCATTCCCCCTTCCCGTCCCCCCGCCTCCCCTGGGCCCTGCGGGGACTGTGCGGCGCGCGGGAGGATTGCAGCGGCGCTGGGCTCCCTGGGATCCGGTTGGAGCCGCGTGACTTGAATGAGACCCTGTCGGTTTACCCCCGCCAGGGGCTACCGTCAGGAGGACGTTGCTTTGGCCGATCGTTAAGTGGATAGAGCCAGATTAGATCCAACCACGTGGCTTCATGTGCAGAGTTCAGAGTCTTTACCAAACATGTGCCAGGAAGTGTTTCCTTTAAAACAAACAGAAAGTTGGCGCGTTCCCTCTTTTTCAACAAGGTTGGTGAACCCATGGTCGCGGTTCACAGGTTAATCTTTGCCCGGGCTGGCCTTGGTGGCAGGGGTAGCAGGTTTGGGTTAAGGTGGTGATTCCTGCTGCAATGTTACCTTTTGTGGTTCTAATTTGTCGTGAGGGCCGCAGGCTTGCCTCATAAAAAGGGAGTACTCGACCTGCTCACCCTGGCTTCTCTCCTCACGGGCCTTGGAAGGGAACATCAAGATGAGAAGTTTTCCCAGTGACCTTTTCTGTGTCAGCCAATGAGGAGCCAGCTGCGTCCTCTGTCCTCGAGGGAAATGCATTTGACACTTAACCCCAGGCCTGCCCTTTGCAGCCTGAGTTTGCACTTGGCTAAACCACTCAGGGGCAGAGTTCCTTGAGCTGTGATGTGTTCATCCAGAGGGATGTCAGCCATCCTCAGATTGGTGAAAGTCCTGGATATGTCAAGCTCCCAGAGCATCTGGCAGTTTCATTGTGTCAAATTATAAGATGGTCACAACGTGTGGAAACTAGGCGAGTATGCATTGAGAAAGGGGTTTTGATGTCATATCTTAAACCATGATCTGTTCGGGATTGTGCCTCGCTAGCTGAGTGTGCTGGGCAAACATACAAGAATGCAGTGCGTTAATGCTGCATTTCTACCCATTTCCCGCATGAGCATCTGCGATGGCGCTTGGTTTTCATTCAATGCACCTGCGGTTTTAGAGTGCTCCTAGACACGGCTGTCAAGTAGGCTGAGATCCGGTAAGCGTGAAGAGCATTCTGTGTGGCCACTTTCTTTGGAAATCCTCGTCTAACTTTACTTATGAGCTTGATGTAATGAGTGGTGTACCATCTATTTGGAATCCTTCTCTCCAGGAAGGCTTTCTTTGGTCACCTGACATAGTAAAAATGGAAAATAGTTGCCAATTTCCAGACTTTATGACCACCCTGAACTCTTAAGACTTTAACACAATAGCCTATTATATCCTTAAAATGAACACTTCTATGATTTTGATGCCAGATTCATAAATGGTGTATGTTCGTGGATTCTTTTTATTGCATTAAATATTGTTATTTTGTTTAAAAGATACAACATCAGCCATATGAAACCCCAGATCAACAGTTACACTTAGCTCTTGAACTAAAGGGCACTGTTTGAGATGAGTGTCTTGTTAGAGGACCATTTTCCTCCAAGTAGTTCTAAAGCTGAAGGTGGTATGTGTATAATGTGTCTGCCTGCTCAGTCGTGTCCGACTCTTTGTGACCCCATGGGCTGTAACCTGCCAGGCTCCTCTGTCCATGGGATTCTCCAGGCAAGAATACTGGAGGGGGTTGCCATTTCCTCCTCCAGGGGATCTTCCTGACCCAGGGATCAAAGCCGAGTCTTTTGTGTCTCCAATCTGCATTGGCAGGCAGATTCTTTACCACCGTGCCACTGGGGAAGATTTGTATCATGCACATTATATATTTCAGATGTTCTCTTTCATGGAGAAGTCAGAAAAGCAAACAGGTTTTTCTATTCTGTGTGAGGACAAATACCACTTAGAGAACACAGCCTGAATGCTTTTGACATGCAAGGTGTAACTCACAGGGAGCTTACTATGTTGCTGTGTTCCTTCATTCAGGCTAGTCCATGCACTTACTCCAGCGATGCTCCTGCTGCTGCTAACTCACTTCAGTCGTGTCCGACTCTGTGCGACCCCAGGGACGGCAGCCCACCAGGCTCCCCCGTCCCTGAGATTCTCCAGGCAAGAACACTGGAGTGGGTTGCCATTTCCTTCTCCAATGCATGAAAGTGAAAAGTGAAAGTGAAGTCGCTCAGTCGTGTCCGACCCCATGGACTGCAGCCCACCAGGCTCCTCCGTCCATGGGATTTTCCAGGCAAGAGTACTGGAGTGGGGTGCCATTGCTTTCTCCGCCAACAATACTAGTGCTGGTCAAATACTATTTGGAGCTGTACTTTTGGGTTTTCCCCTCATTAGATGCAGACTGAAGGAAGTAATCGTTCATACTGGGAGATGGGTGATCATAAAGCAATGAGATAGTTTTCCTAGTGGACAAGCAAATGGAAAAATGACTTCACAAATATATGCATATATATATTTTTATTAAATACAGTTAATTTATAATATGTTAATTTCTGCTTTTTGTATTCCTTTTCATCATGTCTTATCACAGGATATTGAATATAGTTCCTGGTGCTATACAGCCTTGTTGTTTATCCATATATTGCATCTGCTAATCCTAAACTTTCACTCCATCCCTCCCTTCCCCTCCCTTCCCCTTGGCAACCACAAGCCTGTTCTGTCTGTCCTCACAAATATTTTTAGTCATAGCATCATTTATATAAAATGATGCAAGATCTAAATTCTTATATGTATGAAGATGTTCATAGTTTATTTTAAAAATGATGTCTAGTGGAATACACCTTAGTGTTAATAGATACTATCTAATGTCAACTATCCACGCAAAAGGGGACACCATAATGTATTAGAATATACGGTTTCTGGCTTTCTGGGCCTTCTGTCAACACAGGACCGAAAATAGTGCTTTGGGCTTTTCACAGAAAGAGCAGAGGAGAATACAGGATTGTATTTGCTGTGTTGTATTATAGGGCAGTGCTTTTTCTTGTTTGTGGGTTTGGTGAGTTATGGGTTCAAGGAAACCTCGACCTATACCAAGCAGGGTTCATCCCCAACATTTAAAGATAAGCGGACTCCCTATTGGGATATATATATTCTCAATATATACTTCCTATATATATACTGTGGTAATTTCAATTCCAGTGCTGCATATTCCTAGTAAAACATATTTGAGACTTGTCTTTAAAAACAGCTTTTGGTAGTTTGAATTAAGCTGTTGCATTTGTTTTAGTTCTGGGCTGATGTTCTGCCATTTCTCCTCCCTTTGAATTGACACTTATTTCAGTAATTCTTGTACAAAGTAAATTAACTCGGTTCAGGGCTGTTATGGTGTCTCTCTCCTCTCCCAGGCTGAGGGTCTGTGAAATACCACATCGTGTGTTGTTCTTGAGGGATTTCTCAACGAGTTCTTCAAGGTTCCCTTCTCAGATTTCTGACATGAGAGATTGCTAAAGTCTTCCTGATTTGCACATTGGCACACTGAATTAAAACTAAATAGACTTCTATTTGATCCTTGCTTCTTCCACATTGGCCACTTCCTTTGGCAACCTGTGAAGTTATTTTCTGAGATGTTGTTTAGTCGATAAGTCATGTCCAGCTCTTTTGCAACCCCTTGGATGTAGCCCACCAGGCTCCTCTGTCCATGGGATTTCCCAGGCAGGAATACTGAAGCAGGCTGCCATTTCCTTCTCCAGGGAATCTTCTTGACTCAGGGACAGAAGCTGAGTCTCCTACATTGGCAGGAGGAGTCTTTACCACTGAACTACCAGGGAAGCCCTTTAAGACATTAGTACAGAAGTGAACTGGAGTATTAGCTCCCTAATACAATTCTGTAGAGGTGATGTGGAAACGGGAAGGGTGAAGCCGCCATACTAATTCAGATGCAAGTAGAACATTACAACCAGAGAGTCTTTCTTCAGTCGAAACTAAATTTAAGTGGAACTTATGCTTAGATAATGATTTGCAATAGCTCTCATGCTCTTGTAACAAACTACGATGTATTTGCTGGACACGCTGCCACCATGATCTGTCAAAAGTTTTCTTCCAGTTATTTGACAGTTTAAAAGACCAGCCATAGCAAAGAGGGGCCTTGTGACTAAGATGATTTTGCTCATCACTGATGATCCAGTCAAAGTTTAAGTGCCTCCTGTGGGTCAGTAATCAATGCATCTGTGCCAGGAACTGTGGTTTTCTACCCTCTGCAAACTCATGAGAAATGTTGTAAAAGATCAGTGTTTCACTCTTGGCTTCTCTTAAAGAAGTGTAACATACGCCCAGCATGGGTGTGTTTGTGTGTGTGTTGCAGGGAAAGGTTCTGGCTGGTACTTTCAGTGTCTAATGCTCTTGTCTGTATGATGAGATTTCCAAATCACCTGGTGACTGGTGTGTTTGGTGGTCAGCACTACTAAGCTTCTTATTGCTTTTCCAGTACTAGAAAGTTCTGAACTATTAATCTCAGGTGTGTAAAACAGGATTGAATACACCTATGTTTAAGGACTTCCCTGGTGGCTCAGATGGTAAAGCGTCTACTACAATGCGGGAAACCCGGGTTTGATCCCTGGGTCGGGAAGATCCCCTGGAGAAGGAAATGGCAATCCACTCCAGTACTATTGCCTGGAAAATCCTATGGACAGAGGAACCTGGTAGGCTACAGTCCATGGGGTCACAAAGAGTCAGACACGACTGAGCGACTTCACTTTAGGGCAGCTTGGTTCTAACAGTCTATCTGTGTTTTTCTTTGCAGAAAGAGGAGGGGTGTATGCAGTGCTGCCCTGAGATGCAGTCTGTAATAGACAAAAATCAAGTTCCTCCTACATGCACTAATGTTGTGGTTAAGCTTTTCAAAAGGTGCTTTCAGGTCACCAGCTGAAGTGTTCTTTTAGTATGCTTTTAACTTTAATCACATATGTCCTCAGCCCCAATGACTTGTTTGGAGCATTTAAGCTCATAATTCCCAGTTTGTTGGAGAACTTAGCATTGTCTCAGGCATTAGCGAACCCCTTTTTCTCGAGGGAGCCATTAGTTTGCTTTTGCCCCTCACCTTCCCACGGTATAAGCTTTTCAACAGCTCATTTTCTTTACAAGGCTAGTGTACAAGCGGATCTAGTGCCTCCCAAGTCTACACGGCAACCAAAGGAGAAACAAAGGCGAATCCACTTCTGACCTGAGTCGGGTGAGCCCTGCAGGGTGGGCATGTCAGCACGTGGTGTGGAGTTGAAGTTGGTGAAGTTACCAAGCGCTTGTGTGTTTCATGTGCCATTGTTACCATTTCCTTGTTATTACCTCTGAGAGGACCCGTGGTTTTCCCTAAGCTGCAGCCCATGACGCTGTCTCAGAACTGCACAGATACCCGGTGACAGGGGGTGGGGTGGGGGGTTGGAGGCTGATGCTGCCAGACCCGTCAGTCTTTCTCGCCAACTATTGCCAGTTTGCCTTCTCTGAGTCACCCAAGGAGGTGTCCTTCCTTCTTTCTGTCTGTTTCAGGTGTTTGTCCTGATTTTATCAAACTGCAGAAACCTGTGGCTGTTTGGATACTGTGCTCTTTTAAAAGTAGGTGGGCAGGATTCTCTCAAGTTTATTTTACTCTTTTCCCATCTTCCCCCTGCCCCCCGCCCCAAGGAAAAGCATCAAAGAATACATGGGCTTTTTTATAGAGTATATCCTGGCTTCCAACCATTTTATGTATATGTAGAGACATTCCATCTCATCGTGAGGCACAGAGAAGAAAGGCTTTTCCGTAATATAATGGTATGTGCCAATGATTCCAAACAGGATAATTTGTAAAACACACTTTATTACATGTTCTGTGTTGGTTGCTCAGTCATGTCCGACTCTTTGCAACCCCATGGACTGTAGCCTGCCAGGCCACTGGCCATGCGTTGAAGTCTAGGGTTGATGAGAAATCAGACAGAAGTTTGTAGTGGGTGAGCTAGTGCCTTTTCACTTTACCTTTCCATTCTGCTTTTCTCCCTTAAAAGGCAGAACAATGTCAGTGAAGTGGCACAAGGTTTGGTATTGAGTAGCTGTGAGTTTAAATTCTGACTTGGCCCTTAACTGCCTGAATAGCCGTGGGGTTTTCTCCTATACCTTGAAGGATGATGCTTTGCATTCCTGTGACAGTGGTCAGTGTTCCTGGCAGTTCAGTTCAGTTCAGTCGCTCAGTCGTGTCCAACTCTTTGCAACCCCATGGACTGCAGCATGTCAGGCTTCCCTGTCCATCACCAACTCCCAAAGCTTGCTCAAACTCATATCCATTGAGTCGGTGATGCCATCCAACCATCTCATCCCCTTCTCCTCCTGGCTTCAATATTTCCCAGCATCAAGGTCTTTTCCAGTGAGTCAGCTCTTTGCATCAGGTGGCCAAAGTACTGGAGTTTCAGCTTCAACATCAGTCCTTCCAGTGCATATTCAGGACTGATCTCCTTTAGGATGGACTGGTTGGATCTCCTTGCAGCCCAAGGGACTCTCAAGAGTGTGCAGTCCTGGCACATAGTGCTGAACACATAGTGGTGATTTCAAAAATTGAGTGCCTGACACGTACAACACGTTGGAGATGAAGGAAAATGGTTACAGCTTTACAATCTATAAGAGAGTCTGAAGTTGAAGAGTAATGCCTGTACTTTTGTTGGTGTATTTCCAAATTCCATGGACGTGAAGACACAAGTGACGGGTTTGGATGATGCCTTGTGAAGGGTGTGACCACAACCTTGAGGGAGGTCAGCAGGAAAATGGAAAGGCATTCCAGTGGGTCTGTTGTGTGGCTGTTTGGTGGGGTTGATGTTTAGGTGGTGTGGACAGGTCCTGTGGAGGGAGGAGTAGCCAGAAGGGAATTTATTGTGGAAGCCTTTATTTGTAGGCAACAGAAGACAGTGCTGTCTTGAGGAGAGCAGCTTAATCTAGTCTCTCCCTGAAGAATCTTTTTGTTCTTTGAGAGTTTCCATTAGATTTTATGGCCAGGTGACCTAGTGAAGTGGGGGATGGTGTGAAGGTGGGTGTGGTTGGAACGCATGGGGCCTGGAGCAGCAAGAGGGTGGGCGAAGTCTGGGGACATGTGTGTGCTTGCGTATGTGTTGGGGGGGCCCCTCTGTCTCGTTGCTCAGAGGCCCCTCATTGCGCTTCTGTTTTTACTGGTCAGGTTTGTCATATAGTTTCAGTTAGGATGGACGTAAATCCTGATGATGGCTCTGGAACTGGTGGCATCCAGTGAACCCAAAGAGAGGTAGATCCGGAGCCTCGCTGGTGCCCAAGAGATTCCAGCCAGGTAGACAGCTAACGCTAAACCATTCCAGAAGGCAGATTCTCTGAATTCTCTGAAAACAGGTTTTGTTTTGTTTTGTTTTTGTTTTTGTTTTTCCCTAAAGAGAATGTAGTTAATAGCCAGGCAAAGACCTTGGCAACCAGACTATCTAGGGGGTAGGGCTTCTTCCACCTCTCCCCAATTCATGCAACTCATCCTCCCAGGACTTAATGATAATTTTTCTTATCAAATTTCACTGGAGATTTAGGGCATCCACAAGATGAATATCTCAGTTTGAAAGTGGCAAATACCATGTCTCCAGTTCATTAGCAGGCCCTCCCCGTTTTACACCGCTCTCCCTGGACTCTCGCTTCGCTTTACAGTCATGGGTTGTGCGTGGCCCTTCTCTCCAAGGTGCCCAAAGGCACTGACAGCTATTCCTGCGGTCAGTGCAGTGGTTTTCCTGGCCTGGCCACAGAGCATCCCCTGAGAACCTGTGGGAAAGGTGAAGTCCCTTCCCCACCCAGACCTTCTAAGTTGTTTTCCACAAGCCCTCCAGGCGCTTCTGATGTAACTTCGGGTGCACTGGTGCTCCAGTACAAGGGTGGAAAAGCATTCCTAATACACAGATTACCCTTTCCACAGGGCTGGCAGGTTTTGTCAAGTAAGTAAAAACACATGAGCAGGTTACTGAACACTTTATTTACAGTATTCCTTGTGTGTTTGATTTTGAGCACACACAAGCACCGTGTACAAACCCCGGCATTGATTTCTGTCCAGGCTTGTGTTTACTGTATAGGCTCTGTTTCAGTATGGCTTTAAGGTTGGTTTTCTCCCTTCTGGGAAACAAATGTGATTTAGATGATAAAGTCCCAAATCTCCTCCGTGACGTCAACTCCCCAGAGATTCCTAGGGGTAGGTGGTGCTCTGTGGAGCCATGGGGAAGGCTGAGTGAGCTGGATAACCTGGTTGTGTACTAAAGAAGATCTCAGCCCTGGCCATTCTGGACTGCAATCCTTGTAGGGGTGGGTGGGGCTGGACAGTAAGGGTTGGAGGATGTCTTCTTCTTCTGTTTTTTTCCCCTCCAGGACTTCACTTTCACTTTTTACTTTCATGCATTGGAGAAGGAAATGGCAACCCACCCAGTGTTCTTGCCAGGAGAATCCCAGGGACGGGGGAGCCTGGTGGGCTGCCATCTATGGGGTCGCACAGAGTCGGACACGACTGAAGCGACTTAGCAGCAGCAGCAGCAGCAGGACAACTTAAAAGTGTTTTTCATTCATTCCCAACTTTGAGATCAGTTGAGTATGTTAGCAGAGATACTGTTTGATAGGAATTAGTGCATTCAGACCGTGCCCCATTACAGGAAACTATTGGTCTGTTTTTTTGCTCTTGATTAAAGATAGGACAGTCCTCTGATTTTTTGCTTAGGATCCTCAAAGATGACTTTTAATTGTTCGCCTTTTCTTTAGAAAAGAAGGACATTTTTATGTCTTTTTCTTTTTGCAAATTAAGGTATATTTGTTGTTGCTCAGTCACTAAGTCGTGTCTGATGCTCTGTGACCTCATGGACTGCAGCATGTCACGTTCCTCTGCCCTATGCCATCTCCCCGAATTTGCTCAGTTTCATGCCCATTGAGTCGGTGGTGCTGTCCCACCATCTCATCCTCTGCTGCCCACTGCTCCTTTTGCCTTCAACCTTTTAAGGTAGAATAGTTCCTAATAATTCTGCTTCACTTCTCTTATTTTATTGCCTGATTGTGAACTCAGTCTTACATAATGTTAAGGCAATTCCTTAGTCATCTTCTTATAAATGGACTTGATTTACATGTTATTGAAGCAGCAGATCTTTGAAATACTTAAGTAATGCTTAGGTTTAGTACCTAACTGGTAACCTGGAATCCTGGTACCTTGGAAGACGCTCAGACTATATTTGCTGTTATTACAGGTTTTGCTTAAAGTTTCAGCATTGCATTGCTGGTCTGAATGAGTAACTTGTTTCTATTATCTTTAGTTAAATTAAAGGTAATATCAAGAATTTGACTGCCAGGCAAGTATTTAATGTTGAGTTTAGACTTGCCTTTACCCTCTGTGGAACCTAGGCAAGTTACTTTAATTTCTCTGCGCCTCCATTTTCTCTCCTGTAAAGTGCCACTGGGAAAGTGCGTGCTCAGAGGGTTAAATGATTTAATGGTCTTTCAGAATGTGTCTCCATGGCATCAGCACTTGAATGTCAGGGGAGGGTATCGCCCTCATCTCTGCTGCCTCTTGCCTGTCTTCCCACCTCATGCCCTCATCTCAAGTTAACAGAAAATGGATTTAAAATCTTGGCTCCGTGCACATTTTTAAAAATTTACATATAATTAATGCAAATATCCTGTGCTTTCTTGAATGTATAAACTCACGGGAAATAGTTATCTCTGTGGAGGTGGAGTTGGTCTGTCAATTTGGAGACCAGATTCTTCGTGTATACTAAAAACAAACAAAAGCAAACCTAACATGCTCTATTGTTGAATGTTAACAGATAAAGTTGGATGATGGGTTGGATTTTGCACTGCTTTTTTTGTCATCTTAAAAGTGGTTGTGGAATTGTCACTAGCATACCTGAGTGAGGGATTGCCGCTCTGCAGTTACTTGGCATCCTGTTATCCCCTTCTGGGTTAAATTGATCATTGCTGCGGGCTGGAGAGCCCAAGCGTTCATGACAGTGTTGAGATGGGAAGGAACTGCTTGAAATGAGTGTTAATCTGTATGCCTAGTTCACATTGTGGAATCTGACTTCAGTGAGGGGGTCCTCCAACCTTCTGGTCAACCTAGTGCCGTGGGGATTTAAAAGAGGGGTTGAGGAAGAGGAGGAAAAAGTATACTGCCTCATTAGACATCCCTTAGGCCTTACTGCCTCTAGAAGGATAATGAAGCTTTAGATTCATGGGCCTAAAGTTGAAGTGAAGCTCAACCTATGGGCATAACTGGAATGTTGAAGGCCTTGGATGTAGAAAATCTTGGCTGCTTCTTGTGTGTCCCCAGATTACTCATTCATTCTGCCTTCCCTGCTTTCTTCTACCAGTTTTTTTTTCCCCATACCAATGTTTCCTGTTGACCCTTCTGTATTAGAATTAGCCAGACTTGACTGCTTCCTCTCTGGGTCCTTGGGTATGTCCATCACTTCCACGTTCTTTGCCTCGGCCCGGGCTGGCCAGGCAGGCTTCACAAGGTTGGGGTAAGAAGTCAGTCACGTCGTCAGCTTCACGGAATATGAGTTCTCCTTTCACCCACTCCCTAAAATCTGTGCCCCTCCCCATATCAATTCCAAAGCCTTGCTCATACTGAACTCTTAGAAAGTTCTTCCGAGAAATGATCATTACACAGCCGATACCAGTAGGCTCTTAGTTTTGTTCTGTATCTACTAATGAGTTTTATTTTCCAAAGGAAAAAATATTCATTTAAGGAGAATGTATAAAGAGACAGTCACCTGTCCACAAGAACCAGGGACACAAGAACCCTTTCCTTGCTCTGGCATTGCTTCTGGGGACAGTTTCAGAGTTCTCCTCCTCTGTTCTGCAATAGAATATACGCTATTGTCAGTTTGAATCGGCCTACAGTTTGGAGGATTGTGCTTACGTGTTATCCTTCAAAGTAGGCTCCGATTGTAACTCTTCACATTTGACTAGTGAACTCTGAGAAAGAAATGGAGCTTATAGTGTGCTTCTATGTAGTAGTTTTGAAATCTCTGCAAATGTGTACCTTTGTTGAGTAGGACAAACAGATCCAGCAACCAAACAGGAAGACAGACTTAACCTATGAACTCGTGAATACCTCTGGAAGGTTATGCAAACATGTTTTTAGAGGTTGCCTTTGGGGAGAGAAACTGAGGGCAAGGGTGAGAATGAGAATGGCAACCCACTCCAGTATTCTTGCCTGGAGAATTCCATATGGACAGAGGAGCCTGGTGGGCTACAGTCCATGGGGTCGCAAAGAGTCGGACACAACCGAGCAACTAGCACTACATGGTGAAGGAAGAGTGGAAGGCACGGCCACTGGGATCATTTGGGACTGAAGAAATCTCCCAGCGCCACTCAGTGTCAACAGTGGGGCACCCTCTTAGGTTAACTGCACATCTTTCGATTGTTATGCACGATGTATCACATCTCAGTTTCGAGCTCGTCTAATTCCTAGTTGTCAACCTCACTGCCCATTATAATCTCCAGGGGAGCCTCACAAAGAAAACACTCTTTCTCTGAATCCTGTGCCCTAGATATTCTGTCTGTTTTGGGGTAGAGCAGTGGCATAGATATTTTAATTTTTATTTAAAAATCTTTGAACCCTCAAAACCACAAAGAACAATGTTTTGAAAGTCCATCTCTTTCCCGTGCTATCTACATCTTGCCGCACTATTGCATCTGCAATCTGACAGCTTAGCCCTAAATACCTCACCCCATTACAGGCCAACAACAAGAATATTCTCTTCCACAGCTGCCTCCTCAGTACCGCCAGTACCATGCCTTCAAGTCCACCATCGCTTTTAAATTCTACAGAAAGATTTTCCTCAGCTGAACCTAATGGCCTTTTGCGGGGCGTGGGAGGGAGGGGGCTGGTCCAGGGTCTGGTCACGCTTCTCATGTTTATTTCCTCTGGCTGTGATCCCCGCAGCCCGTCTGTCTCCACCAGCCTTGCCCATGCTGGCACTGTGCTTCTGCTCCCTATCAGTTCAGTGACGTTGAACCCCCTAAGAAGCACAGGCGCATTTCCTGGCATGAATGCCTCCTGAGCATCAGTGTTGCCCCCCAGTGCATCAGAGGCCCACTGTGTCCACCTTCTTAATCCTGGTGATGAACAGATATTTTCAAACATCTCGACAGGAGGTTTCAGGGTGCAACCAAGATTTGCAATTCATTTACTTAATTAATACCCCTTTCTGTGTCTGTGCGTTTGCCATAAAATACACTAGTTAAAATTTACTGTTTTTAAGTGTAAGGTCAGTGGTATTAAGTGTATTCACATTTTCGAGTAACCATCACCAGAACTTTTTCCTCTTCTCAAGCCGACACTCTGTCCCCATTAGACAGTAACTGCCTCCTCCTGCTGCCTGGAGCTCACTTCTCTCTCTGGTTTTGACTACCCTGGATACTCCATATAAGTGGAATCATACAGTCTATTTCCTTTTGCAGGGCGCTTGTTTCACTTCGCTCAGTGTCCTCAAGATTCATCCAAGTTGTACCATGTATTAGAATTTCCTTCTTTTTTAAGGCTGAACAAAATTCCGTTGTACATATATACCATACTTTATCTGTTCGTCTGTTGATGGGCAACTGAGTGGTTTCCACCTTTTGCTATTGTGAATGATGCTGCCATGAACACAGGTGTACAGGTATGTGTTTGAGTCCCGGCTTTCATGTCTTTTGTGTGTGTACCCAGAAATGGGATTGCTGGAACATGTGGTACTTCTATGTTTAAATTTTGGGGGAACTGCCCCACATCTCTCACTTTTCAGTTAAGTGAATTGAGGAAGCCTCAGCAGGGTCACATATCTTCGAGTTCAAGGGAGAGCTCAGTGAGAATGCAGGCCTCTAGGCTCCTGTTCAGATCACCACCACAAGGGCACGACTAGGTCCTTGTCTTCTGCATAGGGGATAAAAGCCAGTGTCTGGCTGGGGCAAGATTTATTTCTTTGCAACCTCAAGTGGAAAGCAGGACAAGGGTTCACATGTAGTGTTTCATTTACATTATGTCTAACTTTTAAGAGAGTGTAGTATTTGATTGATAATTTAAATAGTATTAGTCCATAGACAAGAGGCTGTCTTTGAGCTCTGTAAGCAGTGGATAACTGGTTGCCTCTCTGGGATGTGTAGGATTTTTTAAAATAGAATATTGTTTTATTTTGTTAACCTGGCTCCTCCAAATACCATTAACCCTTGAACAGCACAGGTTGAACTGTCTGGCCCGCTTGTACCTGAATGTTTTCAAATAGTAAATATTGCAGCAGTACACTGTCCTTGGTTGGGCGAATCTATTGATACAGAAGGGCCGGCTGTGAGTTACATGTGATTTTTCAGGTGCAGAGGGTTGATGCCCTGATACCAATGTTGTTCAAGGATCAACTGTATTAGCTGTGTGACCTGGGGCAAAGTCATAACTTCCCTGATTCATGCTGTTCAACTGTAAAATGGGGATGATAATAATAGTCAGACTTGAATGAATTAATCTACATAAAAATTCTGTGTCTGGTACAGAGAAGGGGTTCATTCAGTGCAGGCAATTAATGTAACATTTCTTATCAATTTCAATGATGCTATTTAGATAATTGCAATCATCCTTGCAAGTATTATCTGGAATGCTGACATTTTTTAAATGAGTTATGACTATTGTACTAGACTTGGTGTCTCCATTTGGCTGTCTTGTGGCTAGCAGACAGCGGCTTCTAACTTGGTGATTTTTACCCAGAGTGGGAGGTTGCAGGAACCTGGGAGTATGAGGGCTCTAGAATAAGTATGGGCTGAAAGCAAGGGGGAAGTGAAGTGAAGTCAAGCCAAGTCGCTTAGTCGTGTCCGACTCTTTGCGACCCGGACTGTAGTCTCCCAGGCTCCTCTGTCCATGGGATTCTCTAGGCAAGCGTAGTGGAGCGGGTTGCCATTTCCTTTTCCAGGGGATCTTCCTGACCCAGGGATCGAACACGGGTCTCCCACATTGCAGGCAGACGCTTTAACCTCTGAGCCACCAGGGAAGCCCGAAAGTAAGGGGAAGCCATTCCCTAAAGGCTAGTGTCAGTCGTTTTTATGCACTGCTGGGGCCATGGGATCCAGAGTAAGGATCTGGCTTAGGAGGAGCCAGGACTAGACAGCTTGCTGATTTGGGAGACTGGTCCTCTCTGCTCTCTGGCTGGAGATGAGCTGAGCATTACAAGTAGTCTGCCTCTGTGTAACCAGGTTGCTGTGTTTCAGTGATTAGGTTGGAATGTGTGCTGAGTATCGTTTATGGAGTTCCTAGGATTATTTAACAAGAGAAAATGTTGGCTCTGCAGATTAGCATGGAAAGATTGAAACTTTGACAGTCATTTCAGTGGAAGACCCTAATTTTAACCCTGGTCTCTGGTTGCCATGCACAGTCCTGAGAGAGATAATCTCCCATGGTTTTTCGTGCCTGTGATAAGGGGACAGGACCATGAGAGGTGGGTGTTGGGTACAGTTCTAAGTGACCAGTTTCTACCTTTTTTGGTCAGTTTAACCTCTAATGATGTTAAGACTAACAAATACATGGGGTGCTTATAGGTGTCAGGCACAACTTTTGAGCAGTTTCTACGAATCACCCAATTTAATCCTCATACAACTCTCTGAAGTTGCTAATATTATCCCCATATTACAGGTGGGAAAACTGAGGTCCAGAGAGGTTAAGTAACTTGCCCAAGCGCCCACAGATAGTAAGTGGCAGAGTCAGGGTTTGAACCTAGGCGGTGTGCCTCCTATTCCTGTGGGTACAAGTAAAAGGTCAGTCTTATACACTTGGTAAGATAACTTCTGGGTAAAGCATTTTCACCATTGTACTAGTTTCCTCTTGTGACTAATTAACACAAACTGTGCGGCATAGTACAACAGACATTTATTGTCATAATTCTCTAGGCTAGAAGTCTAAGATCAAGGAGGTGGCTGGGCTACGCTCTCTCTGGGCTTTTTGGAGGGTCCTTGCTTGCCTCCCCTGGCTGCTGTTTGCTGCCAATAGTCCGTAGAGATCCTTGCCTTTTAGGTGTATCAGTCCGGTCTCTGCTTCCATTGTCACATGGTGTTATCCCGGGGTCTCTTTTCTTTTCAGTCATTGGATTAGGAGCCACCCTAATCTATTGTGACCTCATTTGAATTTATTGCATCTGCAAAGATCCCATTTCTAAAGAAGTTCACATTGTGAGATTCTGGGAAGAAATGAATTTTGGGGGATACTGTTCAACTGCTCAACCCGATATAGCCATTACATTTGGGCAAAGGAAGAATTTCACACATATGAATTTTTAGCACAGCTACTTGGGCTAGTTGTGAACAGTGATGGGTAGGAAATTCCCTGGGGTTCAAGTGGTTAGGATTTGGAGCTTTCACTGCTGTGGTCCTGAATTCAATCCCTGGTCAGGGAACTAAGATCCCACAAGCCATAAGTCATGGCCCCCAAAAACAAAAAACAGTGACATGTACGGCCAAGAGAGGCAGTGGGTTAGTGGGGCTGGCTGGTGCCTCTTATGAAGTCCATGCTTGGTCATCACCAAAACTGAGATGTCATCACGAAAACAGATGAAAGGGAGGAAAAGTGCAGAAGCAGCAGAGATCTGGGAAAGGATCTGAAGCATCAGAAGGCAGTGGAGCTGGGATGGGCCCTCCCTAGGGAGAGACAGACAGCAGTTTATCTCCGCATGGGTTAAGAACAAGCACCTCACAACGACAATTTAAACCTTCTCTCAGTGACTTGAAATCTATTCAGTGCATTCTGAATAAGAGAACTGGGAAGCGTATGGCTCTTCTTAGAGATGTTTCTGTTGCGTTTACTTTGCCATGCCTGAAGGTTTAGCCAGCAGGTAAGCAGAAAGTAGGCTCATTTAGAAATCCTCTGATCAGGCCGGATGGCTGAAACATACATCACTTCCAACATAATTTCTGTGGCAATGAACCTTTCTGACATAAATCCATAATAAGTTTATGGATATCCACTTCCTTTCTGCTTTGATCGATAAAAGGTCAGAAGGACAACTTTGGAGCTTATCTGTGGACTTTGGGAAGGGCGTGTACATTGCTTCTGGTATATTTATACCCTCGGCCTTCATCATTCTTGTCTGCTTTTATTTTTCCCTTACCTGACTTCATTTCTGGGTATTTATACATTTCCCCAGCCCCACCCCAACATAACTTTTTGTTAACCAGCTCAAATCCTTTTAGGAAGAAAGCAAGATGCAAGTGACGTGTTCATTTGGGCCGGGGTCTGCCCTCAGAGAGGTGACTTTCCGATGGGGGACATGGCGCAGTGCCTCAGAGCCCTGGCGCTGTCGCTCACCACCAGTTAGGTCTCTGCAGAATGGTACCCATCTGATGGTATCATGAGAACAGAATGGGATGGCAGATGTAAAGCACTTAGCATGTAGCTGGTGTGTAGAGAGAGCTCAGTGAGTGGGAAAAGGAGCATTCCAGAAGAGGGGGTAGTGTGAACTGAGCCTCCCCGCACCCCCTGGAGTAATATTCCTCATCGCATGTGTGTGGGACTGATTAGACAGAGGAGAGCAGAGCGATGGAGTGTCCCGACACCGAGGAAGTCAAGGATTCTTAGATGCTGAAGAGGTACCAACAGTTGGACCATTTCTGCTTCTTCCTCCTCAGCATTCCTTCTCATCTCTGGGGACTCCAAGCCTGTGCCTGCCTTGCTGTTTCATCCCCTGTATTTGATTCATCTGAAGTTTATACTGACTCGGAGCAAGCTTGTTGACTGATTCCAGCAGAATTCCAGGAGAGGCTTGAGATTCATAACCCTGGTGACAAGACAGTTTTGGGAGATGGATTCTTCATTAGAGTTTTACTGCGTCAGTTTCCTTTTTCTTCCCCATCCCCTCTATTTACTACCTTCTGTTACACATAAACTTTTGTAGTCTGAATAGCAGACAGCTGTTAATGTTGTCACTGGAGAACCACAGGCAACCTAAAATAAACCGATTTTGAGTGATGTGGAGGAATGCTTATAAAATAAAGTGAGTAGCCAGGATACATGATAGGGAAGTTAGAACTTAATGCCTATGGGGGATAACATGGGAAGGAAACATATCGCATTGTTAACAGTTGTTTTAGCTGGCACTGTTTCCCACTCTGTGGTCTTCATTTTTTCCTATAGAGACGCTGCAATCATTAAAAATGATTACATGGTGGAACCCTACCATGTTAGTTTTCATATGACCCCTCTTGACTGCGAGATGAGAAGTTCTTCCCCGTCTGGCCTTCACTGACTTGGGATGATACCCTCTTTGGTAGGAGGTGCTGGTGTCAGAGAATGGATTCCCAGTGAAGCACCTTGCTGGCCTGGCTTTTCAGCTCCTTTTGCCCGATCCTGTGGGGCTCAGCCAAGCATTTAGGCCTCGTGGGCTCGGTGCCTGTGTCCCACACGGAAGCAGGGCATCTTCGCGTGTCCTGGGTGTCAGGAGCTGGCGGGTGAACTGAGTCTGAATTGGAAATTGTTGTGTAACTCCCTTCGCGGGTCAGATTGGGAGCAGGTTTTCCCATGGTCTGTGCCAATAACCTTGCTCTTAAGACCCTTGAGTCACAAGATGAGAGCGTGGATGCCCAGTTCTGGGTTTCCCTTCATCGGCGTCCAGTCGTGTCCAGTGGGCAGAATTTTGGTCAGCTGGCATGTCACCAGCGAGGGCCAAATTAGACATAATTGCGCCATAGCTCTGTGGCTTACTGTGCTCTGCAGAAGCATGCCAGGCCTGGAGCTTTGTTCTCCCTGGGAATAGCATGCCCCAGAAGAAAGGTTACAGTGTAATTCATCACCCAAACCTAGACACCTTTATTGGGGGGAGGAGGCGGGGGAAGGGAAAGTCCCAGTCATCATGCCAAAGCCGCCCATGTCAGCTGGGCCATTTCTGGGCAAACCAGGATGAATGGTCCCCTGGCCAGTAGGATGGCTCTTGATCTGTTCTGTGAAATGAACTTCTTCTTTCCTAGACAGAGTCTTCGCAGCAACCCTTGGAGGAGATGGGAAGCCAGAACTGTTGGAGAGGATGCCGGGGCATTCGAGAAAAGGGGAAGCAGGGAGCCTTTTCAGGAAAGTTGAGCTAAAAATAGAGCACTGCCATTCAGCAGTGGCTGGGGCACTTCAGACGCTGGGGTCCCTGCCATTGCTTCTTTTCTTTGCATTCCTTGTGAGTCCCAGCTCCTTTTTCCTCTGTGTTATAAAGGAATCAGTCTGTGTACCGACTCGTCTGGGACGCAGCCCCTTTAATACACGGAGGAGCTGGACCAGAGGCTCACTGAGCCCCTGCTCGCTCTCACAGCCTGTGATTTTATAATAGATGGTTTCAGGCTGGGGCTGCATGGCTAATGAGCAGGGGACAAGCAGGGCCCTTGCTGCTGAAAGCCTGGGGCCCAGCTCCCCGTCCCCGGCTGTCACACACTCAATGGCTGGCTCCTCTCAGAGCCCAGGGTGGAAAACCTCTGAGTGAGGGGGAGTGCAGGCCTTTGACTGGAGAGTGGGCTTCTTGATGAGGCGAGGAGTAAATGACGGGGTAGCGACAGGGGAGAGCAAGCAGCACTCCAGATCAGCATCCCCAACTTTTCGCCACCAGGGACGCGTTTCTTGGAAGGCAGCTTTTCCACGGATGGGGGTGGGGGGTGGGCACAGGGTGGGAGGGGAGGGTTTCGGGACGATTCCAGTGCATTACCTTTCCTGTACACTGTATTTTTATTACTATGACATCGCCTCCAGCTCAGGTCAGCAGGCGTTAGATCCCGGAGGTGGGGGACCCCTGCTGCAGACAGTCCCGTAGGTCAGCGTTTCTCACCTCAGTGCTTCTGGCCTGGGCCGTTCTTGGATGAGGAGGCTGTTTCTGTGCATTGTAGGGTGTTCGGTGGCCCACCAGCTGTCAGGATTGTCCCCGTCCCTGGTGACAGTCCCACGGATCTCCAGGCATTGCCAGGTGTCCCCTGTTGAGAATCATTGCCATAGGTAAAACAGCAGGACTGTTCTCTAGGTGTTTCTTTTTGCATTGCTGTGTTTTGATCTGGCTGAAATCCCACCTTAGGCTCTTATAATACCATTTACTAGCCCAATTAGCATTTGTGGCAGTGGGTGGTGATTTAAAATGAAATAGCCTCACTTTCATGCTCTGGGATTTGGCTCTGAAATACAGTGAGCTGAGCTCTCTTACCTCCCCTTTCAAGAGTCTGTGAATAATGAGGTCTTTTGCTGGAAATGAGATTATGCTTTTTCTCCCCACCATTTAAAACAATTCCCCCCCAACCCGCCCCAAGTTTCTACCATCTAGTGTAACAGGTCTTCACTAGTTTTCTGGTGTAATGTAACTGATGATTCCGTTTTTTACGAGGGCTCTCTGCCTCAGCCCTTCTCTCACTTTCCAGTGCATGTTCTTCGTCTGAGGATGGAGTAAGGCTGGGATTCAGGCGGGCTGGGCGGGACCTGAGATTCCAGATGTCTGAGAAGCTCCCCTGAGTGACTGGTCTGTAGCCCACACATGGAGTAGTGAGGCTCTAATAAGCACCGGCTCCTGACAGTTAAAGCAAAACCGGCAGATAGATCCAGGAGGATGCCAGAACACTCTGAGTGGGGGCAGCCTAAGATTTTGGCAATCTACTGCCCACAGACCTTTCTGTTGAGGGATGGGATTGGCGGAACCAGTCTGCAGCTTTGCAGGCTGTCAGGCAGCAGGAGGCCCCATGCTCCCAGCCTCTTACCTGATGCTGTGAGAAGCGATTTAACAGGACAGCCCAAGACAGATGGCTGCGCCCCTGAATCGGCACTGGAGGGGCAAGCCAGCTCCAGAAAGGCAGCAGGTGGGACCAGGGTAGACTCTACGCTGTTGGCTGGCTCCTGGGTGGGTCTGGACTGAGCAGAGAGAGTCACACAGGAGAGTAGCCCCTCAGAAGGGCTTGGACACCACTTCCCAGGTGCCCAGCTCTGCAGGGAGGATGGGCAGCCAGGCACACGCTCTCCTGGCGTGGGAGGCTCTCCCAGGGTAGGGGGGTAATGTGACAAGCAGTTGGTGCTGCTCCGGTTGTCTTGAAATCATTGTTTCTGCAGGTCTGGGAGTGGGAGGTGGTATTGAGTTCTGTAGGAAGTGAGTAAAGCATTTCAAAGTGGTGATGCATGCAAAGGACTGTTTGTACCCACTGTTCTGTGTCAGGAGTGGAATTTCGCTATCAGTCAGCAGGTATACGGCATTGTCTTTACATTGCTTATTAAACCAACTCATTCAGAGAATTACAGAAGTAATTATCTTAGCAAAAAAACCTGAAACAAAAAAGCAAAACAACCTTTAATCTCATTGCCCAAATATAACCATTGTGAGGGCATTTAGGCATTTGTGTTTCTAATTTTTATTCCCTTCTGTATCTGTTTTTATTTTTAAAAAATGTTATTTGATGTGATGTTAAAATAGGTTAATATTCCTGATGAAGGATGTTAAAGTAAATTTGTGCTATTCATAATTTTTCAAAACTAGCATGACATTCTGTGAAAGTCTTTGTGGGAGAATGGAATTGAGTTCTTTTGCTCCTCGAAGTCCAGAGATCCTGAGTAAATCTTAAACCTCAAGTTTATTGGGGATTTGCATCTGAATATCTTTGCTCCAGCTGAATGAATGTTCTTTCTCTCTGTCTCTCTCACACACATACACAGGCTATTTTGATTGTATAGGGTTTTAACACATTTTTAGTTCTTTCCAGCATCTCTCCAGGAACAGAGAGTAACTTTCTCTAGATTATATATGGGGACAGGAGAATTACAATGATTTAAAGAATAATTAGAGGTCTTAGATCAGATCTCAGTGTCTTTTAGGCTTGTCTTTACAGCAAGCAGTAATAGAATAACAAGATTTGGGTTGCGAGAATGGTCACCCTGCCTGAGTTAGGCAGGCAGGCCTGTATTACAATGACGTATTTATATAGTTCTCAATAACAAATCACGCCAAAACTTTATAGAATAAAGCTACCACCGTCTTATCATGGTTACAGACTCTCCGAGTTGGGAATTGGGGCAGGGAACCGTGGGGATGTCTTGTCCCAGCTCCAGTTGCTAAACCAATCAATAAGCCTCCGTGAAGCCTCAGCCTTTTGGGGGCCACAGCTCTCTGGAAGCTTCTTCCTTCACATCTATGGTACCTGGAGTTGGGATGACTCCAGGACTGGACTCAGCATCCACGTGTGGACTCTCCTTGTGGCTTGAGCTGCTTTGAGCATGGTGGCTAGCTTCCACAAGAGAGGATTCCGTGAGACAGAGAGGAAACTGCTTGGACTTGTACCACTCAGCTTCAGAAGCTGGACAGCATCACTTCTGCCCGCTTCTATTGGTCAGAGCCACTGTGAGCCTGCCCGGATTCAAGAGGTGGGGATTCAGACTCCGCCTCTTAATAGAAGGAATCAGAATGTATGGCCAATTAAAAAAAACACACACATACACTAATTTAGCCCATACTACATCATGGCACTGATTCAACAGAAAATTAACTTGAGTAGAAGTCAGCAAAACTATAAAACAATGAGCTCATTGTAAATGGGGTGAGGGGAGACAAGCTGTGTATATTGTGAACAACTAATGAAAATAAGTGAAGTCAGTAGAAAAATTGAAATTAACCTAAGTACCTAGCAACTGGGAAGTGGCTTAATAAAATAAAAACCTACTTCTACTAGGAATACTGTGCAGCTTTTAAAATAAATAAGGTAGCTCTGTTTGGACTAACATGGGAGTATGTCCATCTATTAAGTGAAAATTACTTACAGAAAGTCATGTATTCAGTGACCCATTAATATTTTAATGTAACATATATATGTTAAAATATAGGAAGCAGTCTTATAGG
The DNA here is from genome assembly GCA_917880005.1 of Nanger dama. NCBI lineage: Eukaryota > Metazoa > Chordata > Mammalia > Artiodactyla > Bovidae > Nanger > Nanger dama. The sequence continues at coordinate 7,801,929 of CAKJTW010000036.1, forward strand.
AATTGCACCAAACTGTTAATGGAGGTTTCTCATGGGGATGAGAATAGGACTTGGTTGATTGTTAGTGTGAAGGAGAACTTACTTGTTACTCTGTCTAGTTCTATGCTATTTAAATTTTTTAATGAGTTAAATATTCCTATATTGCTCTTAGGAGTTGCTATGTTGAGATTTTAACTTTTGAACTATGTGAAAGTTAATGTGGTAAACATCTATCAGGAGAGGGAATTGCTTTCTTCCTGGGCCTCTTATTACCGCTTGCCTTTCTTGAATATTATTATATGAACATCTACAGCAGGTATGGTATTTGCACAAGTGGGCATTAGCCTGCTTAGCATGCACTGTAGTTATTGGAGAGGTTTGAGAAAGGCAGTCTGTTTGTGGTTGATTTGTTTTGTTTCTCTTCTCTTCACTGAGAAGTCTCCTTGGTGACAGTACAATTCCTGAAACACGTGACAATTCCAAGTGACCTTTGCATAATGGCTTTAGTAGAAATGAAGAGTAGACATATTCATGTTGGGTTGAAATATTTAAGCTGCTATTATTTCCCAGATGGAATCAACTATGTTCATATAATCAAACTGAGGAAATTCATTAGCACTGGGAAAGATTTATGGCTTAAATGGATTTAAACTGATCTAAATCTGAGCTGATATTCTGAGGTGGGTATTTTTGCAGCATCACATACCTCTCAGGCTCATAGAACAAGGATGTATTTTAATGGGATAAGCCCTCTACTTATTTTCTGTGTTATACAATAGCTGAGTCCTGCGTCAACAATGATATTATTTCAACTAGTATCACAATGAGCGCTAGTAAGAGTGACTTACTGTGTGTTGGTGACTGAGCTGTGTCCTGGCCTGGCAGTAAATTCGGTGGATCCTTCCTGCCCTTGTGAGGCAGTTACCGCTGATAGAGACATCCAAGAAGTGATGAGCAGAGGACTGGCCCACAGTAACTTGCTGTTTGCCATCACGCCCAGTGCCCTGGGAGGCAGAGCATTATGGCCGTTGTGGCAGTCCTGCGGGCCCCTTGCACTCTGGCTTTGGGAGGTAAGTTACGGTGTTTATCTGCCTTGTGCTCTCTCCTTCCTCAGGCTCTGGGTGGAGGCAGTGCTGAGCTCCTTTGCTGAAAGCCTTAGTTCCCGCTGGGGATACCTCTCCTGCTGCTGTTGTTGCAGCCCAATTCTTGCTTCAGCTACTCCCTCCTCTTGACCCTTCAGACCCCGGGAAGGGACGGCTCTCTGATGTTGCTAGATTCCAGGTACCCCACAATCCTTAGCAACTAATACTTCTGTTAAAGTCTTCTCAGCTACCTGTTTGGGTACCAGGTCTTCCTTCCGGTACCCTGACTCGTCAGATGACACCTCATCTTACAAATGGGGAGGTTGGAGGGTAGAGATCTGTAAAGAACTGGGATTAGAATCCCTGCTATTTTGTGTTACAGCCCAATTGTCAGTGCTTTGCTGTTTGCCTGTAGTGACTAGGGAGATTCTCATCGTTCCCCTCAAATTAAGGAGAAACCCGAGGGAGAAAAAAAGTCTGTTTGATAAAACTGTGGGGTTGTGAAGTTAACAATCTAGCTCTTACACATTTAAATAAATGGCATCTTTAGTTCACAGTCTTCCATTTTTTCCCTGTGGAAAGAATTTCCACCAGGATCATTTTATCACCCAGGAAGGAGAAATAATTAATGAAAGCAACAAAACATTCAATTTGCCACCTTATTTCCCTGGTTTGACTCAAGTTGACTGCTAGTTATTTGTGAAAATCTTTGTGGACCAAGTTTCTGGGTATTTCAAAGAAATACGTGATTGAGTTGAAGAACATTCCTCAAGAGGCAACTAAAATGTGCTCGGGAATGACAGCCAAGTTGGAATGAACATACAGCTTCTCAGGTGGCTATTTTGAAAGACAGAGTATTGATTCTGTGTGTGATCTCTTGACTTAAAAATACCAGAACGTAATCATGTTACCCAAGTCTCATCCCAGTGTATCCTGACTCTGTATTAATTTCCTTGACCTGCGGAGGACCCTCAAGGCTTTCTAGAATGACCAGGCTTGAGGGCAACCGCCCCACCCCACCCGTTATTGCCTTAACTCGGCTGTCTTTGTGGCAACACAGCCTAATAGTTAAGAGCTAAGTCCTCGAGCCAGGCTCATCGGTGCCAATTCAGGCTCCACAAATAACCACTCTGCTTTAGTTTTCTCACCGTGAGTGGGAATGGCGGTGCCCACCTCTCATCGCTCTTGTGAGGATTGAATTCTGTGAAGGGCTTGGAAGAGTGCCTAGCACAGTTTATATGAGCTCTGTCTTGGTGAGTATGTCTTTTATTGCTGTGATCATCGTCATCATCTTCACCGTCTGGGACTCACATTGAGTTCTTCCTCTCTGTGATTACATTTATCCAGCACATTTCAGTAAACTTGTTTTTTTATTGGGAAGAATACAGAGATTAATTCCCCTGAAGTGCCTACTTTTGACAAGGTTGTGTCCAAGTCATGGACTGTGAGGAAACGGCCCAAAGGAGGAAGGAGGAATTAAAAGCCTGGTGTGAAAGGGAGCATGCTGGGAAAAGAAGGTACCACTCTAATACTGCTGCTTCTTACAAAGCCAGTACCTGGGGTCCAGTGAGGCTCAGAGGCATGTTTTGGCTGGTTTCTGTGGATCAGGTGTTAACTAGCCAGGTACCCTTTGTCCTTCAGCCACTACCTTTTGTGCCTCTGTGTCTTCACTTGCAAAGTGTTGTTAATACTCGTTGCCTCTCTAGTTTCTGGTTCACTTGGTGGACCAAACTATTTCAGACAGACAGTCCGGTGTGTGCCATAAAGATGGAGGGTATTCAAAGCCTGTGTGTTGAGTAGGAGTTGCCTCAGAACGGTGTGTGTGTGGAGTGAAACTCAGGCCTAGGAAGGGTAGGGAACGGCACCCAGCTCTCCCTGCATTAACTCCAGAAATTGAGCTGACTGTTCCACCCAGAAAACAGGGAGTGGCAAAACCCTACCCATTGGCTACAGAATGGCCAGTGGGGGAAGGGAAGGAACTGGTGAAAATGGGATCCCAAAACCTGCATTCCTCGTAGATGAGGTTGTTGAATTCTTAGGTATGATCTGAGCCATGGACGCCAAGTTGTCTAAAGCCAGTGGAGAAGATGAAGGGAGCTGTAGGAAGGGACTGGACTGTAAGGCCTTCCTTGATGTATTACTCTGTTTGTCACATTTTCTGTAGAGGCTATTGCTTTTTTGTTTTTGATAATTTCATTTGTTTCTGTTTTTTCTTTTCTTTTTGGCTGGCTGTGTCTTCGTTGCTGCTTGCGGGCTTTCTCTAGTGGCAGCAGGTGGGAGCTACTCTAACTTGCGGCGCGTGGACTTTTCACTGCTGTGACTTCTCTCGTTGCAGAGCGTGGGCTCTCAAGCTCAGCCTCAGCAGTTGTGGCCCACTGGCTCAGTTGCTCTGCAGCATGTGGGATCTTCCCGGACCAGGGATCGAGCCCAGGCCCTCTGCGTTGGCAGGTAGATTCTTAACCACTGGATCACCAGGGAAGTCCCTGTAGGGGCTGTTGTTAATTTTCTTCTTCCCACGCTTCCAGTGAAAATAAAATCTTATGGTCTGACTTATTAGAAGAAGTCTTTCTTAACTTCAAACACTCTGATTCTCTTGAATGAAAATGGTATATCAGTAAAACCGCTGTGGCATTTATGGTCTTTGCCATGATGTAGACCTACGGATTGATTTCACCCTCTGACTAGCTCTAAGGGAGAGCATAAGCAAGCGTGTGTGTGTGGCGGGGGGGTGGGGGTGGGGAGGGAGGAATGTGAATCCCTTCTCACACGAAGTGAACGGACTGCATGGTGTCACTTTTGAGTCACAGGGCAGGTCTGAGAACACACCTGGCCACTTGTGCTACCACTCTTCACTTGGGGTGAAGAGTTTGCACATCATGTGCAAACACCTTCTCGCATTTCCTCACCCAAGTCACTACTCAGCGATAGCCCCTCTTTCTTGTTTCTCTTGCAATTGTCTAACAATATGATTACAGGAATAAAGACTGAATTCATGCTGCTTGAATCTAAAGACACATGCAGTGGAAGCTTAAGTAAACCACGTCCTGACTGAACAGTCTTTTCTGTAGGGACTGTTCAGGGAGAATCACTGTTTAGAGTGAGAAGACATACACAAGTTAATAATTTCTGGAGTTTTAAATCATCTGCTCCATGTAGAACCTTATTTCAGTATAACAGGTATATGACTGGAAGCAAGGGTTTCTGTAATACATGAAATTTAAAGATCAACTGTGGTTCAACTTTGTCCTCTTGTATATATATAAGGGGACTGAACTATTTGTGGAAGAGCATGTGGTTTAGAACCACAGCTGAATCTGAGCTGCCTGGCCCTAGAGCCTCGGGCAAGTCCCTAGCTCTCTGAACCTTGCTTTCAGTTCAGCTCAGTCACTCAGTCGTGTCCGACTCTGCGACCCCATGAACTGCAGCATGCCAGGCCTCCCTGTCCATCACCAACTCCCAGAGTTTACCCAAACTCATGTGCATTGAGTTGGTGATGCCATCTAACCATCTCATCCTCTGTTATCCCCTTCTCCTCCTGCCCTCAATTTTTCCCAGCATCAGGGTCTTTTTCAAATGAGTCAGCTCTTTGCATGAGGTGGCCAAATATTGGAGTTTCAGCTTCAGCATCAGTCCTTCCAGTGAACACCCAGGACTGATCTCTTTTAGAATGGACTGGTTGGATCTCCTTGCAGTCTAAGGGACTCTCAAGAGTCTTCTCCAACACCACAGTTCAAAAGCATCAATTCTTCGGCATTCAGTTTTCTTTATAGTCCAACTCTCACATTCATACATGACTACTGGAAAAACCATAGTCTTGACTAGACGGACCTTTGTGGACAAAGTAGAACCTTGTTTTACTCCTAGGTAAATTAGGTCATCTGTCTAGAGCAGTTGTTGGTGAAGCTTAGTAACTCCGTGTCAGACCACTAACACAAAACCTAGTCAATTAACATATAAATGCCAGCCACTACAGAACCCAGTATTCCATATCTGAAGTGCACCTAGAGCTTTGTCATAGAGCAGGTGATCAGCTGTAGGCTTGATGGCTGAAGCCTACACATTGATTGGACAGACTCTAATTTTATGAGATATAATTTATGAGATACTTGTATAAAGTTTTAATCTCTTCATGACACTTAAAATTTTTTTCAAAGTTCCTTTGGTATTTTTGCCTTATATGTCAATTTTTAAAATATAGATACCAAATTGAATATAAAATTCAAAACAAATATAAACAAATAAGAAAGGAAGCTCTTTCTTATAGTAGATGGCTTCAAGATAGAAGGAATAATGGAGTTAGAAAATCCTCAGCAGATGCTGCCCTTGGTGGACAAAGTTATCATGAGGAAAGGTTATTTACATAGTCACAAAGGGTCTCCCCTCAAGTCACTTATCACGAAGGGAAAAAGAGTAAGTATTCAGTAGAGAAACGTGGCGAACATCATCTTCACCAGGTGATTAAAGGCAGCGTCACTCGTGCAGAGAGTCAGACGCAGCTGAGCAACTTGGCATGCTCGCAGGCACACATATTGAGACAAACCAATGTCAATGCCTCCTGATCTGAGTCTGTTAAAAGCGTACAGTTTGAGTTTTGTTGTCTAAGTGCCAGAGGTTCACAACCTGAATCAGGAGGAAACATCAGACGAATCTGGTGGATGTTCTACAGAATTAATGGTCTGTAATCCCATCAAATCGGAGAAGGCAATGGCAACCCACTCCAGTACTCTTGTCTGGAAAATCCCATGGACGGAGGAGCCTGGTAGGATGCAGTCCATGGGGTTGCTAGGAGTCAAACACGACTGAGCGACTTCACTTGCATTTTCACTTTCATGCATTGGAGAAGGAAATGGCAACCCACTCCAGTGTTCTTGCCTGGAGAATCTCAGGGACGGGGGGAGCCTGGTGGGCTGCTGTCTCTGGGGTCACCTGAAGCGACTTAGCAGCAGCAGCAATCCCATCAAATATAAGATCAACAGAGACAAGGACTGATAACAGTTCCAGATGTAAGGAGGCTAGAGAGACAGGGCAGCAGAACGCATAGGACAAAGAGAACTCTGTAAAGGACATTATTGGGACAGGGAGTGAGACTTGAATATAGACTGTGGATTGGATGGTCGTGTCATATAGATATTAAGTTTCCTGATTCAGATAATTATGCCAGGTTCATGTAACAGAATGCCCTTGTTCTTAAGAAATACACAGAAAATGAACTATAATGAGAAGGAAGGTAAAGAAACCGTAGCCCAGGACTAGAGGAGTTCACATTGGTCATGATGTGCTCAGCTCTTTAGCTGGCTTTATTCTTGCCCACTGTGATATTGGGAGAGGTGTGCAGAATGCTGACAGTAAGGGAAATGCGTGTTCCCTGAAAAGAGGCGAAATACTACATACACTGTGAATGTCATACCTTTGGATGGATGAATCACAATGTGTGAAGAACTGGTGGGAACTCTAGGAATGGTGTTTGAGACCTGGATGTGATCTTTATTGACCTATTAAGTACTTTATTTTGATTTTTTTTCTTTTGAGCAACCTCCAAGTGGATGGGATTAGGATAAGAGTATTTTAAATATTTGGAAGTGTTTTTATATAAATTAAGCTAATATTAAGCCATTAATACTATTAAAGAGACGATAGATTTAAAAGCACTCCCATTGGGCAGACAGGAAGTAAAACCCAGAGAATATTAAGTGACTTGCCCCAGGTGGTTTCTCCCAGCCTTTGAACTTTCATCTGTATGACCTCCTACAGTTGGGTTCTTTTATAGACTATAATTCTGTGTACTTTCTAGGAATAAAAGAAAGTATAAATATAAGAAATAGAAGAAAGAAAATGTCTCTGTTGTAGTTTAGCAATAGTTTTTGTTTTGAAAAGAAAATTAGACCAGAGAGATGCCTTTGCTACTTTGAAATTTTTGGTTCTGTGAAATTGCCTCTTGAGGCCAAATTCAATTTAAGATCTGTTCCTGTTTATCGGTAAGGGGTCTGGTGTCTTTAGGACTCTCCCAATGGTCTGTGACCAAAGGGTCTGTTCTTCTGTGCCCGTGTGAGCTGATGGGCGACTTCTCCAAGCCCAGCTCTCTGTCTTGCTGAGAAGCAGCTGAGCAGTGGTTTGAGGGTGAGGTGATGGAGCTGGAGCGCCAGCTTGAGTCTCAGCTCTGCCTCTTGCCAACTGTGCCTGCTGGGCAAGGATAATGATGATAACAATGATGATCCTCAGAAGACTGTGAATAGTAAATGTGTTAACATTTGCAGGGAAATGAGAGCGGTGCCCGGCATAGAGAAAGTGCCCTGTAAGCATTTGTTTTCAATCATGATAAAATACACACAAATGTACCTTATGTACAAACCCTTTAAAAATACACAGTTCTTTTATAATGTGCATTTATATTGTTGTGCACCCATTGCCGCTGTCCATCTCCAGACCTTTTCCAGCTTCCCAAACCCACCCTGTGCCCATTCAACACCAGTCCTGCCTTCTCCCCTCTCTGCAGCCCTTGAAAACCACCACTTCCAGTCTCTATGATTCTTGACTAAATACCTGGGCTCATGCCAAGTATATATTTAGAAGCAAAGAACTTTGGGGGTTTACATACCGGAGTGTGTACAGAACAGGTTTGCTCAGTGTTATCCAGCAAACTGGTATAAATTACCTTCCAGGGGCACTGGACAACTTGAATGTCAAACAGAGCTGGAGCATCCAGCTGAAAACCAGCCCACCCCCTCCCCTGAAAAATAGATGTGGGAAACCAGATGGAATGAGAAAGCTCTGGTTTCTCTTTGCTCCGCATTTTTTCCTCCTGACATGCTCCCCTGCTTCAGGAGCACAGTGGCAGTGGGTCTGCAGGCGCCGATGGGCTAAGGGGGTCAGGTTGCTGTGGATCACAGCAAGGGGTAGTGATATGGGGCAGAGTCAGACTCCAGTGCTGCAGGAATTGTGGGCGGAGGCCTTAGAGGTCGAGATGCTTCCCAGGCATGACACCTCCTGTTCAACAGGCAGCCAAGCGTGAGCCAAGCTGGCATCGGTGTGGGCACCAGGGAGCCTGCCCTGCTGCCTGTGCTGCCCTCGCTATGACACCCAGTGCCTGAAGGGTACACATCTGTCTGGAATACCAGTTTCACTAAGTTTAGAGGTGGGGACTCTTATATTTTAAATACTGAACCACAGATCAGTTGGGGAGTAGAATGCAAAATAGATGGTTATTTTTAAGAGTGAGTCTGAAATGAGACTATTCATGCTTTTTGGGCTTCGAGCCATGCCCCTATATACCTGTCTTTATCCCCAGTTTCTTTCTGTGTGTGTTTTTTTCCCTTCTGCATCTAGGGTTATTTCTCTGCAGAATAGCTCATTAATATGCAGTGCTTGAGGCCTAGGTTTGTGTGCAGGTCAAGAGAGGAGGGCTCAGAAAGGCGGGTCTGCCTCTCCTGAAAGCAGTGTGCAGCAAGGAGTAGACGACGCAAGACTGTGCTCTCCACCCATCAGCTGTGGTCCAGGACAAATGACTCAGCTGCCCTGGGTCTCCATGTCCACATCTGTAAAATGGGACTCACACTAGTATCATAAGATTCTTATGGGTTGGTGCCGGGGAAAACTGTATCATGGAAATTTCTCTGGGGCCGTGGAAGTTTAGAAGCCAAAGCCTCCCCAGCTGCTTCCCGAGCCCTCTGCTTATCCCTCTTCTAAATCATTTGTGTAGCAGCGCTTCTGCTATACAAGACTCTTGGGCCGCTTTCCTTTCTTTCTGGACCTCTTCTCTCTGCCTTTCCTCCTGGCACGCCACCCTTGCGAAATCAGAGAGAGGGAAGGCTGGCTTAGAGAAGAGTTTGGAGCTGCCCAAGGCCATTCCAAAGGAGCCCACCTCAGCGGGCAAGCAGCTGTGTGTGCTGCTCGAGGCTCTGACGTGTGGCGCCTTCAGAATGGTAGTGGATGGATGGAGCCCTGGGGGAGGGAAAGGCTAAGCAAGGACGCTGAGGAGCAGATCTAGGGCTGGCTCCTGAAACTCCATCCCTGTTTCCCATGGATGCAACTCTGCATGTTCCAAAAAAATGCACTGTTGTTGGCTCAGAATACCAGTGAACTGGTGAAATGAGGACCTTGGTTTGAGGGTTTTTTTTTTTAATTCATACAATTATGTATTTATTTATTTTTTATGGCTGTGCTGGGTCTTTGTCGCACAGCACAGACTCTAGGGTGCATGGGCTCAGTAGTTATGGTGCCCAGGCTTAGTTGCCTGTCGGCATGTGGGATCTTAGTTCCTGGACCAGAAACTGATCCTGTGTCCCCTGTATTGGCAGGTGGATGCTTAACCATTGGACTAAGTCCCTTGAGTATTTAAATTAACAGTCATTACCGTGATTGAAGTCACAGATTTGACAACTGATGTCCAATGAGCTATATGTGAAATGACATGTACAGTTATGTGTATGTGCCAGGTGGACTTTGTGGCAGGGTAGACGTGCCAGGTGGACTTTGTTGAAAGAGCTTTTATCAGTAGAGTGAAATTCTGCCCAGCTCCTGGATGATGAGCTATCATCTGGTCTTAACCACTGATAGCATCCTGGCCCGTCTCCCTGTTCCTCTCCTTAAAACCTTCGGATTTAGAAGGCTGAGGGACTGGGGAGGAGTGGCGACTCGGAGAGCTGAGGAATGGGACCGGAGACAAAGCACAATGGTGCCTCTTGAAAGCGCACATGCAATGTGTCGGCCTTCTTGTCTTCTCTAGCGGTGTTTCCGGTCCAGCTTTCTCTTCCCTCCTTCATCACCTGACTTCAGACTTGATCTGGGAAACTGGCTCTGAGCAAGCCTAACATTGAATACCCTCTTCCCCTTGGCTTTTTTCTTTGTCCCGTCATTGGTTGCTCCTTTTCCCAAAGGTTTTCCCAACTTCTCTCCAATGTTACGTGTTCTCTGTTAGTTGACAAGCCATCTGGGGCACAGAATTCTTTCTCACACGTCATCCAATGTCTTCCCTGCGCTCCTGATGTGCTCTGCGACTATTTAACCACGTTAGAGACTTTGCTACTTACCAAAAGAAACACATTCTGTTCTTGTTGTATTTCTTGGTTTTAATTATAAGCCACTTGGAAGGCATTTGAAGACTGCATCTCTATAATTATCTGCCAGCACTTTGCACCTAGTGGACCAATTGCAAGAGTAAATTTCCATCCTCACTTGGCTTCATAAATGTGGCTATATCTGCTGCACAAATGCTAGCAGGGTTTTCCTCTCTGGAGTGGAAACAATGGCTTAATTCCAAAATTGTATTCAGGTCCTCTAAGGATCTCGTGCTGGTACACAATTTGGCGATCTTCTCTGATCCATGTTAGACCTGTGGTGCAAGGGCATTCCCGTGTAGAACAGTGATCCAGTCCCCAGGCAGAAAGGAAATGCCAGGGAAGATCAGTTATTCTTCTAAGTCTGAAGCAGAAGAACATGAATCATGTTTAAGGTGGTTACCGTCCTGGCTGCTGAATAAAGTTTTTGGAGTTTTGGGCTTAAGAATTGTAATTTCTAAAAACCGTGGTGTCTTTCATGGTGTTTATAAGCACATCCACTTTTCTAATCTTGGTCCTTGTACTTTTCTGTGAGCAGTAGTTCTATGTGTTGGAACAAAAGCACACAACAAGCCAAAACCAAAATGTTTTCAGCTTTGTTGCCCAAGTGGGGTAAATTCTTTCCCACAAGAGAGACGTTCCCAGGGTATTTCATCCACTTTCCAAGTAGTTTACAAAATCACGGTTTGTATACATTCTCTTCAGCCTGCAAGCTCGACATTGGCTTCAGCCCCTCTTGCCAACTCAACTCCCTTCCCACATTGGCCATTCCATTTCCTCCTACTGCTCCCTGTATTGTTGACCTAAAAGAATAAAAATATGTTTGCTCTAATATAATAGGGTCCCTCCAAAAGTTCAGTACAAATGAAAGAGAAGCCAAGAGTTTGTTTTAAATACAAACCAGCTCTGTAACCTACTAGCTCTGGGGTCTTGAGCAAATAGCTTAGCCCATTTAAGACTTAGGCAAGTGGAAGAAATAATACTTGTCCATCTATCTGATAGGGCTGGGACAGTCATTTGAGCTAAGTGATGTGGTGCTGGTTGTTTGCAGTTGCTCAGTCGTGTCAGACTCTTTGAGACCCATGGACTGTGGCATGCCATGCTCCTCTATTCTCCACTGTCTCCCCGAGTTTGCTGAAATTCATGTTCTTTGAGATAGTGCTGTTATCTAACTCTCTCATCCTTTGCCTCTCCCCTCTCCCTCTGCTGTCAATCTTTCCGAGCATCAGGGTCTTTCCCAGTGAGTCGGTCCTTTGCATCAGATGGCTGAAGTAGTGACACTTCAGCATCAATCCTTCCAGTGAACATTCAGGGCTGGTTTCCTTTAGGATTGACTGGTTTGATGTCTTTGCAGTCCAGAGGATTCTCCAAGAGTCTTCTCAAGTGCCACAATTTGAAGGCATCAATTCTTTGATACTCAGCCTTCATTATGGTCCACCTCTCACATCTGTGAATGACTATTGAAAAACCATAGCTTTGACTAGACTGACTAGTCAGTCTAGACTAGCTTTGTCAGCAAAGTAATGTCTCTGCCTTTTAATATGCTGTCTAGGTTTGTCATAGCTTTCCTTCCAAGGAGCAAGTGTCCACAGTGATTTTGGAGCCCAAGAAAATAAAATCTGTCACCATTTCCACTTTTTCCCCTTCTGTGTAGTTGACATCTATGAAACCAAAGTGCCTGACTGAAGTCCTGCTCTTTGATGATGGCGTCATCTGCAGCACTTGATGACGTCTCACAAATCCAATATTCCCCAAGCCCTTAACGTGTGAGCTGGTGCTGACTTTCATACCCCATTTAAATGCCATTAAGACCTTCTTGTTCATTAAAACTAGCCTAAACTGCTTTCATGGGGTCACAAAGAGTCGGACACGACTGAGCGACTGAACTGAAACTGCTTTAGCCCAAAGTCAAGTTGAAATGTATTCTGCAGCTATGACTGCGTTGGCAACATACCTCCATTTGCATAGTATGACCCACTAGAGAGCTGAATTTTTGGCATGCTTTAAAAATCGACTGTCCTGAATCATGTGCTAATTCACACTCACTAACAAACAGCATATGCTTGCATTAATAGTACCCTTCTGTTCTCCATCCTAGCCTTCTAATGGAGTGTTTTATTAAACTCCTCTGCCAAATATATGTGTAGATTTAATGTTCGCTGCTCGTATATCCCGCAATAATGGGATGCCTCCATGCTGTTTTCCTTGTTCGTTACACAATCTTGACTTTATGGAAGCTGGCGCGGGAAGGGGGGTCCTTTCTGGTGCTGGGCCACGTGCAGTTTCCACCTCCACCGTCTGAAGTCACTGAGTGAGCTGGCTGCTCTTTGTCAGCTTCCTTGTCCTTCGCCCGTACCAGGCTCTTCTCCTTCCTGCTCGTTCTGTTGCCACGCTGTGCTCTTGGAAAGCGTGGCCATGGTTCTCTTCTATTCAGACTTATAGGGCTTCATGTCACAGAGGTTCGGCACCGCCTTCGCTCCGTCCTCCAGCTCCGGTCCCCTTTGTTCTTCCCTCTCACTTACCTCTTGCCCTACCTTCTCCTTGGCTCAGCGTACCTTCCAACAGAGTGGCGCCATGCATCGTCTTCCTCTCTGCTGTCTTTGAACTTCTGTGTGTGTGTGTGTAAAGCTGACTGAGTATTCATCACAAATTTTAATCTCTGTGATCCCTTTCTTGATGCTCAAATGGGTCAACAGGTGCATGAAAGTTATCTTTCTCAATGGAACTGGCATGAAGGCTTACTCCTCATCATATTTTAAAAATCTTTATGTAACTAAACATTGAAACAAACATAATCCTTTCTTTTTTGATATAATTAAAGTAATACACATCAGTGGGGGTAGAGTATTTGGAAAATGTAAGAATCAAAAAGTGAAGGAAGAGCTCTCTTTTTGGAAACAAATGCTTTAGCATCTTGATATTTCCTTTTAGGATTTTTTTCCCTTATTATAGTTTATATAATTAAAAATGTTATATAATTATTATAGCAAGGCAACCCACTCCAGTATTCTTGCCTGGAGAATCCCATGGACGGAGGAGCCTGGTGGGCTACAGTCCATGAGGTCGCAAAGAGTCGGACACGACTGAGCAACTTCACTTCACTTAATATATGTATACAGTATGTATATATGTGTGTGAAATTAAAATTGTGCTTTTAAAAATTTATATAGCTTCAAATACATTCAGTTTGCAAGTTACATGGGAGACTGAGGGGAAAATTGAATATAATCAATTATCCTTGGAAAAATTATCTGATTATTGGTTATCTTTACTATACTTATGTTTATAGGTTTTATATCTTATATAGCATCACCAGCTCAGTGGACATGAATTTGAACAGTCTCCAGAAGAGAGTGAAGGACAGAGGAGCCTGGCATGCTGCAGTCCATGGGGTCGCAAAGAGTCAGACACGACTTAGCAACTGAACAACAACAGACTCATTTAGTAATTGGTTACACAAGAATTTAGCCATTAAATAGTTTGAAATATACGTGACGATAAAATGTTTCCAAAAAACACTCATGCAACAGCTTCGTGGGGTTAAGTGGCAGTATTCCCATTTTGCATATGGGGAGACAGAGTGTGACAGTGTTGCAGGCGCCCAGAGCACTGCTCTTCCCTCTCGGCCACACCCCTTTTCAACAATCAAGTGTCTTTGAGGAGGGATAAATTAGGAGGTTGGGATTAACATATAACCATTACTATATTTAAAATAGATAACCAATGGGGACCTACTGGATAGGACAAGGAATTATAGTCAGTATTTTATAATAACCTATACAGGGAAAGAGCTGACTCATTTGAAAAGACCTTGATGCTGGGAAAGATTGAAGACAGGAGGAGAAGGGGACGACAGAGGATGAGATGGTTGGATGGCATCACCAACTCAATGGAGATGAGTTTGGGTAAACTCCGGGAGGTGGTGATGGACAGGGAGGCCTGGCGTGTTGTGGTCCGTGGGGTTGCGAAGAGTCGGACACAACTGAGTGACTGAACTGAACTGATAAGGGGAAAGAATATAAAAGAGAAGTTATATCTGTATAAGTGAATCACTGTGCTATGACACCTGAAACTAACATGATATTGTAAATTAACTTCTTGTTACTGTTTAGTCACTAAGTCATATGGACTACTGTAGCCCACCGTCTGCTCCTCTATGCATGGAATTTTCCAGGCAAGAATACTGGAGTGGATTGCCATTTTCTACTCCAGGGGATCTTGGGACCCAACCTGTGTCCCCTGCACGGGCAGGCAGATTCTTTACTGCTAGCCCCCAGGGAAGCCCTGTAAATTGGCTATACTTCAATAAAATAAAAAGCTTTCGAAATCTCGTAAAAATCAAGCATGATTGGCAAGTTAGATAGAAATTAACCTTTTGTGAGGAAAGAGGAGTAAAATGGAGATGGGTGCCTCAGAGAAAACATGGTAAATTTTCTCCAATCTGTTCTCAGCATTTGTTGACTATGTCATTTTGCTGATGATGCGACATAGTGGTGTCATTTAGTTTTTTGTTGGTTTTCATTTTGGTCTTGTTACAACTCTTGCATTCCTAATGTAGTCTAGCTTGGCAATACTGAATACTACCTTAATATTTTTTCCTTTGCTGGACTACATTTGAGGTTTCTACGTCTCTGAGAAATAAGCCTGTAATTTTACTGTCTATACTTTCTCCAGATAATAGCATTAATTTATATGGTTTCCAGCAGGGAAAATTGTGGTTTTTTTGTTGTTCAGTCACTAAGTTGTGTCTGATTCTTTGCAATCCCATGAACTACAGCACACCAGGCCTCCCTGTCCTTCACTAGCTCCCTCAGTTTGCTCAAACTCGAGTCCATTGAATCAGTGATGCCATCCAACGATCTCATTCTCTGCCACCCCCTTTTCCTCTTGCCTTCAGTCTTCCCCAGCATCAGGATCTTTTCCAATTAGTTGGCTCTTCACATCAGGTAGCCAAAAGTATTGGAGCTTCAGCTTTAGTATCAGTCCTTCTAATGGATATTCAGGGTTGATTTCCTTTAAGATTGACTGGTTTGATCTCCTTGCTGTCCAAGGGACTCTGAAGAGTCTTGTCCAACACCACAATTCCTAAGCATCAATTCTTTGGTGCTCAGCCTTCTTTCTGGTCCAACTCTCACATCCGTACGTGACTACTGGAAAAACCATAGCTTTGACTATACAGACCTTTTCCAACAAAGTGTTGTCTCTCTTTAATACACTGTCTAGGTTTGTCATAGCTTTCCTTCCAAGGAGCAAGTGTCTTTCTTTCATGGCTTCAGTCACCATCTGCAGTGATTTTGGAGACCAAGAAAATAAAATCTATCACTGTTTTCACTTTTTCCCCATCTATTTGCCATGAAATGATGGGACCAGATGCCTTGATGTTAGTTTTTTGAATGTTTAGTTTTAAACTGGCTTTTTCACTCTCCTCTTTCACCCTCATCAAGAGGCTCTTTAGTTCCTCTTAGCTTTCTGCCATTAGAGTAGTATAATCTGCATATTTGAAGTTGTTGATATTTCTCCCGGCAATCATGATTCCAGCTTGTGAGTCTTCCAGCCCAGCATTTTGCATGATGTACCTCTGCAAAAAATAAAAGTCATGTAAATCTATCTGCTGATTAGTGAGATATCAGTAATAACCATTAATTTCACCCTCAGAACAGTCTAATGACCGCTGGGCCAGTCATCAAACATTTACATACAGGGAGGCAGTGGTAGAGTAGAACTGGAATCCAGAGATTCCAGAACTCTGGAGTCAGGATTGTTTCAGATCCCAGCTCTGCCACTAAACTGTCCTTATGATGTTAGAATTACCTAAGCCTGAATGACCCAACCTCTCTGTATTTCTTTCCCATCAGAAAAGTGGAGATTCAAATTCCTATCTTAAAGGGGGATAAGCGATAATACATGTAAAGTATCTGGCATGTGGTAAGTGATCGTTATATGTTAATCCCTTCCGTCTGCTACTTTCATGCATGTATCACGAAGCGCTCACATGAATGAGAGCGATATAGCATATGCACCTGAAACAGAAAAAACTCAACCAAGAAGCTGTTTTGTTTTCCTGCACTTAACGTTGAACTGTTTGTGATTTACTTTTTCTTTTCGGCTAGTAGTCAAGGGGAAATGAGGCCAAGCTTCCCTATTCTATTGTCTTCTAAGACTCCTAGCTTTGTGGCTGTATTCTCTGATATTCTAGGTCATTTGGAATAGTTTGAGAGGACAAGGACAGAGGGTTACCAGGGACTGACTTCTCCTTGAGAACAGCCCAGGAGCCATCATTATATAACCTGGTAAGTCTGTTTAACAGTTGCAAAATATCATTCCCATGAAGTATCAAAGTGTAAGTAAATATCTGTGTCCTTAAAATGTTCATTTTCTATGGAAAGCAGGGAGAATCATTTTAGGACTAGTTGTAAATTGGAGTGTTTTTGCACTGACCATCTTAAGAATAAAAATTCATATCCAAGTGAGATAAGTTGAATTCCTTTCCCCTCCTTTAAAAATACTAGAAGCTCATCTAGGCTAAAGATTTTTATAATTCCTTCTGTAATTTTAACAGTCAGGGTTAAAAAGTCTTACATTGGCTTTGGAAACTTGATACTCCATTCTTCCTTACTGAAATCTGTGTAGGAGCAGGTAGAGAGCAAATGCAACTTTCCCTGTGCCTATTTGGTAGCTAAAGAGGTGGTTTTGTCCTCAAATGGTTTTTTGCTTTCATAATTGACTACAAAATACCAAATCTAACAATCATTGCTTTTAATTTTTTTCCCAAATTGAGCAAAGTCCCAGACAGACCTGCTCCCACCCTGCCTCCCAGACTTCAGGTTGGCCACCTCTGTGTATGGATCTCAACACCTTCATGTTCTGCTTTGAGTTTCCTCGTTATTTAAAATAGAAAAAAGACATAGTTGGTCAATTTGCACAGTGGACCAAAATTAATTTTCTTCCCATGTGCGAGATGTAGAAGTAAGGTCCTGTTTTGAAAAGTTGTCCTGGGTTTTGAGATCTTGGGCTTGTTAGAGACAGATTGGCATCTTAGGTACTCAAGTATGATCACATTCTTGGGAAAAGTTTGGCACCATTTGCATCAAAGTGGGATCAAATAACTCTTTTTCATATGTTGATCTTAAAGCTATATATACTTAAACTGTGTTTGCAGAAAGGGATAAACATTTCACAAAGCCTGAAATGTTTCTTTTTCTAAGAAGTTATGATGAAAAAGCTATCTAACTCTTCTGAGCCTCAGTAACCTCACTAGAGGGCTTCCCTGGTGGATCAGTGCCAATGCAGGAGACTTGGGTTCAGTCCCTGGGTCGGGAAGATCCCCTGGAGAAGGAAATGGCAACCACTCCAGTATTCTTGCCTGGAGAATCCCATGCACAGAGGACCGTGGTGGGCTACAGTCGATGGGGTCACAAAAAGAGTCAAACATGACTCAGCAACTCCACAACGAACCTTACTGGAAAAAGCACATGGGTAGCTCATCAGAGACCCTAAAACTTGTAAGGAAACTGTAGTTTGTTGGTTACCCTTCTTTCCACTAGGAAATTCTCCTTGTAATGCTGAACTTGAAGATTTAGGGCTTTCTTGGAAGTGGCCACAGCCCCTTACTACCACGTGTACCGTTGTGTGTGGATTTATAACTCTGGAGAGTCCTTAGAAATGGCTGATGCGTGAAAAGTTCCAGAGTAGGCCTAGATTTGTTCTGCCTCCCTTGGGATCTGAACATTATGGCTGTATTAACATCAGGGCTTGGACTTAGTAGGACTAAGCTTATAAAGGATGTCGCATCTCTGTCTGTCAAGCACAAAACTGCATACATGTGTGCTGAGTCGCTTCAGTTGTGTCCAACTCTTTGCGACCCTGTGGACTGTAGCCTGCCAGGCTGCTCTGTCCATGGGTTTCTCCAGGCAGGAAAACTGGAGTGGGTTAGCTCAAAGCTGAGTGCACACCAATCAGCAGACTTTACTGACCACCTACTATTTACCTGGCACTTGGTAGAGATGTGGAGATGGATGAACTGTGAGCCTATGCATTGAGGGTCTCATAATTTTTATGGCTTGGTGAAACTCTCAATGTCTGTAACAGATAGGATGGCAGTCTCTATTGTTGTTTCAAATTCTTTAGAGTGCCTGGGAATATATTTCAGGTTGCTAACAAGTTCAACCCCAGGTTTGCCTGTTTTTCAAAAGAAACTTCAGTTTAGGGAAGTTTGATCATGTGGTCCTTTAAAACTTCAGATTAAGTAGCTATGAAATACTTCAGGAAGCTGGTAGGAAGCCAGAATGTATCACGGGTCAGTTTACTGAGTATCAGCTTACTAGAAATCTCAGACTTGGGGTTCTCTCATTTTTGGTGTCCCACCCCTTTCCCCAGTTTTAGGGTTTCAGAATCAGTTCTCTTCCTTGGGGTATACATTGCTGGTAGCCATTCTCTAAGTTCTGAGAGTGAGGATTTACCCATTTAGGTGACTCTCCCATGTCAAGGCTTTGGGTGTATCACCCAGGTGAGGGCAGTCTTAACTCTTACAAGATGGTTCAGTACACATTTGAATTGAATGATATACCTGAGATTACTGAGAGTTCCTTACAGAAATATTGAGTCACGCAGAATAACAGTGTGTCCATCAAACACTAAATTGTGGCGTGTTTCAATGAACTGATGATTCATATCATATTCTCTATCTGTTTTTCCTTAGATAATACCATTTTGTAAAACGGAAGTTCCCATCCCTGGTTTTGTGACTGTTGCTAATGCTCCCTCCAGTATATCTCCACTTCTCTAAGCATCCTGTAGTTACGCTAGCAGTCGGGAAAGAATCTGCCTGCAATGCAGGAGACCCGGGTTTGATCCCTCGGTTGGGAAGATCCCCTAGAGAAGGGAATGGCTACCCACTCCAGTATTATTCTTGCCTGGAGAATTCCATGGACTGGGGAGCCTGGTGGGCTACAGTCCATGGAGTCAAAAGAGAGTTGGACACGGCTGAGCACTAACATTTTCACTTTCAGTTGTTTAAAAAAATCCGCTTGAGGGACTTCGTGTGTTGCCCCTAGAACAGACTGGCACAGAGCAACCCCTCTAATATTTGTTGAACAAATGAATACATTTTAACGCAAAGGAGGTGGTGGCCTTGGTCTCCCGTGTGAAGGGGCAAGTAGAGTAGCTGAAGTGAACACGAGACCATGCCAGTTTCTTCATGAGTCAAGACGGTCTTGGTCTATTTTCACAGTGGATTTTGTGGGTGTTCTTTGAAAAATAAACTCTTCAGGCTTCCCTCTGTTTCTGACTTCATAGTTCTATTTTAAAAGCTTTTCTGCCAACTTGTTCTGCTCCTTAAACCTCTGGATAAACCTTATAATGTTTAGAAAAGGCAGAGGAACCAGAGATCAAATTGCCAACATCTGCTGGATCATCAAAAAAGCAAGAGAGTTCCAGAAAAACATCTATTTCTGCTTTATTGACTATGCCAAAGCCTTTGACTGTGTGGATAACCACAAACTGGAAAATTCTGAAAGAGACGGGAATACCAGATCACCTGACCTGCTTCTTGAGAAACCTGTATGCAGGTCAGGAAGCAACAGTTAGAACAGTTAGAACTGGACATGGAACAACAGACTGTTTCCAGATTGGAAAAGGAGTACATGAAGGCTGTATATTGTCACCCTGCTTATTTAACTTATACGCAAAGTACATCATGAGAAACTCTGGGCTTGATGAAGCACAAGCTGGAATCAAGATTTCCAGGAGAAATATCAATAACCTCAGATACGCAGATGACACAACCCTTATGGCAGAAAGCAAAGAAGAACTAAAGAGCCTCTTGATGAAAATGAAAGAGGAGAGTGAAAAAGTTGACTTAAAGCTTGACATTCAGAAAACTAAGATAATGGCATGCGGTCCCATCACTTCGTGGCAAATAGATGGGGAAACAATGGAAACAGTGGCTGACTTTATTTTTGGGGCCTCCAAAATCACTGCAGATGGTGACTGCAGCCATGAAATTAAAAGACGCTTACTCCTTGGAAGGAAGGTTATGACCAACCTAGACAGCATATTAAAAAGCAGAGACTTTACTTTATCAACAAAGGTCCATCTAGTCAAGGCTATGGTTTTTCCAGTGGCCATGTATGGATGTGAGAGTTGGACTATAAAGAAAGCTGAGCTCAGCAGAATTGATGCTTTTGAACTGTGGTGTTGGAGAAGACTCTTGAGAGTCCCTTGGACTGCAAGGAGATCCAACCAGTCCATCCTAAAGGATATCAGTCCTGGGTGTTCATTGGAAGGACTGATGTTGAAGGTGAAACTCCCACTTTGGCCACCTGATGCAAAGAGCTGACTCACTGGAAAAGACCCTGATGCTGGGAAAGATTGAGGGCAGGAGAAGGGGACGACAGAGGATGAGATGGTTGAATGGCATCACCAACTCAGTGGACATGAGTTTGGGTGGACTCTGGGAGTTGGTGATGGACAGGGAGGCCTGGCGTGCTGTGGTCATGGGGTTGCAAAGAGTCGAACACGACTGAGTGACTGAACTGAACTGAACTGAACTGTGATTTCCATAGAATGTGCTGGCTTTACTGTCTTTCAGCCAATGTTGGCTAATATTACAGGAAGTATTTTGTGAGTTGCTAATACTTCAGGAAGTAGTTTTTCATGATATCCTGTGTTTCTTAGTGTTCAAGGCAGCAAGTAAAGATGAACTTTAGAGGAAGTCTCAGTTAATCAATTTAAAAGCAGTTTTGAAGGCACTTTAGTGCTCTTCCCTTGGGCTTGACAGTGACAAGGCTCTTTCACCTTCAGCAGCAGCAGCAGCGTGGTGCTGGGCAGAGAGCAGGGCCAGGGTACTGAGAGCCCTCAGCTGCAGCCCCGGCTCCACCACTGACCCAGCAGTAACCGTGGCAGTCCCTTCCCCTGGCTTGACCCTGTTCTCAATGGTAAGAAAGAGATAACGCCTATCTTTCAGGGAGATGATGAAAACCACACAATAATATGGAAAAGTGCTTTATAGGCAGTAGTGTCATGCTCAAGTGTATTTTATCAGCTCCGTGAAGGCTCTTTAAATGGCAGGTTTAATATCCAGGCCTGTGTCTCTTATCAGAAGTTGCTATTTAGTAAATGTTGAGTAATGCAGAAATATTTGCAGGCAACCTCTGTGGCCCAGAGAGATCTGCTTTTGTTGTAATTAAGACGTTCTCACACTCGTAACCTTGACCTTCACTTTGACACAATAGGTCATGAAGGAAGGAAGGTGAAGTTGAAGTGTGTGTGGTTGGAAGAGGAGTAGCCAGGGATGTGGTCCAGTGGCCATGTTAGGAGGGAAGGAAGGAATGTGTAAAATGAGCCATGAGGACATGCAGTGTTTGCTTTGTTCACTGCCCCGACTCTGGTGCTCTGACTCTTGGTTGGCTCATAGAATCTGTGAATTGAATGTTAGTCGAGTGGAGTCTACAGAACGGTGCCGTATTTCCTTCATCAGTGACCACATTCTTTATTCAACGTGAATGGGCAAATAAGAGTACCCCACGTAGATATTTTAAAACCTGTTTATTAATTTCCTGAAAAGAAGATGATTTGTTCCTCAGTACTTTCATGGAGTGTGCAGCCTCTGCGTGGGAGGTGTGCTGACACCTTGAGGACACACACCTGTCTCATAGGATTTACTGTTGAAGCCGTGGAGGAGGCACCGGCGCAGAATGAAAGTTCATGTGCACAGGAAGGCACACAGCGAGGCCGGACAAACCCAAACCCAAGGGCTTGGAGCAGGGAAAGGGCCACGCGTGGAGAATGGGTGGCGCATGCTCAGAACCCTGACATTCTCTCATGGTTTTCAGGGAGCAGTTTTTATGGGCAGAACTTGGGGTGAGGGGCTGAGGGGCATGTGGCTTTCTTCTGATTGGTTGTTGATGAGCTACTAGGGCAGTGCTTTGGGAATCTTGTTCTCTGCCTGAAGTTATCATCCTCCTCTTGAGTGAGGGCCTTAGTTTTGCAGAAGAACTCAAATATATTGTTACGCATATTCCTTGAAGATAAACCAGGATCCTGCCCCATAGATGCATTATTGATTCTTGATTGCTCCTCTTTTTCCTGCTTCTCCTCCATTCCCTGATTAGTGACTGTTGGAATCTGTCCTTTGGTACTCAGGGAAGGAAGGTCTAGGAGGCTGAAACCCTTTCCCCGCGAACAAGAAACAAAGGACATGTAAAGGATTTGTCCCCAGGAGGGTCCTGCTCAGTTTTGGTACCAGAAGAGAGGACATTGTGAATAGAATTGATCAGGGGAGACTGGGAAGGAAGTGGTCCTGGAGTTTAACCTTAAAGATGAGTAGAAGTCCATCAGCTATGGCCAGTACATTGTAGTAGCAAGGTAAAGCTTTGTGGCGAGTGCATGTTTTAATTCAAATATTAAGCTGCATCTTCTCCTTGGGCAGTGACCTCAGAGTTTGAGAGCACCCCTGTGGCTCTGGGCTGGTGGGATCTTGCATAGCTTATGGAGGCAGTTGGAGGGCAGAGGTCTGAGCACAGTCCTGCTGGTGCTTCTCGCCTCCTCCTGGGTGGGCTGGTTGAGGCTGTAAGGAAGGTGGCAGAGGGCCTCCTTTTGAAGGTGACCCCTCCCTTACCCCCTGAGGAGGGTAAAATGAGCAGGTGGACTCTGACTAGGAGTTGTCTATTGCTTTCAAGCTTTTAACATGTGTGAAGGTACCAAAACATGAAAATATCCTGTCAGAAGTGGGAGGCATTCTTTAGATGGAAATTAAAATAAGAAACTAGTAGTCATGGGGTGTCTTGGGAATTAACTCTTAGGATCAGTGGAGAGAGAGGACTAGATGATGCTGTGCAGGCATGCGAGGTATCCTCTAAGGCGACCCCTAATGAGGAAACCATAATTTTGAAGTATATTCTTTTCGGGATGATGGTTAGCCCACTTTGTGAAGGTTTGCTGGAAAGTGGTCGTTCACGTAGGGGAGGAGAGGAAACATGTTCTCTTCCAGAGCTTTGTTCTGTAGGAAATGAAGATCCATCAAAGGTTTGAAGACAAAGAATAGCATCAGTAGGACTGTGTGTTAGAAGGAGCTTCTGGTAACAGTGAGGAGAATGGGCTGGGGAGGGACATTGTTGTTTAATCGCAATATCTGACTCTTTGCAACCCCATGGACTGCAGGATGCCAGGCTCCCCTGTCCTTCACTGTCTCCTGGAGTTTGTTCAGATCCATGTCCATCGAGTTGGTGATGCCATCCAACCATCTCATCCTCTGCTGTGCTCTTCTCCTTTTGCCTTCAATTGTTCCCAGCATCAGGGTCTTTTCCAATGAGTCATCACTTCACATCAGGTGGCCAAAGTATTGGAGCTTTAGCTTCAGCATCTGTCCTTAAGGATTGATTGCCTTTAGGATTGACTGGTTTGATCTCCTTGTTGTTCAAGGGACTCCCAAGAGTCTTCTCCAGCACTACAATTCAAAAGCATCAATTTTTGGGTGCTCAGCCTTCTTTGTGGTCCAACTCTCACATTTGTACCTGACTATTGGAAAAACCGTAGCTTTGACTATCTGTATAGCTTTCATTCCAGGGAGCAAGTGTCTTTTAATTTCATGCCTGCAGTCGCTGTCACCAGTGATTTTGGAGCCCAAGAAAATAAAACCTATCTCTGCTTCCACTTTTTCCTTTTCTTATTTGCCATGCTGGGACTGGATGCCAGGCTCTTACTTTGGGGAATGTTGAGTTTTAAGCCAGCTTTTTCACTCTATTCTTATACCCTCATCAAGAGGCTCTTTAGTTGCCTCTTCTGCTGTTTCCTTTTCTTCCTCACCCATAAACAAAGACATTTCCTGAAGTTCTCTACTTGCTTTTTTTCCCTCCCAGACTAATATTTCTAGCTGTAATGTCTCTGCCCTTCATTTGGGCAAATGGCTTCTCAGGCTGTTTGCTCAAAGGTAAAGTATGGTAGATTACATACTGCCTCAGAGAGAGTCCTGAGACTTAAATGAGACACTGCATACTAAATTCTGCCTAAGCCTTGAAGGAAATTAAGTGCTCAATAAGTAAGCATCGAGTACATATTCCCATGCTTATAGTATTCTGTCTTATATATATATATGTGTGTGTGTGTGTGTGTGTATTTATATATGTATATTATATATACATATATGTTTATCCATATCTATATCCACATATTGATGAAAACACAATCTCCCCTTTCTTTTGAAGTCTTTGAGGATTTGGTTATTATTTTTAGATCTTAAGTGTTGAGCATTGTACTTGCCCAATGAGAGTTCAAATCTTGCTCCTAATTCCTTTTGCCTGCCAGATTAATGTTTCAGGTGCCTCATTAGCCGGGTGTGTGCTTGGCCTTTCTTGGGGAATGGATGAGTGACCTTCATATCCTCTCCTCTTCTGGGGAGTGAAGTGAAGTGAAAGTCGCTCAGTCCTGTCCAACTCTTTGCCACCCCATGGAATTCTTCAGGCCAGAATACTGGAGTGGGTAGCCTTTCCCTTCTCCAGAGGATCTTCCCAACCCAGGGATCGAACCCAGGTCTCCCACATTGCAGGAGGATTCTTTACTGTCTAAACCACAAGGGAAGCCCAGGGTCCCGTTTAATAAACGGCTGATTGGAGCTGTCCACTGGGGAACAAATGAGCACACTGATGGTCCTGCCCCTTGTGCTGCTTACACACATTGTCTTCATTAGATGAGAAATCTAACCAATGAGAAACCAAATTCATTTTACAGCCATCAGAATGGACACTCAGGACCAAAGAGGGGGAAGGGGTTCTTCTTATGAGAGAGGAGTGTTGTCCTGTAAATAGGCAGCCAAGACTTGGCTGATGTGACTGTTGGCGGCTGCTGGGTGCTGAGGCCGCAAGCAGAGGAAGTGCAGTCAGGAAGCGGGGAGGCTGAGTCCTCTACAGAAAAGCAGGGCTGATAAACTAGGCTTGTGTTGGAATAAAGGGTGTGGGCCTGAAGACTCTGCTCCCTGGCTGTCTCCATTGCATTTTTCTTTTGGATACCTGTTGACCATGAAAGCCTCGTAAAGGCTGAGAGATAAGCAAGGGAGGAATTTTAGTGACTTTATCATCTGTGAAATAGGATTGGGGTTGAATGAGGTGCCTCAGTCCCCTCTAGGAGTGGGAAAACACAAGTCCTTGCAGATTCTTTGTTCCACCCCAGAATTTCCAGGACAGTCTGATTCTCTGAGCCACTGAACCAATTCTCCAAGCTTGTTGAGGACAGTTACTGCTGGTAGACCATCCTCTCGTTGGTTTGAGGCTGTCTAAATCCTGTGGTGTCACATCTGTGAGGTCTGATCACTATTCTCTTTCTGTTGTGAAATGTCCATGTATACTTCAGAGGGCAGGAGAAGGGGTGACAGGATGAGCTAGTTGGATGGCATCACCGACTCCATGCACATGAGTTTGAGTAAGCTCCGGGAGTTGGTGATGGACAGGGAAGCGTGGCGTGCTGCAGTCCATGGGGTCGCAATGAGTCAGGCATGACTGAGCAGCTGAACTGACTGATACTTCAGTATTGCAGTTTTTGCTAGAAATAATATAACATTGTAAAATCCAAAGGCAATTCTCTTTCTGTGGTTGATGTTTCCATACTCGCGTCTCTCAGTGTTCAGTGCTGAGCTGCATGTGAGTTTTTTCTAGTTGGTTGTCTCATGATTTGAACACTGTTCTTCCAAGTGATATGATGTCATCCTCTCTTTCCAGCTATTGTAGATGATGAAAGACTCTCTGCAGAGGAGATGGATGAGAGGAGGCGGCAGAATATCGCTTATGAATATTTGTGTCACCTGGAGGAAGCCAAAAGGTAAGGGTCAGACTTAGTCTATTTGTGCCCCTTCTCTTAGAGATGAGCTTTGGGTACTATATTTTTAATAACTCATTTGCAGCCTTCTTAGTACTAAGGTAATGGGAGAAGAATCAACCTGTGTGTTGTCAGTGGAAGAACTGAGAAAAGTTGCTCCCACAGCCAATATCGAGGCACTAGGGAGGCAGCTGTTCCTTTTTCTTCCTCAGAGCCTCCCAGGAAATCTCTTGGAAAATTACAGATTATTTCAAAATTTCTCATCTCTCTGGCATGGATGTTAGGGAGCTGCAGAGACTTAAAGCAACTTCCTTTTCCTCAGAGTGTCCTCAGATCTTTTCCCAACCCTACCCCAGTGATGATAATTATCACTATTATTATTAATAACTGTGTAATTATAGATTCCTACATGCCCACAGCGTGTTGGACTGAAGTCCATTGCTCACTAAGGTAGAGAGCAGGTTTATGACAGCAGTCTCCTTTTTAACTTATGGGTGTGTGATCACTGAAGGTATGTTGTCTCTGAAAATCACACTGGCTTTTTAGATTACAAGGAAATGTTGGCTTCTCCAAGGAGAAAGTGAAGATAAAGAAAGTATTTACACTTAGGCCTCTGTATCAGGGGAGTCGGAACTTTGTCCTTTGCTAGGTGCATACTGCAGTGCCCATATGCCTTGAGGTAGATTCTGACTTAATGTTTTGCACTATGTTCAAGCAACAGTATTGCTCCATGGACAGATATGTTCCAGCTCTCTTATCTTTGTAGAAAATAAACATGGAGTTAATGGTCATCGGTGCTAGTTATCTCTGATCACTTATAAATAGCTACCTACAGAGCTCAAAGAATGAGGATTTTAATCAGTGCTTTGCAGAAGAACATCCAGTGACACATGCACGAATTTAGCCTCAAAATTGCTTAAAAGGGGGTTTTTCCGGGATTGTTTGTTTTCACAGTGCCTTTTAGCTCTAAGCTCTAAAGGCTAAGTTTTAAAGGTTATTTAACATGTCTGGAAGTTGACAGGTTGCAAGTCACTGAAGACTCACTGTATGTTTAAGATTATTAAAAACATGCTTTTAGCCAAATTGTGGCTACAGTTAGATAAGGATAGGGATTCACAGACATACAAAATAAGCATACTTTCAGTGAAAAAGCTTCGGGAGAGTTAGTGGAAACTTCCTCCTGATACACACTTTGAGTTCTAAGTTTTTGCCTCCAGGCTTCTAGAAGTGGGGGAGCAGTGTCACGCAAAGGAAAAGGTGTCTGACTAGAAGTCGGTAGACTGGATTTTCTGGTCTCAGCTTCATCATTTCTGAACTCTGTGACCTTGGACAGGTCGACCCTGTGGGAGGTTCAGTTTTGTCTCCTCTCTAATGGGATGATAAAGATGTTACCCCCACCTGCCCTACTTACTTAATGGATTTTTTTCCCCCTGAAAATCAACTAAGAAGGTTGTAAGTGTTCTTGGAGCTGTAGTGCCAGTCAGGTGTATGGTGATAACAAGCATAGTTTTCTCCTGAATGTATCAAAGTGGTATCAGGATAACTTGGAAGCTTGTCATCTTCTTTAGTGTTTTCAAAATTGTGTACTTAAATTTTAATTTCAAAAAGTCAGCATAACAATCAGCCCAAGTTCTTTGAAGGAAGCTTCCTTAGAAACAGTTTCATTGAAAGAATAGATGGTAAAATACACAGTTTTTCCTTTAAGATGGTTTTCCTAAATTTACCTTGCAAGTAGAGATTTAGATGTAATATGTATTTGTGAATCTTTTATTAATATCTGAACACTTCTTATGACTTTCTGGGAAGTTGGTTTTTGGTTATGGAGTATGTGAAAATTATGTGGCTAGTAATATGTGTGCTGTGATTTCAGAAAGCATAGTATACGGAAGTCTGGCCCTAAACTCAAAACATAAATGGAGTGAGTTAGTCTCTGTTCAAAAGTTATTTATTTGAGAGAGTTTACTGCCTGATTCTCTTACACTGTTAATGCATCAGGAATTTATCTTATTGGATGTATAATAGTGCGTGTGTGTATGTGTTTCTGTGAGTGTAGTTGCTTTAGAATATTGAATTTCTATTAAATGGTGTATTTAGAATGTGAAAATTTAGCCAGGAACTGTTTCTTGTTTATTTTAGTTGAACTGACTTTGGGGTATTTTAACTAGAAATGTGTTGGGTTCTGTGTTTTTGCCTCTATTTTTTTCTTTCTAGAGGTGAGAACTGGTAGGATATTTAGCTTATATGTCCTGTAACTCAAAATTTTTTAAAATTCAGAATTGTTAGAGTCCAATAGATATATCTTCAATTTTAGTTTTAGTAATTCCAGGATTCTGTGATTGTTAACCTCAGACCATTTAAAAGTTGCTTCATTCAGAGAGGATATCATTGACAGCCTTATAGAAGAAATAAAAAGGATATTGACGGAATGTTATAAATGATTATATGCCTGCCAATGGATTGGTTAACCTAAATGAAATGTATGGTCTCCTAGAAAGATACAAAATACTAAAACTGACTCAAGAAGAAATTTTGAAAACTAAATAAATGTAAAACAAGTGAAAAAATTGAGTTAGTACTCAGAAAAACTTCCCACTCTTTCAAAAAATGTAAGAGGAGGAAACACTTCCTTACTCTTTTTGTTGAGACCAGTATTACTCTGATACCAAAACCAGACAAAGATACCTCAAGAAAACCATTCATCCTTTATGAATACAAATACAAAAATTCTCAACAAACTCAAACTGAGTTTAGCAACATATGAAAAGGCTTATAAACCACGAAGTGGGATTTATCACAGGAATGCAAGCCTAGTTCAACCTAATAACCATTTGATCAAGACAGTTCAGCAGGGGAAAAAAGCAGTCTTTCAACAAATGAGACAGCTGGAGCTACACATGGATAAAAATTAATTTAGATCCCTACCTCACACCATACAAAAATTATCTTTAAATTATTTGTTATGATAATTAAAATGTATAGACCACAACTATAAATCTCTTAGAAGAAAACAGAGGTAAATTTTTGCAACCTTGAGTTTTTGAGAGACTGGTTTTGAGACAACCAAGCCAAAAGCACAAGCCAAAAAAAAAAACAAAAACAGGATTAATTAGCCATCATGAAAATGAAACCTTCCTTGGTTCAAAGGGATACCACCATTAAAGTAAAAAGACTACCCATGGAATGGGAGAAAATATTTGCAAATCATATACTTAATAGTGACTTATATTCAGAATATATAAAGAACTCATAACTCAACATAAAAAGTAAATAGCCTAGTTTAAAAATGGGCCAAGTTTCTGAATAGACATTTCTTCCAAATAAGATACACAATGAACCATAAGAACAAGACAAGATGCTTAGCATCAGTCTTTAGGGAAATGCAATTTAAAGCCACAGTGAGATACCATTTCATGCTAAGATAGCCATAATCAAAAAGAATTGTTTGCAAGGATGTAGAGAGATTGGACCCTCATACATTTGTTGGATTGTAAAATGGTGGAGCTACTTTGTAAAATAGTCTGGCAGCTCCTCAAAAAATTAAATACAGAGTTATCATTTGGTTCAGCAATTCCACCACTAGGTATATCCCCAAGAAAATTGAAAACCCATGTCCACATAAAAACCTTCACACAAATGTTCACTGAAGTGTTATTCATTAGAGCAGAAAGTAGAAACAACTCAAATGTCCATCTACTGATGAATGAATCAACAGTCATCCATAGAATGAAGCATTCTTCAGCTATAAAATAAATATGAGCAAATCAGATTTAACAGTGTATAAAAAGAACTCTATGAATCACAACCAAGTGGGGTTTATCCAAGGTTTGCAAGGCTGGTTCAGCATTTGAAAATCAAATGAAATGTGCTTCATCACATCAACAGTCTAGATAAGAAAAATCATGTGATTATATCAATAGATGCAGAAAAAGCATTTTGACAAAATCCAGCACCTATTTATGATAAAAACTCAGGAAATTTGGAATATAGGAAACATCCTCAAGTTGAGAAAGACTGTTAACAAAAAACCCTACAGCTAACATCAGACTTCTTGGTGAGAAGCTTACAACTTTCCTACTAAGATTAGGGGCAAGGCAAAGATATTCCCTCTAGCCACTCCATTTCAACTTTATAGTGGAAATTTTAGCTAATGCAATAAGAGAAATAAAGGAAATAAAAGCTATTGAGTTTGAAAAGGAAGATAAAAACTATCTTTGTTTGCAGATGACAAGATTGACAGTATAGAAAACCTGAAAGAATAATAAAAGAATCCTGGAACTAATAAGCAGTTAGAGAAAACTTGCAGCATACAGTGTTAACATATAAGTCAGTAGCTTTCCTATGTACCAGCAATGAACAACTAAACACCATTTATATTAGCATCCTCCAAAATGAAATGTTTAGGTATCAGTTCAGTCGCTCAGTTGTGTCTGACTCCTTGTGACCCCATGGACTGCAGCACCCCAGGCTTTCCTGTCCATCACCAGCTTCCAGAGCTTGCTCAAACCCATGTCCATCGAGTCGGTGATGCCATCCAACCATCTCATCCTCTGTCATCCCCTTCTCATGCCTTCAGTCTTTCCCAGCATCAGGTTCTTTACCAGTGAGTCAGTTCTTCTCATCACGTGGCCAAAATATTGGAGTTTAAGCTTCAGCATCAGTTCTTCTAATGATATTTAGGGCTGATCTCCTTTAGGATGGACTGGTTGGGTCTCCTTGTAGTCCAAGGGACTCTCAAGAGTCTTCTCCAACACCACAGTTCAAAAGCATCAGTTCTTTGGTGCTCACCTTTCTTTATGGCCCAACCCTCATGTCCATGCATGACCACTGGAAAAAACACAGCTTTGACTAGACAGACCTTTGTCAGCAAAGTAATGTCTCTTCTTTTAATATGATGTCTAGGTTGGTCATAGATTTATGTTTAGGTATAAATTTAGCAAAATACATACAAGATCTATATGAGGAAAAGCACAAAAGTCTGATGAATGAAATTGAAGAACTAAATAAACTGATAGTCCATATTCATGGATAAGAAGACTCAATATTGTCAAGGTAGTTCTTCCCAACTTGATCTATAGATACAATGCAGTCCTACTCAAAATCCCTGAAAATTATTTTGTGTATATCAACAACCAGGTTCTAAAGTTTACAGGGAGAAGCAAAAGATCTAGAATAGCCAACACAATATTGAAGGAGAACAAAGTTGGAGGAATGATGGTACCTGACTTCAAACTTAATGTTAGGTTGCAGTAATCAAGACAGTGTGGCACTGGTGGCAAAATGGACAAATAGATCAGTGGGATAGGACTGAGAGCACAGAAATATACCCTTGTAGATACAGTCACGTGAACTTTGACAAAGGAGCAAAGCAGTACAGTGGAGCAAAGATGGTCTTTTCAACACATGGTGCTGGGACAACTGGACATCCACATACAGGCGGTACGTCTAGACACAGACCTTGCATGCTTCACAGAAATGGGCTCAGATGGATCAGCAGCTGCTGCTGGTGCTAAGTCGCTTCAGTCGTGACCGACCCTGTGTGACCCCAGTCAGCAGCCCACCAGGTTCTGCCATCCCTGGGATTTTCCAGGCAAGAGTACTAGAGTGGGTGCCATTTCCTTCTCCAATGCATGAAAGTGAAAAGTGAAAGTGAAGTTGCTCAGTTGTGTCTGACTCTTCGCGACTCCATGGTCTGCAGCCTACCAGGCTCCTCCATCCATGGGAGTTTCTAGGCAAGAGTACTGGAGTGGGGTGCCATTGCCTTCTCCGCAAATGAATCAGATGTGCATGTAAAATGTAAAACTGTAAAACTCTGAGAGGATGATAAAGGAGAAAACCTAGATGAACTTGAGTATGGCAAAGGCTTTTAAGATAGCACCAATGTCATGATCCATGAAAGAAAGCGTTGGTAAGCTGGTAAAAATTAATTTAATTTTAAATTCATTAAATTTAAAAGTTTCTGCTCAACAACAGACAATGTAAATAGAATGAAAAGACAAGTCACAGACTGGCAGAAAGTATTTGCAAAAGACATACCTGATAAAGGAATGTTATCAAAGATACATAAAGAACTCTTCAAGCCCAACAATCAGAAAACAACCTGATTAATAAAGGGCAAAAGACGTTAGATGACACCTCACCAGAGGAGATACGCAGATGGCAAATACACATAGGAAAAGATGCTCCACATCAGATGTCATCAGGGAAATGGAAAATAAAACAACAGAACACCTCTACACACCTACCAGAATGACCAGGATCTGAACACCGGCAACACCAAACGCTGTCAAAGATGTGGAACACCAAGAACTCTTGTTTGTGGAAATGCAAAATGGTGCAGCCACTTTGGAAGACAGTTTCTTGCAAAACTAAACATTCTCACCATTTGTTGTTGTTCAGTTGCTAAATCATGTCCAACTCTCTGTGACCTCATGAACTGCAGCATGCCAGGCATCCCTGTCCTTCACCATCTCCCGGAGTTTGCTCAAACTCATGTCTGTTGAGTTGGTGATGCCATAGAAACCATCTCATCCTCTGTTGACCCCTTCTCCTCCTGCCCTCAGTCTTTCCCAGCATCAGAGTCTTTCCCAATGAATCTTCTCTTTGCATCACGTGGCCAAAGTATTGGAGCTTCAGCGTCAGTCCTTCCAATGAATATTCGGGACTGATTTCCTTTAGGATGACTGGTTTGATCTCCTTGCAGTCCAAGGGACTCTCAAGAGTCTTCTCTAACACCACAGTTCAAAAGCATCAATTCTTTGGCTCTCAGCCTTCTTTATGGTCCAACTCTCACATCCATACATGACTTCTGGAAAAGTATGTCTAGCTTTGACTATACAGACTTTTGTTGGCAAAGTGATGTCTTTGCTTTTTAATATGCTATCTTGGTTTGTCATAGCTTTTCTTCCAAGGAGTAAGCGTCTTTTAATTTCATGGCTGTAGTTACCACCTGCAGTGATTTTGGAGCCCAGTAAAATAAAATAAATTCTTACCATATCATCCAGCAATTGTGCTCCTTCTGTTTACCCGGTGGAATGAAGGCTCTGTTCAAACAGAACGCTACACAGGGATGTGTATAGGAGCTTTTTCTTAATAGCCACAACTTGGAAGCAACCACGATGTCCTTCAGTTGGTGAATGGATAAGTGAACCTTGGTACATCCAAACAACAGAATATTATTCAGCACTAAAAAGAAATAAATGATCAAGCAATGAAAAGTCTGAGGAACTTTACATGCATATTATGATGTGAAAAGTGCTTATCTAAAAAATCTACATGCTATATGACTCCACGTATATGATATTCTAGAGAAGGCAGAACTGTGGAGACGGTAAAAATATCAGGAAGATGAGTATGGGAGCACAGATGACTTTTTAGGACAGTGGGAATACTCTGTGAGATACCACAATGATAGATAAGTGTCATGATGTATTTGTCCAAAGCCATAGAATGTATATAAACAAGAGTGAACTTTAATGTTACTGGGAACTTTGGGTGGTTGTCAATATAGGTTATTTTGTGGATATGAACTTAGGTGATTGTCAATATGAAAGTCAAAGTTGCTCAGTCGTGTTCAATTCTTTGCAAGAGTACGGGAGTGGGTAGCTTTTCCCTTCTCCAGGGGATCTTCCCAATCCAGAGACTGAGCCCAGGTCTCCTGCATTGCGGGCAGATTCTTTACCAGCTGAGCTGCCAGGGAAGCCCCAGAATACTGGAGTGGGTAGCCTATCCCTTCTCCAGTGGATCTTCCCGACCCAGGAATCGAAGCGGGGTCTCCTGCATTCCAGGCAGATTCTTTACCAACTGAGCTATCAGGGAAGCCTGATTGTGAATATAGGTTCATCAATTAAAGTGAATGTTCCACGCAGGTGGGGGATGGTGATACTGTGAGAGGTCTGGGGCATGTCTAGGGGCAGGGGATATGTGGGAAACCTGAGTATCTTCCCCTCTGTTTTGCTGTGAACCTAAAACAGTAGTCTTAAAAAACAAAGAATGAAGTATTGCTACATATTTACAGCATGGGTGGACCTCAAGACTATGCTGAATGAAAGAAGCTAGACACAAAGGGCCACATACATTGTTATGATTCTGCTTGTATGAAATGTCTAGAATAGGCACATCCATAGAGACAGAAAGTAGACTTGTGGTTGCCTAGGGCTGGCAGGATTGAGGGGTTTGGGGAGTGATGCTCATGGTGTGAGTTTCTTTTTGGCCAGGACTAAAATCTTCTAAGATTGATTGTGGCGATGGTTGCACAATGCTGTGAGTGCACTAAAAACCACTGGACTGTTTTTAGTCAACTGAAAGAGTCAAACGCATGTAAATTATATCGCATTAAAGCTCTTGTTAAAGAAAAATTCCCTTGCTCTGCCTGGCTTGGAGAGGTCCTTAGAAACCTGTGAAATACAATTAAATGGTATTTAGCAGATAAAATGCACACAGAAGGTACTCCAAACACACATGAGATGTCTAAACACTATTCATTTTTCAGATTTTTTTTTTTTTTTTGGGGGGAGCATCCATTGTGTATAAACAGGCAGAATAGGGTCACTTTGGGAGATGGGAGCTCAAACAAGCTAATAACACTTACTCTAAAAAAGCTCACTGCTGTGAGGTTAAAGCTTTTACTCACGGGTTTAAAATTCTGTCCTTCATTTACGTTTGATGTATTCATCTCTCTTTGTGTGTGCATGGGTATCTCCCCATATTTAGCCCACCATCTTCCTAAATCCCCCTCATGTACTCATGTCTCTATTCCACCATCAGTTCACTGCAGGCTTCCAGCATCACTTGCTAGATTACTGTGGTGGTCTCTGATTGGTTTCCCCACTCCTTTGGTTGCTTCAGTCCTTTATCAGATGAATCTTTTCAAAATTCGGATTAGTTTAAAACCTTCTAGTGGTTTCTTAATACTCTGAGGATGAAACCAAACTCTTCTGGGAACTCATAGGTTCTGCATAGTCCAGTCCTTATGCATCTCCTATTTCAGCATGAGCCCATTCCCTACTGCTGTATCTTCCAGCTACATTCACCCCCTTTCATTTCAGTGTTCTGTCCTACACAGGATGTTTGCACTGTGTTGATCCTGTTTCCTCTTCTTTATCAAGTGAGACTCTGCTCTGTCTTCAGATAGTGGTGGTTGTTGGTTTAGTCGCTGTCATGTCCGATTCTTGCGACGCCACGGACTGTGGCCCGCCAGGCCTCCTCTGTCCATGGGATTTCCCAGGCAAGACTACTGGAGTGGGTTGCCATTTCTTTCTCCAGGGGATCTTCTCAACTCAGGGATTGAACCTGGGTCTCCTGCATTGCACGCTGGTTCTTTACTGACTGAGTCACCGTGGCAGCTCACTTTTTCAGGAAATCCTTCTCTGACATCCCCATCTGAATCAAATAACCCAGTTACAAGCTCTCAGTGACACTGTATCTCCTCCATATTTGAATGAATTACTTAGTGCCCAGTACTGAATTTTTGTTACTGATGAGGGTTAATTGTATTCTATTTCTTGTATGTTTTAGTTCTCCTAGAAGGCAATGGCACCCCACTCCAGTACTCTCGCCTGGAAACTCCCATGGACGGAGGAGCCTGGTAGGCTGCAGTCCCTGGGGTCGCGAAGAGTTGGACACGACTCAGTGACTTCACTTTCACTTTTCACTTTCATGCATTGGAGAAGGAAATGGCAACCCACTCCAGTGTTCTTGCCTGGAGAATCCCAGGGATGGCAGAGCCTGGTGGGCTGCCATCTATGGGGTCGGACATGACTGTAAGTGACTTAGCAGCAGCAGCAGAGGTAACAAGTAAGGTATGAATTAGATTCATGGTAGATAGGATTATAGATGATTGACTAGACTGCAAACCTGGAGGTCAAATTTGGTATTTGTCTCAATGGAAGATTCTCTATTACAGTCAGATGGTACAAATTCTTCCTGCCCTATATGTGACCTGCTGAATTATGTGTGCCTGCGTGCCAAGTTGCTCAGTTGTGTCTGACTCTGTGTGACCCCCATGGACTGTTGCCCGCTAGGCTTCTCTGTCCATGGGATTCCCCAGGCAAGAATACTGGAGTGGGTGGCCATGCCCTCGTTCCGGGGATCTTCCCAAAACAGGGATCGAATCCAAGTCTCTTAGACCTCCTGCATTGATAGACAAGTCCTTTACCGTTAACACCACCTGGGAAGCTCCTACTGAGTTAAAAGGCTAGCAATTCTAGTTAATTTAATGCCTCCACAGTAAACTAGAAGATATCCAGAAAAGGGTAGAGAGTATTTTTCAATGAATGAATGAATGAATGAAGAGAGGAAGAGTAGCTTGTGTATTAAAATGACTCTGTGTGGCTGAAATTTTTGCTCATAGTTTATAAAATTCTGGAGTCTGCACATATAGACTTCTTAAGTTTAAGAAGTTATTAGTATTTTGAGACTTTAGTTTAAATGACTAATATTAATGGCAGTGAAGGGAAAATGAAAGACATATTTTTAGAGCATATCTCAAAAAAGAGAGATGTTTCCTTTATGAAGTGGCTCTTCCCTCCAGGAGCTATGTTTCTGTACAGGCTAAAGGATTTAGATGATGTCTTGGAGAGCTAACCCTAACTTGTGTCAGGAGGCAGAGGATGTCTGGCATATGCATTAGTTATCCATGACTGTGTAACAGATTACTCTCAAACCTGGTGCCTTAGCACAGCGAATAGTTGTCTGCATTGTGTGTGTGTGTGGCTGCATTTGGGAGCATGTGGGATGTCAGTTTCCTCACCAGGGGACGGGACCTGTGCCCCCTGTAGTGCAAGCACGGACTTTTTACCACTGGACTGCCGGGACCGGCCTTATCTCACAACTTTTGGGAGTCAGGAGTCCGCAGACCTTCCTGGCTCCCCCGGCTCTGGGTCCCTGTGGTCCTCCTGGGATTTGAGCAGGGCAGACCCTCTTCCAGGAGCACGGGGTGTTTTGACGGCATTCACCTAGTCCTCCTGAGCTTCGGCCAGAGGCTTCCCTCACCCTCTGGGCCCTCCCTAGGGCAGCTCACAGCCTGGCACTAGCTTCCATCAGAGTGAACGAGCCAGAAAGGGCACGCACAGTGAAAACCAGTCTTGTAACCTGTTCTCAGAAATGACGGCCTGAAGTTTGCTGTATTTTATTCATTAGAATCAAGTTACTAAATCCATCTTGTGTTCGGTGGGGGAAGGATTACACAAAGGGATGAATTCAAGAAGGTGAAGATCACTGGGGGCCACCTTAGATGCTGCCTTCTCCAGGGTATGTACATAGCCTTTTGAAACTGACCCCAGAAAGGGTACTTTGGAGGGGAGGATAGATTTTTGTTACTGTCAGAAACCAAGTTGGTCTGAATGATTATGGTACCAAGGTGATTTATGCTTTGATTTTGGGAATTGTGAGCCATCTTAAACTAAGTTGTACATTCCTCTACCATATTAAATAATATTATATGGATTTTTAGGTTTTCTTTTTAGGTAAGCCCTAAAAGCTAACTTGATAGCTTCTTTGTTATGTGAATTTTGCTGGCATGGGGTTGTGCAGACATGCACAGGCTTTGAAAAATTCTCTCTGGTGCCAGAACATCTCACTCTTTAAAGGAGTTGCTTTTCTAAAAGAATACTGCTCAGTAGATTTCATATTAATCTCTGCAAAATACATTTGAATATATTTGAAAATAATCTATTTTATAAACTTCAGTTCTTTAGTTTTTAGGACAACTGTGCAAAATTTAAGATGGTAGATTCTCTTTGGGGATTGAGGAAGGAAATTCAGCTGGAGCTGTTATGAAGGTCAGGAAACGGAGAGGGAATCTTGGCAAGAAATGGAAAGGGAGTTTGCAAATTGCAGTTGAGCAAGTAGTTATGAATGGGGTTGCTATTTTGTTTCCCAAGAAAAGTTCCTGAAATATAATATTCTTTTTCTAAGGAAAAGAGAAAAATGCATACAAATCTTTTGCCATGCTTACTTTTTCTGTCTTACCTCTGAAAATAAACAAAGCAAAAAGCCTTGCCTTTGTGATGGGCTTGTTTAGAAATATTATCTTCAAAGAGCTCTTTCTGTGAGCTAAGCTGTTCTTTGTATTAGCGAGTCTGGGACAGTTTTGTGTGTGTCCTGGAAAGGAAACAAAACACGGGTGTGATTCCTTTTGTGTCAGTGCTTACAACTCAGATACCAAAAGGACACCGCATGGATTAGATCAAGCCCCTAGTGCTGGCCTTACCTAGTCGTGAGCTGGAGAATCAGCTCTGAAAGGAGAAATGTTGCAAATGTTGAAGCAAGAGAGAGCCTTGAGTAGGCGCTTGCTTCACTCTTGAGTATTTATGATTACATACTTTAAGAAAGCAAGCTCTGAGGGTTGGTGATGGGCAGGAGAGCCGGGCGTGCTGCAGCCCAAGGAGTCACAAAGAGTCAGACACGACTGAGTGACTGAACTGAACTGACTTTAAGAAAAAGAATCTTTGGACTAGAGATGCTTTAGAGAATCCCCTGGACTTTCTCTGCACTTTTGGACCTTACTTTCTTTATTCCTAAGGATGCTGTCCATGACTGTATTCATAAGCAAAGCTAATAGGAACTTGGAATTGGGAGGGCAGGATCTTTCTTGGTAATCAGCTTATTAAGAGACATGTTGCTGCTCTATGCAGAACGTTAAT
This sequence comes from Nanger dama, assembly GCA_917880005.1. NCBI lineage: Eukaryota > Metazoa > Chordata > Mammalia > Artiodactyla > Bovidae > Nanger > Nanger dama. The sequence goes on from CAKJTW010000036.1 coordinate 7,840,488, forward strand.
GAAATTTTAAGGAATTCTTAATTGTATTTTCAAACCATAAATAGCTTTCATGTTTCTATGGTAATTCTTTATTCCTCCTACATCCTCCTCATTCTCTCCCTGGCTCTACCCTCACCTCCAGTGTCCAGGGGACAAGATGAAGTTGCTCCGTGCAGTGGTTGGCAGGCTAGTGGGATGGGGGCTGGGGGCGGGTGCAGCTGAGTTGGGAGTAGGGCCCCTTTGCAGGGTCTGTCTTCTAGGAGGGGAGGGCCTGCCTCTGAGGACTGATCTACTGGGGGCTGCTTTCTAACCAGCTGACCTCAGAAGTCAGGCTGGAGAGACTCAAGACCTTTCTGGTAGGCCAGGACTGGTCCCACCAAGGCACATCCTAGAGGTAAGGAGAGGGAGGAACCTGTGAGAAGAAGGGGGTCATCAGGGGTAGCCTGGCAGACACTGAGACTCAGTAGGGTGTCTCCGTGGAAGCTCCCTCCCTGGAGAAGGAAATGACCAACCACTCCAGTATCCTTGCCAGGAAAATCCCACGGACTGAGGAGCCACGGTCTTTGTGACCGTGGAGTCACAGAGAGTTGGGCATGACTGAACGATTAATACACAGACGTGGAAGCTCCCTGGTGGCTCAGACGGTAAAGTATCTGCTTGCAACGCAGGAGACACGGGTTCTATCCCTGGGTCGGGAGGGTCCTCTGAAGAAGGAAATGGCAACCCACCCCAGTGTTCTTGTCTGGAGAAGTCCATGGACAGAGGATCCCGGCGGGCTACAGTCTGTGGGGTCACAAAGAGTCGGCCACAACAGAGCAACCAACTCTGGAATGGAACCAGAGGAGTCAGGGTAAAGGCGGCCCTGCCCACCAGGGTGTGAAGCTTGCGCTGGAGCCTCGGGGGCTGAGGTTCAGCTGGAAGGCGTCCAGGGAGGTGGAGCTGGAGATGGAGGCACAGACCTTAAGGCTGTAAAGGGAGAAGCCGAAGGCTTTGACATGTGACTGGATTTAGGGATCAGAGGAGCTTGGAGGTCAAATGCCTTGGGGCAGACATAGGCTTGCTTATCTGACTCAGCAGGACGCATTGTGTGGTTGCTATCAGCCAAGCCCGTGGTTGGGACCTAGAGCTGGGAGACTTTTTGCTTTTAATTTCACATCTTTTGTGTTCTAGCCATAGGTATATCTTGGAAAGGTGCCAGTGAGGTGTGATCTGACAAATGAACGGATACTTTCTCAGAGCACAGGTATTTTTTAAATACAAATAATCAATATGAATCTTCTCCAGACAAGGAGAAGTTTAGCAACTGACATCTGATCCCAGAGTTCACATTTGGTTCTCAGGCTTTTGAAGTTGGAAAGCTGGGAGGTATTTGGAATTCTCCAAGGTCTCAAACATTCCTTACTGCAGGGGTTATCACAAGGAGTGTCTAGTCACCATCCTGGAGCACTCAGTTTACACAGGGTTATCCCCATTTTATAGATGGAGAAACTGAGCCCTGGAAGAACTTAAGTAACTTTTCTAAGGTCATGATCAGCTGGCGACATAAACTATATTCCAATTCAGATCTGTCTGACCTCAAAACCTGTGTGCTTAAAAAAAAAAACAAACACTGTCTCATGTCTTTATTTCTTAATGTGTTTTGATCATGTCTTCACTGCAAGTTCAACCCTTTGGTTTGTGTGATCTTGGTTTCTAGGTTCTATGTGGACTAACTTTGTTCTCACTCTTGATCACTTCTCACTATCTGAGTTTAGTAGAATTATCAAAATATAGCCATTGTCTTTATGTTTTTCTTTCTCTTCTTTTCCCTTTTCTGTTGGCTGCTTGCTTGTTTTTGTTTTAGCTGTGACTACTGCTAGTCATTTGTTCTGGGAAGAATTTACCTTGTGGTCTCCACCCCTTCGTCCTTTTCTTTTCTCTGTCTTCTATCAGTCTTCTTAAAGTCTTAGTAGGAATTTACACTTTTCAGTGGTGTAGATTTTATTCTCACTCAAGACAGTTTGATGCATCTGTCTTCTTGGTTATGTCTGGATTCTGCATTCAACTCATCAGTCGTCTTCTTGGTTCTGCCACTGTTTTGACTGGTTTGAAAGAATGCTTTGCTTTTTTGTTGAGACATCAAAAGGTATGAAGAGCCAACACCACTGAGGTCTCTTCCTTCCTGTATGAACCTCCCCACCCTAGGCTGCTTCATGCTGTGATGCTCAAAAGTCAGAGAACAGTGTCATCATTCAAGAGATAGAGGGACTCCAAGCAAGGCCGGTGGGGCCCAAATAACTGCACACGCTTGTTACAGAATGATTTTTTTTTTTTTCTTGCATTTCTAAGACAGTCTTCCATTGCCTTTTGGGTCTGAACATTTTTGTTTTCTTCTAAGAGTGCAAATCCTGATTTTGTATACAGGGACCCTGAGGTGCAGAGAAGTTTGTCAACTCACTATTCTCTAGTAGAATTAGTGGCAGATTTGAGATTAGTATAAAGATCTCCTGGCTGTTGGCAACTCTTTTTTCCCATGATTCTAAGTCAGGTTGATCAGAAAAAGTATTCATCGAAAGTTCAGTGGTGAAATATGTGGAAATAATGATGAATATTAAGCTTGTTGTTTGGTAAATTCAGTTTGTTTTTAATGAAACATTGAATTCTTAGTATGGAGGAATTAGCTATGTGTACATTTTTGTCATATATCTTTCATTTCTGCTAAGAAACTTGAACCTGTTTAGGTGCTAGAATATGAATTCAAGAATTCACAGTTGTTGTTATTTCCATACTCTCCTCTTTCAGTCTTGCTTGGCTTAAGTGTTGATTGATTTTTTTTTCCTAAAATAATTTATGATATCTAGCTGTTCCTGCTTCTGGCATTTCACAGGGCAAAAGTGGAGGCCGCTCTATCATCTGAGTGAGAGAATGAGTTTGGACAGTGATTCTAAAGTCAGTTACCATTTACACTGGGGTCACGGAGGTATGCATGTAAATTCAGCCTTCTGAGGTTTGCCCCAGACCCTGTAAATCCATCTCTAGGGCTGTGGAGTCTGCATTTTAACAAACCACTCAGGTAACCTATAATGGAAAAGACTCTGAAAAAAAAACCTGATAAAGAGTGTATATATATGTGTGTGTGTGTGTGTGTGTGTGTGTGTGTGGTGGAATCACTTTGCTGTACACCCAAAGCGCTGTAAATCAACTATTCTTCAATAAATAAGTAATTTACACAATAGATTAAGAAAACCAAATCACTCAAGTAAGGTTGATGTGCACTGAGGTTCCAGGATTACACTCTCATCTCTGTCCAAAGCAGCTCCAGCTTTCCCAGCCCTGCCCAGATGTAAACAACATGGATATCCTTTCCTCTAATCAGGTGGGAAGAGGAAGTGTATTGGGGGTCGTCATCTGCTGATGTGAGAAGGCTGGGAAAACAGTGGAATAAAAACAGCTGCTATAGAGAAAGTGATTGTGCATCAGCCAGGGTTAGAGAGAAAGTCTGGGCAGTTTTGAGGAGCCAACTGAAGTCCTCCATTTTCCCCAGAGAACCAGTCAGTGTGTTACTGGGACGTTTTCCAAGATGAGAGAAAATGGACGGGGTAACTAGGCTCAGGGACTGGCATGTTGGTTCTGAGTGAAGCATAGAAAGAGGGACCTCAGGGTCCATGTGAGCATCACTGACATTGGATGGCCTTGAGGTCCCAACTCATCAGGGAGGCTCATGAAGACAGTATGGGTAAAACGGCGAGCAGTTAGCAAGAGTCACAGAACCGTCTCTGATGAGAATGAAGAAAGGGAAAGTGTCAGTCCCTCCATCTGTCCAGCTCTTTGCGACCCCGAGGACTGTAGCCCGCTAGGATCTTCTGTCCATAGGATTCTCTGGGCAGGAATACTGGAGTGGGCAGCCATTTCCTTCTCCAGAGGATCTTCCTGACCCAGGGATCGAACCCACGTGTCTTGCATCTCCTGTGTTGACAGGTTGTTTTTTTTACCACTAGCACCACCTTTGGAAGAAAAGCTATGACCAACCTAGATAGCATATTAAAAAGCAGAGACATTACTTTGCCAACAAAGGTCCATCTAGTCAAAGCTATGGTTTTTCCAGTGGTCATGTATGGATGTGAGAGTTGGATAATAAAGCGGATGAGTGGCTTAGGATTGATGCTTTTCAACTGTGATATTGGAGAAGACTCTTGAGTGTCCCTTGGACTGCAAGGAGATCAAACCAGTCAATCCGAAAATTAGTCCTGAAATATTAATTGGAAGGACTAAAGCAGAAACTTCAATACTTTGGCCACCTGATGTAAAAAAACTGACTCACTGGAAGAGACCCTGATGCTGGGAAAGACTGAAGGCGGGAGGAGAAGGGGACAACAGAGGATAAGATGGTTGGATGGCATCACTGACTCGATGGACATGAGTTTGAGCAAGCTCCAGGAATTTGTGATGGACAGGGAAACTTGGCGTGCTGCAGTCCATGGGGTCACAGAGTTGGACACGACTGAGCTACTGAATGAGGGGCAGAACCTAAAAGAATCAGGAAGTGGAGAAGTAGGTAAACAGAAAGCCACAACCAGAGGTTTGGAAGTCCAGCTCTTAAAGGTGGAGTGTTTCTGGGTAGTGATAAGCTCCAAGGTGTGGTGGGGCTTGTGTGCAGTGTAAGTAGAATGGAGGTGAAATCCTTAGGTAGAGGAGGAAGTCTGAACTGTGGCTTTGGGTGTTCCCAAGATCATCCACCTTCTTAAAGCCTCCAAGCAGAGGTGGGTGTGGGAGGTACACAGTGATGGTATCAAGAAAGGAAAGTCCTGGATTACGAGGGAGAAGAGTTGAGGAATGAGATGAGGGGAGAGTCTTATAAACAGAGATGATGGACATGGCCTGGAAGAAGGTTCAGCTGGAATGTTGATGAATGACCCTCCCTTTATCAGTCCTGCAAGTTAAGGAAATTTGGGGAACCACCATCTGCTGTCCATAGCATCACAAAGAGTTGGACACGACTTAGTGACTGAACAATAGCAACATCCCCGGTTTATGAGAAGTGGTACTGCGAAGGAAAGGCCACGTTAAGACAAGCAAGTGGGGAAAGTGTAAACAGAAGGTTGAGGCTATAGGAGAATTAATGTTTTTATAACAGGTTGAGAGCTCCAGAGACACATGTAAAGGAATATGTATAAATTAGATTAAAATAGATTGGAGGTGTCCATAAAGAGGACTGCTTAGTAGCACTCAGACAAATGACTCGCCTGAAGCCTTTCGTGGGGGTAGTCCTTCCCTCCTGGGGTTTGCCTTGGGTCCCAGTCCAGCTCTAGTTGCACTCATTAGATTGATAGTTGATGGTGACTTTTAACACCTGTTGTCCTTTGCCAACTAGCCGGAAACGCCTCGAGGAAAATGTTCTTGCTCTCAATAGCCCCCCAGACACAGGGTGAGGTGAGGTTGGTTTACCTGCATGAATGATGCAGTGATTTCAGGAGTCCCACCTTGAGTTTCTTCTCCAGTGTGATTTGGCCTAGAGGAGCCTTGTGAGGGGCACCAGTTCTCTGTGTTAAATAGCTCTTGGTGATAATTGATTTGCACTTCTGAATTGTATGGGTCCCCTTGGGGAAACACCGATCAGTTGACTGTGCCTGGGTATTTTTTCATGAAAATGGTGGTCCCCCAATGGTGACACTTGTGTTTGATCTGTTATCCCCAGATGTTTCGTGGGGCATGTGCCACATCTCTCACAGTTCTGCATTCTCTGGGATGGGGTGCTGCTCACCTTTCTGTCTCCTGAGGTGGTTTGTCTAGCGGCCGCTGTGTTCATGAGGTGATGGGATGGGAGTTTTAAAGGGCCTCTGTGCAGATAGAGCTCCCCAGCCCTGATGATGCAGTCTGTACCAACAGATTGAAATAGACCTTTGTGGATCTGAAACACACCAGCAAGGCAGACTCGAGGATGAATTAGCAAAGGTTCAGCAAACATGAATGATAAATGGGCCCGCTTAGAAGTCCAGCGGCTACATCAGACAAAATAAATTCATTCGTGTTGTGTGGAGCTGTGTGTTGGCTTTGAGACTCAGATAGATGATAAATAAGGGGTAGATGGCTATTTTCTTGTTCGTGATGTGCCTCCCAGGCTGGATACAAACAGAACAAAGGGGACATGGGCTCAGAGGCTGGCGGGGCGGGATGGTTGGGGAAGGGCAGGGTTTCTAGTTCCCACATTAAAAAATCAATGGAAACAGGTGAAAGTAACTTTAACATATTTAACCCAACTATGTCTAGAATATCATTTCAATATACAATCAGTGTACAAAGTATTAATAAAATATATCACTATCTTTCTTCTCCCCAACATCTCAGTTCAGACTAGCTGCATGGGATAGGTTCCGTAGACACTTGGCCCTGGGGCCACCACATTAGACAGGACAGGCTATGTATGCTTGGTGCTTCAGCCCTTGGAGGGAGGTCAGTGTGCAGGGCGGGGTCGTGCAAAGGTGTGCTGTGTGTACAGTGGAAGCAAAGGAAAGCTTTAGAAATGGAGAATTCTCCAATGAAGTGAACTTGACATTTTCTCCCTTGGTTTCCTTCCTGCATTCACTTTTTAAAAATTGAAGTATAGTTGGTGTACAATATTATCTAAGTTACAGGTGTACTATATAGTGATTCACAGTTGTAAAAGGTTATATACTCTCTGCTTATAAAATATTGCCTGTATTCCCTATGGTGTACAATCGTCCTTGTAACTTGTTTTATACACAATAGTTGGTGCTTCTTAATTGCCTTCCCCTATCTTGCCTCTCTCCCCTTAATCACTAGTTTGTTCTCTTTATCTGTAAGTCTCCTTTTTTTAGATTCACTAGTTTGTTGTATATGTGTGTATATATATATGTGTGTGTGTGTGTGTGTGTGTGTGTGTGTGTGTGTGTTTTAGATCCCACACATAAGTGATATTATGCAGTATTGGTCTTTCTCTGTCTGGCTTATTTCACCTCCACATCCCTCTGTTTTGTTGCAAACCCATATTCGCATTTAGAGCAGCAATGAAATTGTCAGGATACTTAAAAGGATACTTAACGGCACATGACGAATTCTCCTTTTCTGGTGCTTTTAGCCCCGGTGCAGACTGAAGTGACTTAGCAGCAGTAGCAGCAGCAGCTGCCTCACCGTTTCCCAGAGTGAGTGGATGATATCATGACAGCTGTGAGGGGGAGAGCTGGTGGAGGAGGAAGGGTGATGTCCCAGCCCCTTGACTTCAGCCTCTGCTTCCTGCAGTCTCTTGCTTTGCCCACGATGTTAAGTAACCAAGATCGACACTGATAAGGTGGTGATTGGAAAGTCACCTGTTAGTCAACAGGCCTCTCTGTTGGCAGCAAATCCATGGTACTTTTGTCCTTGTCTCTTACTTAATGAAGAACTTCATGATGGACTGTAACAAAATCAGCCACCTTATTTTTAGGGTTAAATTAAGACCTGTCCACAACGCTTAATATTAGAAGGATGGTGATGGAGGGAGGAGGTAGAGGTTAAAAGAAGTATGCAGGAGAATAGTCCCATATTGACATTTTAATACCTGGAGATAGAAACAAAGTCTCTACTGTTAAAAAGGCCAGGAAGGATGCTGTTTTTCTGTCCAGGCCAACATTTTCTAAATTTTTTTAACAGGACAAGTCATTATGTATAGCTGCAGAAGCAACAGAAGATAGTCTCCTAATTATCAGAGCAGCATTAGCTAAATAAAATGAGCAGACTCAATGTTTAATTTGGCCTCAACTGAAAGTCATTTGTGGAGGTGACATGCTGACTTTGTTCTTCTCAGTGTATGAATGGGAGTTGATGGCTTTTCATTAGTCCTGGTTCTCTTAGCACCTGAGTGACCTTGAGCAAATCACACTCTCAATGTCTCAGGCTCCTTATTTGTGAAATGGGTCCCGGCTACCAGTCACACCTACATCATAGTGTTACGATGGGAAAAGCAGGCTGAAAGTCAAGCACTGTATTGCTGTAAGTTATGAAGTGTTGAAACACAGAACAAGGCACCTCTTAAATGCCATTGTTTATTACAAAACATTTTCAGGAGTAGGAACAGCTGTGAATCAGGCATCCCAACTTAATTAGCCAAAGAATATGTGCCTTCAGCTGCTTTTATTGATGCTGTTTGCAGATTTACTTCCTATCTAGCATAAATAGAGGTGGGCAGGTTTGTGTGGGGATGGATGAGTATGTCTGGACAGCCTCACAGTGGAACACCTTCTGTAAATAGTGTTTTCAGTACCGCATACAGGCCCCTCTTTTATAGCAGCGAGAGATTAGGAAAGTGCTTTTTAAACCTGGAAATACACATCTGGGGAATTATACCTTTTCACAATAAAGCATCCACTGAGGAAATACTGAAGTTGGCAGAGCAAATCCAGTTTTTAAATATCAGTCTTATGAGACATAACAAGCCACTCCAGGATCCTTGCCTGGAGAATCCCATGGACAGAGGAGCCTGGGAGGCCACAGTTCATGGGGTAGAAAGACAGACAGGACTGAGCGACTAACACTTTCTATAGGTAACTTGGGCGGCAGGGAAACCAGACTTCTTCAGGTCAGCTGCATATAAAAGGCTCCTCCTGGCCATCTGGAGCAGTGTAGCAGGACAGTACTTTTTCTGACATCAAGCTCATTTAGGCTCAGCTCCCCTACTGCCCTGAATCAGTATCAGTGCAGTCGCTCAGTCGTGTCTGACTCTTTGCGACCTCATGGACTGCAGCACACCAGGCTTCCCTGTCCATCACTAACTCCTGGAGCTTACTCAAACTCAGGTCCATTGAGTCAGTGATGCCATCCAACCATCTCATCCTCTGTCATCCCCTTCTCCTCCCGCCTTCAATTTTTCCCAGCATCAGGGTCTCTTCCAGTGAGTCAGTTCTTTGCATCAGGTGGCCAAAGTATTGGAGCTTCAGCTTCAGCCCTGTACATAGTAATAGGTGGGCCCTTCTCTTCTCAGGCCCCTGCCTTAATATCCTCTTATGCTTGTCCCAATGCCTCTTCTCCACCTCAAACCCCACCCCCTACCTGCCAAGAAGAATTGAAGGGTTAGGCAGAAGACTCCAGGTAGATAGCTCCTTAGCCCCTCAGAAGCCTGCCAGAAGCCACAGGATAGGCAAGAATCAAGGGAGTAATAATAATGAACACTTTGGTGTTGTGGTTACTTAACTAAAGTACCTGGGAGCTGCAGTGTGAGGGGAAGGGAGATGCCTGCCTGACACTGGGATGTCAGGGTGCAGGTTCTTTGAGGGCAGAGACCATCTCGTTGGTCATGGTTACTTATTTCGTCACTCCATTGGACACCTGGTTTCCAGCGGATTCTTGTCGAAGGTGTGGTGTTTAAGAAGACTTCCAGCCCCAGTTCCAGATATTCCATTGGTTGGTTTCTTGCTTTAAAACCTAAATGTAGGCTTAGTTTAAAAGAAAGAAACTCCAGAGCGGAGCATGTAATTTCATGTGCTAGGAAGGCTTCAGGGCGTTGCTTCAGCCAGGTGCCAACATGTCCTTGGCTGATAGGGATAATCTAGCCCAGCTGTCCTTACAGATGTGGGAGGGGCTGGTGTCAGCCTGGCTCTGGAAAGCCCCTCGGGTGGAGAGGGGTGGCTCCAGCACTAACTGGGCTCCCTCCATCTGCTTGATGGTTTCCTTCCCACTTCTGAGCTCTGCGCATTTGTTCCTTTCCAGAGTATTCCCCATCTTCCCTGGTAGGCATCTCTTCTGCTCCACTCTGTGAAGCAGTGGATCCATGTATCAGGCGTATGCATGCAAGCTAAGTCGCTTCAGTCGGGTCCGACTCTGTGCGACCCCATGGAGAGCAGCCCACCAGGCTCCTCTGTCCACAGGATTCTCGAGGCAAGAACACTGGAGTGGGTATAAAGTGCTCTTAATTTTTGTTTTACTATCTGTTTAGCTGCACTGAGTCTTAGATGCAGCACATGCAGTCTTTAAGTGGTAGCATGTAGTTCGACCAGGGGTCGAACTTGGGCCCTCAGCATTGGGAGCATGGAGTCTTAGCCATTGAACCACAAGGGAAGTCCTATGCTCTTAAATTTTTAAAAATTGTTTGGATCCTTGCCTTTCCTTTAGGTAAGGTAAGGTAGCATGCTGCTGGTCAAAAGGGGCAAGAAAACTAATTTTCAGAGCCCAGTTCAGAACCGTGTTCTCCAGATGATGGTGTTTCCTGTGTAAGTATCTTTTTGTGAAGTATTTTGAGCCCTTTTGACGTGTAAAGATTTATTAAATAAATACACACGAGACATGTGCAACAAAACCCTGTCTACAACAAAACCCTATCTGGAGTAGGTTTGAAATGCTTTTGCATTAGTGATAGGTTCTGATTCCCTGTGGTATGGTAAGGAAAGAATACTTCTGCTACAGTTTAGTTGCATTAAAGAGTAAACAAATCTTAGAGTTTTCCATGTAGTAAAGACTACCTAGTATTAGCATTTGCACTTGGTTAGTTCTTAAAGCCCTGAGTGGTGTCCTAGTGTTTGGAGTTTTTACAGAAATCAGTTCTTGGTGTAATACAAGCGCCGCTGGGGTTGAATGCTTCCTCTGCTTTTGTGGTCAGAGGAGAAGTGGGCAGAGGTGGGTGTCAGAGCTGCTCTGGGCAGACCCCTTAGCCCTGAGCACCTCCCTGTCCTCTTCGGCTTCTGCTTAACCCTGGTCTTGACTCCAGTGAGGCAGTGGGTGTACACTATCAAGCACCATTGGGCCATATGGGAAGCTGATCGTTTCTATTTGTGTTTTAGATAACTAGCACACTTAAAGTACATTTTAACCTTGAATCTGTAAAATGTACCTTAAATATCATAAGGCTTCCCAGGTGGCTCAGTTGGTAAAGAATCCTCCTGCAATGCAGGAGACTGCCTGTATTGCAGGAGACTCAGGTTCAGTCCCTGGCTGGGGAAGATCCCCTGCAGAAGGATGTGGCAACCCACTCCAGTATTCTTGCCTGGGAAATCCCATGGACAGAGGAGCCTGGCAGGCTACAATCCATGGGGTTGCAAAAGTCAGACACAACTGAGCAATTAAAGCACTACCAACCTTGAAAATCTTAATTTTGAGTTTCTCAAGCCTAAACGGGAAGATTTATGAATGATTCTTCCAGGATATACACTTTTTCTGGTTTTAATCTTTGGTGGTATGATATTTTTATGAAAATTTGGCCCTTAGTATTTATCTTTATTATTTTGGCCACACCTCGAGGCATACAGGATCAATTCCCAGACCAAGGATCTAACTTGTGCCGCCTGCACTGGGAACATGGAGTGTTAGCCACTGGACGGCCAGGGAAGTCTGGTCCCTAATATTTAGGCTCATCATTTTCTCCTCTCAAAAATCTAGACAAGGCCAAAGTAGCAATGGTTGCTACGGTAACTCTGGAGCAATTGAGAATGTGTACGAATGCAAAGACCAATGTACTTGAAGGGCAGATTGCTTTTAAACACAGAGGAAGAACTAGCTTTGGAATAAAGACATTCTGCTTAATCTTCATGGGAAAAGTTGATAAGGACTAGAAATACAAAAGGTCTATGGTTTGAATAGTTTATCGTGGGAGTTTTAAGCTATCTTTTAAATAAAATAAGTTTCATATGATTACAACATGTCCATCCTATACAGGAGTAGTATCCGTTTAGATTCTGCTCAGGTCTATGAAGTGTAGATTTACAACTCAGCCCAATTTATTCCTCCGTCCATAGGATTTTACCCATAAAAGATCAGCTTACCTTAGTTATATTTCAGGCTTATTCAGTATACTGTTTTGCATTGAGATAAACTCATATTTTCCCCCTGTGGCTCAGTTTTCAGAATATTAGATGCTTCTGTTTATCTTTGGCTTAGTGTTGCTGAACACCTATCAAATGATTAGGTGAAAATTTCCTAAATGAATATTTGCCAGTTATCTGAAATTTTGATGTATTACTGATCTTGAGAATACAGAAGAGTATTGTAAGTCAATTTGTTTGTTTGTTTTTAACAGGCATTCCCTTACTAGAATGAATGTTATCACAGCCTTAGAAGTGACAAACACCCATTTAAAAGAAGCTGATGATATATATGAATATCATACAAAAGATGACTGAATTTAAACTTCCTCCAAAGTAATATGCTATTTTGCCACTGTAACCATTTACAAGCTCAGTTATAAGTGATAAGTGAGCTGTTTCCTTCTGTTCATTGTTTTTCCTTCTCATACAGGTCTTAAGCACATTTTTCTCACTATCAGGCTAGTAATCATTTAACTAACCTGAAAGCTGTCTGGAATACAAGATGTTTAATTTTTTAATTAGGCACAAAGTTTTATCTTACTGAGTGCTTACTCCATAAGCACCATGAATACAGTGGTGCTGTTTTTATTCACCATGACTGGCGTGTGTGTGTGTGTGTATATTTAGTATTGTCAGTTGGAAGACAGGGTTTAGTTTCAATCTAAGACAAAGGTTTAACTTTTTAATATTGATGCTGCTGCTGCTAAGTCACTTCAGTCGTGTCCGACTCTGTGGCCCCATAGACAGCAGCCCACCAGGCTCCCCCGTCCCTGAGATTCTCCAGGCAAGAACACTGGAGTGGGTTGCCATTTCCTTCTCCAATGCATGAAATTGAAAAGTGAAAGTGAAGTTGCTCTGTTGTGTCCGACTCTTGGCGACCGCATGGACTGCAGCCCACCAGGCTCCTCCGTCCGTAGGATTATCCAGGCAAGAGTACTGGAGTGGGGTGCCATTGCCTTCTCCTCAGTATTGATATCATGTATTAATTAGGGCTGTCTTTTATTTATGTACCCATATGTGGATCTGAAAGTGAGGGTGTTGTAGGGTTAGAATTGCTAGCCTCCAGTGCATGACAGTCTCCCCACCTCCCACTTCTCCATGCCTGACTCCAGCCCTCCACCCAGCTTTGCATGTGGCACTCGGGCAGTGCACCTTCTGTGAAGGAATCTCACATTCTTAAACTGAACTCTGTGTATAGATTGCAGGCTAATTGAAGGAAATTAGGTGAAAATCCTGATTTCCTCTTCTTTGCGAGTTTGGGTGAGGTAAGCCAAGAGAGAAGGAAGCAACTTAGAATGGAGGTAGGGCGGTGAGTATATTTTTACAGTAATGAACATTATGTGTTTATATGTAGTGTATACCTGTGATGGCTGGAAACCTAACAGTGATCTTGACTGGAAAATGTATCCTTGATTCTTAGTAGCATTGCGCTCATTTAAAAACTGCAGTAAGTCCCCTATACGCGGACCAGTGCAATTCTGGGGGCATATTCCTAAATCCAACAAAGTTGGCCCAGGTACCCACCTAACGTAATCGACTGTATAGTACTGTACTGTAATGGGTCTATAATACTTTTCACATAAATAGTACAGTAAAAAAAAAACACACAACAAAGTAAGACTTTTTAAATGTTACAGTACTGAACCTTGAAAAGCACAGTAGTACAGTACAACAGCTGGCGCACAGGGGCTGGCATCGAGTGAACTGGCAAGAAGAGCTGCGGATTGGAGGGTGGAGAGGATGGCGGGGCTGACGGCTGGGCAGCCGTAGGAGATGGAGGGCCGGCTGCAGCTCGGCTCGCGCTTGACGCGCGAAGGCGCATGCGCGTCTGTGCAGGCTCGCAGTTTGAAGGCTCGCATGTAGGGGACTTAGCATAGAGTGCGGTTACTGAGCAAGGGGGCAGAGAGATATTAGGTAGGCAGTTAGCTCTGCCTGGTCCCGCTCTGCGCCTCCAGGCGCCACGGCTGAGGCTGGGTGTTCTGTGCACAACACGCATGGCCCGCCCTCTCAGACCTCTCTGTGAACAGTTGACTAGATAATTCAAACGAAGGGACGGTGGAAGGGGCTAAGTCAGTATGAAAACGAGTCTGAAGACTCTCCAAGATCAGTGTGCTTCGATCAAAAAGCGTGTTTTTCAACTCTGGCTCTTACTTGGATGTTTAAAAATTGATGGCTGGTAAGGGTAGGTTCGTGCTTGGTGTGGCATTTGCATGACTGAGAGAGCAGCCCCTGAGATGCGCGTTCACCCACCGCCTCGCATGTCACAGTCATCCTCACAGCTGGCTGCCCTATAGTGCAAAGACAGAGCAGGCCTGGCTCACTTGGATGTAGTAACTGCAAGTTGTAAAGCACTTTATGGTTCATTTAGTCCTCAGAGAACGCTGTGAGCTAAAGCAAGCGATTCTTCAGTTAGCTTATGTTCTTACAACAAAAGAGAGCTCATTTAGCTTCCCTGAATTGGTTTATAAACATGACTTTGTTTTCTCTTAAAGTATTACCAATCCAACCTTCTCATATTTCAGTCAAATATGTTAGTTGAAACACTTGTCAGCTGGATGTACAGACATAAGAGTGTGCTATGCGGATCCTTGAGTCTTCAGCATTTACTTGGCTGCTGGTCTGTGAAATAAGGATGAAATTTGCCCTCACTGAGATGTTGGGAAGCTGTGAGCTAGAGATGAGAATAGTTTGCAAGCATTTCTTAACTTGTACTGTGTTATCTTTAGGTGAATTTTACTTTTAACTATTAGAAACTTTTTTTTTTCTTTGAATAATGTTTTAAATCATTGGTTAGTATGGGTGTGCAGTGGGGTGAATAATGGCTGTCAAAGATACCAGGTCCTAATTCCTGGAATCTATATATTTCATGTTATTCAGAAAAAGGGCCTTGTGAAAGTGAAAGTGTTAGTTGCTCAGCTGTGTCTGACTCTTTGCAACCCCATGGACTGTAGTTTGCCACCTATACATGTCATGCTATTCAGAAAAGGGTCTTGGTTGTGAAGTAAATGTGATTAAATTAGCGATGTTGAAATGAGAGGTTTTCCTGGCTTGTCTGGGTCAGCCGCAAATGCAATCACAAGTATCCCGTAAGTAGATGGCACCTATGCACTGAGAAAGGGACTCTAGTGATGCGGTCACAAGAATCTAGGTTATTCGTAATTCCCTCCTTTTCAGGAATTAAATGTATGGACTTGCAGCTTTCGGAAAGTTCAGGATTGTCCCTTGTGCACAAGGGCTGGGAATGGGGAAACTGGGCTGGGGTCGCGGGGGGCAGGGAGAGGCGGAGCGGCCATTTGCCAGGCCCTGGATCCATCTGTTTTTCCCTCAGTCCTGGTGAGGAGGCGTCATAATGTGACTTCCTCGGGAACAGAAAACCCAAAGCTGAACTGAAGCAGTGATTTAGAAAACACGTTCAAATACTCAAGCACATGGAATGTGTCCACTGCTTTCAAAATTCAGAACGGTGGCGCCATACTGGGGGTCCTGAGTCTAGAAGGGAGGAAGCTGTATCAGGAATTAAGAGCAGGGTGAAGCTGCAAGGAGACAGGAGCCCGGCCTCACTTCTGGGAGTCACCCTCCTCTGGCCACGCCACCTTTAAGGATGACCAACCCTCTGAACAGTTTCCTAACTGAAAGTGAAAGTTGCTCAGTCATGTCTGACTCTTTGTGACCCCATGGACTGTAGTCCGCTAGGCTCCTCTGTCCATGGAATTCTCCAGGCCAGAATACTGGGATCTCCTGCATTGCAGGCGGATTCTTTACCCGCTGAGCCACTGAAGAGGGGATCAGCAGCTATGTCAAAGGACTGCTGTGAGGACCGGAAGTGACAGCAGATAGAAAACAGCTCTAGCAGTTTGTACACAGTTTCCTCAGAGACTTTGTGTCCAATGCTTGTCGGGTCCTCACCCCATTTAAATGACTATAAATGTGAGGTGAAAGGAAGGAGAAATTCTTGGTAGTGAGTAATGTGTTTACTCTTCAGTATCAGCCTATCCATGACACTGGTTGCTTGTGTCTGTTAATCACACCTGAGGTCAAGCCTTTACTCTTATAAACTGAGCGTTTTTTTTTTTTTTTTTTAACTTAATTAATTTAAATAAACTTTTCTTTTGGCTGTGCCCTGGCGCATGCAGCATCTTAGTTCCCTGACCAGAGATCGAACTTCACAGCCTGCATCGGAGGCACAGAGTCCCAACCACTGGACCACCAGGGAAGTCCAGACTGAGTATTCTTTTTAAGAATCAATAATTGAGAACCTCAGAAGAGACCGAAAGGAGCACCTATGTCTTAAGACTGGCCTAATAAGGAGGTAGGGTAGGCTTTAACTTGATAATCGCTCTACAGAGGAGTCTCAGGTTCTGAATCACAATAAAGGGTCAACTTCCTGAAAGAAGCTGGTCTGAAAACATTCCAATTTAGGGCAAGGAAAGAGAAACTGAGATTCAGTAATTCTTCTTTCTGGAATCCGTCTAACTTGTATGGAAGTCAAAGGGGAACAGTTTGATGAGGTTTTTTCCTCCTAAAGGGAGGTGTGAGGGATGAGGACAGATTGCCTCAGGGGAAGAGGTTGTAGGTTTGCCCTTGCCCTGCAATGCCAGACTAATCCATCAGCCTATATTAGTAAGATTAGCCATCTGTTAGCCTCAAAACCAGTGGTGTGTGAGTTTGGGAAGAACAGCCAGGAACTAATAAATAGCACAGACATCGAAATGCCAGGCACCTGGCTGGGCTTCTACAGCCACTGTGACGTCCAGTCCTGGCGATCCTGTGACGTGGGTCATTCCTCACTTCAGTTAGGAACTGATGCTGAGAGGTTCTGCCGTCATTCAAGGTCACGTGACTGGACAAGAGTGACCCCGAGACGTGAGGCTGGGCTTCGTCTCCTAGCTCTTCCATGGTGTCCGAAGCTCCTTTTCAGCTTGGGCCTCATCCATACAGCTTCATCTGCCCCCCGTCTTTGCCTCTTAGTAGCAGACTTCAAGAAACCCCCCGTCTGAACAGTTTGACTCTGGATAAGCTGTTCTGGGGAAAGAAAGACCTGTTTGTTCCAACATCATACAGTCCTCTCTCTGGGAGTGACACCTGCTTCTCTGCTGGTTTAAACTATACAGTTTTGCCTTCCGCGTTGTTTTCTGCCGCTTCCAAGTCAAGAAGTAACTTTTAGTAGGAAAGCATCTTTTGCCAGTTGAAATGTCTTTCACATTTTTCTCTAGCCTCTTCCACATATAATTTCTGAAAATACCCTACCTTGAAAAAAATTTGGTTGATCTGTTAGAGTTTAAATCAAGCTATTGTTTCCAGGAGAATTATTTCTGAGCCCTCTATCTCACAGCTCTTATCACCCCTCCTCCCATCCGCAGGCAAGTACCACAGACATATACACCCAACACTCTGTCCCACCCACCTTCAAGATGACTCACTGTCAAATGAGGTTGCAAGGACACTTCTTAGCTCTTCACATCCCTTTAGGAGGCAGCTTTTTGGCAGTCTGCCTTAGTCTTTCTGCTATGTGCCTTAAACTTTAGTGGACTGCTTGAAAAATAACAGTTCACTCTAAGCTGCATTCTTCATTGAAATGTAAATTCCTTATACTCATTCTATTTCTTCTAGAATTCCCAGAAAGAAAACAAGTTTTATGTTGCAAACAGTGAAGAGGAAAAATTTCTCCCCACATCTCTTTTTTTAAAATACACAGTGAGATTGAAGATGATTGGTTTAGGCAGCTCTGGTCCACTATAGAGTTTTGTATCTCTAACAAGATAAAATATTGTCAGAAATTTTACCATTGTGGGATTGTTGGTAATTTGAGGGAGAAAAGATGATTCTGCTGCCTTTAATTCCTCAGTTAATAAGCTGCCGTTACCGAGGAATACATTAAAACATTTATCAAGTAGTGATTTAAATCTGAAACTTAGTGCTGCAGAAGTTAATGCCCTGCATTTGGAGTGCTTTTAGGGAGCATTAGGATTTGTAAGCAGTGAGGTGGACATAAAGGGAATGAAAGATTCAATAATGGTCGCATAAGACCTCAGTGTACCACTCAAGTGACCCACAGTCTGGCCTCAGGCATGAAAGAGGCTGTACAATAAAAGCTCTTTTGCTGTTGTTATAATTGGCCAAAAGGTACTGTATATATTTTAGGTCCTTTTAAAACTTCGCTACTGAATACTACTTTATTCCTATTCTGACTTTCAAGCAGGCCATTCTGTTTGAAAAATAGTATTGGATGTTTGTGACAGAAAATATTTAAGATGCATGGATCGCATTAAGAAGGCTCTGGGATCAAACAGTGTTACAACAGCCCTGAGCATTTTTCTTTACAGGAATAACCTTCAAAGTAGATTCAGGGACTTCTCTCGTGGCCCAGTAGTTAAGGCTCCACACTTCCACTGCAGGGAGCGGGGGTTCAATTCCTAGTTGGGGAACTAAGATCCCCCATTCTGCTTGGTGCAGCCAAAAAATAAAGAAAAATTAAGTATATTCCTTAGCACTCCTGAAAGGAAAAAGCCCAGCTGAAAGGAATATGTATGACATTTAGAAAATGTAGCATCTGAGATTTTTCTCTTTTCAAGACCTTGGGTTTTTCAGTTGGAAACTTTTGGCGACATTATCACGTATTTATACAGTAGTGAGTATGGTGTGACTAGTATGTGCTTTAAAAATGATCTCATTTCTGTGCTTGCTCAGAGTTTGCTTTCTCTCTTGTGTGTTGTATGTCATGTTTGCACAGACATGAGAAAACCATCCATGTTGTTTTCCTGCTTCCCCAAGAGGTCAGCGCTGAATCTGTGTGTTTTTGTTTGCCAAACCTCAAAAAGTCTTGTTAGATGGAATATAATGGGAAAGACGGGGGAAGATGAATTTTTCCCCTCATATTTCCTTTGTGAAACAATTTGATATCATACAGTTTCTGAGAGTTGGATAAAGTAGTCAGTCAATCAGTTCAGTTGCTCAGTCATGTCTGACTCTTTGCGACCCCGTGAATTGCAGCACGCCAGGCCTCCCTGTCCATCACCAACTCCTGGAGTTCACCCAAACTCATGTCCATCAAGTCGGTGATGCCATCCAACCATCTCATCCTCTGTCTTCCCCTTCTCCTCCTGCCTTCAATCTTTCCCACCATCAGGGTCTTTTCAAATGAGTCAGCTTTTCGCATCAGGTGGCCAGAATACTGGAGTTTCAGCTTCAGCATCAGTCCTCCCAATGAACACCCATGAAGGAGAAGTAGATGAAGTGGAATTGGTCACAGTGTCACAGTCCCCTAGAGCTTTTCCTCTCTTTGAGAGGTTATGCATGATCCCAAGACTGCAAGAGTGTTGCTCCTCTTCCCTTACCTTGGCTCTCTCTCCTGAAAGGCCCTCGAGCCTTCACCTCCCATCAGTAAATACGACTGATTCCCTTGGATGGTTCACCCCTTTCCTACTCTGCCCCGTGCCTCCTACCTCCAGGCAAAGGGAGCTCCTGGTGTCCTCCGCCTATTTTGGCCGTCTCTAAACGCACTGTTCCCTCCGCCTGGAGTGTCCCTCTGCATCCTTCTTGCAACACGAATGCTGCTACCTCCCTTAGGACTTTTGAGTTGGGTCCTCGCCTTAAACTTGTTTGCCTTTCCTGCCTCCTCTGTGACTTCTGGAACACCTGCTGCCCTTTTCTCATCCTTCCTGCCCTGGGCTATCCCTGTGGGCTTGTCCCCGGCCACCCTTCCCCACTCCCGTGGGCCCTGCAACTTACGCAGGGTAAAGTCTGCAGTCAGACCCAGCCCCGTCCACCACCGGAGTAAGACCCTCACAAGAGCAGGTTGTGGCGATATACCCACCATGGGAATCTGTTGAGCTGTGAAAAGGGATTCTGGGAAGTATGAAATGGCATTTGGGAATCAGGCCTTTCCTGGGGGAGGCTGCTGTGCTGTGAAGTGAGTCAGGGCGGCCTGACCCTGGCGACCGCGTGCAGGCGTGCTCTCTCCTGTGTGTGCCCTGGGAGTGGCTCCTGCCTCCTGTCCTATCCCCGCAGGGCAAGGTAGGAGCGGCCACTTCAGTAGCAGAGGTCACCTCAGTAGCAGAGGTCTGAGTGTGAAAGGGTGGTACTGGGGTCCTGCCTTGGTGAATTATTTTACGCCGGAGGGGAGGAGAGGGAGGTGCACAAGGAAGAGATAAGTGTTGAAAAAAGGCAAGGTAATTTGGGCAAAAGGTTGGAGTAAAGATTTCCTGTTCTAGAATTAGTAGTAGGTCTGCAAGAATCCCATCCTGGAGAGCCTTGACTGCGAGGCTGAGATGTTTCTGTGTTATCCTGTCGCATAGAGGTGTGTGTGAAGGTTTTCTTTTCTTTTTCTTTTTTTTAAATTGGAGAAATTTAAGATTTAATTTTAGGATTCCCTAGTGGCTCAGACAGTAAAGAGAGTCTGCCTGCAATGCAGGAAACCTGGGTTCAATCCCTGGGTCAGGAAGATCCCCTGGAGAAGGAAATGGCAACCCACTCCAGTATCCTTGCCTGGAGGATCCTATGGATGGAGGAGGCTGGTGGGCTACAGTCCATGGGGTTGCAAAGAGTCGGACACGACTGAGCGACTTCATTTTCACCTTTTTTTCTCAAAATTTAGTTTTAATTTTTAATTGTTTTGCAATGTTGTGTTGTTTTCTGCTGTACAACATTGTGAATCAGCCGTAAGTGTACATGATTCCCTCCTTCTTGACTCTCCCTCCCGCCCACACCCTACCCAGCCCCCAGGTTGTCATGGAGCACCAGCTTGAGCTCACTGGGTTGAACTCCCCATGTTATACAGCAGCTTCCCACTAGCTATCTGTGTTACATATGGTAATGTATGTGTTTCAGTGTGAAGGTTTTGAAGCTGCAAGATGAAAGAAGCAGCTTTAGTGATGAGAGGGGAGGAGACTTGGGTCAGGAAAGGAGACTGTTAATTTAAAATAGTCTTCGCAGCCCCAGAAAACACCGCACTGTCCACTTAGTTCACAAAAGCAAGTCCTGTGTGACAGGCAAAGGTAAGGAAAGTAGGGTCCCTTCACAGGCAGAGGGTGTGAAAACCAACCTGTCCGAGCTGTCACTTGGTAGTGAGACATGGCAGCCTGTAGGAAGATGCACCAGTGGCAACGGGCTAATCCCGGCTGGTAGGAGCTGTAGCCAGGCTGCAGGATGCTCAGATCACAGCGGTAGGCTTGGTCTCTGTTCACTGTGAAATGAACAACACCCTCTGTGTGCTGCCTTAGCAGCTTCGGCCAGAAGCCTTTCTGATGCCGTCAGCCGTGGGCCCTTCTAGCTGGTCTCTCTTTTAGCTGGCCTCTCTGCTCCATCTCTTGTCCCCAGCATATTCCAGCCTCAACCTGGCAGCCAGGGTAATCCTGTTCAGTTACAAGTTGTGCTACATGCTAAGTCCTGTCCGACTCTTTGCTACTCTTATGGACTGTAGCCCACCAGGCTCCTCTGTCCATGGGATTCTCCAGGCAAGAATACTGGTGTGGGTTGCCATGCCCTCCTCCAGAGGATCTTCCCAACCCAGGGATCAAACTTGCATCTCTTATGTCTTCTGCATTGGCAGGTGGATTTTTTACTATTAGCACTGGGAAGCCCAAATTACAAGTCAGATCATGTTATTCTCTTCACCAAAACCCACAGTGGCTCCCATCTCACATAAAAAGTCCTTAGAGTTGTCCACAAGGCACCCCACCTCTCTGGTCTGATCTCCCCCTCACCATCCATTCCCCTCTGACCACAGTGGCCTGCTGGCTGTTCCTCAGAACGGCTGAGATGCTCTCCTTGATGCCTTGACCCCATATGACTTCTAAGCTAACTATTCACTTCCTTAAAGTCTGCTGAGAGGTCACCTGCCATCCTTTGAAAATCACAGCCTGTCCCCAAACCCTACCCTTGACTTTCTCCATCCCCCTGACCCTACTGTACATTTTTCTACATGTGAATGCTAATTGCACTCAAACAGGATACATCAGGGACTTCCCTGGCGGTCCAGGGGTTGAGAATCCACCTTCTAATGCAGGGGACCCGGATTTGATCCCTGGTCATGGACCTAAGATTCCACCTGCCTCGGAGTAGCTAAGCCTGCACTGCCACTAAGACTCAGTGCAGCCCAAAATAATAAAAAAAAACTGGATTACATCACTTATTAATTATTTCTTGTCAGACCCTTTCACACTGTTCTCCCTCTACCTCCGACTAAAGGCAGGAATCTTCATGTTTTGTTAACTGGCACATCACAAGTGCTTAGAACAGTGCTGGGTACAAAGTAGAAGGTAGTAAGTATTTTTCCAGTGCATTGTGATATATCTGCTAGGACTCATGAGGCCTAGTTTTCTTTTCCTATTAAACCTATTAAATGGTTTTGGCCATGGGAGGACAAGTTGATGCTGTCACAGCCTAAATTCTCTACATGTTTTACCCAGTTTTTATTTTTCTTCAAATGACCCATTTTCTCTGAGATTTTTGGTGCAACGTTTGATGAAATATGTACGATAATTAGAGAAAAATATGAAGGCATCTTTTCAAATAAAAGAAATTTACTCAGCAATTGGGTCTAAGCATGTTGTACTGTAGAGGATTTATTTTATTTTACTTTATTTTTTTTTTTTTGGCTCTTCCGGATCTCCGTGCTGTGTGGGCTTTTCTCTAGTTGCGGGGAGCAGGGGCTACTCTTTTTGCAACGCTCGGGCTTCTCATCGCAGCGGCTTCTCTTGCGGAGCGCAGGCTCTAGGCCGTGCGGGCTTCAGTAGTCTTGGCACTTGGGCTTAATTGTTCTGTGATATGTGGGATCTTCCTGGACCAGGGATTGAACACGTGTCTCCTGCACTGGCAGGCAGATTACCACTGAGCCACCAGGGGAGCCCCACCATAGAGGATTTGTGATTGGCAAGGCTGAAATCAACTTCACTGGAAATCTAACAGTGCTAGCAAGTAAGTGCCTCCATTCCTCTGGCTTATGTTCCCTGGTTCAGTTCAGTTGTTCCTGGCAACAAGGATGAGTTCTCCATGTCTTAGGGAATATTTCAGTTTCCCCTCCAATTGTATATGCCCCTTACCATTCATTTCATTACTTCCTTTTTTGAAAAATAAATATATGCTAGAATACAAGATGAGGAAACAATAATTGCCTAAAAGGATCACAAGAGTTTTAGGTTTTTCTGTTTTTGTTTTTGTTTTGTCACTTACCCTGTTTTTCTCCTATGCATATACATATTAACATGCTAATACACACCCTCCGACTCCATCCAAAAAAAAAAAAGGCTGTTAAAGGAAATATTAGAAAGTCTAACAGTTAACGTCCAGAGGTGAATTGGGACCTCTTTTAGAGTCCCAACTGGAAAGGTTCCATGAAGATGATGGAAGTGGCTTGCTTTCTCTCCCCAGGGAATGTTCCTTTTTTTCTAAGTGTGGTTTTTAGAACATTTTTATCATAGAACTCATTTCTCAATGGGATTTTATATATCCAGGGGATAAACATTGGTTCTTGGGAGGTCAACAATATTTTTAATGCCCAAAGGACAGATATACACATAGTACATAAATAAATATGCAGAAGAGCTATAGTTTTAAAATTTCATGGAAGGGCAATGAGGAGGAAAAATCTAAAAAAACTCCTAGAGGCGGCTGCAGTAATGAAAATGTGGTTGTCTAACCTATCCTCAGAGGCACCAGCCTAGGGCATGAATGGTCTGTTCTGAACCTTGTGCTTTCACAGAGAGAGAATAAAAGTTGTTTTGCTAGTCGAGTCCTACTGAGCTGTGTAGCAGCTCCAAGGGCATGAGTCCATTAGAGGGAGCACACACCATTTGATCCATCTGTCAGTTTCTTTATCATTGCAGGGACGGAATCGCTCAGGGTACCTTGGATCCTGGAGGGCTAAGTGGAGAATTTGTTGGGGGCTGGTGGTTCAGAAGGTAGCTAATCTGCCTGCAGTGCAGGAGACCCAGGTTCAATCCCTGGATTGGGAGAAGGGAATGACTACCCACTCCAGTATTCTCCTCTGGAACATTCCATGGACAGAGGAGCCTGGAGGGCTTTAGTCCATGGGGTCACAACGAGTGGGACATGACTGAGTGAGTAACACTTTCACTTTCAACTACTAGCAGGCAGGAGCAAAGTTTGGGGATGTGGAAAGTATTGGAGATGTCTAGCTTAAGTTACCTTCCCTAAGGCAGCGTGTGTTTTCATTTTTATTCTAGACCTCTGCCATTAATTTAGCCTCCTTTGATCTCTTGATTCTTCCTGCTTTAGTTCCTTCTTCGAACTCACCAGTGTTCTCCCCATTTCCATTTCAAAGTCCTGGGAAAGACTCAAGTCCTGCATCCTCATTTAAGCAGAGCCGAAGGCAGTGGCCAGAAGGCCTCTGACGTCATAGATAAGCAGCCCTGGGTCAGCTGGGTCAGACCTCATTAGGGACTGGAGGGTGTCGCACATGATTTGGACACTGCTGCCTGTGCCTGAGGAATTTCCCAAGGTCACTTCTCTGAGGGCTGTGGTCAGAATTCGCTCGGAACACGGCTTCTTGGGGGTGAGGTTGGCGTCCTGCAGTTTTGCCTACTTGAAGTACGAGGCTTACATAACTGGTGTGTTTGACTTAGTTGATCATCACTGAAGATTTTCCACTGGGGCTCCTTTCATCATACTTGGATAAAGAATTTTAAAGCTTGTCTTCTGATAGCTTGTCTAATGGCTTAGTATCGGGAAAGGTAAAGTTTGCCCAGACTTTCAGTCTCAGAGATGGTCTCTCTCATGAGACTGATTATTGTGCAAACCTTGAAAGAGGAAGTCATTGTCTTCATCTCTGTTTTCTCAGCACTTAGGACTTAGTGCGTCTGACATGTGGGAATTTTCTAGTAAATTTTGAGACTTGACAGATGGTCTTGCACATGGAAGAGATGATTGGTAAATCTGAAAATTCAAACATCATCAAAAGGCAAATGCCGTTAACTTCTGTTTTATCTCAAGTCAGGAGAGTTGTTTTCTTAGGCTTCAGTCCTGCGCCACCTTGATATTTATGAGGTTGTTTTTTTAAGAAAATGTGGTTTTTAAAATCTGAACATCAATTTTGAAAGAAAAGATAGAGTGGAGAGAAAATTGCAACATGTAAGTCAAGTGCTAAGCTCCTTAATACATAAAAGCCTTTTTCAAAGAAGTAAATAAGAAAAGAACATTCACTTGTAGCATTCTTTTGGGCCTACTTTAATAAATATTTCACATTCTAAAAAACATGAGCATGAAACATTTTTAAACTCATTAATCAAAGAAAGGCAGATTATAATTTACCTTATCAGATTGACAAAAATTAAAACACTCATCACCACTTCTAGGCTTAAGGGAAAGCGGTATTCATATCTTTTATGTGGGAGTATAAATAATATTTAATCTGTTGGGAGGATGATTTAACAACAGATATTTTTATGAGTTAGCAAATTCCTTCACAAGAATGTTTATTGCCACATTGTTTGCAAAAGTGAGAAAGTTTAAGCAACCTGCATGACTTGGAATAAGTGACTGTTAAGTGTTGTAAACAGAAATGATGAATCTTGAGATTCTGGGTCATTAAAAATTTGTGGAGCTTGATGATATTATGTAACTGAAATAGAATCACATCAAATAATATCTTTAGTATATGTGTTATATTTGGGAAAATGTCTATGAATTTTCTTAATTATATATATTGCTGGATCAGAAGTTACAGTTCTTCTTCATACTTTCCAAAATTTCTTAAATTTTTATAATAAGCCAATAGCATTTCCATAATTGGAAAAACTATTTAATACAAAGCATAGTATATGGAAGTGAGAGGAAATCTTAATTACTTAATAGAATATCCATCACTATAATGCCTTGTTGATAACTTTTCTTTTGAAGGTCCTTCCCAGTGATTGAACAAGGGAAAGCAGTTTGATTAAATGCTTTAATGTTAACATATACTATTTTGCAGGTTATTAAAACAGAAACAAACAGAGGCGGCATGGAGTAGTAGGAGCAAGAACATTTCAGTTAGAGGGTCCTGGGTTGGGTTCATGGCTGCTGTTGTGGAACCTTGGGTGCTGAACCTGCAGTTTCCTCACTTGTGAAAGGAGTATATTCACAGTGCCTGTCCTTACAGGCCGGCTGTGGGGAATCCTGAGGGTCCTGTGTACGCTGCACTTAGCACCACGTGTGACTCTGCACAGGTGGCTCTTCTTAGGAGGAGAAACCTCTCAGGAGGGGCATAGCTTTTCCTTCAAGAGAACCAAACTTGAAAACCATTAATTAGAAGTTGCTGCTCACTGTAGAAAGAATGACTGTTGTGGTATATTAGGTTTTTATTACCTAAACTTAGCAGCTTAAAATAGTACTCGTTTAAGCTATGATTTTCCAGTAGTCATGTATGGATGTGAGAGTTGGACCATAAAGAAGGCTGAATGCCAGAGAATCTATGCTTCTGAACTGTGGTGCTGGAGAAGACTCATGGGAGTCCCTTGGACTGCAAGGAGATCCAACCAGTCCACCCTAAAGGAGATCAGTCCTGAATATTCATTGGAAGGACTGATGTTAAAGCTGAAGCTCCAGTACTTTGGCCACCTGATGAGAACAGTTGCTGCTACTGCTGCTAAGTCGCTTCAGTTGTGTCCAACTCTATGCAACCCCAGAGATGGCAGCCTACCAGGCTCTTCTGTCCCTGGGATTCTCCAGGTAAGAACACCGGAGTGGGTTGCCATTTCCTTCTCCAATGCATGAGAGTGAAAAGTGAAAGTGAAGTTGCTCAGTCGTGTCCGACTTTGCGATCCCATGGACTGCAGCCCACCAGGCTCCTCCATCCATGGGATTTTCCAAGCAAGAATACTGGAGTAGGGTGTCATTGCCTTCTCCAGATGCAAACAGCTAACTCATTGGAAAAGACTCTGATGCTGGGAAAGATTGAAGGCAAGAGAAGAAGAGGATGAGATGGTTAGATAATATCACTGACTCAGTGGACGTGAGTCTGAGTAAACTCCAGGAGATGGTGATGGACAGGGAAGCCTGGCCTGCTGCAGTCCGTGGGGTCACAAAGAGTCGGACATGACTGAGCGACTGCACAACAACAGATCATCTAACAGTTTCTGTGGGTCTGAAGTCCAGGCGTGGTTTACCTGGGTACTTAGGGATTCTGGAAGCTGCCATCACGATGGTGACTGGGGCTGGTTCTCAGCTGGAGGCCCAGCTCGAGAAACATCTGCTTCCCTGCTTGCGTGGTGGTTGGCAGTGGTCAGTGTCCACGGGGCTCATGGCAGTTCGCTGCTTTAAAGCCAGCAGGTGGGGAGAGGAAAGAAGAGAGCACAAATAGTGCTCTCGCAAGATGCAGTCTTCCATTATGCAGTGCAATCTCGAAGATGGCAGTCTGTCCCCTTTGGCATATTCCAGGGGTTAGAAGCCAATCCCAGGTCCTGCCTGTGCTCATGGGCAGATTAAACATCGAAAGTATGGGCACTGTGAGCGAGGATCGCGTGGAGGGAGTCTGTCGGCCACAAACGGTGTTCACACTCATGTGTGTTGTGTTTCAAACTCAGAGGCCAATTACTGTTAATATTTTAGGAGGTGATTTGGTTGAGAAAAGCGCTGGTTTATAGCTTAATATGGAGAAGGCAATGGCAACCCACTCCAGTTCTCTTCCCTGGAAAATCCCATGGACGGAGGAGCTTGGTAGGCTGTGACTTCACTTTTCACTTTCCACTTTCATGCACTGGAGAAGGAACTGGCAACCCACTCCAGTGTTCTTGCCTGGAGAATCCCAGGGACGGGGGAGCCTGGTGGGCTGCTGTCTGTGGGGTTGCACAGTCGGACACAACTGCAGCGCCTTAGCAGCAGCAACAGCAGCAAAGCTTCATAACACAAATTGGAAAGCAAGGTGAGGTGACACTGTGCCTCTTTAATGTTAATTGGGAGAGGCCCACAGTCTGTCTTTGGCACTTTGGAGCTTGAGGACATAGCTCTCTTCCTTGTAAACCTGGTTGTCTGAGATCATCCAACTTGGGAAGCTTTTCAGGGACTCAAGACTCACCTTTCTGTAAGTAATGGGTAATGGAAATATCCCTTCAATGGTGATTTTCCCTCCATCTCTTCTAAAATGTAGTACTGCTTTCTTTTATTATTTGTGCCGTCTTCATGAGTACTCATTTCAGTGAAAATAAACAGGGCTTTGTCTCACCCAGATTCATTGCTGAGCTTTAAATTTTCATTTGTTCTCTAGACTGAAAAATGCCATTTGTTTTATTTTAACTTCTCGACTATTTCACATGAGAAGTGTGGCACTCGGTGTCCTCTGCCAAGCCCCCCGCCTTACACTCGCTCAGAGTTATTGTGACTAGTCAGCTCTCTTCTGACTAGAAACATGATGATAAATATTGCTAAGAATTCTCTGGATATCATAAAAGCCCTAAGGCTAATGAGATTGCTGTTTGAGATGATTATAGTCAAATGCAATGCTGTGATGTTTTGGAGGTACACTTGTAATCCAGAAGATGGAGAGAAGTGATTGATCATGCCCTTAATCGGGGATAGAAAGCTCTGATGAACGTCGGAACTTTTTTCATGCTGTGAGCTGACATACTGGCTCCCACTTTACAGTACTTCTAGTGGCTGCAGTTGGAGACTCTGGAATGTTTTATCTCTTCCACTTACTTAGCATATCCTGAGTGGCTGACTGACCAAACTTAGCAAGGCATTGTTGAGTCAAGGGCTATCTCACAGTGCGGAACTCTTGTATGAAGAAAAACCAAACCTCCCAACTCTTAACAAAGAGACTATGTAGTCCTCATGGTACACATTCTGATTGTGCATGGCGTACAGATTCAAACAGAGACCAGAGAGATGCCTCTGCATTCTCTTAGACCAGCTGTTTGCCAGAACCCTGTATTGGATAAATAAGTATCTACACATTCCCATCACTCTTAATGCCACACATTTGCGTCGCACTTAATAACTTTTTGGAGTGTTTCGTATCTCTCTCTTTTTTTCTAATTTATTTTCTTTTGGCTGTGATGCGTCTTCGTTGCTGGGCAGGCTTTTCTCTAGTTGTGGTGAGTGGGAGCTGCTCTCTCATTGTGGGCTTCTCTTGTGGTGGAGCACAGGCTTTAGGGTGCACGGGCCTCGGTAGTTGCAGTTCCCGGGCTCCAGAGCACAGGCTCGGTAGTCGTGGTGCACAGACTTAGTTGCTCCATGGCATATGGGATCTTCCTGGACCAGGGAGAGAACACAGGTCTCTTGCATTGGCAGGAGGATTCTTTACCACTGAGCCACCAGAGAAGCCCCATATCTTTTCTTAATTGAATGAATGCATCCAAGTTCTAGAGAGAAGTGAGTAGTACCGGGTCCATTTGACAGAAAAGAAACCCAAGGCTCGAGGACTTGACTTGCCATGATGGTGTTATGCACAGACAAAAGCAAGTCCTTCTTATTCCAAATGTCAGACACCTTTTATGAACCAACTATGATGAATAGCAGGGAGTCAGTTTGAATCCCAGTTCTTGCACATTTTGACTCTGTAACCTTGGGCTATTGCCGAAATTCAAACCCTAAGTTTTCTCATGAAGGTAGAAACCTATCTTCTCATAGATTTGCTAGAGTTAAATGACAATTTACACAGAGTCCCTGAACCTGGTAAGCTCTCAGTACTTGGTAGTTATCGATACAGTTTATGTTGGATTTGTTACACTACTCTTCTTCTCACATCTCTGATGCTTGTTGGGCTCACCTGGTGTGCCTTCTTCAAGCACTGGATCTGGTTGTTTGAAATCAGTGAAAGAGAGAATGTTAGTGAATTCTGAAGGTTAGTACTGGGAATCACTTGATCTCTGGGCTCCTAGGTCATATCCTCACATCAGAGAGTTGCTCTGATATCAATGAGAAGCTCTGAAGGCAAGATGATGAGCAGAGAAGAGAAGAAAAAGAGAAGGGTGGCTATGTTTTCATTACATTGAAATATAGTTTATATAATAATAATTATTATTATTACAGGTATACAATGTAGTGATTTAGTATTTTATAGATTATACTCCATTTAAAGTTACTGCAAAATAATAGCTATATTCCCTGTGCCGTACAGTATATCCTTATTGCTTATCTTTTATACATAGTACTTATACATACCTGGGCTTCCCTGGTGGCTCAGAGGATAAAGCGTCTACCTGAAATGCAGGAAGTGGGTTTTGGGCAAATGCTTGAACTTGCTGTTTAGATATATTAGCAAATTGTTTTTAAAAAATGGAGTAGGGATAGGTTTTAGTGTGGCATCAGAAAGAGATGTGAGTTCTGACCACATGGGAGGGAACTTAGATTCTAATTTGCCACTAGTGTGGATCATAGTCATTATTGTGCTAACATAAGAAGCCATCTCTTTTAGCCACTCTCAGAATCGATCTCATGATGTCGGCAGATAGCCTGCTCTGATGAAGGTCGCAGCCTTTTCTGTGTATGTAAAGGGACATTTCTTTTGGAATTTAAACATCTGGGGGCTCACCCTAACTCTCTGTGAGTCAGAAAGAAGCTTTACCCCTATCTTTGAAGCAGATATATTCTTAAACCACATGAAAAGCATAGTTGCCCTGTATCTGGATCTTCTTTTCCTCATTTAAAAACAAAATAATCCCTTTAAGGGGAAAGATCCCTCTCCCTTTTTGCCTGAGATCTGAGACATGTTGCAGAAAATAAAATTTTCTGTGCTCTTTAAAATTTTAATGCTGGTATGTCATGTGTGCAGTTCATATTAAAAGCATGGCATCACACATGTGCGCACACGCCCACCAACATTTAATGAAAGGCTATAATGTCAAGGTAAGACTGTATCAAGATATACAAAGCAGTCTGCTTTCTCACCTCACTGAACTCACGGACAAGTTGCTTGCACTTTCTAAGTTACCTGGAAAATAAGAATAAGAAGAGCTGCCTCGCAGAATTGGTGCTGAGACATTAAACTCACAGCAACAGCTCAAATATTAATTTCCTTAAAAAAAGAAAGGAGCCCTTGCTTTACTTTCTTAGGTTGCACATCCCACTTCCTAACTGTGGACAGCTCCTAATTAATTGGAGGTGACTAGATCCGGGTTAGAGTGGCTGCATTTGCTCACTGGTGGAGGCAGTGGCTTGAGAAATGGGGGTGTGTCTTCCTCCCATAGCTAGACTGTGTCTCGAGCTAAGGACTTGTCGGTGTAGTGTTGTCATAACAAAACATTTTTTTCCTATTATAGAAAATGTAGAAATGCTTGCAAAAGAAAATAAATTTCATTTACAAACTTACCTTATAGAAATAATACATTTTCATGTCTTTGCTTCCTCTTTTTAACTAGCTGTTCTTGTGTAAACATGTCTTGCCCCCCAAAATACATAGAACATACATGCACAGTTTAAGGAATGGTAAATATGTGGGTGCCCATCACCCAGTTGAAGAGCTAGAACATTACCAGTATCTTTGAGCCCCTGTGTGCCTGAATCTTGATTTATTTCTTTGTGTTCTTGTTCCTGCTGTATTATGAGCATTTTCCTATGTTGTTGCCGTTTTAGGTTGCTTTCTTCTGTTTGGAGCTTAAAGTAATCAGAGATTATGGACTAGCCTTACCCTAATGGCTACTGGCTAATATATGACAGGCACCCCACCTTAAATATCCATCTTATTTAATTTCACAGCACCCTATGAGCTGCAGTAGTTCCTCATTTTATTCATGGAAGAAATTGAGTTTCAGAATGTTTTAAGTAAATCCCGAGGGAGCAGACTCTCCAGAACTGAGCCCAAGTCTCTTTCCAAGTTCCTTGCCATTTCCACCCTGCTAGGCTTCCTTCTGGCTATGTGTTGGATGTGCAACGCACATTTAAGGAACTGGTCATTAAGTGCAGCGCGTACGTGCGTGCTCAGTGGCTAAGTCACGTCCAACTCTGTGTGACCCCGTGGGCTGTAGTCTATCAGGCTCCTCCATCCATGGGATTTTCCAGGCAAGAATACTGGAGTGGGTTGCTGTTTCCTCCTCCAGGGGATCTTCCTGACCCAGGGACTGAAACCACCTCTCCTGTATTGGCAGGTGGGTTCTTTACCACCTAGCCACCAGGGAAGCAGTAAATACAGTATTTCTGCCTAATTCTAAGCAAGAAGGACACAGGTGACTGGCTCTAGATTTTAGGCGTGCTGATGCCAGAAAAATGCAAACCAGGACAAACTTCAACAAGAAGTGTGACTAAAAGAGGAGAATTTGCTGATCTGAACGGTAGCACCTATGAGAGGTCTGCCTTTCTCTGGAGGCACCTATGGTGTTGGGTTGTCTGGTCGTCCCCGCTCCTTCCCCACCCCTGCCACATTGCGGTGGAGCCAAGTCAGAGCTTTTGTGTTTGGAGTAGCCCTCCTGCTGTGTTTTCTCCAATTGTGTATCTGTAATTATGGCGCAACCTGGGAGACCTTGCCTGGTTGAGTCCCTAAGAATGAAATTGTTGCTATGATTGCTGTGGCAGCGACGTCGAGCTCCAAGTTGACCTGAAAGTCGGGCTGCTCCTGAGTAGAAAGAGCAGAGGCTCAGTGTGGCAGAGATCCGGTTGCTCCTTATGTTCTGCAGGTACAGTCGCCGTGGCATCCTTGGTTACATGTTGTGAACTCTTAAGAGGTGTAGAGCGGTAGAATGTGCATAAAAGATTGTGTGTGTAACTTAGTTCTTATGTGCGGGGATCTCGCTCTTGTTCCATTTAGTGAATGGAACAAAGATTAGGATGGCAAAGGACTTCAGGGGCGGGTAACCCAAACAGCAGAGAGAGACAGTAACCAGCTCCCCTGCCCTCGCTCACTCCAAAGGCGCTCAGCTGAGCCTGCCCTCCAGCTGTGATTCAACTTGATAAATTGCTCATCGATATAAACATAACCTGCAGATTTGCCACTGTGTCTTTTTGAGGTGTGGAAATCCACTGCCTGGGACCAGTGAATGGCAAAACATGATTAGGATGTCTGTAAGTGGCCGTTCAATGCCAACAGCCACCACCACTTACTGGGGACAATAAAAGAGGTGGAGGGAGGCATTCACCATTTGTATACATCTTCGAATTCTCACACTGTGGGTGTCCAACCGAAATGATGCTGTAACCAGTTTCGGTTTAGTAAACCATGCTTGAATTAAAATATTAATAGGTTTTTCCAAAACTTTGTGAGACCAATGCAACATAAAAATAATGTGTCCTGACTTCATATCTGAAGTAGGAAATAATTTGTCTTATTTTAGAAAGTTGGAGAATTTGATAATTCTCTTTCCTGGGAAAGGTTACTCAAATAGGATAAACCTAATCCAGTAGTCATGTATGGATGTGAGAGATGGATTGTGAAGAAAGCTGAGTGCTGAAGAACTGATGCTTTTGAACTGTGTTGTTGGAGAAGACTTTTGAGAGTCCCTTGGACTGCAAGGAGATCCAACCAGTCCATTCTGAAGGAGATCAGCCCTGGGATTTCTCTAGAAGGAATGATGCTGAAGCTGAAACTCCAGTACTTTGGCCACCTCATGCAAAAAGTTGACTCGTTGGAAAAACTTTGATGCTGGGAGGGATTGAGGGCAGGAGGAGAAGGGGACGACCGAGGATGAGATGGCTGGATGGCATCACTGACTTGACGGACGTGAGTCTGAGTGAACTCCAGGAGATGGTGATGAATAGGGAGGCCTGGCGTGCTGCGATTCATGGGGTCGCAAAGAGTCAGACACGACTGAGCAACTGAACTGAATTGGCTTTCATTTCTTGTTGTTAAATTTTTTATTTTCTAATTTAGATTTTTTTTCCCTTAATTTTAGTGTGGTACAGATTGACTTTTGATGCCAGACCTTCCTTCGTTGGCATAGAGTCTTAGAAAGCCAGGAATTCTCAGGGGTTGCTTTTCTTTCCAGTTGGACTGGTATTCTTTCATGGTGGGGCAGGCATTCTTCTGTTGATTGAAGCTCTGTGGAAATGACTGCCTAGATTCTTGCATCCCGTAAGATGCATTTCGATTTCCAGATTCTTTCTGAATGCCTTCCCAGTGCTGCTGAACCCCTGAACCATCAGAGCTGGCCCTGACTTCGGCCGTGGCCTTGACTTTTTAGAACATGGGGTGCTGGCAGAGGAGCAGGCCTCACCAAAACCACGTCAGGATGATATTCAGGCATCAGGCCCACTCCGTTCTGCCCACTGTTGTTCTGCCACTGTCTTGCCTTTGACAAGCCTTATTCTGGTGATGGAGGGCAGGCTCGGCTGAGTGCCTCTGAAGTGAGCGAGGGCAGGGGAGCTAGTTACTATCCCCGCTGTTGGCGTTGCCCGCCCCTTTTGCCATCCTAATCTTTGTTACTACTGATGTTCTACTGCCACTCCCCCACCATTCGTGTGCTACTCTGGGTCATCAGCATTTAAAGGCTGACATTCTCAAGACTCAGTGCTAAGCTTTCTTCTGTCCTCAGTCTGCACTTTCTCACTGTGGGATGAATGGATGTGGGTGAGATTTCCTGACGACTCTTCAAAAGTAAATCTCCGGCCCAGGCCACTTGTCGGTCCCGGATCTGTCACTGGTCAGCATTCTGGATTTCTGTGTACTATTTCAAATGTTCAGATCTAAACTCATGACTTTGTAACAACTCCCAACTAAAACCTTTACTACAACAGCAAAATCACAGGTTTGGTCTCCTCTGTGTTTGACCTCCCAGTGACGTTAGTGGTAAAGACCCCACCTGCCAGTGCAGGAGACATAGGAGACTCGTGTTCAATCCCCGGGTTGGGAAGGTCCCCTGGAGTAGGAATGGCAGCCCACCCCAGGATTCTTGCACATGAATCGTGTGATCATCCACTCAACACACAGCCTAGGAGCTCCCACCACTCTGCCTCCCTCCCCCTCTCTCTTCAGTAGTGTCCACGTTTCATCAGGTCTGACTGTTAAATCTCTGTCCTTAAGATGGTCCTGAAAACCCATCGTGACCTGACTCTTGCCTCCCTCCCTCATCTCCAGCACCTCCCCTTTCCCCCAGCCATACTGGTCCTTTCTGTCCCTTGGGTGGACCCATCCCACCTTAGAGCCCTCACATAAGCCCCCTGTTGCTAAAATGCCCTCTTTCTGGCTACTGGCCACCATCCTTTCACGTTAAGGGCCATGTACTTAGAGCAACCTTTGCTTGATGCTCATGTGAGGTCCTTCTCTGTCGTGTGAATTCTTAGGGTCTGCATGGCTCTCTCAGAAGAGCTCTACTTCATCAGAATAAGGACTGTGTCGTTGCTCAGAGTATATGCTCAGTGACTAGAGCGAGACCTGGCTCAAGGTAATCACTTGACAAGTGTTTGGTTTGTGAATGAATGAATGCATGGTACAGTGTCAATCAGTTTCCATATGTCACCTCATTTAGTCCTCAAAACAGTGCTCAAACAGCTAAGGAGTTTACCAAGGCCACTCTGGACGCAAGGCACAGTGGGGAGTCACCCCAGGGTTGGAGGGGTCACCCAAGTACAAGCTCTTTGTGCTCCCATCATTGGCTTTCTTAAGGAAGAACCTGTAAGTGCTGTTATTATATTTCATTAATAATACGTTTTTGACAATAAAAGGTGAAAGGAGTGGAGCGTTTTCTCATAAAAGAAACTGAGTAGGGTGGGGGAGGGTTGAAGAGTTTGCATTTTATAGGTGCTGATTTCCTTAGGGTAATTTCTTTAAAAAAAAAAAAATCCTGTATAATAAGCTTGGGAAACTGTAGAATTAGATCAGCATGTTCTGTTGTCAAACCTCTAAGTGACATTCCAGATTCATCTTCTTCACTTCCTCAGTGGTCTGTCCTCCAGAGTCACACAGGTTTCTTCCTGACCTCTGGACTGGTAACTTTTGATCAAACTGCTTTCAGTTCCTTTCCTCTGCACCATTTCAGTTTTTTAAACTCTGTTTAGTCACTCAGGAAACGTTCACAGACCAGCATTATGTTCCGAGCACCGTACTGGACCTAGCTTTGTCCCCATCCCTTGCAAACACTTCCTTTCCCTTGCTCCTCTGTCCAGCAACTCCACGCTTTGACCAGAACCTGCTATTAGTTATGTAGTGAGGTTCTGAGATGCACACTTGCAGATCCTTAGTATCTGTTAAACATGAAGTAAGCAGAAGCCCAGGCATTGTGCGAGGCTGACAAGTTTAAGAATAGACACACACAGTGTCTTGCAGTCTGTTTATACTACCAGCAACCAGGCATAAGCGGGCAGATAACTAATGTGAAGTCAGAAAGTATCCAAAGTTTTCTGTGATCCACCAAAATGCTGTAGGTTTTCAAGTTCCTAGACATTCATTCTTAGCCCTAAGAAAATAAACTAAGAGACCTCGTGTTCGGGGAGGAGAAAGGATTAGTTTATTTTCTCTTTTTAATCTCTCTTTCACTCTCATCTTCAACCCCTTGTCTAAGTACATCTAGTTTACTGTCAGTAAGTTCCTTGTTCCCAACATGTGAAAGCATTTAGCACCTGTGCTTAGTCATTCAGTTGTGTCTGACTCTTTGTGGCCCCACGGACTATAGCCTGCCAGGCTCCTCTATCTGTGGAAATCTCCAGGCAAGAATACTGGCATGGGTAGCCATTCTCTTCTCCAGGGGGTCTTTCCAACCCAGGAGTTGAACCTGAGTCTCCTGCACTGCAGGCAGATTCTTTACCTTCTGAGCCACCAGGGAAGCCCCAGGCATGATCCAATTAAAAAAAAAAAAAAAAAGCTGGACTTGTTACAAAGAGTCAGACACGACTGAGTGACTGAGTATGGAATTAACATTAAAAGTTTCTACTTTGCAACTGACAGTGGCAAGAGTGAGAAAACAAGCCGTAGACCTGGAGAAACTGTTTGCAAAAGACATGTCTGATAAAGGACTGTCATCCAAAATATGCAAAGAACTTTTAAAACCCAACGATAAGAAAAAGAAAAAAGGACAACGAGCTTAATAGACACCTCATCAAAGAAAATATGTAAATAGCAAATCAACATATAGACAGATATCCCACATTATGTGTTATTAGGGAATTAGAAATTACAACAAGGAGATACCACTGCATACCTATAAGAAAGGCCAGAATCTGAAACAGTGACACCACCAAATCCTGGCAAGAAAGTGAAGCTACAGAAATTCCATTCATTGCTCTTGGGAGTTAAAATAGTTCAGCCACTTTGGAAGACAGATTGACAGTTTCTTACAAAACTAAGCATACTTTTACCATACAATCCAGTGGTTCCACTCCTTGGTATTCCCTAAAGGAGTTAACAGCTTATGTCTATGCAAAAATCTGCAGTGATATTTACAGAGCCTTTTTTATAATGACCAAAACTTGGAAGCAACCAAAATGTCATACAGTAGGTGGATATAGAAAGTGTGGTATTTCCAGCTAAAAAGAAATTAGCTATCAAGTCATGAGAAGACTGGAAGAAACTTAAGTATATATTACTAAGTGAAAGAAACCAATCTGGAAAGTCTGGATGCTGTGTAATTCCGACTATATGACATTCTGGTGAAGTCAAAACTCTGGAGGCAATAAAAAGATCAGTGGTTGCCAGGGGCTGGGGCAGGGGCAGAGAGGTGGAGCACAGAGGATTTTTAGGGCAGTGAAAATATGTCATATGATACTATAATGATAGATATATGTCATTATACATTTATCCAAACCCATAGAATGTACAATACCAAGAGTGAACCCTAAAGTTCAGCTGTGGATTTTTGATGATAATGATGTGTCAACCTAGAATTATTTTTCTTAAAAACTTTTTATTTTGTGTTGGGGTATAGCCAGAGGAACCAGAGATCAAATTGCCAACATCTGCTGCATCATGGAAAAAGCAAGAGAGTTCCAGAAAAACATCTATTTCTGCTTTATTGACTATGCCACAGTCTTTGACTGTGTGGATCACAATAAACTGTGGAAAATTCTGAAAGAAATGGGAATACCAGACCACCTGACCTGCCTCTTGAGAAATCTGTATGCAGGTCAGGAAGCAACAGTTAGAACTGGACATGGAACAACAGACTGGTTCCAAATAGGAAAAGGAGTACATCAAGGCTGTATATTGTCACCCTGCTTATTTAATTTATATGCAGAGTACATCATGAGAAACACTGGACTGGAAGAAACACAAGCTGGAATCAAAATTTCTGGGAGAAATATCAATAACCTCAGATCTGCAGATG
Source organism: Nanger dama (assembly GCA_917880005.1). Taxonomy (NCBI): domain Eukaryota; kingdom Metazoa; phylum Chordata; class Mammalia; order Artiodactyla; family Bovidae; genus Nanger; species Nanger dama. The sequence goes on from CAKJTW010000036.1 coordinate 7,878,349, forward strand.
ACCCCTGCCTTATGGCAGAAAGTGAAGAGGAACTAAAAAGCCTCATGATGTAAGTGAAAGAGGAGAGCGAAAAAGTTGGCTTAAAGGTCAACATTCAGAAAACAAAGATTATTGCATCCGGTCCCATCACTTCATGGGAAATAGATGGGGAAACAGTGGAAACAGTGTCAGACTTTGTTTTTGGGCTCCCAAATCACTGCAGATGGTGACTGCAGCCATGAAATTAAAAGACGCTTACTCCTTGGAAGGAAAGTTATGACCAACCTAGATAGTATATTCAAAAGCAGAGACATTACTTTGCTGACTAAGGTCCGTCTAGTCAAGGCTATGGTTTTTCCAGTGATCAGGTATGGATGTGAGGGTTGGACTGTGAAGAAAGCTGAACACCGAAAAATTGATGCTTTTGAACTGTGGTGTTGGAGAAGACCCTTGAGAGTCCTTTGGACTACAAGGAGATCCAACCAGTCCATTCTGAAGGAGATCAGCCCTGGGATTTCTTTGGAGGGAATGATGCTAAAGCTGAAACTCCAGTACTTTGGCCCCTTCATGGGAAGAGTTGACTTATTGGAAAAGACTGTGATGCTGGGAGGGATTGAGGGCAGGAGGAGAAGGGGTCGACTGAGCATGAGATGGCTGGATGGTATCACTGACTCGATGGACGTGAGTCTGAGTGAACTCCGAGAGATGGTGATGAACAGGGAGGGTTAACTGTGGTTCATGGGGTTGCAAAGAGTCGGACACGACTGAGCAACTGAACTGAACTGATAGCCACTTAACAAAGTTGTGATAGTTTCAGGTGAACAGCAAAGGGACTTAGCGATGTATATGTATATATATAAATGCATCCATTGGGCCCAAATTCCCCTCCCATCCAGAAAATAAATAATCTGTCTTTTAAAATGTAGATAATATTAGTATACAGTAACAGCACTTGTGTTGCTCTTTCTATCAGGCACTGCTCTGAGCTCTTTATATATATATTAGTTAATTCTAATAAAAACCTAATTATCTTCAGATAAGGAAGCAGGAGGAGAGATGTTTCATAACTTGCTAATGTAACTGTTGAGCAGTAGGCTGTCAAACCCAGGAATTCTGGGGCCAGAGCTGTGCTGTAAATCACCCTGATAAGCTGTAATGTACATATATAATTTCTAAATTAATGTACTAAGGATACTTTTAGTATTAATATTAGTATGTGATTTAGTATTAGTATGTGATCCAGAATCGAGACCGTTGTTTGAAGAGATCAGATGCAGAATAGTCACCTTTCTTCATTGCTGCTGATAAGCATTGCTAAACAATGGGGTTTGCTTGTGAACAGGATTTGGGGAGGAGATAGCCTCTTCTTTTTTAGAAGAAGGGTCTTAACCTTTATTGGATTATTAGGAGATGAAGAGAGGTAGGGAAGAGAATGGAAGGAAAAAACAGGTTGTATTCTATATGAACGATATTATCAAAATAAACCTTGGATGTGTCTGGTTTTTGAGAAATCTCACACAGGTCCAAACCAACCCAGAGAGGGAATGAAGGAAGAATGGCACAGCATAGAAGAGCAGGGGCACCCTTGGCACCAGTTTGTGTTAAGATGGAAACAGGTTGGGAATTGAAGAAAGGGAAGCCTGCACAGGGGTGGACTTCTGAGTTCCTCCAACAGCTTACAGATTGAGTCCTGGAACTGAAAAAAAGACCAAGTGGAATGCATACAAATTCATAGTAAAAAACAACAAAAACTTAGTAGTTATATGGACAAAGAACGGGCCAGAAAATGGGCCAGTTCACCAAAAATTATTAAGCTTCCAACATGCTTAGGCCTACGAAATGACATCAAACCGGCAAGATGCCTTTTGCACCCATTAATTCATTAAAACAAACTGTAAACACAGAAGCAGAAAGCCTCCACCTGCCCCTCTGATCCCCCTGTGGTTGTGGGGAACTCTTGGTAAACAGTTTGTGTGTGTGTGTAGAGATGTCTAAACACACACACGTGTGTGTGTGTGTTAGTCGCTCAGTTGTGTCCGACTCTTTGCGACCCCATGGACTGTAGTCCACCAGGCTCCTTTGTCCATGGGATTCTCCAGGCAAGAATACTGGAGTGGGTTGCCATTTCCTTCTCATATGTATTTTAAAATATATATATTATATGTATAATTCCTTAATGTATCTCTTTAAATTCTCTTTATGCTCTTTTACAGAAAGAATCTCAGGTTCAATAAATGCCACATGCTTGTCTTAGCATAATATTGACCATATTTAATCTAGCCGGGCAGACATCACCAATGATGGTTAGAAAGACTGTACTGTATATTAACACCAGAAAATGTGAGTGAGAAAAACAGAATACAATTGCACCTTATCAGCTACCTCTCTTACAGTACTTGTCACCTGGTGTTGAAATTCCTTGTCCTTACTTGACCGTGTTCTGCTTAGACTCCGGAATGCTAAGGGCAGAGATGGGCTGATTCATACTATAGTACACGAGAATTGTATCCACAGTGCTTCGCCCATGGTAGACATGCAGAGGAGAATAAATAATAAACTTTCTCCCCACTAAGAGCTGCTAACAATCTTTTGTATCTTAAAATTATGGGAAATGGTATTTGGAGAGCTCTGTTTTTTACATTGAAGGGATTTACATAATTAATTACGTAGCTCCACCTGATTGAATTTTTTAATCTTTGTTTTTATTTTTTTGGCTACACTGGTTCTTGGTAGCACCATACGGGATCTAGTTCCCTGACCAGGGATTGAATTTGGGTCCCCTGCACTGGGAGTGCAGATCTTAGCCACTGGACCAACAGGGAAGTCCCTGATTGAATGTTAAATGAAATTCTAAAAAATTAAAAACAAATTTTTCCCAGTGTAGTATAGGTAACTGTGATAAAGTGCCCACCTTGAATGAATGTATAGAGATGATTGGTTTGTGCTCTTGTACAGAAATGCCTGAGGCAAGAGCGTAATACATTTCAGACCCTCCCTAGGGTGCTTTGGAGATGCATTCTTCTGATTCTCATTCCCATTGTCTGTCCAAGTTAGAAAAACAAGTTATTTAAAGGGAGAAATTTTAGTAGAACATGGCCATTAATCAAAAACTTTGCTGTTAATGCATAGAGTCTTGAATCCTACCCTGAAATACTTACTGGGATATCCACAACACAGAGAGTGTAAGACAGGTTCAAAGTATAGCACTCACTCTTTGTGCAAGGCTTTTGTATCATCAAAGGGAAACATAAATCTCTAGGCACCCCTGGAGCGTCATATTCCCATCTCTTCTCCCTGCTGAGCAAGCACATGTTAACCTTTCTTCTCTAGAATCTAACTTTCCATTCTATGACATCAGTTCAGTTCAGTCGTTCAGTCGTGTCCGACTCTTTGCAACCCCTTGAATTGCAGCACGCCAGGCCTCCCTGTCCATCACCAACTCCCAGAGTTCACTGAAGCTCACATCTATCGAGTCAGTGATGCCATCCAGCCATCTCATCCTCTGTCATCCCCTTTCCCTCCTGCCTCCAATCCCTCCCAGCATCAGAGTCTTTTCCAATGAGTCAACTCTTCGCATGAGGTGGCCAAAGTACTGGAGTTTCAGCTTCAGCATCATTCCTTCCAAAGAAATCCCAGGATTAATCTCCTTCAGAATGGACTGGTTGGATCTCCTTGCAGTCCAAGGGACTCTCAAGAGTCTTCTCCAACACCACAGTTCAAAAGCATCAATTCTTCGGCACTCAGCCTTCTTAACAGTCCAACTCTCACAGCCATGCATGACCACTGGAAAAACCATAGCCTTGACTAGACAGACCTTTGTTGGCAAAGTAATGTCTCTGCTTTTGAATATGCTATCTAGATTGGTCATAACTTTTCTTCCAAGGAGTAAGCGTCTTTTAATTTCATGGCTGAAGTCACCATCTGCAGTGATTTGGGAGCCCAAAAAACAAAGTCTGACACTGTTTCCACTGTTTCCCCATCTATATCCCATGAAGTGATGGGATCAGATGCCATGATCTTCGTTTTCTGAATGTTGAGCTTTAAGCCAACTTTTTCGCTCTCCTCTTTCACTTTCATCAAGAGGCTTTTAGTTCTTCCTCACTTTCTGCCATAAGGGTGGTATCATCTGCATATCTGAGGTTATTGGTTCTAGCCTGTGCTTCCTCCAGCCCAGTGTTTCTCATGTACTCTGCATAGAAGTTAAATAAGCAGGGTGACAATATCTTGACATCAAACCCTTTTAATTACTCTTTATTGGTGACCTTTAAGAGATAACTTGGGCTTCTTGGTGTCAGTCTCTAAAGAAACTAAACTCTAAGGTCTGTGATATCATCTATTAAATTAGGCAGGGAAAAGGGTCTGGGATGCTTCTCCACTATTACAACATGAATTGAGGGTGTAGTGATTCACAGATTTTTAGACTCACCAAGAGTCTATAAATCATAATTTTCAGTGAAAAGCGTTTTTTGTAATGACTGTACTGTTTTGCCTTTAATAGCTATTTACTATGTATATAAAATATTACCTTTGAACTTTTATAGCCTTGTTGTTGCTGTTCAGTCGTGCCCAGTCGTGTCTGACTCTTTGCGACCCCGTGGACTGCAGCATGCCAGGCTTCCCTGGCATCCTTCACCATTTCCTGGAGTTTGCCCAAGTTCATTTACTTTGCATCAGTGATGCCGTCCAGCCATCTCATAGCCTTGGTTAGTTCATAGCCTTGGCTAGTTTTAATGCTCCTTCATTGGTAGAAAATTTATATAGAGATCATGAAATATTTAATAGTTACTGCTTATTGAGTGCTTCCTCTGTATCAGGCACTGTTTAAACATATTTAGATATATTATCTCAGTCCTTATAGCAGTCCTTTGAGGAGCATGGTATTATTCCCCAAAACACCAGGGTTTAAGAACCCCAGAGTTTCCAGAGATTAGCTTGCTCAAGATCAGAGCAGACAGGGAAGGCTCTGCTTCTCGGGTCTGTCTGGCATCAAAGCATCACTCTTAATGAGGATGATCTGGAACAGAAGAAAACTCTAGCCTATTAAAGCATTTACATTAGTGAGCATGTGTAATGTGGAGATTCTAGGACTTACTTACACAGTAGATTTGTGATACTCAAGTTCATTAACTTTCCATCTTTCAAAGAAGCCTCAGAGTTATTAACTGCATAGTGAAAGTTGGTGAAAGCTGTTGGGCAAGTTGTCCTCGAAAATAGCTAAGCCTACAAAGGTTACATATTCTAGTTAGATGGCATTCTGGAAAAAGTGAAAAATGGAGACAGTGAGCTCAGTCTTGCCAAGGGCTCGGGGGAGGAAGGGAGGATTTTTAGGGCAGTGAAACTATTCTGTATGATAATGTTAGTAGAGACTATATGGAGAAAAATGATACATTCTGTGGTTGGTGTTCAGTCACTAAGTCGCATCCGACTCTTTGTGACCTCATGGACTGTAGCACTCGACTCTCCTCTGTCCTTCACTATCTCCCAGAGTTTTCTCAGATTCATGTCCATAGAGTCGGTGATGCCATCCAACCATCTCATCCTCTGTCGTCCCCTTCTCCTCCTGCCCTCGATCTTTCCCAGCATCAGAGTCTTCTCCAGAGAGTCGGCTCTTCGCATCAGGTGGCCAAAGTATTGGAGCTTCAGCATCAGTCCTTCCCATGAATATTCAGGGTTGATTTCCTTTAGGGTTGACTGGTTTAATCTCTTTGTGTTATACATTTATCAAAACTCATAAAATGTGCAACACCAAGAGTGCACCCTAATGTAAACTGTGGACTTTAGTTAATAATGATGTCTCAATTTGGCTCATCAAATGTGGTAAACATGCTGCTGTAACGCAAAATGTTAATAATAGGGGGTTGGGGGAAATCTCTGTACTGTTCCCTTAATTTTCCTGTGAACCTGAAACTGCTCTCAAAAATCGTTTTTTTTTTTTTTTTTTTTTTTTTGAAGCTAATCCTCAAGACTCTCTCTCCAATTTCAGGATTTTCTCCATTTTTTAAATTACTGACCCAAGTCCTAAAACATCAGTCATACTTCACATTCCAGTGTTTCTCACCCCACACCTGGTCTTTCACTAGCTCTGTGGATGAGCTTTTCCATGTATACTTTCTCTGTCTTCGTCCAACTACTGCTATGCTAGCTGCTTACACTTGGTGCCCCCGCTCTCAGCCTGTCCCACCTGCTGCCACCAGATGAATCTTCCAGAAACACCGCCCTGATCGTATCCCTTCCCGCGCCCCACATCTTTTTCTGTGCTCCTCTCCCATCTCACTTTCTCCATCATCTGCATGACGAGCCTGTAGATCATGAAGTCTCGTTAGTAGCCGTGTTTCTTAACGTCAGCAGGGAGCTCTGTCAGCACACTGTAACATTTTGTTGACATTTGTTCTCATGGTCTGGTATTCCACACTGTGTTGTACCTGCCTCTCTCCCCACACAATCGGACCATGTTACGTGATGGTAAAGACAATGTTTTCCCTCCACCAGTTTGCAAGTCACTGTCATGCTTTGAATACAGTAGGCCCTGGAAGAATGCATTCAGCTCAACTCAGAGTATCTGTGTTTCCAGTCTTTTTATCCAGAGCCCTGCTATTAGGTGTAATGAAAGAGATGCCTATTGCCCATGCGATAGGCATGTGAATCACAGTAAAACAGCTGTTTCTGCCATGAGAGTGTTGTACTGGTATTGGATCACTGACAGATTTATTTGGGATTTATAGCCACTTTCTTGGCTGCCCTACTACGTCTTGAATTAAGAGTTTTGATTGGCATTAGCAATTTTTAATCAGTACATTTCTAACCAAAAATCAATCCACATGGTTTTCCAAAAGAAACCCTTATTGCACAATAAATGAATACCTTTGCTATCTTTCCTTTTAGAATATTAAAAATGGTATTTAAACAATGCTATAATAACTATTTGTATTCTTTGAGAACTAAGGAATCTTGTGACTTTGCCAAGTAATTCTTTTATCGATAAAGTTTAATTTTTTTTTTAACCTCTTATGGCTTAATTCCAGTAAAAGATTTTCAACTGAGTGAAAATTGATAGTCTGTACCTCCTAGATCTTTTTCTTTATCACAAGTAAAAGGTTGTTGTTTTTCCCCTAAGTCATGTCCGATTCTTGCAACCCCATGGACTATAGCCTGCCAGGCTCCAATGTCCATGGGATTTCCCAGGCAACAATACTGGAGGGGGTTGCCATTTCCTTCCCCAGGGGATCTTCCTGGCCCAGGGATTGAACCTATGTCTCCTTCATTGCCAGCAGATTCTTTACCACTGAGCCACCAAAGAAGAGTGAGCTAGAAGAGCTTATTAGTAGCTTAGTTATTGCCTCAACATTTGAGTTCAGCTTGAAGAATCTTGGCTTGAGGGCAGAGGTGAGAGGGAGATAAAGAAGTAGGCATTTATAGGACCAGATTTGTGTCTTATTTGCTTTCCAGATTGTTTAAGCAAAGCACATTTCAGCAAGTTGAATTTCAACTTGAGAGTGGTCCAGATGTTAGATGGCAGGACTCCAAAGAGTGAATGTGCTGTGCTTTTAGAAAAATGGTCTTATTTTGTTTTGTTTTCTTTTGTTTTGTTTAAAAACAAAGGTCAAGAGAGATATCAGCAGGAAAGTCAGAACAAGAAGTGGATTTAGAGATAGAAATGTTCCCACTGAGGAACAAGAAGGGATAATCTTTTCAAAAGGAGATACAGTTTAATAGTATGTAGGAAATGGACTTAAGATTTTAGTTGACCGTAAACTCAGTATAAATCAATAATGAAATTTGGCTGCCATAAAAGTGACTAAAATATCAGGTTGTCTTATTATATGTTTTATTGTCTTGAGGACATAAAGGGTTAGGTTGTTAGGGTTTCAGGTGCTACATATTTTTAGGTTAGTGTGTTTGTTTGACTCTCCAAAATCATAACTTTAACAAAAAAACGTGGCTTAAGATGTTTGTCTCTCATTACACTTAAGGTCTACATTGGATTCTAGTTGAATTAAAAGTTATTTTGTAATCCTCTAGGATGGTAGAAATACAAATTGCAGAAATGGTGTTGGGGAAGGAGGACATGAGTGAGACGGGAAGGTGTCCACAGCATTCTCGGTGCTTTGCAATAGCGCAGAAAATAGCCATGGAAAATGTTGCGTGTTTGACATCTGTAAACTAGATCTTAGAACACTTACAAACGGGCTTCCTTCACAAGTGATGTTTCTCTATAGAGAAGAAAATTATGTGATCACTCTGTTTGTCCAAGTTGCCTTCCCAAGAATTGATCTCTTACCTTGAAAATATTGTTTCCAGTGCCAGAAAATACTATATTTTAAAAATAGACAATAATGCTTCCATTTCTAAATCCTTTTTCTTTTTCTTAAAAAAGAAAAAATACAAGGACTTCTCTGGCGGTCCAGTGGTTAAGACCCTGCCCGTTGACTGCAGGAGGCAGGTTCCATCCCTGGTCGCGTCCCACACATGCTACTTGGCATGCCTATGCCCTTTCCCATAGAGAGACAGGTGGGATGGTGGCTCCCTTCTCTGTGAATGTGGGATTCCTGAGCAAAGCGGGAACAGTTGTAAGACAGCTGGTCAAGAAAATGGCAGCCGGGGTGAGAGATGGGAGGGAGGTTTAAGACAAAGCAGCATGAGTTTACCCATGGCTGATTCGTGTTGCTGTGTGGTAGAATCAAAAACAACGTGGCAAAGCAATTATCCTTCAGTTAAAAATAGTAAATTTTAAGGAGAGGAAACAGCAGCCAAAGGCCAAGGAAGGATGGTGGTTTCGTCAGTCGTGTCCCGACTCTTTGTGACCCCATGGACTGTAGTCTGCCAGGCTCCTCTGTCCACGGGATTCTCCAGGCAAGAGTACTGGAGTGGGTTGCCATTCCCTTCTCCAAGAGATCTTCCCAACCCAAGAATCCAACCCAGGTCTCCCGCATGGCAGACAGGTTCTTTACCATCTGAGCCACCAGGGAAGATTAAGTAATGGTGGTCAGTCATGATTTCAGTGGTCTGTTTAATCTATAAAGGACAACGCAAAAAGTTTTCCCCTCAGGCAGGTTAATGCTTGAAGGAAATAGGAAATACATTAGAGATATCGTATGACTTTATTCCAGAATATTTCTTTATTTCACATGTCACTGAATGCATGTACAAATATGCTGCAGTGTTGAGATGTGATTTCAGGGAGGCAAGTGCACACACTCACATTTTCCTCCTGAGTTTGCTTACTGTTACCCCAAACACAGTTCCTTCTAACTGGAATCATCTCTTCATTTCATAATTACAAGATAAAACTTGTAAATGGCAGTAATGGACTTACTTGGTTTTACACTCTAGTAACTCTCAGTGATCAATGCAAAGAAATAGAGGGAAACAGTAGAATGGGAAAGACTAGAGATCTCTTCAAAAAAAATTGGAGATACCACGGGAACATTTCATGCAAAGATGGGCACAATAAAGGACAGAAATGGTATGGACCCAAAAGAAGCAAAAGGTATTAAGAGGTGGCAAGAATACACGGAAGAACTGTACAAAAAGATCTTAATGAATCAGATAAGCATGATGTTGTGATCACTCACCTAGAGCCAGACATCCTGGAATGTGAAGTCAAGTGGGCCTTAGGAAGCATCACTATGAACAAAGCTAGTGGAGGTGATGGAATTCCAGTGGAGCTATTTCAAATCCTAAGAGATGATGCTGTGAAAGTGCTGCACTCAATATGCCAGCAAATTTGGAAGACTCAGCAGTGGCTGCAGGACTGGAAAAAGTCAGTTTTCATTCCAATCCCAAAGAAAAGCAATGCCGAAGAATGTTCAAAACTATCATACAATTGCACTCATCTCACATGCTAGCAAGAGTAATGTTCAGAATCCTCCAAGCCAGGCTTCAACATATGTGAACCGTGAACTTCCAGGTGTTCAAGCTTAGAAAAGGCAGAGGAACCAGAGATCAAATTGCCAACACCCATTGGATCCTCAAAAACCAAGAGTTCCAGAAAAGCATCTACTTCTGCTTTGTTGACTACACTGAACCCTTTGACTGTGTGGATCACAACAAACTGTGAAAAATTCTTAAAGAGATAGGAATACCAGACCACCTGACCTGCCTCCTGAGAAATCTGTATGCGTTTCTGGACATGGAACAACAGATTGGTTCCAAATTGAGAAGGGAGTACGTCAAGGCTGTTTATTGTCACCCTGCTTATTTAACTTATATGCAGAGTACATCATGAGAAATGCTGGGCTGGATGAAGCACAAGCTGGAATCAAGATTGCCAGGAGAAATATCAATAACCTCAGATATGCAGATGACACCACCCTTATGGCAGAAAGCGAAGAAGAACCAAAGAGCCTCTTGATGAAAGTGAAAGAGGAGAGTGAAAAAGTTGGCTTAAAACTCAACAAGTCTGAAAACTAAGATCGTGGCATCCGGTCCCATCACTTCATGGCAAATGGATGGGGAAACAATGGAAACAGTGACAGACTATCTTTGGGGCTCCAAAATCACTGCAGATGGTGACTGCAGCCATGTAGTTTCTTCCTTGGAAGAAAAGTTTTGAGCAACCTAGACAGCATATTAAAAAGCAGAGACATTACTTTGTCAACAAAAGTCCATCTAGTCAAAGCTGTGGTTTTCCAGTAGTCACGTATGGATGTGAGAGATGGACTGTAAAGAAAGCTGAGCGCCAAAGAATTGATGCTTTTGAACTGTGATGTTGGAGAAGACCCTTGAGAGTCCCTTGGACTGCAAGGAGATCCAACCAGTCCATCCTAAAGGAAACCAGTCCTGAATATTCATTGGAAGGACTGATGCTGAAGCTGAAGCTCCAATACTTTGGCCACCTGATGCGAAGAACTGACTCATTGGAAAAGACCCTGATGCTGGGAAAGACTGAAGGCAGGAGGATACAGGGACGACAGAAGATGAGATGGTTGGATGGCATCACTGACTCAATGGACATGAATTTGAGTAAGCTCTGGGAGTTGGTGACGGACATGCAAGTCCATGGGGTCGCAAAGAGTCCAAGTAACTGAGCAACTGAACTGACACTCTAATCTGTTATAAGGCGATTAGATGCTTGCTCCTTGGAAGAAAAGGTTTCATTTCTTTTTACTTCGCCGGAGACGTTCAGGATTGGGAAAGAGAGTTGGGTAGTGGTAATCAGAAGTTACATCTATTGCTTACTGAATTGTGTGATTACAAAATTTTTCCTCAACTGGAAAACAGGCTGTTGTAAGGGTTAAATTGAAAGCTTCTAGTTTATTGTAGAAATTAATCACTAAAATGTTAGTGCTGCTCACATGGAAGAAAGGACGTAACTCAGGAGAGTTTGGCATTTCGACTTAGACATCCATTCTCCTGCTGATTCTTGGTATTCTTTGGGCAGAGGTGATTTGCCCAAACTCATCTTGAATTTGTTAGCTACCTACCAAAAAGCATTAGTGGAGTTGGTAGAACCCCAGAAGAAATTCGCTTAGAATATCTCCATCTGATTCTCAGTTTCTAGGATAATAATAAAAGTTCTTTGGGAGAGTTTTTAAATTTTACACTTGAATTTAGTTAACCAGAATGACACTTGGGTCCAATGTGAATTTTAGTAAATTAAAATAATTGAGTTTCAAGTTTTTGATTTACATATGTCTAAACCTTTGTAAAGCAGGAAATTCCTATTAGGAATTTATTATTTTACTTAGGATCTACTCACATACCAGAGGACATAAGATATTGTCTGTTAGCCCAATAAACCTGTTTATTATCTCTAATTTATATACAGTAAAATTCACTTTTTTAGTGTAAAGTTCTATAAGTTTTAGCAGTTGTGTATATTTGTGTAATCACCACCACGAAAAGGATACAGAACAGTTATATCACCCCCCAAAAGTCTCCCTTGTACTGCTCCTTTGTAATCAAACCTTCTCCCTACTCCTAACTATTGACAAGCACTGATCCATAGTTTTGCTTTTTCCAGGACACCATGTGAATGGAATCATTAAGTAGTAACTTTCAGAGACTGGCTTTTTTTTTACTTTGAGACTCACTCATGTTGTTGCGTGTAATGATGGCTCATGCCTTTTGTTGCTGAGACGCACTCCACTGTAGGGAGGCGCCACAGTTTGGGGAACATGTGAGGTATCTTTGGTTGTTGGCATTATGAATAGCGCTGCTATAAACACTCATGTACAGAGTTGTGTGAATGTAAGCTTTTTATTTCTCTATTATTATAATAGCATGTAAGAGTGAGATTGCTGGGTCATATGGAAAGCAGCTGCTGCATAATTTTCCAGGGTGTACCATTTTGCATCCCCACCAGCAATGTATGATAATTCCAGTTCTTCTGCCTTTTCCTTAGCACTTGATATTGTCAATTTCTGGTTGTTTTGTTGTGCTTTTTGTTTTAGCCATTCAAATGGTTGAGTGGTAGTAAGTTGATGTGGTTTATTGTTTTGTGTTTTCCTGATGGCTAATCTTATTACATGCTCTTTGGTTCAGTATCTTTTGCCCATGTTAACCATTAGGCTTCTTCTTGTTGAGTTTTGTGACTTCTTTGTACATTTTGATACAGTCCTTTGTTGGACGTATGATCAACAAAATTTTTTGAGTCAGTAGCTTATCTTTCCACCCTCTTTAACAGAGTCATAAAGTTTTTAATCTAGATGAGGTCCAGTTTATTAATTTTTCTCCTGTTATGTTTGTGTTTCAGTTTCCTACCTAAAATGGAATCATTTCCTACCCTTTGCCTAACCCGGGGTCACAGAGATGCTCTTTGTGGTTTTTTTTTCTAATAGTTTTATGCTTTGATGTTTTAAGTCTGTGATACATTTTGAGTTAATCTTTGTATAAAATTAAAGTTCATGTTGAGGTTCATTTGTTTGGTTGTGGATTTCCAGTTGTTCTACCACTATTTGTTGGAAAGGCTACCCTTTTCCCATTGAATTGCCTTTGTGTTTCTGTCAAAACTCAGTTGATCCTATTCACATGCCTTTACTTCTGAATTATATTCAGTTCCATTGATCTGTGTGTCTATCCTTCTGCTAATATTATAGAAAGTCTTGACATTGGGTAATGTGAGTCCCCTAGCTTTCTTTTTTTTTTAAATTGTTTTACTACTTAACCCCTTGCCTTGCCATATAAAGTTTATTATTTGGCTTGTCTATACTTCTAGTGTTCTTGCCTGGAGAATCCCAGGGACGGGGGAGCCTGGTGGGCTGCCATCTCTGGGGTCGCACAGAGTCAGACACGACTGAAGTGACTTAGCAGCAGTAGCAGCATACTTCTAAAAAAATCCTGAAATTTTGATGGGGCTTATGTTAGATCAATAGATCAGTTTGATAATTGACATCTTGACTATATTAAGTCTTCCAGTCTCTGAACATGAAAGGTCTCTATCCATTTATCTAGGTCATCTTTGGGTTCTTTCCTCAATGTTTTGCTGTTCTTACCTATTTTTAAAGTAGAAGCATTCGTTGATTCTGATGCCCTTTTTTCAGGCATTTTTTAATCTTTCTTACTAATAAATTTTTTAATCCAATTTTCCTTTTCTACAGTAGTAACACCAGGAGATTCAATCATTAGTCCAGATTTCCATCTTACTTAGTGCTGGACCTGAGCCCTTAATGATAGAATGGCCCCTTCAATAGCGCAGAGCCCGTGTGTAACCAACTGTATCAATCAAGCCCACTTCTCGTAAGTCACAACAACATAGCAGACAGTGAGCTTATGTCACTATATCCTATTTCACTCCCTCTTCATTTAATGTTGCAGTTTCTATCTTTGGGGAAAAGCAGGCAAAATCTAATTTGTAATGGTTAGGACTAGTTGTCCACTTAAACAATAGAAAACTGAGTCATAAATTCTGTCTTCATAAGACTCCTTCATACTTTTGGAAAATGACTCATTTTTAGGCAGCGTCTGCCATAGATAGTTGCCAGAAAATGATCTAACTTGGATAAGCTTGATGCTTTGCACAAGTTTCAGGGCCCCTGTAGAGAGAGCGCTGAGAACTGGAGACATCATATGCATGTCTGTGTGCTGGGGCATCCGGCCGTCAGCACAAGTCAGTGGAGCGTTTGGAATGTTCTGATTCAGTTTTCTCAAACATTGCTTCAGAGTCACCTGGAGAGCTTATTGAAATACAGATTGTTGTGTCCTACCCTGAGAGTTTATGTTTCAGTAAGTCTGGGACGGGCTAGAGAATTTACATTTCTAACAAGTTCCAGGAATTACGAAGGCTGTTGGTTTGGGGAGCACTCTGAAATGGTTTATCTTGTCTGAGTCACTCAGAAGAACTGATGATTTTTAAAAACACAGCTGGCTGAATCTCCCTGAGATGTTACATGTTTACGATGACATCATTCTCCCATGTGATGGCATGGGTTTGTTCCCAGGCATCTTGGGCTGTTAATGGGAATGGGAACTTCTCCACTTAGGAGCTTCCTCTTGCAAACACGGAGGGAAGAGAGAAGGCTGTGGCCTGTTGTGTTCTACTCTCTCCTTTCGTCAATGCAGGATGGGATAGAACCTTTGAAATTTAACAGATGGTTGGATGCCATGGATGGTTGGATGACTCAATGGACATGAGTCTGAGCAAACTCAGGGAGATAGTGAAGGACAGGGAAGCCTGGCATGCTGCAGTCCATGGGGTTGCAAAGAGTCGGACATAACTTAGTGACTGAACAACAATACCTTAAGAGTCAGTCTCAGGTGCCAGTAGGAGGATGTTTGAATTTGTCCGTTTGACTTAGTCCAAGAATGTTACGCTAAATTTTGCAGGTTGAAAGCAGCCTTAGTTTGGATGGAAGGGAAAGAATTCAGCAGTATTCAGAAGGAATTTGCAAGGTAAACCTGTGGTTCATTCTAAAATGTTTATCACTGACTGAAAGATTGACTCCTGTATCCCTTGATAGAGCATCGATAGTGGGGTAGAATGGAAAGATCAGTCATTAACCAAGGAAATCTGTGTTCCTAGTGCCTTGGATATCAGTAAACTGGCCTTGAATAAGGCATTTAACGTATCTGAGTCTTTGTTTAGTCAGGAAACAGGAGTTTGGGGGATAAGTGACCTTTTAAAAGTTCCTTTCTGACCTTGAGGTTTTATCTTTTTGGTTCCTATTTGGTGCCATTTTTTTCTTACTACCATCCATCCCCATTATAAATGGCATGCCTTTCTGAGAACTGTGTAATACCCTGATATCAAAAGGAGAAGAAATGTAATTAGCAAACTCATGAATTTCCTTTCAGTATTAATTTTCAAAGGAAGAGATATTTGAACCATACTCTATGCTCTGCTCATTTGAGATCTGATATCAAATGTTTGCTACCTGTCTTGAAATAGACAATTTGCACATCTTTCTAAAAAGCATACACTTTTGTCTGCAGATGTCAAATAGACTAGACGCAGCTGAAAAAGAGATGAAACTGTAGCTTGTTGCAAGTATAATACATAGAAGGAGTTTCTAACCACTTACTATCCAATCAGCTCTGCAATAATAGCTCAGCTTTCATCACCAAGCCCTGAATAGAGTGGGAGAGTCACCTGCAGTCTAGTCCAGAACCTACTTTTTCTAAAGTGCTTTGAAGACAAAAATGTTCATCTATTAAATAGTGAAGAGCTCCTGCGTAGTAACTGCATTTCTTTTAATTGGCTTAAATTGGGATACTTAGGAGCAAACAAAGTTGGGGCAAAGATTCAGGGTTTTAGAGACTTGTTACATACATCCTGGATGCAGGTGATTATACCTACAGTGTGCCTATTTACCTGCTTTTGAGGCAGACAAGATTAGATAGATCTGAGTGCCCTTTGCTTAGTGATTTTCTTACGTATAGTTTTAAGAAATCTTTAACTCAAGCAGGAACCTGCACACCATACTATCATTTTAGGAATCTATAAATCAGGGGGCACAGCTCTGAGGTAGGTGTGGGCCTTGTTGGGTCACTTACTGGGCTGGAGGGTAAGGCACAGGACAGCCCACTCTCAGATTCACCTTGGAGTCCAGCAGAATTCTGGCCTTGATAATGTAGGGAATCAGTCTTTGGAATTGGATGAAGTAAAAGCAGCTTAGCTAAAAGCCTGCCTCCTGGTCTGTACCTGACTTACTGTGACTTTATTATCTATACTACGTGTCCTAAACTTTTTTTTTTTTTTAAATACGCGTAAGTTGGGCTAATTCGTAAATCTTTTCATAATAATCCAGGGCTCCTGCGAGGGCTTCTGTTCTCCAAAGGCACCCTGTTTTGGGGAATTGATTAATACCAATCCGATGACATACAAACTACAGCTCTGTGATTATGGAAAAGCAGAAATGAAGGCAGTGTTGACCAGTCAAGCCCACGTGTCTGGGCAGAAAAGAGGCCACGATTTCTCACTCTGCTTTTAACACAGAACCACAAAGAATCTCTTTGTTAACAATCAGAAAATGCTGTTCAGCTAGCTAGAGGAAGATATGATATCATGGCCCAGTTGAATCAGCTATGAAATACTTTTTATTAAAAAGATTCTTTACCCTTATAGCTGTAGCACTCACATTCTTGTGGGTATTGAATGGAAAATTCACTTGAAAGGACAGTTAACAGAAATGGCCTCGTTGGAGAGGTAGGGACAGTTTTACAGTGTAAGACTCACTATTAAAAGTATGAGATACGTTAGTTATTCTTTCCGCCTCATCTTCTCAGGTCTTGTGGTAACATCAGGACGATGCCGTCCTGTCACAAATGCGTGACCCGTGCCAGCACACTCAGTGAGGAAGCGCTCACTTGCTGTGCCTTATTTTCATTGAGGAAACCTCTGCCTGTCCATTAGGCATGTGAGTTTGGCATCTTGTTTAAGAGCATTCCCGTGAGACTGCCCTGAAGTCTGGATGTGGGGAGAACTGTGTCTTTCTTTGCATTTTCTAGTATGAGAGAGATGTTACCTGATCCTCAGAGAATCTTGGCGGCAGTCTAACAGCCATCTCTGGATTCGCTTACTGTTGTTTCATAAGACTGCTTTTTTTTCCTTTGTTTTAACCAATTGTTTCATTGTTTGCTAATGGAAATGGTTTCGTGCTAACAGGCAATTGTTAGGCAGTTCTAGGATTTCTGATACATGTGTCATTCTTCATGTCAGACGAATGATACGTTGGCTTTTGGCCCATCATACTTAAAAGTTGATTTCAGACTAAAAATCTGGAGCCATGAAAATTTATAAATATATGTACTCTTTAATAGCAGACAGTGTCTTAGTTGATTTAGTGGTGGAATCTTCAATGAAAGATTTTTTAAAAGAATTCCATGTGTGATACGGGGTGGTGGTGAGCATTTTAAGATAGTCTGGGAAAGGAGAGAATCAGAGAAGAAAAGCATGTGAGGCAGGCTGGGTAGGAAAATTAAGAGAGATTTAGGCTCTGGAATAAGAAAAGGGGTTCTTGGGGTTTCTGTCTGCCAGGAGCTCCTTTAGCAGTCAGAGAAGTCTATCGAAGCCTATGGAACTCCTATCATAATTATTTTACATAAGACACATAGGACTGCAAAGGGAGCCAACTGTATTGAAAAGCAGTTATGAAAATATCTGAGAAAAGAAATGTGTGATAGGGTAGTATGTGCTTCTTTACTAATGTACAAAAGAACTCTAGAGTCTAATGACCAGTGTAATTTTTAAGTTATGATGAGCATAAATAATATTTTTAAATTGACAGCAACTGGATGGAAAATATATTTATTGGTGACAACGTCAGGTTCTGCCAACATCTATTGTGGTTGGTTGTTTTTATTCATAATTGAAAAGTGTTAGTCACTCAGTGTTGTCCAACTCTTTGTGACCCCATGGACTGGGCCTGCCAGGCTTCTCTGTCTGTGGAATTCTCCAGGCAAGAATACTGGAGTGGGTAGCCATTCCCTTTTCCAGGGATCTTCCCAACCCAGGGATTGAACTCAGGTCTCCTGCATTGCAGGCAGATTCTTCACCATCTGAGCCAACAGAGTAGCCCATAATTCATAACTGAAGGAAAATATTAAATTTCAAGTAGAAGTGGACAAAAGTAAAATGTAATTATCTTCCTGTCCCAGTCTCTAGAGAGAAGCCTGTGGATCTCAGGTTAAGATCCTCCTGGTTAGAGGGACTTGGCTCAGATATTAATTTGGCCATTTACTGGCTATGTGACCTTGACCAAGTTAACCTTATACGGTGTGTTTCCTCATCTATAAAGGGTGGATGTACCTACTTTGAGTTACTGGAAGGTTTCAGAAGAGCATGACTAGCCCAATTCCTTGTGGAAACAGGGTGACTTGAAGCATGTTGCTTCCTCTAACTGGCTTTCTTTTAGCGGTTGTATTATAAAATGAACTTACTGCATCTGCTGACACACTAAGGCAGACTTTCCACTAGGGAAGGATGCTAGAGACCCAGATTTTATAGAGAACAAAAGACTCCTTTTACCTTTAAATTTCCTTAAGGGTTCTTGAACCTTAAGGGGTGGGTAATGGTGTAATGTAAAGGAGAGAAAGCATTATAAAATATTTGAGAAGGATTTGAATAGGAAAGATCCTCCTTGCCTTGTAATCTGAAGCCTTTACTTGCAAAGAGATGGCTTTGGGCTGATAGTAAAGATTTCAACTAGAAGTAGCCTTGCCTCCCAGGCTTCCCTTCCGGTGGCTCAGCAGTAAAGAATCCGCCTGCAATGCATGAGACTCGGATTCGATCCCTGGGTTTAGAAGATCCCTGGGAGAAGGAAACAGCAACCCACTCTGGTATTCTTGCCTGGGAAATCCCATGGACAGAAGAGGCTGGCAGGCTATAGTTCATGGGGTCGCAAAGAGTCAGACATGCCTGAGCAACCAAGGGTGCGCGCGCTGCACACGCACACACACCCCTTGCCTCCCAGTCCATTTGGTCACCAGAAGGTCCCCTCATTATTGATCTCCTGAGGATATGAGCATGTCTTGGCTGCTTCTAGAAGGGGGAGTGTCTATCACGTTCTTGGGTCACACACTCTATACCTACAAAACCCCCAATCTGGTTACACTATTATTACATTCTGGTTTTATGCATAAGGGCTTCAGTTCAGTTGGTAAAGAATCCACCTGCAATGCAGGAGACCCCGGTTTGATTCCTGGGTTGGGAAGATCCACTGGAGAAGGGATAGGCTACCCACCCCAGCATTCTTGGGCTTCCCTGGTGGCTCAGCTAGTAAAGAATCCATCTGCAATGTGGGAGTCCTGGGTTCGATCCCTGGATTGGGAAGATCTGGAGAAGGGAGCAGCTTCCCACTCTGGTATTCTGGCCTGGAGAATTCCATGGACTATATAGTCCATGGGGTCGCAAAGAGTCGGACATGACTGAATGACTTTCACTTTCCATTCATAAAATATGGTCTAGCTTTATTACTTGACTTGAGGGGGAACTCAGAAGGGTGGGAGGCCCGGTTCTGAATGACTGTTTTCTGAAGCAAATGTGCTTCCAGGGCACACGGGTGAGTCCCTTCACTGGCAGCCGCAAGCTGGCCCGTGCACATCGCGTAAGCGTCCCTTTTCTCGGATGGCTTTGAAGGCAGGGGACTGGAGCGTTTGATCCCTCCCCTTCGAGTGAGGCGTGAGGTCTGTGAGGCAACGCCGTTTGAGTTTTCCTGTCCCTTGGGTAATACTAACACCCCATTTAAAATCTCCCTTTCATCAAAACCAGATTCATCGTCTCCCTTATTTCCCAGTGTCTGGCCAAGATAGAGATCTTAATGAAAACAAACTGGCAGTAACTCAAGCCAGATAAGGGGAGAGCTTCCCCCCGGCAGAAGGAAGCTGTTACCGGGAACAGACAGACAGCGTCTCAGCAGCTCCGAGAAGGTGTGCGCTTGCTTGTCTCACGGGCGCATCCTGCCTCCTGGGGGCGGCTGGGATCAGGAGAGCCGGGGGACCTGAAGCCCTCCCCACCCCACCGCGGACCCTGCTCCCCCTGGGCACCCACAGTCCACCTCTCTGACTTTCCTGATGCAGAAGCAGGAGTGAGGTGGAAACAGCAAACACTGTCCGCTTTGCCTGGGGTGATGAGAAACACAAGGTTTGCCGTTTATAGGCAGTTGGCAAGTGCACTGTCCACAGGCTACTAATTTTCAATGTAGAGGAATCTATTAAATCACCGAGCCAAACACCCTGATTTTCATGTTAGCCGCCGAAGGTATACATAGGACCCTAGGAGGCTTCTGTGCATTGGCCATTCATTGTCACTAACTGGTTTCCTGGCTGCCTGTGGGTAGTTAGCGTCATGGCAGGAAGGCTGTAGCTTGTCTGTATTCACCACAGGTCGTATCTTGGCTGCTGACAGTGTTTTACTCTTGTCTGGTGTTACGCTGAACTTCAGGGCACCTAAGCTCATGGTTTATCGTGTAGCAGCTTGCCAACTCACCTCCTCGCCCCATGCTTTTTCTTCTTCTGGTCCAGACCTGTCCAATCAGAAGGAAGATAATGTATTCTTTAAAGGCTGCTTCCATAATGTCATTCTCTTGTTTAAAAACCTTCTGTTTGCTTCCCTATCAAGTCTCAGGTTCACTGGCCTCAGGTGAAGCCCTTTGATCTTAAGTCACCTTGTCCTCTGATCACCAGTGTGGATCACTGGCCTCAAAATGTGGTTTTGTTTTTTTTTAATTGTCAGGTATCCTTTGTTCTTTCCTCTGCTTTCACTTGGGGGATTCTCTCTCAGCCAAATTCTGTCCATTCTCCCAGACTTGGTTCTGTTTTTCTTCTTCCTGCCTGGAGCCATGAGATCTTGGCCCACATCCTTCACCAGCATCCTTGTATCCTTCTCTCACTGCTTCTCCTACACGTTGGGATTATGTGGTAGATTTGGTATTATATTGGTCTTGGGTTTTTTTCACTTATGGTTTGCTTTCCCTGCAAGTTAAAGCTCCTCAACCGAGTGGACTCTGCCCTACTTACTTTATGTATAACAATTCCTAGCAACTCACCAGTAAGTGTTCACAAAGTATTTAGAAACAGCCAAAGATGCCACAAGTTAGACATTCTGTAGGAGGCAGTGGAGCCTTGATGATGTCACCAGCAGTAAATGTATCTCTTTCACAGAACCAGAAACTCAGTTTTCTCCCTACTGTGTTTAGCATTGATCCAGGCTCAGAGAACTGATTCATAAAAATCAAGCTCAAGTCAATGATCGCCCATTCATTCACAGTGAGACTCCTATCTTCTGGGCAGCTGGAGTGTCTGTCAGCTGCCCAGCACATTCTCCTTGGGGCAAGGTTTCCAGAAGGTTGTTGTAGGGCTATGGATGGCCAGGATAACATGTTTGAAGCAACTCCAAGACCCTGGCGTACGCTCTCTAGACTCAAGGGATGTTGTGCCGTGGTTTTGCTCTTCAATTTCCTCTATAGAAGATTCTTTGCTTTTAAAAATTGAAGGCCTGATCTGCAGACTTGGGAGTGAAAACTGGACAGTGACATTCTCAAGGTCAGATCTGATTTGCTGGAGAAGCAAAGGGAAGTAATTTAGACATAAGTAGAAGAACCTTCAAGAATCTAGGGAACAGAATTCTCTAAGATGTAGCTGGGGATGTGACCCAGTGATATGCAAGGACCAGATGAATGGAATCACCGAGCTGAAAGAATGCGGGCTTCTCAGAGCAGGGAGAGGACAACTTCGAGATGGCAGGTGGGACTACTGAGTGATACTAAGGAGAAATCAGAATCTTAAAAGCCAAGTATGACTGATGTCTGATTAGTTTCTTTATTTTGTTATTTCTGAAGCTAATTTGGCCGACAGTTTACACATGAATAAGGGTTGCTGAAGATAACTAGTTTTCAAACTAAATTAACTGAGTAATTTTTACATGGGACTGTACAGTATACAGAATAATACAGAGTAATATGTATAGGTATAAAATGCTTATTTTTAAAGTATGATTTAATAGGAAATTCATAATACTCTAAACCAGTACATGCTGAGGGGGATTAATTCCTAAGGTAACTGCTGATTGTCCTTTTAACATTGATGAGTGTTTTTATGAGCTGACAGCTGTGTATTTATTAGGAGCGTCTTTGTCCCACAGACGATCTCAAGGAGTGTTTTGAAGTGGCGTGAGCTTGGGGAGATCTGGTTGAATGCACACTAATTGATGGGCTAGTACAGAAGAGTTTGCCATATCTGAGCAGCTGATAATCACTCAAACATGAAAGGAGCTGGATGGCAGTCCTTTGCAACTGTCAGCCATGTTTGCCTAGTGCACATGGGAGGACAGAGAGTTCACTTGGTCTAGGGCAGAGGCTGCATACCTTTTCAGTGAAGGGTCGGAGGATTTTGAGGGCCACTGGGTCTCTGTTGAAATGACTCAACTCCACCCAGTAGCATGAAAGCACTTACAGACAGTACGAAAGCAAATGCATGCAGCAGGGTTCCAATCAAACTTTATTTACCAACACAAATTTGATTTTCATATAAACTAAATATCATGAAATATTGCTCTTTGTTCGAAGTTTTCCAGCTATTTGAAAATATAAAAATATCCTTGCCCCACAGGCTGTGATACATCCATTTCCAGTGTATAACATATAATGTAGGTTTAGGAGAGAAATGGTACAGAATACAGGCTGCTTATAGGTTTGCAGTAGAGTGAATGGTTACTTCATTCACTGTTTTCTTGGTGACTGATCATTCATTCATTTTTAAAAGTTGTTGTCAAAGCTGATGAGTTTCTCACCTGGTTTCTTCAAAGTGATTATCAACTTTGCTAAGACATTTGTCTATAACCAAAATACTGTTTTTGTCAGATTTCACAGGCTGTGGTTTAGTACTTGGTTTCTCCTATTTCAAAACAAATTGTGTGTGTACACAAATATGTGTATTTGCACACATATGCACACAGACACACTCCCCACATTGGAGCACCCTTTACCTTAACAACGTCAAGTTCTTCTAGTTTTCTTTTTCATTCACCACTCTGGGGTTCTTCATTCTCCAGTGTTGGTTTATCTCTGGATGCATATCTTAGTTTTCTTAGTTTCTCTGATGAAGTCCTATTTCTTCCTATTCTCACTGCCAGAGAAAACCACAAAAAGGATTTCTTAAAATAAAATTAAGAAAACAAATTAACGAGTTGTGGCTCTTGTCTGCTTTGAGAAGGATCAGAGTTTGAGGTCCACAGTTGGCATGCAAACCCCAGGTGCCGAATTCACTCGAGTAGGAGCCTGTGGCAGAGAAAGCCAAAGAATGGCATTTGGACATTTACAAAGAGCCCAGAAGTGCATTTGTGTCCTGATGACTAGAACTATTGCTGACCCAAGGGTAGTAGATTAAGACCGACAGATGGACTTCATTACTGGGAACAGTGTCTTTTTAAAAATGTATTTAATTATTCAAGAAATATATGAACATGTTCTTATCTTTTAAAATAATAGGGATAAATCAAACTTTCCATTTGACATTGCCCTCTGCCCAGTACTACTTCTCTCCCCAGGGGTAACCATTGCTATCTATTTTTTCAAGTATTTATTTTATTTATTTATTTGGCTGTGCCAGTTCTTAGTTGTGGCACGCAGGATCTTTAGTGGTGGCATGTGGGATCAAACTCAGGCCCCTGGATTGGCAGCCTGGACTCTTCACCACTGGCCCCCAGGGAAGTCCCATTGTTGTTATTATTTTTTGTTTTCTGAACTATTTTGCACGTGTTTACATACATAATTGTTCATAAAGCGTTTCTTTATGTCCTAAATCCATGTGGATTGTAATGAAAGTTGCTTTTTTTCCATCTGAAGGTCTCGGAGAACACTGATGAGCAACTTTCTTTTGCCACATCTCCTGGGAATGGGGGTGGGAAGATGGCCAAGGGGACAGGAGCATCTTCGTGTGATGCGAGGGCCACCATTGTCTAGGCCCAGTGGGGAGTTAGAGCCGACGCTCGGGGGTGCCCACTGGGGCCAGTCCCTTACTTCCTCCCGGCCCCTGGGAGCCAGTTCTGCCTCCTGAGGTCAGGTTGCCACTCCAGACAGGCCTAGAGGTCTGAAATGACAAGCTCCCAACGGGCTCATTCTTGCCTGTACTTTGGCCCACGAGAACACCTACCCTTCTGCTCTGGCAGACTGAGAGGATAAGCCATCCTAGTGCTGGCAGAACTTTCTTTCCCTCGCTGGCCACAAGGGCCAGTAGCCCCCCCGCCTCTCGTGGCCCAGGTGCCCAGGGAAGGAGGCAGACAGCAGCTCACGTGGCCCCTCGCTGTGGACAGATGACTTCTATGAAACTCGCCAGCTGGTCTTGTTGAAAACCCCTCTGTGAGGCCAGAAGGTGAAATCCCCATCCTTGCCCCAGTGCACAGAGGGGGCTGTGTGTGTGTGTGTGTGTGTGTGTGTGACTGTGACTGTTAGGGTGGGAGCGGGGTCTCAGAGCAGCTCTTTGCAAAGAAATCCTCTCAGACTTTCTCAGGCCCTCGTTATGGGAGAGACACTCATGTCGGCTTTTCTGGTGCCTCCCTGTGGCGCATTTTCCAGGGTGGACTGTTGGATGGCTCACTGTGATGTCCGATATTGCTGGTGTCAAAACTTCCAGTGTAGTGTCCTAATCACACGGATTCAGCTCTTCCCTAGAGACAAGGGCAGTCATTGGATCAAAGTGGTTGTGTGGTGGGACACCATCCAATTGCTCACCACTGGGGTCTCGGGTACATGTCACACACTTGGCAACACTTTATTAAGTTGACCTTTAAATTTTTGACAATATTTTTTAACTTTTTAAAAAATTGAAGTATAGTTGACTTACAGTTGTTAGTTTCAGGTGTTCAGAAAAGTGGTTCAGAGACACACACACACATATATATGTGCATATATTTTTCCGATTCTTTTCATTATAGGTTATTAGAAGATATTGAATGTAGTTTCTTGTGCTATACAGTAGGTCTTTGTTATTTTATATTTAGTAGTGTGTATCTATTCCCAAACTCCTAATTCATTCCCCCACTTTCCACTTTGGTAACTGTAAGTTTGCTTTCTATGTTTTTGACGATCTCATAAAGAAAAAAATTTAGCTCACTATTTTAATCTTTTTTATTAAGCAGCTCTTGGGCCTTTTTTTATTCTTTTCTGTCCATGAGTTGCTTCTTAATATCCTTTGCTCAATTAAAAGAATATCTTTTTTTAATATTCTTTGTATTTTTGGAATGCTAATCCTTTGTTACGTGGCAGACATTTTCTCTAAGCCTGGCCTTGCCTTTTAAGTTTGGGAAATTGGAGTACATCAAAGGCACCATAAATAATTTTCCTCTCTAAGACCTTTGTTGTTGTTGTTGTTGTGTCTGGCTTAAGAAGGCCTTCCTTCTTCAAGGTTATAAACATAGTCCCCTATATATCCTTCTAATGCTTTCATAGTTGAAATTTTTTAATGTTAGAGCCTTAATCCATCTGGAATATTTTTGTGAACAGTAAGACTGTAACAGTTTTTTTCCCCAAATGGAGAGCCAGTTTCCTCAATACTCTTTTTGTGAAAAGCCAGCAGCATGTTCCACAGCCACTGGGTTAAGAGCATTCATAAAGCTTGTTAAAGATGTTGGGCATGACTGAGAATGACAGATTCCTGCTAAACATCCTGCAGGTCACAATTAGGTGGCTTCTCTGTCTCTGGATACTGCTCTTCTGGAAAAGTTCCTTGTAGCAGTGCACACCCAAGATCCCGTGACTAGTGTCCTGCCAGGGCGTTTAACTAGAGATAGACTGAAATCTCACCATCTCTGGGTGCTCGTGAGAAAACCGTTGTGGGAACCTTGTTCACCATTGTCCATTTCTTTCTAAGCAAGGGCAATTTTTCTACTTAAGCATATTCTGTGTGAATCTTTTATCAGGTCTAAATAGTTAAGTTGCTTTGAAGAAGGTATATTAGATATTCTTTTTAAGTGAGTCTCTCTTTCATCTCCATTACTACCTTTTTAAAAAAACTATGCCTTTATTTTTTGGAACAGTATCACGTTCATGGCAAAATTGAGCTGAAGGCAGAGATTTCCCGTGTTCTCCTGCGCCCACAGACACGCAGCTTCCTTTGTTATCAACACCTACCCCCAGCATGGAACACTTGTTACAGTTTGTGAACCTGCACTGACTCCATCATAACCACCCAAAGTCTATAGTTTAACTACAGTCCGTTCTTGGTGTTGCACCTTGTATGGACTTGGCCAAGTACATGATGACCTGTATCCATTATTTAGGTACAGGATGCTCCTATCAGAGCCTCATACAGAATGGTGTCACTGCCTTTAACAATCCTCTGTACTCAACCCATTCGTGCCTCCCTTCACTCCTACCCCCAGCTCCTGGCAACCACCAGTCATTTTACTGTCTCCATAGTTTTGCCTTTTCCAGAATATCATATGGTTAGAAACATGCAATATGTAGCCTTTTCAGGTTAGTTTCTTTTCACTTCGTACTGTGAATTTAAGGTTTGTCTATGCCTTCTCATGGAAAAGGAAATGGCAACCCACTCCATGGTCCTGCCTGGAGAATCCTATGGACAGAGGAGCCTGGTGGGCTATAGTCCATGGGGTCGCAAAGAGTCGGACACAACTGAGCAACTAAACAGCAACAGCAGGCCTTCTCATGGCTTGAGACTCACGTCTTTTTATCACTGAATAATAGGCAATTCAATATGCCATTCCACTCAATATGCCAGTAAATTTGGAAAACTCAGCAGTGGCCACGGGACTGGAAAAGGTCAGTTTTCATTCCAATCCCAGAGAAATGCAATGCCAAAGAATGCTCAAACTACCGCACAATTGTGCTCGTCTCACACACTAGCAAAGCAATGCTCAAAATTCTCCAAACCAGACTTCAATAATAAGTGAACCATGAACTTCCAGATGTTCAAGCTGGTTTATAAAAGGCAGAGGAACCAGAGATCAAATTGTCAACATCCACTGGATCATCAAAAAGAGGGTTCCAGAAAAACATCTATTTCTGCTTTATTGACTATGCCAAAGCCTTTGACTGTGTGTCACAATAAACTGTGGAGGATTCTTCAAGAGATGGGAATACCAGACCACCTGACCTGCCTCTTGAGAAACCTATAAGCAGGTTAGGAAGCAACAGTTAGAACTGGACATGGAACAACACACTGGTTCCAAATAGGAAAAGGAGTATGTCAAGGCTGTATATTGTCACCCTGCTTATTTAACTTCTATGCAGAGTACATCATGAGAAAGGCTGGGCTGGAGGAAGCACAAGCTGGAATCAAGAATGCTGGGAGAAATATCAATAACCTCAGATATGCAGATGACACCACCGTTATGGCAGAAAGTCAAGAGAAACTAAAGAGTCTCTTGATGAAAGTGAAAGAGGAGAGTGAAAAAGTTGGCCTAAAGCTCAACATTCAGAAAACGAAGATCATGGCATGCAGTCCCATCACTTCATGGGAAATAGATGGGGAAACAGTGGAGACAGTGGCAAACTTTATTTTCTTGGACTCCAAAATCACTGCAGATGGTGACTGCAGCCATGAAATTAAAAGACGCTTACTCCTTGGAAGAAAAGTTATGACCAATCTAAAGTGAAGTGAAGTCGCTCAGTTGTGTCCAACTCTTTGTGACCCCATGGACTGTAGCCTACCAGGCTCCTCAATCCATGGGATTTTCCAGGCAAGAATACTGGAGTGGGTTGCCATTTCCTTCTCCAACCTAGACAGCATATCAAAAAGCAGAGACATTACTTTGTCAACAAAAGTCCGCATAGACAAAGCTATGGTTTTTCCAGTAGTCATGTATGGATATAAGAGATGGACTGTAAAGAAAGCTGAGCATTGAAGAATTGATGCTTTTAAACTGTGGTGTTGGAGAAGACTCTTGAGAGTCCCTTGGGCTGCAAGGAGATCCAACCAGTCCATCCTAAGGGAAATAAGTCCTGAAGATTCATTGGAAGGACTGATTCTGAAGCTGAAACTCCTATTCTTCCCAGCTGATGGGAAGGGCTGACTCATTTGAAAAGACCTTGATGCTGGGAGGGATTGAGGACAGGAGGAGAAGGGGATGACAGAGGATGAGATAGTTGGATGGCATCACCAACTCGATGGACATGAGTTTGGGTAAACTCTGGGAGTTGATGATGGACAGGGAGGCCTGGCATGCTGCAGTCCATGGGGTCGCAAAGAGTTGGACATGACTGAGTGATTGAACTCAACTGACATGAATATTCCATTGTCTGGATGTACCACAGACTGTTTATCCATTGGCCTCCTGGAGGACACCTTGGTTGCTTCAGAGTTTTGGCAATGATGAATAAAGCTGCTATAAATATCTGTATGTAGGTTTTCATGTGGACATAAGTTTTCAACTCCTGGTACATACCAGAGGGGGACAATTGCTGATTGTATGGTAAAAGTATGTTTAGTTTTGTAAGAAATGACCAATTTGTCTACCAAAGAGGCTATACCATTGTGCATTCCCAGGAAAGAATGAGAGACACCTTTGCTACCATTTGTTATTGTCAACATTCTGAATCTTGGCCATTCTAATGTACGCGTATATTATATCAGCATATAGCCAATTCACTTTGTGGTACAACAAAAACTAACACAACATTGTAAAACAATTATATTCCAATTTAAAAATTAATTATTTTAAAAAAAAAAAAAGAACTGACCTTCCCTAGATCTCCCCATCATTGTTCCAGGTTTCATAGTTAGATTAAGGCTCATTGTCCTCAACATTGAGAAAGTAGTCCAAGGTACAGTGTGAGTAAAAAGAGTATTTACTTAGATTTTGTGTTTTGTGTTTCTTTCCCAGTATCAAAGACAGTAACGGTCATTGGTTAGAATCCAGAATTTTTCCCTGGTTTTATCTAAATCCTTGGACATAGAGATTGAAATAATTGACCTTAGAGCAGAGAGGATGAATGGCAGGTGCAAAGGTTAGGAGAGGGAATGGAAGATGGAACATGCTCCTGCTGCTGCTAAGTCACTTCAGACGTGTCCGACTCTGTGCGATCCTAGAGATGGCAGCCCACCAGGCTCCGCCATCCCCAGGATTCTCCAGGCAAGAATACTGGAGTGTGTTGCCATTTCCTTCTCAAATGTGTGAAAGTGAAAAGTGAAAGTGAAGTCACTCAGTTGTGTCTGACTCTTTGCGACACCATGGACTGCAGCCCACCAGGCTCCTCCATCCATAGGATTCTCCAGGCAAGATTATATGCTAGAAGTTGAAAAAAGGCCCCAGAGGCAAGGAGTAGGGTGAGGCCAAGCAGTAGTCAGAGGCTGGGGCTCAGGGCCTTGTGGCCACATGCAGGCTTTGGGCCTGGACCTCAAGGCAGTGGATGCCACTGAAGGGTTTGCGGCAGAGTGCCAAGATCAGGCTCGTATTAGACAAAAACTTTGACTGCGCAGAGACAGAGAGGTGGTAGGCAAGAATGGATCCGGGAAGGGAAAAGAAAGTTTAGGAACCTTTTGCAGTGACCCAGGGCAAGGATACTTGAATACTTTACCTTAATTGGATTTGAGAGTAGAAAAATGTTGACATCTTTGTTTTTGAAAGTAGAATAAAAGCCTGTAAGCAAAAAGTACACTATTTGAAAAAAGGCAAAAAAAAAAAATTTTTTTTTTCTGCAAAGCTCAGTGCCATTTTTTAAACATAGAAAGAAATCAGATTTGTGCAGGATGAGTTCCTTGGTTGGCAGAGTCCCACGCAGAATGGCTGTATGGACCCCTCTTTCGAAAAGTTAAGAATTATGCAACGGTGACAGCAGAGTGTTAAACCGAATGTGGGGCCCTGTCTTCTGAATGCCCTGGGTCTATGAGACAGTAAGTCTTCAGTCAGTGCCCAAGAAGCTTCTCTTGGCCTGTTCCGGTAAAAGCTGGTGATTCCTGCAGTACAGGAAGAGAGGCAACTTGTGCAGCCCAAAGTCCTTGTTATCCTAACCTGTGGTGACTGGTCGATTGCAGAGAGTGTTGGAAGACAAATGGCTAAGTATTATGACTAGATGAGATCAATAGGAACGATGGTGGTATTATTTTTATTCACTGTGGTTGATAAAGACATAGCTAAGAAGAGTGAAAAATGCTAACTTTAAATCTGTTCCTTAGAACTATTCCTTACCAGTGTGTGTGCATTTAACTGGCTTTCTTTTGAATAGTTTTGGGGACCACTGGCTTGGGCAAAAAAAGTTTTCTGTCAAATTGTGATATTGTTTTAATTTTTTTCACATTAGGAATTTGTGGGATACCGTTTCTAACATCCATTTTAAATGTTAGGATCCTTCTTAATTTATTATGTACCTTTAGAAAATGTTTTGAAAAAACTAGCTAAGCTTTTCATTAGAGGTATCAAATTTTCAAAGTTCTTGGACTATGAAAACTGAAAGTATAATGCATATATTTGCATGTGTATATATATATTTATACATGTATAATATATTTAGTATATATTTTAACTTGCTGATGTCATAGAAGGAAGAATAGTGGCTGTGGAATGTGATAATTTGAGATATTCTGAAATTGGATACTGTCATTTTCATTTGTATTACATTGACGTGCTGAGTCTGTACTGGAGATAACTTGAGGGCAAAGTTTGAATACCTCTGAAGCGTAGCTTAACGTTTCTAGGAAAAAGAGCTTATACGACTACACTTATGCTGAGTCTCCTTCAGCAGTTTTCAATGAGTCACAGCCCTGATATTTGCTTAGTGATTCAACCAGCAAGGAGATTAGCTGCTGAGATAATTTGGTTCCCATAAGTCCTCAGGTTAAAGCTGTTAAAAGGTTACTAAAGGCCTTTTCTAAGTAGTGTACAATAGTAGTTTCCAGGGGCTTTGGGGCAATCTAAAATGCTACCTGTAGCAGTGGGTCTTAAGGGTAATATTAATCCATTCTCTCAGTCCCACAAGGCCAGTTCTGAACAGTTGACATTAAACACTGCAGAATTCCAAAGTGCAGACAGCTTGGCAAGTTTGAATTCTGGTGCATTCTGTTCAGAACTAGAGGTTTTTTTTCTGTTTTTTTCAATAGTGCTTTTGTCTTTCCGCTAAAGGTCAGACTGCACTTGTCCAGTACTGGCGTTCCTTTGTGAGCATTAGTAGGGAGGGGGTGGACATATTGACTTAGTTTTTATATTTATAATAACCTATCACAACATCAGACTTTATAGATTCAAAATGCAAATTAACATGTTTGCCTTTTAAACTGCTGATGAGCTGCTGCCAATGGGACATTCATAGCTCTCCTTTTGGTGGTTCATTTCATGCCTCTCAGTGCTTTGGTGCCATGGGGAGAACCAGCGTGAGCGTTTAGTGTCAGGCTTAGTTAGAATCCTGGTCCCATCATTTAGACCACGGGTGGAACAACCTATGTAATACAGGGGTCACACCACACCTCACAGATCTCTTGGGTAAAGTCCCTGGCATGTTGCCTGCCACATGGTGATGGTAGCATACACGTTCAGTCACCTGGGACAACACCTAGGAGAAGGGGTAAGGCTGAGTGCCGTGCCCTTCTTTCCTCGGGCTCTGGGGATTGGCAGAGGCCTTTAGCTGAAGCCCATTGTTTAGCCGTGGCGAGGAGCCCACGGCTGTCTCCCACAGTAGGAGTACAGTCCTGCAATACAGCTTTTCAACTGCACACAGTGTATGTGGGGAGAACTCCTAGTTTGTGTGTATTTTACCCTCCGTGAGTGTGGCTGGACTCTTTGGGAGCCTCACTGTGCTTGCACTCTCTGCAGGCCCTGCTTGCACCCAGCCCGGTCAAATCCCCCCACGCCCGTCCCCGGCTGATATAGTGGGCTCGTGCTGGCTTCCCTTAGTCCTGGGAAACTGCCTCACCTCCTGTCTGCTCTCTTCCGGTCTCCAGCTCCTCCCTGTGTGACAGGACGCAGGGACCAGGGGTGAAGACGGTGTGTCCCTCTGGCTCATTCTGCTGTGGGGAGCCACTGCGTGGATCGAGCGGGACTCTCGCGCCGCTGGGCTTAGCTTCCCGCTGCCTCCTCTGCACAGGCCCGTCCGGAAGGTGCAGGCTCTTCTGTTTTCATTGCCAGGTGCCCCCCATCAAAAACTAGCTGCTTGGGGTCGAGTGTCCTGCTGCCTGGCCCAGCAGGTGCCTGGCCGCTATAGGGCTCCCACCTTACTAACCTCAGCACTCCTGCAGAAGGGACTGTGCAAACCATGAGGGTCCTCACCCACTGAGGACTAAAGAACTGGAATGGAAAGGGCATATTCCCACCTTCTTTCCTGGTGTACTGCACCTGGATCCCTTTAATCTCTCTTTGCATGGGGCTCCTGCAGCGGGACTCCCCGTCTTCCAAAATCTTTGTGCCAGTCTATGTTTCTAGGTATCCCTTCAATCCAGATTATGGATGCCAAGTCCTCCCAACTCCCTAACATACTGCATTCTGCTGCAGTGCCAGTCGTGGGTGAGGCTGTGAACTCTTCTACAGCTCAGCCGGATGAGGAGCAGGCTGCCCGGTTCCCCTTCTTGCAGGGACCTCGGTCTCTCCTGGAGATTCTCTTAGAACCCTCCCATCCTCTTAACTTGTTGAGGAAGCCAGTAGGAACTTGCACTAGGAACGTGCCCTCCCCCTCAATTATTCTCCCTTTCCTTGGGGGCTGGGTGGAGGGAAGGGCTGTGGTCAGCCAGTAGGACTGGTCCTGTGACCTCTTGCTAAGCAGTAGGGGGCAGTGTCTGTATATACATAGTCATGGCTTTCTACAAGGGTACCTCTTTCATGGATCACAGCTTTGTCATGACAAAGGCTTGCATAACTCAGGGAAGCAATGTTCCATGCAGGGCCACTAAGACGGATGGGTCATAGTAGAGAGTTCTGACAAGAGGTGGTCCAGTGGAAGAAGAAATGGCAAACCACCATACTAATTCTTGCTGCGAGAGCCCCGTGAACAGTATGAAAAGGCGAAAAGATATGACACTGGGAGATGAGCCCCCAGATCAGAAGGCATCCCGTATGCTACTGGAGGAAAGCAGAGGCAATTCCTAATAGCTCCATAAAGAATGAGGCAGCCATTCTTTCCTTTGGGGCCAAAGAGGAAATGGTGCTCAGTTGTGATCATGTTTGGTGGTGAAAGTAAGGTCCAATTCTGTAAAGAACAGTATTGCATAGGAACCCGAAATGCTGGGTCCATGAATCAAAGTAAATTGGATGTGGTCAAGCAGATGGCAAGAGTGAACACCAACATCTTAGGAATCTGAACAACAAAAGGAGAAGAGGGTGGCAGAAGATGAGATGTTAGATAGCATCACCAACTCAATGGATGTGAATCTGAGCAAACTCCAGCAGTTATTGAAGGACAGAGGAGCCTGGTGTGCTGCAGTCCATGGGGTTGCAGAGTCAAGCATGACTTAGCGACTAAACAACAACAAAAAGTAGGGTACTTCACCCCATTGTCCCAGCTGTAGGCCTTGCCTGTAATTCTAATGAAAGGGAAATCCCACTCAACTATATCTTTATACTGGAATGTTCCCTTTCTATAAACACCTGCCATTTAGCACTGGGATGTTTTTCCCATGCATCTGTTCCTACAGAAGCAGGTTAATGCTCCCTCGTGCCTGTGGAGGCTCTGAGATATAGAGAAGGGTGTGGCCAGGGTCTCCACGGACATGGCTATGGTGTGAATGTTTCCACAATTCTCATGTTGATATCCTAAGGCTGAGGTGATGGTATTAGGAGATGAATTTGGGAGAAGACTAATTTTTGAGAGTGGAGCCCTCATGAACAGGGGATGAGTGTTGTTACAAAGAGGCCTCCCGAGTTCCTGGCTGCTTCTACCGTGGGAGGACATGGGAAGAGGATCCGCACCAGCCATACTGGCGCCCTGGTTTTGGACTTTCGAGCACCCAGAACCAAGCAACACATCATTTTAATTAGCTCTAGGGATAGGAAGTTCAAGGTTCTTCAAATTTGCTTCCGCTTCAGTTTCCTGGCTGCTTGATAGCAACTGGGATGTGTAAAGGTGTGTTCTGCTGGAGAGGTGATTTGAACCATTGCTGCTGTTATTTCACACTCATTTAACCAAGAGACAGTCACCATGAACTGACCGTCTCCCTTTAAATAGTAGAACTGACAGTAGGGGCTAATAAGCTCCTTCCCTGATTATTTATTCAGCATACAGGAAAAAAGAGATGTGTGAGTGAGCGGTGAGCCCTATTTGGGGAAAATCAGCCTGGCAGTGTAGGACACTGGTTGTCCAGTGGGGCGGGGGGGTGGGGACTGGAGGTATGAAGGTCAGAGGTCAAGGGGCCTGAATAGGTTAAGTGGGAGTGGAGAGATGGAAAGACATAGCCCAGAGCTGGTGGAAGCCCATAGCACATCAGAAGAGCACGAAGGGACGCTGCGGTTTCCATCTGGGGTCCATGAGAGGAGGGGGTGTCAGGCCCAGAAACAGGGAGTCAGAAGAGAAGAGTGATTCTAGGGTGGGGAAGAGCAGGGCCTCCTCTAGCCTGCAGTGCCTCTGTGCAGAGGGAAAGGCGTGCCCTCCCCCAGAGGCCTGGCCAGGCTGGTCCCCGGGGCCGGGATCCTTTCCTCAGCATGCCCCCTGTACAGCTGGATGCAGTGGTCCTGTTGAAGTTTCCCGAGGAGCAACGAGACTCTGATAGTCGTGGCGCTTCCATGGGGCCACAGCTGGGGTGTGAGAGCTAAGGAGTGAGTGGTCGAAGGAGGAGGGGAGATGCTTGTTTCTGTACTGGTTGCTTAGAAAGCCAGCAAGTAACAAAAGCCCCTCCCTTGGACTGTCTTCTCTATGGATATTCCTATTATTCTTTCTTTTTTATTTTTAAAAATTTTTTAATTAAAAATTTTTTTAATTTTAATTTCTAATTTTTAAAATTTTAACGTGGTAATATATATGACAAAAAATTGACCATTTTAACCAAGCCTAAATGAACAGTTCAGTGGCATTAGTCCGTTTACAGTGCTGGACCACGTGACTGCCTCCCGCCTCCGGTGCTGTTTTATCTCGCAGTCCTGAACCCTCCCCTTAAACATGAACTTCCCAGTCCTGCTCTGTCCCACCCCGGAAACCACCAATCCTCTCTCTGTGTGTATGACTGTGAGTATTCCAGGTACCTCCTGTAAGTGGAAGGACACAGTATTTGCCCTTTTTCAGTCTGGCTTATTTCACTTTAGAAGAATGCCTTCAAGATTCATCCAAGTTGTGGCTTATATCAGAATTGTATTTTTAAGGGTGAATAGTCAGCTGTTGTATGGAAAAACCACATTTTATTTGCACATTTGTTGATGGTCACTTGAGTTGTTTCTATCTTTCAGCTGTTGTGAGGGTGCTGCTGTGAACATTGGTAGACAAGTATCTATCTGTTTGAGTCCCTGTTTTCCATGCCTCAGGCGTATATATCCAAAAGTGGAATTGTTGGAGCATATATAATTCTGTTTTAGTTTTTGAGAAACCCCAGAACTGGTTTCCACAGTGGCTGCACCATTTTATATCCCCACCAGTAATAATTAAGGGTTTCAGTTTATCTACATCTTCACCAATATTCGTTATTTTCTGTGTGGTTTTTTTTTTTTTCAATGGCCACCCTAAAGGGTGTGGTGATATAGCATTGTGGTTTCAATTTGCATTTCCCTAATGTCCCGACTTCTAGTGTATTTTTACCATAAATTTAATCATTATATAAATATAGTGCCTTGCCTTTTTCCTTACTTTTTTTTTTTTTTTAAGTTCTACTTTACAAGACCATGCAGAGAAAGAGCAGTTATTAACCCTACAAATTCATCCCCAACCTTCACCCATCTGAAAACATACTCACAGGGCATATTTTTACTTCCCTTCGAGATGTTATAAAAGTTTAAGATGTGTTTCATTAGACATGCAGGATTTATTTTTTAATTAGTTCTGAGCATTTAAAAATCAGGAGCTCATAAAAACCTGAATTTCCCACTTCTAAGGAAATCCTGCAGGTGGGGCGCCTGCGGTCCACGTTCCCACAAAGAGCTGGAACGGCCCCAGCTCCCCGCAGCCCACCGCTCCCTCTTGGCAATACCTGCCCCATGCCTGCAGGCATCTGTTTGCCAGCCCTGCTAGAGTGGATTTTCTGAGGCTAAAGCTAGTCTGGATTTCTTCCAGTTTATGTTAATAATTTAGGTGATTAGAAGTGACTAACACTTCTGCTCTGCCTGGCTACTTAATACCTCTACTGATGCTTTCTCTCCGGGTGAGTTCAGCAATCTCCTTGTCATCTAGCCTTGCATGCCTCAAGCCCCGTGTGGATAGGTCCTGCCAACAGATTGGTCCCTGTTGGTTAACTGTCACTTTCCATTTGAGTGCTTCCTCTTAGCTGGAGCCCTTTGAGATTGTGTTCCTGTGTGGGCAGAAGGCACGTACACTCTCTTCTTCCGTGTGTTGACCCCTCATTCAGCTTTCCCACCTGTTGTTCTTGGTGATCATACTTGAAGTCCACTTTTCACTTGTGCAGGGGCTCGATTTCTATGTGTGTGTGTGAGTGTGTGGTACTGTTCTGTGATGTACTAGAATTATGGCTGAAGACACAAGCGTAGTTCCTGTCCGTGGTCTGAAAACACAGCATTGTCCATAGACATTAGATTGTGACGATGCCAACAGCCGGCTTCAGGGCCTGTGTCTCACAGATAATCAGGGCTGGAAGGTGTGGCCCTGAGGTGGAGGCCTCCTGAAACCCGAGCCAGCCCCAGAACACCCTCACTGCACGGTTTGTGACTGCACAGAGCTGACTCTCTCCTGTCGGTCAAGCCACGTTTCCTGAAACCTAAGAACGCCAGGGTGTAATAGTGTTCTCTTATAACCAGCTCCCGTTCCCAGCCCTTTGCGAGACTCTCCCTGTGGTTTTCAGCCTGTCTCTCTGTGTGGTCCCTAATGACTTCACTGAAGGTGAAATATCTCAGTGAACTTCGTGGTGGTAGAAGAATGTGTCTGGGGGCCTCAGGCTGACTTGCCTCTCAGCCTCCACTCGCTTGAGTTCCTCCTCTGAAACGCTCTTGGCCGCCTGTCCAGTCGACTGAGCTGGAAACATTGCTGGTCCCGATGATTTGTGCTTCCTACTCGAGGGGAGACCATGGGGCGTGTATCTCCTGCTTTTCTGCCCGTTTCTTTTTGTGTCCATCATTCTTCCCCTGTCTGTCTACTTTTTCCTACCTGGACATAATACTCAGCTATAGAGTTTGCATTTTGATTTTCTTACTACATAGAAGTTCATTTTCTGGCTGCTCCTTGCCCTTTCCCCTAAAAGCTCCACTTATCTGTTTCTTTTTCCCCAAGGTGAGTGGGACGAGACTGCTTATTACTCCTGTGGGCTTGCATTCCCCATACCCCTGCAAAGGGGAACTTTGTCACAGAAAAAAAAGTTGTCTCTATTTCGGATGTCAGTTTCAATAGAGAACAATGATGAAATTGTTAGTTGAGCGAAACGGCACTTAATTATGTGCCTGGAAACTCATACATCTCAGGGCTTTTCTTAGCGGAGAGTTCACTGTGGACGACACTTAGGGTACTCAGCTCCAGAACATGATGTAGAGGTGGTTCCTGCAGGCTCTGCTTTCTAGCAGGTCCACAGCGGGGCTGGCCTGGCAGAGCCCCCCTCCACGCCCCCCCACACTTCCTGCTTCACAGGCCACTGCACCCCCGGTAGGTGCTGTTCTGACTCAGGAGCTAGCTAGCAGGCTGGAAAGACACTGGCTTCTAAGAAAAGAACCTTGGCTGGAACCGCTTGATAACATGCCCTGTTTGTTGAGGCATGAGGCATGGGGATTCTGGAGCCCCCAGCCATGCCTTTGGATCACAGAAGCATCAGCACTGGTCCAAGCCAAGAACTGGAGAGACTTAAGGGTGGGGACAATGTGAGAGACAGTGATCCCCAGCTGCCTTCAGTCCTGGGAAGATATTCTGGGTGGCCAGACTCGAATCAATTTATTAACCTACATATAAAATCAAAGAAGTACAGTGAGCACCGCAGGCACGGCTGCCCTCTGTCGAGCTGCTTCTGGTTTAGCTGGGTCACCAGGATTTGGGAGGCAAGTCATCCGGCTCTGGGAACCTGGGGTGGGAAGCTGGGATCAAGCTTAGACAGCTGGGCTAGCTTCTTACTGGTTCTGGTATAACTGCGGCATTGTCTCCTTCAGCTGATTTTGTAATATCAGATGTACAGAATAAGTGCGTGCTTAAGTAGGTGCTTTGAATTTTTACTTGGTCAAATTAAAGACAAAATATAAATATTTTGCAATATTTATAGTACAAATATAAAAGACAAAAATACTAGAAAATTTATACCACAAAGGACTAGCATCTCTAATAAAGTCCTAAAATCTGACGGTCAGAAGGGCACCACCTAATGCATAAATGAAGAAAAGACATGAACAATGCAAAATTTTAAAGATCCAAAAATAGAGTATGCAGTGAAAATTATATCCTTTTTCTACTCGGTTCTCCTTTTCAGATGTAGCGGCTTTTGCTGGTTTCTTTTGTAGTCTACACTGGATCATTCTGAGTAGTTATAAATGGTTATACTATGATACATACATCACTATACTAGCGTTATCTGATTTGACAACAAAATCATGTGCACAATCGTCTTCAGTAATGATGTTTTCCTACAGTCTTTTCATCTTGTTTTAAGTAGAAGGAAAATTAGAACCTGGAGTGGAAAAGAAGGGCTTCCATATAAAGCAACTACTGTTTCAGAGCATGGGACTCATCCTGGAGAGGAAATATCTAGTGGCCTGAAATCGTAGCATTTTGTCCCAATGTCTTCAAACTGTGACTGGCTCTGCCTGAGGACCTCGGGTGCACAGGTTGAGCCAGTCACACTCTGCAGGGTGACCCATGGTCTCATGGCTTGTGCATGGTGTCAGGCCCCTGGCTTGTGCTGGACCTCAGAGTTACTTCCTCTTTTACCATGCTCCCCTCCCTACCATAGGCAACCATTCAAATATGTATCAAGTGCATCATTTAGGCCCATTTGTAGTCTTATCATGTGTCGCATCTGGTACATACCTAGTTTTAAAAAATGCAGATACTGTGTCTGTCTACTTCCATTGTAGTTTTTTTCCCCTGGGCTCTGAAAGTTCCATCCTTGCCTGGTGAATGTCCTACCGGTTTCTTGTAGCACAGCTGAGGTTTGGAAAAGTTTGTGGTGACTTTTACCCTGATTTTCTTTTGTCTTTATTTTTATTACAAGAATTTCAAGAAAAATAAGGAACCTTAAAATTTCACCGACCTAGTGTATTAACTTTCTAAAGTTTTCCTATGTGGACACTTCTGACATCATTATAACAAAAGCACATTATTGTTGTTTCATTGCTTGGTTCAGTTGACTGCAACAACATCTTGCTAGGTTGTCATAATAAATTTTACTTGCTGTGTATTTCATCTGCATTATATACCATAACTTCATGATCTTTTCTATAAATGTTTTTTAGTTGTATATTTTTTATTATCATTGCAGTGAATATCTTCATGTATACAGCTGGTCTTTTATTGTTGCTTCTCTTCTCTTATATTATTTAGCCATGATAGATGCTTTATTGGGGGTTATGGCATCAAAGAAAAAAATTGGCAACGTGATTATCCTGTGACTTAGGACACAAGTTACCACGCTCTGCCTCTCACTCTATGCCCAGGAATGAATGCAAGTGTCTATCCTCCATTTAAAACATCCTTTTATTTTCAGAGTATCTTACTTAGAGCTGTTGCCATAGGAATTGATTTCTTAAGTGCCATCATGGTCAGCAGAGAAATAAGGAACTCTGGGCTCCCTGACTGGAGAACGCGTTGGGGAGAGTGCCATCTGCTACCTGTGTTGCACATTCCTTCTATCCCACCGCCCCTCCTGGCACGGGGTGCAGTCTTGCTGCGACCATCATCGGTCGTTCCGCTCTCTGTGGCCAGGGTTGTCTGTAGCCAGTTGGTGTGAAGCCCTGCTTCCGTCTCCCCTGGGAGTGCATGAACTGTCAGTACAGACACACACAGGAGAGACAGGGGCGCCTCGGAAGCTCCTCACCCATTTCCACTGGAGGCCTGTGAACAAGGACTGGCTGCTCATAAAGACTGTGTCCCGGTGAGGAGGAGGAGCGGTGGGAGGAGAGAGAGGGAGGCATTTGTGGAAACATATGTTGGATTCTTTTCATTTTCCTCTGGTGGCAGTGATTGATGGCGTCTAGTGAGCCCCCATGTGTCACTTCCTTGGTTCAGCTGGTAGTGGGGGAGGGGGAATCAGTAAGGGCTGGGCCAGGGAAGGAAGAGGCTCTTGATGTGGTCATGAGATGCTGTTTCTTACGGTTAAAGTTTCCATGAGTGTCTTCTCACACTGTACTGGGATACTAAGAGCCACTTTTTAGACTCTAGAAGAACCATCTTAATCCCCGTTGCCAGAAAAGGGTTCACTTTGAACACAAGATACTTACAGTTTAAAGGGAATCAGGGAATGAAGGAAATCCATACTGGATACCATTTTGGCCAATTCTGTGTCTTACATTTTGAAATTGGGCTTGGCTTTAGCTATGCAATTCTCTTGGTGATAACTGACTATTGAATATTTGGCTAGGAAGTAGCAAAAGACTGTAAAAGGAGAGTTGAGGGTAGGAAGGAGCATGGTAAATTAGCTAAGTTTACAATGATCTTATTAAGCTTGTTGCTTTCATTTTCCTGCCTACGTTGGGACAAAAAAATGTTTAAAAGTGCAAGAACAGTGATTATTTTGTGGTTAGATCATGTGCACAATGCAGCCAAGCCCAGGAAGGAGAATCTGCTTCATCAAGTCTTTAGTCTGTTACTTTGGCCAAAATTTTTGTGGAAGCCTCCGATGAGGGTAGACTTGCCAAGAGACTGCTGCTGCGTCCTTCTGGTACTTTCTTCTTTACTTTTCCCCTTCTCCCAGCTCACTGTTATCTTGCAGAATGGAAGGTACTTTTTTTTAACATACATAATTTTATTACAAGATTTAAAAAAAAGCAAAATTGTAACATTGTCATTCTAGAAAACCCAAAATTTGCTATCGATGCTAATTTCTAAGAGTTTGCTTTGCTGTCATAGACAAGTCAAGAAATTAAAGAAACCATGACATATTTTGAAACACTCAACATCAGAACTTTTAAAATCTAACTGTATGTAGTAACCCCGCAAAAAGCTACAACCTGAATTTTAAAAAGTATTTCCTCTAAAAGGATCATACCAGCTATACAAAAATCTGTGCAGTTGTTATACTGAAGCTAATATTGAGCTGCACTTGAACCCGCGTTCCTAGCAAAACAATTGTCTGAGCACACAGGCAGACTCCACAGACATCATTACAGGATAGCCATTTACTTCTCATCTTCCTCCTCACATTCATCTTCCTCTTCCAGTTCATTCTTTTTCTTGGAGCCCACTGACCTGCCAGAGCTCTTCTCTCCCAGTTCGCTCTTGCCCTTGGCGCAGTGTGCAGCAATATCCTTTTCCTTATTTCTTTAGCTTAGCCGCTTTTCTGTTCATGCAGCTGTTTATCTTTGGCTGACTGTGCAGATCACATTTACCCGATTTCTTTGCAGTATCCCCAGTGGATAAGCCAGGGTGTTAGCTTTTGATCTTTGGGTGGTGTTGGAAGCAAATGACCACGCCAGCTTCGTCTCACCTGTGGCAAGTTCTGACGAAGCTGGGTGGCAGAGTCCAGTTTTTCGAGTTCATTTCTCCATGGCACTTTGATCTCTGGTTTTGCTGCAGGCTGGTTGAAGGCCCCAGTCGCCTCCATCCAGAAGACTTTATGTCTTACATGTTCAGGTAGGTGCAGCCAGGCTGCTCAGGTGTTTAGAATGCAGCTTGGAGAACATGTGGTATCTGGGATCCTTTAGAACATTACACTAAACTGATGCTCACCTGCCTACCTCCTTTTTCTTCCTTCTGGCCAACATTAGTTTCTTGAACACCTATTTTCTACCAGGTGATGCCACAGATCTGGCTTTCCTCTTGGCTCAGATGGTAAAGAACCCACCTGCTGAATGCAGGAGACATCAGAGACTTGGGTTCAATCCCTGGATCGGGAAGATCTCCTGGAGGAGGAAATGGTAACCCACTCCAGTATTCGTGCCTGGAGAATCCCATGGACAGAGGAGCCTGGTGGGCTACAGTCCAGGGAGTCGCAAAGAGTCGGACACAGCTGAAGGACTAACCACCACCTCCACCACTCACTCCCCAGATGGTGTCTGTTTTAGTTCTCATGACATCTCTGTGGGGCAGCTGGAGTTGTACCCAGCTTTTGAAAAGAAGAAATTGTGGCCCAGGGAGATGGTTGCACACAAAGATGGTCACCACAAATTGTAGAACCAGGTCTGATGCCAGATTTTTGGGAGCCCACAGTCCAGGACACAGCTACACCCCACAGACATGTCTGAAAGGGCGAGCAGCCTCTTCAGCCAGCCCCAAAGCAGATGTTCCCCTTCATCTTGTATGATAGCACCAGAGTCTATGAAGATCTGAACTGGCTTGTTTTAGAAAAGGCTTCACTGTGAGTTTCTGCTTAAGAAATGAACCTTCCGGGACGTCCCTGGTGGTCCAGTGGCTAAGACGCCACACTTCCCAATGCAGGGTGCCTGGGTTTGATCCCTGGCCAGATAACTAGATCTTCCATGCTGCAACTGAGAGTTCGTGTGCTATAACTATAGATACAGCATGCCACATGAAGATAGAAGATCCCGTGTGCTACCACTAAGATCCAGTCCAGCCAAATAAATAAAAAATGAATAATAAATACTTAAAAATGAACCTTCCTAGACAGTGAACTTAGGCCTTGTTCACCGTGTTCATCTTAGTTTGTCAGAGCAGATAGGATTGTGGTGGACTCATGTGCGATGGAGGTCACAATCTGGATGAGAATCTCAGCTGCGTAGCTGTGAGCACGTTCCTTAACTCTCGGAGCCTCTTTCCTTCCCTGATAAAAGGGAATCATTCTGATTGAATCGGGCTGGTGTGTGAATACATTCATGTAAATGCCGAACATTGTGCTCATCCCGTGGGATCTGCTGTTGTTTGTGACTGGCATTATTGGTATGCCTGAAGCCCTATTAGAGTGGAAACCTGGCTGCTGCTGCTGCTGCTAAGTCGCCTCAGTCATGTCCGACTCAGCGACCCCATGGACTGCAGCCTACCAGGCTCCTCTGTCCATGGGATTCTCCAGGCAAGAGTACTCGAGTGGGATGCCATTGCCTTCTCCACAATATTTGTAGAGCCCTCCTTAAATACCATGTAAGCCCTAACTTGTGTAAGAGTATGTGTGTTGACAGGGGCTGGGCTGGGAGGTGGATGGCATGGATTCATCACGGGAATGCTGTAGACTGTCACGGGAGCAGAGGGCTTGTTTGACATAGCACAGTGCTTGCTTAGCTGCAGCCCCACGGAAGTGTGCTTGGCAAACAAATAGTGCTGAAGGACAGATGCGAACAATGACTTGTGTTGGCAGTTGGGCAGGATAGTCTGGGATATAGCACTGAGTAATAAAAGCTGTGCTAGCTACTTCTCAGGGTGTTTATTTTGTGCCAAGCACTATTCTCAGGCTTTCTTCCAACAACACACAACAGCCCTCTGAAGCAGTACTACTACTATTCCCAACATTGTCTTTCAGTCACCAAGTCGTGTCCAACTCTGTGACCCCATGGACTGCAGCACGCCAGGCTTCTCTGTCCTTCACCATCTCCCAGAGCTTGCTCAAACTCATGTCCAGTGAGTCAGTGATGCCCTCCAACCATCTCATCCTCTGTCGTCCCCTTCTCCTCCTGCCTTCAATCTTTCCCAGCATCAGGGTCTTTTCCAATGAGTCAGTTCTTTACATCAGATGGCCAGAGTATTGGAGCTTCAGCTTCAGCATCAATCCTTCCAATGAATATTCAGGGTTGATTTCCTTTAGGATTGACTGCTTTGATTTTCTTGTTGTCCAAGGGACTCTCACGTATCTTCTCTAGCACCACAGTCTCCAACATACAGATAAGGAAACTTGAGATGCAATCAAGTTAATCAGTTCCCCAAGGGATACAGCAAGTGGCCAAGCTTGGGTTCCATCTCAGGCATTGGTCTCTAGAGTTGGTACTTTGAACCACAGGACTATACGCAAGCAAGGTCCTTGCTTTTACAGCGTTTACGGTCTAAGCAGGTGAATCTGTCAAACCAATAAATATGATATAATCTGCCAAGTAGTAAGAAATGCAATGAAGAGAAAGTCGGGTAAGGAGTTTTAGAAGACGATGGGGGTTGATGGTTTAGCTAGTGTGTTATTTGCTTGGACTGCCGTAACAAAATACCACAGGCTGGGTAACATAAACAGCAGTTCATTTTCTCATGGTTCTGGAGGCCTGTGGGATTGGTTTCTTCTGAGGCCTCTTTCCGGGATGTGCCAGTGGCTGCCATCTCACTGTGTCATTGGGTTTCCCTCTGTGCATGCAGAGCCCTGGTGTCCCTGTCCTAATCGCCCCTTCTTGTAAGTATTCCAGTCATTGGATTAAAGCCTCTCCAAATGGTCTCATTTAAACTTAATCACCTCTTAAAGGCCCTTCTCTGGATACAGTCACATACTTGTGTACTGGGGGTTAGGACTTCAGTATATGAATTTGGAGGAAACACAGTTCTGACCACAACATTCTTCCTCAAATGTCTGTCCTTCTCACAGTCAAAATACATTCATCCACATCCCAGAAGCCCCCAGATCTTAACCCATTCTAGCATCAACTCTAAGTCCCAAATCTCATCAGAGTATCCAAATCAGGTATGCCTGAAACTTGAGATATGATTCATCCTGGGGTAAAAATTCCTCTCCTATGATCCTAGGAAACCAGGGAAGTTTTGTGCTTCCAAAAGACGATGGAGTCAAGAAATTAGAAAGAAGAAAGGAGGTGCTGGATCCCTAGCAAGTCTAAAGCGTACCAGGACTCATCTATCTGATTTTAAGGCTCTTGAGTAATCGGCCTGGTGGCCTGTCCTT
Organism: Nanger dama; assembly: GCA_917880005.1. Taxonomy (NCBI): domain Eukaryota; kingdom Metazoa; phylum Chordata; class Mammalia; order Artiodactyla; family Bovidae; genus Nanger; species Nanger dama. The sequence goes on from CAKJTW010000036.1 coordinate 7,923,178, forward strand.
TGGGCTCACGAGGCTGGTAGCCCTGCCTTCCAGACCCTCAGACCCTCAAAACCCAGGGAAAGATAGTCTTGCCCTTTGCAACCAAGGAAGAGACGGCATATGGGCCTGTTGTGGGGGAGGCAGCTCTGTGGATCTCTGAATCACCATCAGGGTCCTTCTTCCCTTCTGGTGACAGGTAACGGCCAGAAAGCCAGTTCCATCTCCTAGATCTCAGAGGTCTGAGAGCCTCCCCTCCTTGTTGCCCTGTCTCTGTCCCCTTTAGTCTAAATGGTATAACCCCATCCCTAGTCCTGACTTCTGCAGAGATGGCTGATTAAATCAATGAGTCACATTCTTTATACAGTAATTGTCCAGCCACACCCTCTGTGTTCACTTCAGAACACCTTTTCTCATTTTTTGCAATATTTTTTTAAATTTATTTTTTATTGAAGGATGATTACTTTACAGAATTTCGCTGTTTTCTGTCAAACCTCAACATGAATCAGCCTTTTGAGAATTTTTTGCAATATTGATAAGGCTGCAAATTTTCCAAATCTTCAGGTTCTACTTTTGACTTTTTTTTTTTTTTGCTTAATTTCTTCTCAGCTTTCTCTCTCTACTTTTATATTTTACTATCAGCAGCATGGATGATCCAGGCTACACTCTTGATTTATTTTTTTAATTTTTATTAGAGTCTAGTTGCTTACAATGTTGTATTAGTTTCTGCTGCACAGCAGTGAATACATATATATATACACATATACACATATATATACATATACACATATATATACATACACACACACACACACATATATATATACATATATACCGCCTCTTTTTGGATTTCCTTTCCTTTTAGGTCACCACAGAGCATTGATCAGAGTTCCCTGTGCTATACAACAGGTTCTTATTAGTTACCTATGCTAATACATTGTAGTATATGAATGCTAATCCCAACCTCCCAATTTCATTCCACCCCCACCTTTCCCCCTTGGTATCCATATATTTGTTGTCTATGTCTGATTTATTAACGTTTCATTTATTTTGTATATTCATTAATGAGGATTCCACCTTTACTTTCTAAGCCTTAAAGCCAGGCTGTTAACATGGTTAGAGGTATGTGAAAAAGATAAACATACTTAACATTTTCCTTCCTTTGCTTAACATTTTCCTTAACATTTTATTGGTTGCATGTCTCAACCCATAACCTTAAAAAAAAAGTTTAGAGTGCCTTTTGTCTTCTCAAGCTTCCACACCTCATGACAAACTATGATTTCTCCATCTACACACATACCCCTGTCTTCATCAGTATTCTTTTAATGTTTGCTACCATAAGGCTCTATTTTGACTCAAGTGCTCAGTGTAATCAGCAAACAAGTTCTGTACACTGGAAAGAGATAAGAACTTTAGAATACACTGAATTTCATCATTTTCTATTATTGAAAATACATGTTTATGTTAACAAATTAAGATAAAAGAAAAGATGAAGAACCTTACCAACCCACAGGAAAAACCACTGTTAATACTTTGCTATATGTTTCCAGTCTGTGTATATTTATGTAAATATTGTTGTTCAGTCACTTTGGAGAAGGAAATGGCAACCCACTCCAGTACTCTTGCTTGGAAAATCCCATGGATGGAGGAGCCTAGTAGGCTACAGTCCATGGGGTCACGAAGAGTCGGACTTGACTGAGCGACTTCACTTTTCACTTTCATGCATTGGAGAAGGAAATGGCAACCCACTCCAGTGTTCTTGCCTGGAGAATCCCAGGGACGGGGGAGCCTGGAGGGCTGCTGTCTATGGGTTCGCAGAGAGTCAGACATGACTGAAGTGACTTAGCAGCAGCAGCAGTTCAGTCGCTAAGTCGTGTCTGACTCTTTGTGACCCCAAGGACTGCAGCACACCAGGCTTCCCTGTCCTTCATTATTTCCCAGAATTTGCTCAAAGTTATGTCCACTGAGTTAATGATGCCATCCAACCATCTCATCCTCTGTCGTCCCCTTCTCCTCCTTCCTTAATCTTTTCCAACATCAGGGTGTTGTCCAGTGAGTCAGCTCTTCATATCAGGTGGCCAGATTATTGGAGCTTCAGCTTCAGCATCAATCCTTCCAATAAATATCTAGGGTTGATTCCCTTTAGGGTTGACTGATTTGATCTCCTTGCAATCCAAGGGACTCTCAAGAGTCTTCTCCAGCACTGCAGTTCAAAAGCATCAATTTTTCTGCCCTCAGCCTTCTTTGTGGTCTAACTCTTACATCCGTACATGACTACAGGAAAAACTATTTAAATATATATAATTTTAGAAATAAAAATTAGCTTACTATAAAACTTTGTATCCTCTCATTTTCTCTTAACTTACCCCTGCTATTTTTCCATTTTCTTAAATATTCTATGAAAATATCTCAAGTGGCTGTATAATAGTCTATGCAATGGATAAACATTCTTTTTAGATGCTTGTATTGCTTACGGTTTTTGCATTGCATGAAAGTCTTGGACCATAGCTGTGTTTAGTAAGTTATACTCACAGTGTAAAATGTCTAGGTTGTATACTAAATTTCCTGATATACTCTTTCATGAAGCAGTATAATGAGTTGGTTAATGTGCAGATTTCAGAGTGATATTTGGGTTCAAATTTCGGAGATGTCAAATTTTGCTTTTCCCATTTATATATGATCTTGGACAAGATAATTCATCTTTCTTGATATCTGACTCAGGTTTTTAAAGATGATAAGTCACTGGGCTATAGGAAGAATAAACAAAATTTTTTTAAACTCATGTCCTAAACTTAATAGATATACAGTAATTACTGACTACTATATGATCCGACTGGGGAGAAGATTGTAGAGAACCTACAGGTTGGATGCTGGACACCAGTAGAAAGCATAAAACATTAAAATATTCCAGAGATGTGTGACTGACAGCTTCTCTCATGCTCACCCTGGGTCCCTGGATACCAAAGGCTTCAAATCTCTACATTTTCCTGCTTAAACATTCTTTTAAAGCATATGTATTTCTGTAATAGGTATTGGCTTTCCTGAGTATACTCCTTTTTTCCCCCAGTATATGAGTATTATTCTTAAAAAGTTTAAGTTGAAGTATTGTTAAAGTACTAATAAATATTTAACACGTGAACCACTTGAATTAAAGTGTCAGCCAAAAACCGTGATACTGAACATTAGCTGTTTCTCTCTCTCTGTCTCCCCACCCAACCAAACAATGAAGTTTATGACCAGTCTTTTGCCTAATGTGCACAGTAATGTTAAAAATAAGCACATGTTCTGGGTTTTTCAATTTTTATTTTATAGGCTTTATGCAGTGTCTATCTAGAAATTTTAGCACATGTACACATTTTTTGTTTGCATTTGTGTATCTGTATACATGAACATGGCTATCCAGGCATGTTCTAATATCAGGATGATACATCATAGGTAGATGATTAATTGGGCCAAACCTAAATAATACAGTAAATATCTGATTTATGCCTGGAGTTAGGAAGAATTTTGAATTGAGCATATATTTTGAGCAACAGTGTAATCTATGAAATAATGTATTTCAAAATAATTTGCAAAGTTAATCAGACTTACTGCAGATGGGGCTACAAAATTTGAAGGCTTTCTTATATCCATCAGTGTTTCACACCATTCTACTTATTTATATTTTCCTTTTTTCATGTCTAAGGAACATAAAGGAAGAAAGATTAAAATAATGCATTAAATATCTTTTTCTAAGAAGTAACTCATCAGAGATTCTTTGAAAATTTTGTTTAAAGAGAAGGGAACCATGTGAGTGACATCTGAGTGCCAACTATCTGCTAGGTTCTATACTAGTGCTGTTTCATGTAATCCTCAAAACCTCTTTGAACTAGTGGTTTCCTAACATCGATGAGAGGCTGAGACTTACTGCCCAGGAAACTGAGGACTTTACCTGATCATCACATGGAACCAAGACTGGAAAGTACTTGATGCTCAGAAATATTAATTGGATTGATGTGAGAGTTGGACCATAAAGAAGGCTGAGTGCCAAAGAGTTGATGCTTTCGAACTGTGCCTGAAGAAGACTCTTGAGAGTCCCTTGGACTGCAAGGAGATAAAGCCAGTCAATCCTAAAAGAAATCAGCCCTGAATATTCCTTGGAAGGACTAATGCTGAAGCTCCAGTACTTTGAACACCCGATGTGAAGAGGCAGCTCATTGGAAAAGACCCTTATGCTTGAGGGCAGGAGGAGAAGGGGGCAACAGAGGAGGAGATGGTTGGATGGCATCACCAACTCAATGGACATGAGTCTGAGCAAACTCTGGGAGATGGTGATGAACAAGGAAGCCTGGTGTGCTGCAGTCCATGGGGTGGGTCACAAAGAGTTGGACATGACTGAGTGACTGAGCAACGGAACAACAAAAAATCTGTTAAGGTTACACATCCAGTAAAGGAATAGAAAAGAAAGTGAAGTCGCTCAGTCGTGTCCGACTCTTTGCGACCCCATAGACTGTAGCCTACCAGGTTCCTCCGTCCATGGCATTTCCCAGGCAAGAATACTGGAGTGGGTTACCATTTCCTTCTCCAGGAAATATTCCCAACCCGGGTCTCCCGCATTATAGGCAGACACTTTACTTTCTGAGCCACCAGGGAAGTCCAAAAGTCCATCTCTGAGCTTTCAGGATGCTTATGCAACTTACGAATCCTCAAGAGAGTACATAGAATGCGACATCAGCTAAGTTCACTTGGCCCTCCCTCTCCCCCTCCCACCACCCCTGGCCCCAGGACAATATTAGCATCTCACTGAGCCAGTATTCTGTGGAACACAGTTCATGAAGTCTGGTAAAGGAATAGCCAGATTCACATTTGGGGACATGCTCACAATACTTGGGGTTAATGTTTGCTGGGCTCTTATTATGAGCCAGGCACAGTGCTAAATATTTTACCCAGATTCTCATTTACTCCTTACAAAGGCCCTCCAAGGGCAAATAGTTTAAATATCTTTATTTTACAGATAAATCACTGGTATTATTCTAGAACTAGGATTTGAACTGACCAAGTGTGAGCCCAAATGCCATGATTTTAGTCACCTAATTGTACTGCTTTTATCAGTTACTTGTCTGTTCATCATATGAAATATTACGAAGTGATTTGGGGAAAAGGAGTTCTATGGTCAAAAATTTGGGAAACATTGGGTTAAAAAGTTAACTTGATTCTTGGCTTCAGGAATTCTCTGAGCTTTCAGGATGCTAATGCAACTTATGAACCCTCGAGAGAGGACGCAGAATGGGACATTTTCTAAGTTCACTTGGCCCTCCTCCCCGCCCCCCCACCACCACCCCCTGGCCCCAGGACAGTATTAGCATCTCACTGAGCCAGTATTCTGTGGAACACAGTTCACAAAATTCTTGCCAAACTCAGTGGAGGGCTGCTGTTTCCTCTCCTTCCTAAAGAGGAGAATGAGAAAGAGCGCCTCAAAAGCCTGCTCCATTCCCATCAGGTCTTGGTGTCCTATATTGCTTCTTTTCATGGTATTGTAAGTCCATGTTTTAAAGAAAATAATTAGCATTATTTTAAAATCTCACCTCTTTTTCTTATAACGAACCAACTAAGTTTTATGTGAGAGAAGGATGGATACGTTCCTCAGTTTGTGCAATATATGTTTTTCTGTATCCCTGTTCCCTTGAGCTGATAATGCTGATAGAATTATGGTGACAGTTATTTTTGTTTTTATTTCTTAGTTGAAATATAGTTGATTTACAGTGTTTCAGGTGTACATCAAAGTGATTCAGTTTTTTTCTGATATATATGTGTGTTTATATATTCTTTTTTTCCTATATATTTTAACTTCTTTTTTTATTGGAATATAACTGCTTTACAATGTTGTGTTACTTTCTGCTGTACAACGTCAGGAATCAGCTATATGTTACGTATGTCTGCTTCCTTTTGAGCTTGCCCCCCACACTCCCGTGCCCCCCAGGTCATCGCAGGGCAGCGAGCTGAGCTCCCTGCGCTGAACAGCAGCTTCCCACTAGCTGCTTTGCACGTGGTTGTGTATATATGTCAATGCTGCGTGCTCAATTTGTCCCCTGCTCTCCTGCCCCACCTGTGTCCACAAGTCCGTTCCCTACGTCTGCATCTCTTTTCCAGCCCATTATAGGTATATAACAGCAAGATAGCAAATACAGTTCCCAGCAGTACATCCTTGTTGTGTATTTTATGTTCAGTAGTGTGTCCTTGTTAATCCCCAATTCCTGATTTATCCCCTCCGCTCCTCGTGCTGACAGTTTGACCTCAGCCTCCAGTGAACAGAAAGGTTTACCGTGAGAACTTAATCTAACACTGACTTTCGTCGTTTTACCTCCTATTAGCACAAAAGGTGACCAGCTGCACTGTACACATAAAAATATCTGGTCTTTGCCTTTATTCTTTTGTAAAATATTTCATAGGCTGATGTTCAAAGAATTCAGGAAGAGAAATCGACTTATAATGCTTGAACGTTCATGGACCAGGGCACTCCATTAAAGCAGGGTTTGTACGGAAAAAACACACTTTCTGGTTTTTGGCCAGCAGTTCTACTTTTGGGACATTTATTCCATAAGTGCTGTATGATGGAGACCAAGATTTATAGCTGGCGATTTCCTGAATAACAAGTCAGATAGCAAATGCCTCAGCGAAACAACTTTCACATGCTCTGCAAGGCCCAAAGTGGCACGATGGAGTGGATGGTGTGTCTCAGGTTTTTATGAGGTGACGTTTTGGGGGTTTTGTGTGTGTGTGTGTGTCCTTTTTTTTTTTTTTTTTGATCTCTTGCAAGATGAAATGATATTATTGTTTTTCTTTCTGGCCTTAACCTAAAACTGGAAAATTTTCACTGTTTGTCCCCTTCATCCTTCTCCCCACATCCTCTCCTACCACCCTCTTCTCCTTTGTCACTTGAATCAGACCTTGTACTTTTATACACAGAGCTACTTATGGAAGCTATCTCAACTCAAAAAAATTTGAGAGTATGCTTGAATGATAGGACAAAAATTCCTCTTACCTGTATTTGGTTTCTCTGTGGTTGATAAGAGATTCAGATTTTCCCTGCAAAGTAAAGAGAAAGCAAAGCAATACTAATAAGAGAGAGTCCTCCCCACTGGAAACGAAATTGTGGTTCTCCAACAACCTTGAAGATGCTCATCAGAAACTGCTTCACCTTTGGTTGAGGATGAGACGTCCACATATTGGTGTGGAGGTTTGGTTATTGTTGCTGTTCAGTCACCAAGTCGTGCCTGACTCTTCACAACCCCATGGACTGCAGCACGCCGAGCTTCTCTGTCCCTCCCCATCTCCCAGAGTTTGCCCAAGTTCATGTCCATTGAGTCGGTGATGCCATCCAACCATCTCATCCTCTGACACCCTCTTCTCCTTTTGCCTTCAATCTTTCCCAGCATCAAGATCTTTTCCAGTGAGTCAACTCTTCACATCATGTGGTCAAAGTATTGGAGCTTCAGCTTCAGTATCAGTCCTTCCAATGAATATTCAGGGTTGGTTTCCTTTAGGATTGACAGGTTTGACCTCCTTGCAGTCCAAGGGACTCTCAAAGGTCTTCTCCAGCACCACAGATCGAAAGCATCAGTTCTTCAGTGCTCAGCCTTCTGTATGGTCTTCATGAGGTTCCAGAAGGAGTAACCCATAGAAGGAACAGGGAGGAGCAGCGAGTGCAAGGGCAGCAGGAGATGCTGGCCCATTCTGGTTTTCATTTCTGTGGATTTTTAGGTCAAATTTGAAGACAGTCTTTTGATAACATATGAGGTCTTTCTAGGTTTGTTTCATGTGTACATACTTTATATATTATCTGTATGTAAATCTTGGGCTTCCCTCATAGCTCAGCTGGTAAAGAATCCGCCTGCAATGCGGAAGACCTGGGATCGATCCCTGGGTTAGGAAGATCCCCTGGAGAAGGGAGCGGCTACCCACTCCAGTATGCTGGCCTGGAGAATTCCATGGACTATATAGTCCATGGGATGACAAAGAGTCAGACACGACTGAGTGACTTTCACTTCACTTCACTTCATATGTAAATCGTGGGCTTCCCTGGTAACTCAGCTGGTAAAGAATACACCTGCAATGCAGGAGACCCCAGTTCGATTCCTGGGTTGGGAAGATCCCCTGGAGAAAAGAATGGCTACCTACTCCAGTATTCTGACCTGGAGAACTCCATGGACAGAGGAGACTGGCAGGCTACAGTCCATGGGGTTGCAAAGAGTTGGACACGACTGAGTGACTTTCACTCACTTCATGTAAATCTTAAATGTATAAACCATTGAGTTTAATTGAGAGTTTAGGTATAATTTTTCACAGTTACAGTCAGTTGACTTTCAACAAGTGTACCAAGGAAAGTTAATTGGGTTTGATCCCTGGGCTGGGAAGATGCCCTGGAGGAGGGTTGCCCAGGCAACCCACTCCAGTATACTTGCCCTGGAGAATCCCATGGACAGAGGGGCCTGGTGGGCTGCAGTCCAAAGAGTCACAGAGAGTCAGACACAACTGAAGCAGTTCAGCATGCAAGCACAGAGTCTTTTCAACACATGGTGCTGAGATAACTGGATATCCACATTCAAAAGAATGAATTTGGACTCTTACCACTCACCACATACAAAAAATAACTCAAAATGGATAAAAGATTTAAATGTAAGCATTAAAACTATGAACCTCTTAGAATAAAACATAGATGAATATTTGTGACCTTCGGTTAAACAATGGTTTCTTAAATATGACGCCAAAGTACAAGCAACTTGCTTCAAAAGACACCATCAAGAAAGCAAAAAGACAACCCATAGAATGAAGAAATATTTTCATGTTGTGTGCCTAATAAGGAATTGGTATAACACATATAAAAAGAGCTCTTATAACTCAATTTCTTTAAAAAAAAATAAAACAGCTAAAACATGGGCAGCAGATTTGAAAAGACATGTCTCTAAGGAAGATGTGTAAATAGGCAATAATAAAAAGATGCTCAGAACAAGACAAGGATGACTACTCTTCCCACTTTTTTTTTTAAGTGTTTTTATTATTTTTATTATTCTTTATTAATATTTCACAGCAACATTACTTAAGCTAATAAGAAAGTATTTATCAAAATTTTAAGTGTTTTTATTATTTTTATTATTCTTTCTTTCCTTCTTGTTAGAAACTCTACAGTCCTTTCAGTGTGCATCATGGTGGTTTTCAGTTTCTAAATAGTGTCTGGTAAACATATGTAACTGAAAACCAAATCAAATAGTAAACCCTAAACAAACAAGGAGCAAAAAGTGTTTGGTTTCCATGGCATATTCCAGGTTGGATATTTTATTTATTTATTTATTTTTAAATTACAATACTGTATTTGTTTTGCCATACATTGACTCGAATCAGCCATAGATGAACATAATATTGGAAGTCCTAGCCACAGCAGTCAGAGAAGAAAAAGAAGGAAAGGAAATTAAGTTGGAAAGGAACTGAAACTGTCACTATTTGCAGATGACATGATATTATGCACAGAAAACCCTTAAGACCAAAAAACTATTGGAACTTAAAAATGAATTCATTAAAGTTGGAGGATAGAAAAGTCATCACAGAAATCAGTTACATTTTTACGCACCAATAATTAACCATTAGAAGAGAAATAAACTATCCTATTCATAATTGTATCAAAAAGAAAAAAGATGCTCAATATCATCATGCTCAGATGCTAAGTCATGTCCAACTCTTTGTGACCCCATGGACTGCAGTCCGCCAGGCTCCTCTGTCCATGGGATTCTCCAGGCAAGAATACTGGAGTAGGGTGCAATTTCCTCCTCCAGGGAATCTTCCCGACCCAGGAATCAAACCCGTGTCTCTTACATCTCCTGAATTGGTGGGCGGATTCTTTACCACTAGTGCCACCTGGGAAGCCCACTCAGTATCATTAGCCATCACAGAGATGAAAATCAAAGCCATATTGAGATGCCACTTTGAATTCTACCTAGATGGCTATACTCAAAAAGACAGTTGAGTGGTGGCAAGGAGGTGGAAAAGTTAGAATCCTTACTTAGTGCTGCTGGGGATGTGAAGTGTTGCAGCTGCTTTGGAAAAACAGTCTGGAAGTTCCAAAAAGACCAAACATAGACCCAGCAATTCTTCTCCTACATATATACCCAGAGAAAGGAGAAAATATGTCTGTGCAGAAACCTAAACACTAATGTTTACAGCATCATTATTCATAGCCAAAAAGCAGAAAAAAACCCAGATGTCCATAAACTGATACATATGATATATATCTATACAGTAGAATATTATTCAGTGTTGGAAATGAATGCAGCACTAATTATATCCTACACAATAGATGAACCTTGAAAGCATGCAAAAGAAGCTAGTCACAGATGGCTGTGTGTTGTATGGTTCCATTTAAATGAAATATCCAGAATAAACAGATCTCTAAGCAGGGAGTAGATTAACAGGTTGGAAATTTGGGAGTAAATGGGGAGTACTGTTAATGAGTTATATGGCTTCTTTTGGGAGTGATGAAAATGTTTACTGAAAATCACTGCATTGTACAGCTTCAAAGAGTGTATGGTGTGTGAATTCTCTCAGTATAAAGCTGTTATTAAACACACAAAAAAGCATATTGCATAATTAGTGTCATACAGAATTCCATTTGTAATTTTAGACTCTCAGACTCAAACTCAACTTACAGTTAAAACTCTAACCTGTTCCAGGACACCAGCTAGTGATTGGAAAGCCAGACTTCCTGAACATCAGGCCCGTCATTTTCTGTACTGTGATTATGACAGGAAGTTTGACCCCAACAGACCATAAAAATCACACTTACTGAATTTTATTGGTTTGGCTGGGTGACACTAGCTTATGTAACTGGTAAGTCACTGAGGTTGAGGTTGACAGTAGAAGTTTAATTCCTTTTCATCTAAGATTTAGTAGCATAAGGCGAGGATGAGCGGATGCAGAAGGTTCCTCTTGTGACCTACAGAGGTTTCTCAGGGACCCAGGGTGTTCTTACATCTTTTCTTTCAAGGTGGCCATGGGCTTTAGCATCCTGCTTGCAGATGGGGTAGGGGGGTGGGGGCAGGGCAATGTTTCCCTGGTGGCTCAACTGGTAAAGAATCCACCTGTAATACAGGAAACCCTGGTTCAGTTCCTGGATTGGGAAGATTCCTTGGAGAAGGGGAAAGGCTACCCACTCCAATGTTCTGGCCTAGAAAATGCAGGGTCACAAAGAGTCCGACACATCTGTAAGTCTTGGACCTCCCTGGTGGCTCAGATGGTAAAGCGTCTGCCTGCAATGCAGGAGACCAGAGTTCAATCCCTGAGTTGGGAAGATCCCCTGGAGAAGGAAATGGCAACTCCAGTACTCTTGCCTGGAAAATCTCATGGACAGAGGAGCCTGGGAGACTACAGACCATGGGGTTACAAACAGTCGGACACAACTGAGCCACTTCACTTTCAGCAGATGGAGGAGGGGAAGCTCACCCATGCGGGGGCTTTCCTGAGGCCCCTCTCAAGGGGATGCACGGCATTTCCTGTCTCATTCTGTGCTCATGACCCGGCTACTTGGCCCCACACAGATAGTATGGGGCTGGGAAATGACCATCCTGGCCAGCAGCCACCCCAGCTCTCTCCTAGCCCTGCGGTGAACCATTTGGTATCTGTACTCCCAAGTTCTCTTCCCTTTGTTGTTTTCCAGTTGCTAAGTCATATCCAAATCTTTGTGACCCCATTGCAGCACACTAGGCTTCCCTGTCCTTCGCTATCTCCCAGAGTTTGCTCAAACTCACGTCCATTGAGTTGATGACATCATCCAAACATCTCATCCTCTGTCGCCCCCTTCTCCTGCCCTCAGTCTTTCCCAGCATCAGAGTCTTTTCCAGTGTGTCGGCTCTTCATCAGGTGGCCAAAGTATTGGAGCTTCAGCATCAGCATCAGTCCTTCCAATGAATATTTAGAGTTGATTTCCTTTAGCATTCACTGATTTGATCTCCTTGCTGTCCAAGGGACTCTCAAGAGTCTTCTCCAGCACCACAGTTTGAAGGCATCAGTTCTTAGGCACTCAACCTACTTTATGGCCCAACTCTCACAGCCATACATGACTACTGGAAAAACCATAGCTTTGGCTATACAAATCTTTGTCAGTAAACCTAGACAGCATGTCTAGGTGATGTCAGCATCATGTCAGCATGATGTCTCTGCTTTTCAATATGCTGTCTAGGTTCATCACAGCTTTTCTTTCAAGGAGCAAGCATTCTTTTAATTTTGCTTCAGATTAACATCTGCAAATGCTTATCCATAGCACCTTTCCTTATGGGATAGGCGCGAGGATTAAATGATAATCCATATATAGTATTAAATACAGATTCTAGAATAAAATGTGCTAAGTATTAAATCCAGATTCTAGAATAAAATGTGTTAAGTTGCTTCTGTCATGTCTGACTCTGTATGACCCTATGGACTGTAGCCCGCCAGGCTCCTCTGTCCATGGAGTTCTCTAGGCAAAAATACTGGAGGAGGTTGCCATGCCCTTCTCCAGGGGATCTTCCTGACCCAGGAAGCGAACCAGCATCTCTTTTTTTTTTTTTGAAGTTTTTCTTTTTTTTTTTTAATTTATTTTTTTAATACTTTATTCTACATTACAATACTGTATTTGTTTTGCCATACATTGACATGAATCAGCCACAGGTGTCCACGATCTCCCAGTGCCAAAGCCCCCCTCCCACCTCCCACCCCACATCTTCTCCCTGAATCATCCCGTGCACCAGCCCCATGCATCCTGCATCCTGTATTGAACATAGACTGGCGCTTCATTCTTACAAGATAGTATACATGTTTCAATGCCCTTCTCCCAAATCATCCCACCCTCTCCCTCTCCCTCAGAGTCCAAAAGTCCGTTCTATACCTCTGAGTCTCTTTTGTTGTTTCACATAGAGGGTCATCATTACTATCCTTCTAAATTCCATATATATGTGTCAGTATACTGTATTGGTGTTTTTCTTTCTGGCTTACTTCACTCTGAATAAGAAGCTGTGGTACATATACACAATGGAGTACTACTCAGCCCTTAAAAAGAATAAATTCGACTCAGTTCTAATGAGATGGATGAAATTGGAGCCGATTATTCAGAGTGAAGTAAGCCAGAACCAGCATCTCTTATGTCTAACCTGCATTCACAGGCAGGTTCTTGACCACTAGCGCCACGTGGGAAGCCCTCTAGAAGAAAATAGTGCTTAATAAACACTAGTTACCATTGGTGGTAATAGCATCTTCTTCTGACTTTCAAGGTAGTGACAAATTACCTAATGTTACAAAAAATGCTACATTTACAAGTCATTGGCAATGTCCTAAAAGATTTTATGCTGTAACTGTGATGCTTGGAAAACCTTAAGCAGTCAGAATCTTTCACTTAATAACAATCTGTTGAGTACACACTATCTATAAACTCATTTGACTGTGTGGGTCACAGGAAACTGGAAGATTCTGAGAGAGATGGGAATACCAGATGACCTGACCTGCCTCTTGAGAAATCTGTATGCAGGTCAGGAAGCAACAGTTCGAACTGGACATGGAACAACAGACTGGTTCCAAATAGGAAAAGGAGTACGTCAAGGCTGTATATTGTCACCCTGCTTATTTAACTTATGTGCAGAGTACATCATGAGAAATGCTGGGCTGGAGGAAGCACAAGCTGAAATCAAGATTGCTGGGAGAAATATCAATAACCTCAAATATGCAGATGACACGACCCTTATGGCAGAAAGTAAAGAAGAACTAAAGAGCTTTTTGATGAAAGTGAAAGAGGAGAGTGAAAAGTTGGCTTAAAGCTCAACATTCAGAAAACAAAGATCATGGCATGCAGGCCCATCACTTCATGGGAAATAGATGGGGAAACAGTGGAAACAGTGGCTGACTTTATTTTTGAGGGCTCCACCACCACCACTGCAGATGGTGACTGCAGCCATGAAATTAAAAGACGCTTACTCCTTGGAAGGAAAGTTATGACCAATCTAGACAGCATATTAAAAAGCAGAGATATTACTTTGTCAAAAAGGTCTGTCTAGTCAAGGCTATTGTTTTTCCAGTGGTCATGTATGGATGTGAGAGTTGAACTATAAAGAAAGCTGAGCGCTGAAGAATTGATGCTTTTGAACTGTGGTGTTGGAGAAGACTCTTGAGAGTCCCTTGGACTGCAAGGAGATCCAACCAGTCTATTCTGAAGGAGATCAGTCATGAGTGCTCATTGGAAGGACTGATGTTGAAGCTGAAACTCCAATACTTTGGATACCTGATTCGAAGAGCTGACTCATTAGAAAAGATCCTGATGCTGGGAAAGACTGATGGCAGGAGGAGAAGGGGACGACCGAGGATGAGATGGCTGGATGGCATCACCGACACAGTGGGCATGGTTTGGGTGGGCTCCAGGAGTTGGTGATGGGCAGGGAGGCCTGGCGTGCTGCGGTTCATGGAGTCGCTAAGAGTCGGACACGACTGAGCGACTGAACTGAACTGATAAACACATTTTCAGTATAGTGGGATCACAAAAACAAGAGATGATTTTTGCCTTTGAGCACTTCATGATGTGGTAATCATTAGCAATAGCTCTTTCAATAGGGTATAGTTAACCTAAGTTTTTGGAATAATTTGTTTTTTCAGCCATCTGTACATATATTCTAACACAGACAAAAATTAATGTGATTATCTTTTTAAAAAAGTAAACCCAATTCTAAAATACGTCAAAGTTTTTTTATTTTAGTTTTCTACTTCTTGGTCTCAAATGTTAATTTATCAGCTCCCTCTCCTGCTATAAATTGTCAGTTTACCTCTCCCCAACCCTTCACAATCTACCCCTCAGTTATGGAATTATTATACAGCAATTATATATTGCTGTGCAAAAAAACAATTTGTAAGTTTTTCAAGATAATTATTTGAAAACAGGTTTGTTTTAATGTGAAAGAGCATGATGCTGTAATTTGTAGTTTACTTAGATTAGAAACTTGGCCTAGTGCAGTGGCTTTTAATTTGCCCACTTTTTTTTTAATCAAAAAGACAACATTATTATTGATTTCTTACAGTTTTAAAAATTCATCAAGCCTATGATACTCTTACCTTCATTTGCAGCAAGGCCCATATAACCAAATAATCCTTATTCACCCTGTGTTTGTTATGTGAAAGTAAATTTCGCATCTCATGTTACCATTGAAACTTCCTTGTTCTTCTAAGTTGTCCCATTCCCCTAGGATGTTAGAGCTGCAAGAGGCCTTAACATCCTGTCCTCCTCATCTGCCCCTTCTAAAAAGGAGAACACTGAGGCCCAGGGAGGTCAGGGGACATGCCTGGGGCCGCAGTGGATGTGGGGCTGAGTCCTGGCACAGAGAGCTCCCTTCACATGGAGCCCCTCTCCCTGGCTGGGAATATTCCCTTTCCTTTGACCCGCTCCCCACTTTCTCAGCTGTCACCACATCTTGTTACCATTTCCTTGAAATGCCTCTTGCTTTCCACCTTTCCTGTTTCTTCCTGTCTCATCCAGTCTCTCAGCTCCTTGCAATGGGAAAGGCTGAGTGCTTTGTCTTTGGGGTCTCCATTATACAAGACTGAATTTTCTCTAAATACCACCATCAGCCTGTCCCCCTCTGCTGTGAGTCTGCCAAGAGCTTCCTGCTTCCTGTAGCAGCAAATGTCATCGCTTCTCTTCCACCAGCTCCTGATTTCACTGGGTATGCTCAGCTTGATTGCTTTCTCCCCATGACCCTAAGGACCCCAGGTCTTCTCTGGGTTTGTCCCATGCATCAGCCATGTTTCCCTCGTGATTCTAGTAGGTCCTGCCCCCAGCTTCCAGTGTCCCCCTGCCTTGCCTTTCCAAATCCTCCCTTTCCAGCTGAATCCAGATCCCACCACCTTGTCATTTTTTTCCCTGCTACTCCACTGAGAGCCCAGTGCCCCCTGCCCCCACACTATTCCCCAAATTTTTCTTGTTAGGCACTAATAGTTGTATTGGGCATCATAGCCTGTCTTACATGGCTCTCTGATTTTTTCTTTCACCTGTGTTGCCTTCTCAGTTTTGTTTAATGCTTTTTGAAAGCAGGGCTTATATTTATTTTTTTCTCAGTTCGGTTCGGTCTCTCAGTTGTGTCCGACTCTTTGCGACCCCATGGGCTGCAGCACCCCAGGCTTCCCTGTATCACCAACTCCCGGAGCTTACTCAAACTTGTGTCCATCGAGTCGGTAATGCCATCCAACCATTTCATCCTCTCTCGCCCTCTTCTCCTGCCTTCAATCTTTCCCAGGATCAGGGTCTTTTCCAATGTGTCAGTTCTTCACATCAGGTGGCCAAAGTATTGGAGCTGAAGCTGAATCCTTCCAATGAATATTCAGGACTGATTTCTTTTAAGATTGACTGGTTGGATCTCCTTGCAGTCCAAGGGACTCTCAAGAGTCTTCTCCAACACCACAGTTCAAAAGCATCAATTCTTTGGTGCTCAGCTTTCTTTATAGTCCAACTCTCACATCCACACATGACCACTGGAAAAACCATAGCTTTGACTAGAGGGACTTTGTTGGCAAAGTCATGTCTCTGCTTTGTAATATGCCATCCATGTTTGTCATAGCTTTTCTCAGTTCTGTTCAGTCTCTCAGTCATATCTGACTCTTTGCGACGCCATGGACTATAGCCCACCAGGCTCCTCTGTCCAAGGAGTTTCCCAGGCAAGGATACTGGAATGGGTTGCCATTTCCGTCTCTAACGCCATATTTCACATTGCCTAAACAAGTGGTCAGTAAATACTCCTTGCTTATTCGGTACTCTTTGAGCTTCTACAAAGTGTTGGCCAGAGCTGCAGGCGCTTGAGGCGCTTTACAGTGTGCACTGCCTGGATCCGGATCTGTTGCCAATAGCGCAGAGCAGCCTTCTCCTCCCTGCCAAGTGTGATGGAGTCAGCGATGCTGTGTTACTGGTCTTCTGAGGGGCCTCGCTGTATAGGTGTGGGGCTCACACTCAGAGTTGCTGATGTGGTGGTGGGTTGGTGGCAGAGAGGTGAGGGCTTGCACCCCCGGTTCTTGGGTCTTACAGTAGGGAAGAGTTCCTCAAGAACAGGGAAGAAGCACAGTATCCTGTGAGCTCTGGCAGACTCTCTGCACTCCGGCGTGAAATGTGAACTGGCCTGGCCCTCCTCCCACTGTGTGTCTCTGAGCCAGTAATGACCTTGGTGCTCTCTTTTCTATGATACTGGCAGAGTGTCCTAAGACTGAATCTCATCTTTTGCTCAACAACTTTCTCAGTACCCAGAAAATAGCTTCCCCAAAGGTAAGCGTGCTGTAGTAAGCTCCTGGCCTTGGAAAAGGAATGTGTCTTATTTAAGGAAGACTGTGTCTGCTTTCTGGATTTCGATGACCCTTTCCTATGCCTTCCTGCCTCTCCTGGTAGTCATTTCCAGAGTGAGCAACTGCAGATTTTACCGTACCTTGGACTACGCTCTCCCCACGGCATAACCCCTACAAAAATGTCCTCCGCTGAGGCTCATAAACTTGGAATTGCTTTTTCTGTAGTGTCAGCAAGACTCATTCCACCCATAGAAGCACAGATTGGCCTCTTTCCTCTTTAAGAGACTTGGCAGAGACTCATAAAGGTGAAGTCAACAAACTCTGGCACATAGTGAGTTTAGTGCCTCTGGGCTTGTCAACCCCTTGTTCCTCTCATGTTCTGAATCCTTGTTCCATCCAGAAGCTTCTCTCTTCCTGTTTATGACGATAAAGATGTTTCAGATCCCGCCCCCTTTGTTAATGCCCCTGCCACTGATAGTAAGACACCACATCTCTTCATTTATAGAAAGATACCAAATCAGATTCACTTTAAGTTTTTTTTTTTTTTTGGTGCTCTCTCAATCCCTCTAGGTGGATGGAGGTCTGCTTAGTTGAAGAATTGCCACCAACCACTGAACTGGAAGAAGGACTCCGGAACGGAGTTTACCTTGCAAAGTTAGCCAAATTCTTTGCCCCAAAAATGGTATCGGAGAAAAAGATCTATGATGTGGAACAAACACGCTATAAGGTAACCGAGATCTAATTGGCTTGGGCCTCCGGCTCAAAGTGGAAGTTGGGTCTTTGCCTTCCTTCCCTTTCTTTAGTGACTCTATCAGGATTTTGTGGGAGGTAGGGGTACGGGGAAGGGGAATGTCCTTGGTCTTTGAAGCCTGTTAAGAATCATTCCTGAGGCGGCAACAGTTTTGGAAGCAAAGCCCTTTTCTGCTTCTGGGCTGAGGCTGAGAGACCTCTGATTTGTGGGGCTTCCAGCTCCCAACCCCATTATTCCTTCATGGAGGTCATGTCCTTAGTATCAGTATAAAGTGGGGGCCCTCTACCCCTCCTCTCTTCACCACCAACACGGTTTATTACTCCCCTTATTCTGATCAAGAAGTAAAGTACCCAGCGGAGACTTGAACTTGTAGCCCTAAAGAGTTAGAGCCAAGGTGATTAAAAAAGAAAAAAATTGCTAATATTGACAAATCAGAAACTCCTTTCCAACTGATGTTTCAAACAAAATGAGAGCAACCTTTTTGTATGCAGCTAGTTTTATGAATTATTTCATAGCTAATTTGAGAAGGAATATAGGGAGGAAAACCAAACCAATATAAATGCCAATCTTAATCAAAATAAATAAATACAGTCAAAATAAACAATCAATCAATATAAACACTGTATTTTTTTTTAATGTGTGTATTTTATGGATATAATGTTTAAGTATTTTCAGGTAAGGTGATACATCTATGATTTGCTTCAAAATAATTGGGAAGAGGGTTAACATGATTCAAGACCAGCCGTGAGTTTGTAATTGTTGAGATTAGATGATGGGTGCAAATGAGTTCTTTATACTATTCTGCCTACTTTTTTATGTTTGAAAACTTCCATTAAAAAGTAAAGAAGGAAAAAGTAAGCACCACCCTAAAAGACACCTTGATGATATGTGTCTTCAGAAAGCAATTTTTAAAGTGTGCCATTCTCTTTTGGAATGTGAGCTCTCTTCTCTGCTTTGGGTCAGGGTTTCTAAAGCTTCTTTGAAACTTGATTTTTTTTTTTTCTCAATATCCTGTGTTTGGTTTTGTTATATGAGTATTTTTATCTGCAGATTTTCAAGTGTTTTTAAAAGTTATTTCTCTTAAAATTTCAAGGATAACATTAAGTATAGTTGAAAATAGAATAATTTTCCATTTAATGCATGAGTCACACTACCCTTCAGTTGTTATTGAGACAAAATTTATCTTTAAAATATGTATATTGAATTCAGAGCAAATGTCTGAGTAATGATTTAGGCTAACAGACAAGATGAATTGACATCTTTTTGACAAGTCTTTTTCATCATCTAAAAGGGAATGGAGCAAAGTCTTTGCCTTGAATAATGTTATGAAAAAAATATGTTTGCATATGTTAAAATAAGTTTATTAAGTCATGTGTTTATTAATCTAGATGTTTCTCCCTAGAGTGAGTTTCCAGCCTTTTGGAAGACTTAAGGAAAACAAATGATTTAGCCAGCCACAATTAAAGTTTCTTTTTGAATTTTAAGGAATATTTTCAAAGTTCAGAAAAAAGTTATTTGTATCCCCTTTGTCACAAAATAAATTAACATTTGTCCACATTTTAGAACATGATCTTTTATTTTCATTGCTTCTGTGAATGTTGTTATCAAGACCTAGACCTATTATAATGGCCATGTAGATTTGATGATAAAGTATCATGGGCTCTAACCTTCCCTAGAAAGGGATTGTGGGTGTTTTGTTTTGATGTGTGGATTGAGAAAATAAGACTGGAAAGAGATCCTTTAGTGAAGCTGAGCCTCAGAGCTGCAGGTGGGCTAATTCCCCTCCTGGCATATTATATGCCTTGAATATAGGTGTCTTGCCAGTTCAGCTCTGGACCCCTCATGGCAACTTAGACAGCTACGATTGCCTCCTGGCATCAGAGGTCCTATTATTTGAATCCATAGCAACTTCTCTTTGGGAACGGGGACAGGGAAATATTTCCAATCTCTTGTTACAAAATAAAATTCCTGGGGCACCTGGACACGTGCTGACATCCCTGAGCAAACCATCGTGACAGAAGGAAATGGTCTGTGTTACTGTCCCCCATCCCATCAGGCCCCAAGTGGGATGCACAGAAGAAAGGATGTTAGGAGAGGCGTGGAATGATGGGAGGTGGCAGATGGAGGGAGTCGATGCCAGCTGTGACGTGGGAGAATCATGGGACAAAGGGAAACTACTCCTCTGTTAATTCACTGGAGAAAAGAGGCTTTTCTTTTTTCTCCTTGTATTAAATCCCTGAACATGTCCTTGAATGGGAATTGTTAGTGATTTGCTGTGTCATCGTAAATTTTTAATTTAAGGCTATTTTGTTTCTTCTGCAAAAATGAAAGGAGACAAATATTAGTGGGCAGGAGACAGCTTCCTGTTCATGTGTTTTTCAGATCTAAAGCTTGTCACATGGTCCTCTTCAAGGAGCCCTAAATCACGGGACGGCGGCAAAGAGGCTGGAAACACAGGGGAACACTCGCTAACCTAGGCCTGTCTCTTGATGGGCCATCTGGAAACCATGAGTTCAGCGAGCCTGAGTGCTCTGCAGGGTCTGCTGGGCTGTGGCCGTAAAATATGACCCACCTGTTGGGCCGGGTGTCCCCGAGCAAAAGCTCTGCCCCAAATCCTAGGGCCTCGGCTGGGGCACTCATGGCTTTGAGCGAAGCAGTGGGCACTTTCACGCAGCCCAGTCCTTGTTGTTGCTAGCTCGTTGTCTACAGCCTCGGCCCCTCGTTAATTTAGGGTTAAGAAGCTATGCTAGGTATTGAGTTAAACCTTCCAGTGAAGAGTGTCCTTTCCCTGACCACCTCCCCCTCCCCCTCCAGGGCTGAGCTGCGTGCTCATGCCATGCACACATCGACACACTGCGTGCTCATGCCATGCACACATCGACACACCACACTGTGCTGTAGGAACTATTTTGTCCTGAAGGCAGGATCTGTGTGTGTCTCTTCCACCGTGTCCTTGGTGAATAGTTCAGGTTCCGGCCCAAATAGCTGTTGGGTAAAGGAATGAATGAAAATTTTTATTTTTTAGAGATTTTTTATTGTTTTAATGTGGGCCATTTTAAAAGTCTTTTATTGAATTTGTTAAAATAGTGCTTCTGTTTTATGTTTTGGTTTTTTGGCCATGAGGTATGTGGAATCCTACCTCCCCAGCCAGGGCTTAAAACCTCACCCCCTGCATTAGAAGGCCAAGTCTTAACCACTGGAGTGATAGGGAAATCCCAACTAGTACTTTCTAGTAAGCCAAAGGGCTCCATTTCTTGTCTTCTATGCTTTATTCAGTCCTTTATTCAATACTTGCTGAAACTCCTCCTCTAAATGTGATGCTCAGACTTCCTGTGGTCCCCCATAATGGGGTGTGTGTAAAAATGTGAACTTTCGGGCCCTCCCCAGAATCTTAGCCAGGGCCCCAGGAAGCTCCATTCTTAATTATCACCTCCAGTGATTCTTTTCTTACATACTACTAAGGTTTGAGAATCACTGTTCTAATAGGCAAATACATTAATATAATAAGATTTAACAAAGTTATATGGAAAGAAGATAAAGCTGTACAAAGATAGAAATACATCAAGGGTAGAACTCATTTATCCATGCAATCCTCATCCATACCTACCAGGTACCAGCCACTGATCTGGGCACCCAAGACAGTGCAGAGCCAAGCAGACATGATTTTCATGCTGCTCACAGTTGGAGAGACAGTCCTTGAGGAAAAGAGACAGTCATGAATTGTGATCAGTGTATGAAGGAAGAGATTAAAGCTGGAGTTGCTGACAGACAGCCATGCACTTTGCTGAGGAGATGTTCTTACGCGAAGGCTGGAAGAAGGAGAGGAAACTCATCCATGAAAGCTAAGGGTAGGGAGTGGGGAGGGTGGTCCAGACAAGAGGGGCTCAAGGACAAAAGGCGCTTGGCCAGGTTGAGTGGCTGGAAGGCTAGGTGAGGGACAGAGGCGGGAAATGAGGCCAGGAGAGAAGCAGAGAGATCGCTCAGTCCCTCCCGGAGGACCTCGTACGGGCGCCCCCATCGTAAGTACAGGGGAGCTGTTTCAGTGTTGACAGGGGCACCGTGGGACAGTCCGTGCTTCACAAAGGCTGCTCTGCTGCTGTGTGGAGGGAAGAGGGACTCAAAGGCAGGGTGTGATGAGAGGATGCCTCAGCCCAGGTGACCCATGACCGCTGCCTGCAGAGACAAGAAGTAAGAGGATTTGAGAGGGAAATGAAGGGTGAATCCTGGAGAAGGACTGGAAATGGGCAGAGAGACCAGAGAGAAGGCAGCTAGGTGGATGGTGGGAGGTAACGAAGCAGAGTGTGGTCAGTTCTAAAGGGGGTTGGACTGACACAGATGCCAGAAAGGTTTCCGTGGTGGGGCTTGACGGCTGAAGGTTCCCAAGCCACCTAGGATGACCAAGAGAAAGAGGAGTGGAAGAAGGGGGCATTCCTTGGAGAGAATTCAGTCTGATAAGCCTCACAGCAGTATCATTCTAGACAGTGGATTGACAGCTGTAGATTTATAACCAATGCTCACTGAACATTTAGACAGGCCTTAGACCCGGAAAGCATACACAGTGGTCAGGAGTATGAGCTGCAGAACCAAAACACTTCAGAATCTGGCTTTACCACTGACTCTGACTCAGTGAGCTTCAGTTTCCTGAGATGAAGGTGGGAAAATACTAACAGCATCAACCTCCTAAGAAATTGGGAGGAACAAATGTGATCATCTGTGCCAGGCGCTCGGCCCAGTGCCCACCTGATAGCAGTGAGCCCCTGTAACTGTTACAGATGGTGTTCGTTTGTTCTGAGGCTCCGTGAGCAGTAAATTGACCAGAATATTTGGACTAGGAGTCAGGGAATTCTGCAACCTGATCTTGACACTGAGCTCAATAAGTTAGGTCAACTCGAATGTCTTAAATACTTGCGCCCTCAGTTTCTTCCTGTATAAAATGAGCAAATTAGAATAATTACTGGTTTCAAACTACCTCATAGTTCTAAATTGCCTTGATCCTAATATATAAGAAGTTACCATCCACAGAAGGCTTACATAATACCTCATCTATTCAATTTAAACTGCAGTAATCTTGCTTGCTGGTGCTATAGTAGCTCAGCAATAGAAAATCAGCATGTCCTTTCTAGTCTAATACCTGAAAGAAATTAGGTAGATGGACCATACCAACCCTTGACTAAATATGACTATAGATGTAGCACCTAGTCTAACATATTAATGTTAGTATGGGACTGCTGAAAAGACAAACTATAAATGTTTATAATGGACTAAGTTTATTTTGAGCCTCTTTAGAAGACCTTTTATGTTCTAACTGGAAGTAAATCTACAGATTGAAAATGTTAATACAGTTCACTCACTGAAGCTTCTAAAATATACAGACATGGAGCGTAGGGTTCTGAAGTCAGCATTCCTCAGGTGTTTAAAGTGGATGAAGGATTTGAAACCTGTCATGTCATTTAGTATAGAAATATGACCAAGATAACCACCCTTTCCTTCAGTTCCTCTTACATGAAGTGCTGAACTTTTTTGACCTTAAAGGTGAATAAAGTTTCAAGCCCAGTCTCATAGCATAATAATTACCATAACCAACATTTATTGCTTTCTTAGGTGTACTTTGCAACTGAGTGTTCCATGTATAGTCTCATGAAATTCCTCAGCCCAAAGAAACATATCATTCCCATTCTGTGGCTGAGGAACCAAGGTTCAAAGAGACTTGGAACTTTCCTGAGGTTACCTAACTAATGAGACCACTAAATGGATGGGATGCTTTTGTTGCATAATTTGGATTGTTCAAGGCTGTCAACCAAAGATTCTCAGAAACCAACCTAGGGTCAAAGAAAACTATATTTAAACTCAGAAAAAGGCCAAGAAAAAAAAGGCGTACCCGTGGAGCTGTAAGAAAGAGGAAATAGGAGCTTAGTAGAGATTTGAACTTGTACTGAGCGATTCTAATAAGGATTTAGGAAGCAAGAACCAGTTATCTTTGGGGTGTTGTCAGGAAAGTGAAAGTGAAGTCGCTCAGTCATGTCTGACTCTTTGCCACCCCATGGACTGTAGCCCCGCCAGGCTCCTCTGTCCATGGGATTCTCCAGGCAAGAATACTGGAGTGGGTTGCCATCTCCTCTTCCAGGGGATCTTCCTGATCCAGGGATTGAACTCCAGTCTCCCACATTGCAAGCAGACTCTTTACCATCTGAATCACCAGGGAAGTTTAAAACGTGGAAGTCGCTCAGTCGTGTCCGACTCTTGGCAACCCCATGGACTATACAGTCCATGGAGTTCTCAGGCCAGAATACTGGAGTGGGTAGCCTTTCCCTTCTCCAAGAGATCTTCCCAATCCAAGGATCAAACCCAGGTCTCCCGCATTGCAGGCAGATTCTTTACCAGCTGAGCCACCAGGGAAGCCCAAGAATATTGGAGTGGGTAGCCCATCCCTTCTCCAGTGGATCTTCCTGACCCAGGAATCGAACCAGGGTCTCCTGCATTGCAGGCAGATTCTTTACCAGCTGAGCCACCAGGGAAGCACAGTACTAATGGTGTTATCAGCAGGTAGGATCAAATTGGTGTCTTGGTAATTTTTAGGAGGTGAGAATATTCACTAGGGACCAGATTGCCATAGTCAAGAAATAAGTCACCCATCTTATTTGGAAGAGGACTATGTTAGTCACTTTATGTGTTGAGGGTCCTCAGCCCTGACATGATTGAGGATTGTCTCCATTTTGGCCCTCCGCGTTCACAGAGTGGCCATGTCTGAGAACCATTTGTGTTCATAAAGCGTTGCTGATGCTGAGTTAGCCTCAGACACTACCGCCTGGCTGTGAACTCTCTATGCTTTCCTCTCTTTGCATGCCCGTCCCCCTCTCTCTCTTCCCCCCTTTTTCCTCTCTCCTCTGCATGCCCTTCAGATCCCTCATTATCAGGTCCTGTGCTCTGCCCTTGGCAGGGGTGGTGGGGGGGGTTGTGATGTCATGGGGAAGGTGTTCAGATCCACAGAGATTTAGTCTTGAATCCCAGCTCAGCCCAGCTCGGTCAACAGATGTTTGACTTTAGGCAAATCACTTCATCTTTGTTGCCTAGGTTTCCTCATCTCTTAAAAAAATGGAAATAATAACTACTTTGCAGAGTATTTGGAAAATTAGAGATAATTTATGTAAAGTGTATGACATACATGGTCCAATCTCAGTAAATAATGGCCACTATCAAAAATGTATAAATGTTTGTCAAATTTTAATTTTCTTATGCTTTATAATTTCTAACAGCAAGAAAAATAGTTTTTGTTAAATCAACCATTAGTTTGTAGAAGCTCACAGAAGATGGGAAGAGCTAGACTTTGTGAATGTGATAATACACCATTGGGTGTTAATTATGATGAAACTTGCTGTAGTTTTCATTTTATTCAAAGTGAAAAATAAGATATATAACATTATGGTATACATTTAACTAATGAAATATATGATTATTTTAAAGCTGTCGGCAGTATATACCTGATAAAACTTCATGAGCTAGCAACAAGAATATTCTATTTATAGAATGTGTAGAAAATAATGGCTGGCTGATTAGAACTGTAGGAATGGAAAATAGAGCCTATTTTTATTATATGGGTAGAAAAAGGTCTTGTAAAATATTTCCACTGAAATTTTGCTTATTGTACAAGGCCAAGGTTAGAATTAAATTATAGAAGGAATAAATACTAAAATTCGCTCTGAATCATGGAGTGTTTTTTTGTTTGCATCTTTGTATTTTTCTATATTTTCCAGTTTGGTTTTTCTTTTATTATTTTCTTCTTTTTTTTTTTTCTTACAGAAGTCATATTACAGTTGTGATCTAGCAGAACCAGAAACCACACACAAAAAAGACATCTATCTAGTCTTGTAAAAATCCTTTTTTTCCAGAAGTTACTATTGCCCTCAACCATGGTTGCTGCAGTCTTGGCACTGTGTGTGTGTGTAAATGGTCTTTGGGAGTCTAGTTCAGAACTACCTCAAACGTGTGAATTCTGGGGACTGGAATGGTCCACCCCAAATGGTTGGAGTGCTGCTAAGAAAGTCTCCTCTCCTTTGTGGGCGGCTGTGTGTGAGCGCTCATGGCACTGTTCTAGGAGAGATGCAGTTGAAAGTGTCCTGCTGATGGAAGCAGTGGTCACTGTCTTACCGCCTTTTCATGTCCTCCCCTCTTTTCCGCCCCCCATCAGAAGTCAGGCCTTCACTTTCGGCACACAGATAACACCGTGCAGTGGCTCAGAGCCATGGAGTCCATCGGTCTACCCAAGGTAAGCTTGGACTGGGGGAGACAGGAGGGCTGGCGCAGACACCTCACTGTGGGAGGATTCGCAGAATGCGCTGCAGATGCCCTCATTGCCTCAGGAGTGAGAGATGTGAGAACTAAACAGATATATGGAAAAGCACGCGTAAAGTAACATATGGCAAGAATTCAGGTTGGGAGCAGCTAGGTAAAGTTAAACAAGGTCAGAACAGCTTTAGCTGGTAGATAATTGATTTAGAAACGCCATCTCCCTCTTTTGTATTGCTGTTGATACCTAAGATTCCAAGTCTCTTTGTACCGCTATATATTGTATCATTATAAATCATCATCATAAATTTATTTTAAGTAAATATTATTATAAATAATAGTATCACTTTAAAGTTTAATGGCTAGCGAGTTAGAGCTCTTAATCCTAAAATAGATCTCCCAAATAAAACTCATTCTGCAGATATTCAGAACTTGTTAAATTCAAAGAGCAGATACCCTTACACCTGTGAGACAGATTAGACAAGTAGAGGAAATGAGAAAATAACTACATGTGATAGAAATTGTAGAGCTATTTCTTAAACTTCTGATTTTGAAATAATTTTAGCATCACAGGAAGTTGCGAAAATAGTATCTCTTTGTGTAAACTTCATTCAGGTTCCCCTCATGGTGACATCTCATAACTGTAGTACAGAATTAAATTGGCGTTGGTGTATGGATGTTAACTAGACTCAGAGTTTGTTCATTGTTCACCAGTGAACATTCGTGTGTGTGTGTGCACACGCACGCAAGTGTAGTTCAATCCGTAAACAGACTTCTGTGACCTCTACCAGAATCAAGATACAGGCGCTGCAGAGAGGCTGGCCTCTCCATCATACCCCTTCTCCAGCGCTGTCCCCTGGCAGCCCCCTAATCTGTTCTTGTCTCTATAGTTTTGTCATTTTGAGAATGTTATAGAAATGGAATCATACAGTAGGCAACCTTTTGAGACTGTTTCACTAAGCATAATGCCCTTGCCATCTGTAAGGTTTCCATGTGTATCCTCTTTTGAATTGCTTACTTAGTAAGTCCAGCTATTTTAAAGAAATTATTTAAGAATGGTCCGGCAAGGGGATAGGCTGCTGACTTATTTAGGCCTGTGTTGTTTTTAGTATTATTCCAGGTTTGCAGTTAAAAACACCCCACAACAAAAACAAAGAATTCCTTGAGGTAAATTACGAATGCCTATTTTTAATACATTTGTGCTAATACCTGTTTTAACTCAGTTCATTTTATCTTGCAATGGTCACTGTTGATCTATTTTATTTTGCCGTTTTTCATTAAAGGACTTTCCCGTCTCCTAAAATGTTGAGAACATTGAATGCTATTCCTTTCCAGGAAGTAGTTATCATACAGAATTCATATTTCTAAATTGTGATTTAGGAAGTATTAGCAGGGTGTTGAGTGGTAACCAGATTAAAAAGAAAGAAATTCAAATACCGTTTTTCTGTATGAGGCTACATATGTTAGTTAGGATAATTTCATTATGTTTGAAAGATTTGATTTAAACCTTCTCAAGTTGTGTGTGTGTTGGCCACATTTATTTTGATTTTAAGCCAAACAAGTGATCCATGCGACAGATTCTATTTTAATCCTGATGTTTATTATGAAATCAGTGATATATTACATTGCAGTAATGAGAAGCCAAAATTATACTGAATTGACTTAGATGTATTAATAAACTCCTTCATGTATCAATATGAGCTGCCTATTCTGTGCTCAGCTTCATGTTACACACTGGGGTTACAATGCTGAAGAAGATGGTGAACTATAAATTGATCCCATCTCCTTGATAAAGGAAGACATATTCATAATGGTTTTCCAAGAGAGATACCAGCATAAAAGTTTCTTGTTTAAAGAAGAGGGGAAGTTACAGTTGTCCTCTGCTTACCTGGTAGAACTTTTAAACCTGGTCATATTCTAAATGGGGAATCCTCTTCTCATTAATACTTTAACAGCAAATATATTAAAGGAAACTTAGAAAGACCTTTGAAATTTCATAGATACTTCTTGAAGCGCTCAGTGACTATACATTTTATAGTTGAAGAAACTTTGCTTTTCTGTTAGCTTTCTTCAGTGGCCAATAGAAAGCTGTGCTTGAGTATCAAGCTCTACCATATGATATGCAATTTTAGTTTTTATGTCAAATTTTATAAAATATTTACCAAAAGCAAGTAATGCCAATATGCTTCTCTTAATCTTAGGAGCTTCAACCCTAATTATTCATTTTTGGAGCCATATTCTGAAATCTGTTTCTTATTAGGTTTTTAGTTTCAAGCTCAAAAAGCATATCAAGGTGCATTAAACGCTTTAGTGTTCAGACTTTTCAGTCTACTACCTCCGTTCATAGATGGTTATCCAAAAGAAGTAATCAGGTGCACAGAAAAAGCAGGGATGTTTATTGCAGTGACTATGATAGGGACAAAATTGGGGAAAGAAATGTTCAACCATGGAGAACTGGTTAAATTATGATTCAAAAATATGAAAGAATCCTGGGCATCTACTAGAAGTGATGTTCTTATAGACTAATGAAGGGAATGGAAAACAATCATGCTCTATCGAGTGCTTTAAACAGGCTTATAATACGTGCAATTTGGTTTTCAAATACCCACATACATAAATGTAAAAAAAAAAAAAAGACATACAGATAAAAGACTGGAAGAAAACATACCAAAATGCTAATACTGACAGTCTGGAGGTAGGTTTATAAGTGTTTTTCTTTCATACTTTATCTACTGTCCAGATTTTAATGAGTAAAAATGAATTTTTTTCTCCTTAAAGTAGTACATGGGTATGTGTTGTATGTATATACATACGTGTTTACAGAACTGTGTAGCCAAGTTCTTATAGTGTAATAAAATGATTTTAAAAGGACACCCTTCTCAGGCCAGGGGCCCCTGGGCAGTCACGAGAATGACTGTGGTACAGAAAGAAAAGCCTGCACGGGCTCATGCCTTGTGGAGTGAAGCTGCCCCCAGCCCTGTGGACAAAGCCTGCTTGAAGCGGCTGACTGTGAATCTCCGTTGAGCCACTAGGAGGCGCTGTCAGGCAGGGACCTGATGCCGTGATTGGTCCACATGGAAAACACAGGAGGCACAACTGAGATTCCCCTTCATTAAATAAATACAGAACAGCAAGGACAGGCAAAATAGGGTCATTTGGGGAGTTAAAATAATTGTGAAAAGCAGCACCTAATACATACTTTTTTCCCTTTTGTTTTCCAGATATTTTACCCGGAAACAACAGATGTCTATGACCGGAAAAACATACCAAGAATGATATATTGCATTCATGCACTGAGGTGGGGAAAAAAATACAATTAAAAATCTAGGAAGTAAATTTAAATAAAACCACAGTTTCAATTTTAAAAGAGCTCTTTTTCCTCTTTTTAGAGAGCTCTTTTAAAAAAAATAATAATAATCTGAACTTTTATTTTTAAGACTGAGTTCTAAATTTGCTGGTAAAAAATTAAGATAGTTATCATATAACAATACTTGAACTTGAAAAACATTTTTCCTTTTTTAAAAATCCATTTCAAAATAGAAAACCAGAAAAAATGAATGAAAGTCCTGCGAAAATAATGAGAAAATTTTAACAGAAATTTCTAGGCATCTGATAATAATGTGCTTCATAGTCTTGAGTTATACTGCTTTACAAATATAGCTACTTTACAAATTACTTTACTACTACTTTACAAACACATCAAATGAGCAGCTTTAATGGTCATACATTTGATTGTGAATCATTAGTTTGGCTCAATTCTTAGCACAGATTAATAAAATTCACTATAAAAAAGTCTTTTAAACTTTTGTTCAGTAGAACTTGTACCGTAAGTGTAAAGAAGAAACCAAAATTAGTCAAGTCATGATACATTCATTTTTTAAAGCATTTGTTTGCTATCTTAACATTTTTAAGGGCTCTCCTGGTGGTTCAGATGGTAAAGAATCTACCTGCAATATAGGAGACCCAGGTTTGATCCCTAGGTTGGGAATTTTTTTCATGTTAAGATTCTACCAGTCAGAGTGTTTCTTACCTTATTGGAAGAAATGTGATTTTTAGATGGTCACAAAAATGATCCTAAAAATCCAATTTGTGGCTGTTGTCTTGAGTGCACACAGGTAATGACTGAGAGACTTTGTGTCTGATTAAATTTTAAATTTCTTTTAGAACATCTGCCTTGTGTTTATATCACTGAAAGTCATTTTCCTGGCAGAGTATTCAGCCGTGAGGTTTATATTAATTTCTTTCTGGCTTCTTCCTCTCCGAAGGAGAAGATTTTTATAGTAATTCATTGCAATATTGGATTACTAAAGATTTTTGATTATGTCAAATAATTTGCCTCCCCCACACTATCAGCACTTATGAGATTTCTTTGGAAGATGACAGTTGCTTGAAATACAGACCAAATGTAGGTGCCTATCCTACGATTTCTTTTTACTCTAGTAATTTTGAACAACTGAGGGAAAAAATGCTTCTCTGCCTTCCCCCTCTTATGTGGCTAGTATATCATTGTTCCAGGTTTTCTAAAAGCTCTTGGTGCCCAAGTGCTCGTTTTGATGAATATTATCAAATCCATTGTCCAACATTCTTGGTCAGATGCTTTTCAGAGCCTAGAATCATTACTTA
Source organism: Nanger dama (assembly GCA_917880005.1). Classification (NCBI taxonomy): domain Eukaryota; kingdom Metazoa; phylum Chordata; class Mammalia; order Artiodactyla; family Bovidae; genus Nanger; species Nanger dama. The sequence goes on from CAKJTW010000036.1 coordinate 7,954,115, forward strand.
ACACTTTTGAGACCTGCTAAGCCAGCCATTAGTTAATCATTATCATATCCATGCATCTGAGGGAAAAGTGTTAGTTGCCCAGTTGTACCTGACTCTTTGTGACCCCCGTAGATGGTAGCCCGCCAGGGTCCTCTGTCCATAGATTCTCCAGGGAAGGAGACTGGAGCAGGTTGCCATTCCCTTCTCCAGGGGATCTTCTGACCCAGGGATCAAACCCCAATCTCCTGCATTGCCGGCAGATTCTTTACTGTCTGAGCCACCACGGACGCCCATGCATCAGGGTGCTAACCTCCCCATCTGTAGCCTGCTGTCCATAAGGCAACACTGATTTCCTGAAATACACACCTGAGGTGTTAATGTAAGCAGCTTATAAAGAAATGGTGCGCTTGGTTCTTTTCTGGTGACCTCACTGTTTTACAGAAGTTACAGAGAACTGCACGGAGGCTTACAAATATGTGCCTGCCATAGTTTGAACAATGGCTTGAGCAGCTTGGTTAACAAAGAAAAGGCAACTTCTTGCTCACATTGCCAGTTGCATGCAAATGTTTTTCTCAAGTATGTAGACTGTCTTTCTCAGGTATTCAGTTACTCATCATGGAAGTCTCCATTAATGGAGCGGATTCCTGCCGAATGTTCTTCACCAGATCTGACCTTAAGTAGGAATTTTAAAAGCAGGATCTTGAAAAGCAATATTCAGTTAATGAATAGCATTCCCTGGGAGACTCTCCTTCACTTTTCTCTGTTATAAACTTACTGTAGAAAGTTTAAGTGTTAGTCCCTCAGTCGTGTCCAACTCTACAACCTCGTAGACTGTAGCCCGCCAGGCTCCTCTGTACATGGAGTTCTCCAAGCAAGAACATTGGAGTGGGTTGCCATTTCCTTCTCCAGGGGATCTTCCCGATCCAGGGATCCAACCCAGGTCTGCTGCATGGCAGGCAGACTCTTTACCCTCTGAGCTACCAGGGTGCTCCTTAATCGGGCATGGAGAAGTCTCAGGTGTATCTAGTTGTTTTCTATCAAAACCCTTTCCTGCCGTGGTTTAGAATGCGGTCAGTTCCTCAAATGAGGCTGACATTCTGTTCTGTTGGGTCAGACTCTTTTGGAAGCTGGGTAGCAGCGCATTTTCGTAAGGACAGTGGATTTGCCCACCCCCCCACCATGTGATTAGAAGTGATGCTGAAAATGAACCGAGTTGTCCTCAGCAGCTGTATCCTAGTAGCACTGCTGGTGGAAAGATTGTCGTTACCTGCCAGGGAATTAGGCAGATCGGAAGTGCTATTATAGATCGGGAGCCAGGCAGAAAGATCCCCCAGGCCTGCAGGCCTGACTGGTCTGCAGAGTTCATCCCTGGCCCTGCCAACTTGTTTTCTCCTGTCTTCTTGATTTGGTTTAACAGCCTCATGAAAATGCCCTGGGTTCCTGCCCTTGCTTCCTGCTTGTGTCTGCTTTTCTCTTTTCCTGCCTGCCTCGCCTTTCACTGAATTTCTGAGCCCGGTCCCCAGGCCTCACTCTCTCAGTTCAGCTGGGTGTGCTCAAGCCCAGACTCCAGCGTGTTAGCCAGGCAGCCCCACGGGGGAGTCCTGAACCTCTGCGTCACACAGACCCACCTAAGTAATGCGTGGCCTCCTGTTCTTTTCAAAGAAATGTCTATTATCTTTTCCTTATTTGAAATAAAACAGTGTTCACTGTGGAAAACATTGGAAAATTTGAAACTGAGTCCCCCTAAACCAAGTTCCTCTGGCAGGTTGAGGGTTCACCTCTCTGTATAAAACTTTCTTTTCCTATACCTGTTCCCGCTCAAGATTAAGGAGTCTCAAATGGGAGGGGGCATTAAAGCTGAGCAGGGATTAAAACCCTGAGGGGCCTTCTCAGCTACAAAAGCCCCTCCGTGTCCCCTGTTTGTTATTGGGGAAAAAAAAGGGTGGGGGTGGTTAATTTCCTAGGCCTCCCCCAGTTTCAAAGAGCAGACTCAAGTAGTAAGTGATTGGGGTAATAGTCCCAGGACTTTTCCTCCTGAAGGAATATAGATCATCTCTGAGTCATTCTGTAGAAACCAAGACCCTCACCCAGATGGAGGACCTGACTACATGCTGAGCACGTGCACTGTGCGTAGACCTCAGACCGATTGGAACTAGAAGCCTGAGCTTCCCAGAACATCACACTGTTACCTCCCCACCAACCAGCCAGTGGTGACCCTGCATCCTAGGTCCCTCTCCCTAATATTGTCTTTACAGCTCTTGCCTGAAAGCCACTGACAAGTTTGGGTCTTTTGAGCACAAGCCACCAGTTTCCCTTGCTAGGCCCTGCAACAGACTTCTCTCTGCTCCAGGAGCTGACATTTCAGTACCAGATGACAAAGACTGTTTGTAACTATTTTGGTGTTTTGGACTTAAAAAATATAGGGGGCATATTTTATTCGTAGCTTTATTTGCAATATTAAAGCCTACGCAATAAGAGGAGCCACCTCACAGAATGAGAACCTTGCTAACAAGAGACTGATAATTTTTTTTCTCCGGTCTGGCGGCCTTCTAACCATGGAGAAGAACACTTTTTACCTGTTATTTATTGCTCAATGTATTAAGCAACTGTTAAATGCTTAAACATTAGCTATACAGTTGAATTCCTTTAAATAAATAAATTTAGTAGACTGCTTTTTTGAATATCTCAAATACCTTAAAACACAAGTAAAATGCCCAGATACATTATTACAATCTTACTACACTTAAACTTATTCTAAAAGATCCACACTGCAAGTTTCACTTGTAGTTTTGTTATTTAGCCACTGATTTTGATGCATTCTAAGGCTATAGCAATGGCACTCCCGCTCCAATACTCTTGCCTGGAAAATCCCATGGATGGAGGAGCCTGGTAGGCTGCAGTCCATGGTGTTGCTAAGAGTCGGACACAACTGAGTGACTTCACTTTCACTTTTCACTTTCATGCATTGGAGAAGGAAATGGCAACCCACTCCAGTGTTCTTGCCTGGAGAATCCCAGGGACGGGGAGCCTGGTGGGCTGCCATCTGTGGGGTCACACAGAGTCGGACACGACTGAAGCGACGCAGCAGCAGCAGCAGCAGCAGGGCTATAAAATTTTGAAACCTACCCAGCGTTCACAGAGTCACTAGAAACAGAGTGCCTCTTCCGTGGACCAGGTTACAGATTGCTGGCAGAACACGGAATGGGTCTGAGTTGTTCTCCTAACGTGAGTCCAACCTTGGCCACCAGGAATCAGGCTGAACTTGACTTGCACAATCACCCAGAGCTTGTAGTATCTGGCTTTCAGGCAGGTTTCCATTTCCCACCCGGTCCCCACCCTCTGCCACTCAGAAATGGTTTACTTCCATGTCTCGCTTGGCCAGCGCCCCATAACCCATTGTCCTGTCTTCGTGATGTATCGGCCTGCTCTGTTAACATTATTAAAGGTTAATGTATGTCCTTTGAATATTTTCTTGAAGTCAGTTGGGCATTCTAGAGGTTTCTCCCCCAGGAGGTGAGGGAGGGACTCTGCCTGATGCTCTTTGGGACCCTTTGGCTGATGGCATCTCGGATCCTGTTCTGGACCCTCTCTCTGCTTGGCTGTTGAGTGCAACCATCAGTACTGTACCCTCTTTTCACCTGACTGTCTTTGTCACCTCCTGTGCCCCTTGGTTTGTCCTTACCTTGGGATATTCCCTTGGTTTTCTCAACTGTTGTCTTACTCAGAGTTCCTGGTCTTTATTTTTTCCTGTTGTTTAAAGGGTACAAAAACAAGCACATATTTACACACTATAGACAGACATAAGAAAAACAAAGCACCTGTATTTTAACAACACTTCTTAGCTTGTTAAAATCCATATAAATATTATGCATGTCTTATTTTATCTCTGCATTACAAATTCCTTGTGGTGTACTTTCTACCAGGCTTCCCTGCTGGCTCAGGCAGTGAAGAATCTGCCTGCAATGCAGGAGGCCTGGGTTCGATCCCTGGGGCAGGAAGATCCCCTGGAGAAGGAAATGGCTACCAACTCCAGTATTCTTGCCTAGGAAATCCCTGGACTGAGAAGCCTTGAAGGCTACAGTCCTTTGAACATCATTTTGAACTCCAGGCCTTTCTCTGCTCTAAACAAGATTTGTTGCCCTTGCTCAGTCATGTCTGACTCTTTGCAACCCCACGGACTGCAGCATGCCAGGCTTTCTAGTCCTTTACCATCTCCCGTAGTTTGCTCAGACTCGAGCGTCTTCTCCAGCACCACAGTTCCAAAGCATCATTTCTTCAGTGCTCAGCCTTCTTTATGGTCCAACTCTTACATCGCTATATGACTTCTGGAAAAACCATAGCTTTGACAATATGAAACTTTGTTGGCAAAGTGATGTCTCTGCTTTTAGTATGCTATCTAGGTTCACCATAGCTTTCCTTCCAAGAAACAAGCATCTTCTAACTAACCAAGATTAGTGTTGGACTAATCTTTTTTGCTGAACCAGATTGCTTCAGTTTGGTTATGGGAGCTCTTTCTGGCTAACTCCTTTGTCCTTGTAGCACTGTCCCTGACATTTCTTTGAGATATCCTTGCTTTGTGGCCACAAGCAGATTTTCCAGTCTTTCCCTGATTGTGTGCTCAGTCGAGTCCAACTGTTTGCAACCCCACGGACTGTAGACCACCAGACTCCTCCATCCATGGGATTCTCCAGGCAAGAATACCAAAGTGAGATGCCATGCCCTCCTGCAGGGGATCCTCCCAACCTAGGGATCAAACCTGGGTCTCCTGCATCTCCTGCGGGTGGTTTTTTTACTACTGCACCACCCAGGAACCCCCTTTAAAGCTGTCATGTGATTGTAACAGTTTTCCTTGCTTAATACATGAGGCTTCTGGATTCAGCTTTTCTTATTAAATAAAGCTTATTTGCTGGTTAAGATTCTACTACACTGACCACAAGGTAAACGCATGTCTGCCTCTCCTCTGTGTAAGGATGGCTGTTTCCACTGCAGAGTCTGTGGTTGCTGTCCAGCAGTCATGTCTTCAAACGCGGTGAAGACGCCAAAATAGCACACATTCAGGGCTTGGATTTATGAAAATGGCTGTGGCAGCCCCACTTCTGGTTGACCAGCTGTTCCAAGTACCCTGAGCAGTTTGTGAAGAAGGGCTCCTCTAGTAGGTGAACCTGAGGAACTGGTGCAAAGGCAAGCTCGTTAGCAAAGCAGCTCAAGCGGTCAAGAATCTTCCTGCAGTGCAGGAGATGCGGGTTCAATCCCTGGGTTGGGAAGATCCCATGGAGCAGTGTGCCCACTCTACTATTCTTGCCTGGAAAATCCCATGGACAGAGGAGCCTGGTGGGCTGCATCAATAGGGTCTCAAGGAGTTTGAGACAACTGAGCACACAAGCACACACACATACACACACACAATAGTGATAATGAAATCAGACCGACACCTACTGAGCCTTCCATTACATGCCTGGTGCTGTTCCAGGTATCCTGTTCCAGGTATAATCTCATTTAATCCTCATGACGTATGTTTTCTGTACAGTTATTAGTCTCATTTTTAAACTATGGCTGGCCAAGATCATACAGCTAGTAAGGGGCAGAGTTGGGATTCAGACCCAGGCGGAATGGCACCAGAACCTGCAGTTACTTAGGCAGCCAGTCATTGTCCTCAGAAGGGAGCCCAATATGACTAGCCCAGACATTTTCCATCCAGCTAGGAAAATGAAAAGAAGAGTGGCATTAGACTTGAAGTTCAGCACAGGTCTCTAAGCTGTTACATTTAGGATATTTTAAAAGGAAGCTTCCCCAAATTTCAGAACGGGAAGGACCTTGAGATGTTGGGTCCAGTTTATTTCACCGATGAGGAAATTGAAAGATTGGTTTATGTGAGTCAGAGTCACATACTGAAATGTGGCCAGGCTGGGGCCAGGATCCAGGGCTTCTGATTCCAGTTCCCTCTTCTTCCTAATCAGCCATGAGGCTTTGATTTACAGACATTCATCTCCCATATTACAACATAAAATGAACTGTGCATGATGTGATCCAGAAAAGTTGAAATAAACTCAGCTTTTGCCTTTTAAGTTTGCATTTTATTACTGTAGCACCTCTTAACACATATATTCAAAGTAGTAGAAAAAACTTTTTTTTTTTTTTGCTTTCTTTATTGCTTCCTTTACTTGAACTGATATTATTAGTACAAAATAGGAGCACATGGGCCAATGAGGCTTTTGCTACCATAGGACAACTTCTCTATTACTGGCCTTTTCTTAGCAACACAAATGTACTATAGCTTTTGATGTGATGAAATTCTAGCTGTTTCATGCTAAGTGCTTTTTATACGTGGAAAGTGACATTAGTTCCTCAGCTTCCTTTGGAATGCTCTTGTCTCTTTGTGTTGGTTGTTAGCACTGAAGGTGCTTAATAAATTCAGCCTTGAAGAGCTCCAAGAAATTGGTGATTGGACAGAAACTTTTGTTTTTTAAACACTAAGACTGGATTTCCTATATACTTCAGGTAATGCCCTCATTTGAATCGAAATGCTTCGAAAGGAATGGCCACTGATGTTGATTCTTTTCAGTCTGGGAATCCAGAATAAGTACTTTTCCTAGTAAACATTTGACCCTTTGACTAATCTGCTTGGACATACCTCCCACACAGAGATTTAATATATAAACTCCCACACTATGAAAAGTTATCTTTTCAAAACTAATAGTTTAAACTTCAACCTCAAAGATGAAATAAATGCTGAAAATTGAAACCAAATAAAAATATACCTTCACATTAAGAACATATACTTTTGGTGAAAGTATGTAAATGCAAATGAGATTTCTACCTGATCCTGACTAGCACGCGAAAATCTAATCTGAGATAAATCTGACTCAAAGATTTTTCTATCCAAAAGGTACCTGACTTCTCAGCACCATCTTGTGGCAACTTTTAGTTAAGCTGGGATGTTTGCTGCTTGTGAGATTCATGTTATACAGCATAAATAGAGAAGTAAAAAGTATAATCAGAAAGTCTTCCAGTCTCTTTAATACTGTAGGGAAACATGAACACTTTTGTTTAGTATAATTAATTTAGCTCATATTACCAACAAACCTCTGTTTTGTGGAAGCCTGAGTACCTTACAGGGACAGACAGTTGAGAGTAATTACATGAATGGCCAGACATCTCCAGAAAGGAGATAGAAAACAATTGTGTCAAGCTCCTCGGTCCCAGGTGTCTTAGTCTCCTTACAAAACCGACGCGGCCTGACTACAGCAGTAGGGGCTTCTTTAATAGACAGTGCCGTCATTTGTTTTTGCTGTGCTGGGTCTTTGTTGCTGCATAGCCCACTCCAGTGTTCTTGCCTGGAGAATCCCAGGGACGGAGGAGCCTGGTGGGCTGCCGTCTATAGGGTCGCATAGAGTCGGACACGACTGAAGCGACTTAGCAGCAGCAGCAGCAGCAGCTTTTTCTCTAGCTGCCGTGGGCTCCTCTCACAGGCTTCTTGCTGCAGCAGCATCTCTTGTTGCAGAGCAAAGATTCTAGAGCCAGGGCGGTGGGCGGGGGGCTGCAGGAGCAGCAGCAGGTGGGCTCAGCAGTTGTGGCTCCTGGGCTCAGTTCCTCTACAGCACGTGGGATCTTAATGGCTCAGGAATCGAACCCGTGTCTCCTGCACTGGCAGGCTGATTCTTTACCACCAGGGGAACCTGTCGTTGGTTTGTCTGTTTTAATCATCTGTAGTAAGAAAGAGTGCTATCCATTGACCAGAAAATTAAGTAACTCATGACAGAAGGCAAACAGATAGGACTGGATTAACTGAGAAACAAAACAGAGGGCCACAGCCCAGAAACCATTGAGTTGTGCAGCAAAGCTGGGAGCTGCTGTGGGGTTTTGGTCTGAGCAGAGATGGGAAGAGGAGAGCCCTAAGCCAGCGTAATTTGGTTAGTTAGACCTGCTGAACCTACTAATCCTTCCCCAAGGCAGCAAGTGTAGATGCTGATGGCAGGGTAGCACACCGGTACCCAAGAAGACACAGGGAACCCCAGTCTAAGAAGATAAGACCGTAAGCACCCTCTGGGCATCAGCCTCCTTGTTCCTCTACCGTCTCCCTAAGGCTGGCTTCTGTCACGGGATGCTTGTGGTTTAGTCGCTACGTCCTGTCCGACTCTTGTGATCCCATGGACTGTAGCCCGCCAGGCTCCTATGACCATGGGATTCTCCAGGCAAGAATACTGGAGTGGATTGTCATTTCTTCCTGCAGGGGATCTTCCCGACCCAGGAATCGAACTCAGGTCTCCTGCATTGTAGGCAGTTTCTTTACCAACAGAGCTACCAGGGAAGCCTCAAGCATGGGGACCTGCGGCCAACAGTGACAAACAGTTGCAAGCCTCAAACCTCAAGATGAGCCCCAAATCAGGAAATGCCAGACATTTGAAGGAAACTGCAGCTCTGAAAGAGGAATTGCATTCAACAAACAGAACCAGCACCCAGGGGACAAATGAAAATAGTAGAATACGTGCAGTTAGCGAGTAATTCATTTTGTCTCCTTAGTAAACATGCTTATAAATAGCAAAACCAAAGATAAAACTAAGAAGAAAACTGGACACAGATTAAATTAGAAAATAAACTAATAAAGTTTATTTACCTAAACTTTTATTGTATAATCTGAAAAGTTTAAAATGCATCTAAAATTCCAGATTATCTCAACATTACATAGGAGGGGAGATAGAAGTGGAAATATATTAGGGATAACTGATATTCATTAGCTTAGCCTTTGATGCAAGAATATAAATTTCAAGTATGTTGAAACTAACAGAATATTATTGTAATATACAGAAATATACACATTAAATATGAAATCATTTTATGTATAAAATTTATTAGAAGAGATTTTATGGGAGACTCCTACTTAAATTTTACTGTCACATTTTCAAAGTTTTTCCCATTGAATTCCTTTTATACTTTTTTTTTTGTCAACTTGTTCAGGTGTATTTTTAATTTAGTTGTAAAGAGGGCTATAACTACAAATCAGGAACCATGAAAGAATGCATACAGTGGTATTTTTTGATGATTTATGGATCTATTTTTAGTTTTTCAAGTATGGCTTGATTTTACTTTCCTAGAATTTTGTAACTACACCCCTGGCTGTTTAATTCTATTGAATTTTGTTGTTTCTGTTACAGTCAGAAGTGTGTGACTAAGTTGACATTTTATGTGGTCCAAGTGACATGAGGTCCCTTTTAAATGGAATATTTTTTTCTTGTATAATAAATTGAGAATTGGTTCATAAAATATTATGGTTTTGGAAATGTCAGCATCCTAGTTTTAATTATAATGACTTGTTATATCCCTGATAATCTCTAAAGACCTAGAACTTAAACTAAGAAATATATCCTGTCTTTCTAGCTTTGAATTATGAATACATAATGTCCCTGGTGGCTCAGAGGTTAAAGCATCTGCCTCCAATGCGGGAGACCCAGGTTCGATCCCTGGGTCGGGAAGATCCCCTGGAGAAGGAAATGGCAACCCACTCCAGTATTCTTGCCTGGAGAATCCCATGCACAGAGAAGCCTAGTAGGTTACAGTCCACGGGGTCGCAAAGAGTCGGACACGACTGAGCGACTTCACCTCACCTCACCTCAATGTCTATTTTACATTGAACAATGTTTAGAGTCTAATATGGTTTCCCCTTATGAATAAGATACAAATATATTGGAATTTAGTAGTAAAATTACCGTATGTTTAAAGTGTCATTTGTCCTTTGGTTGTTGTTTTGAGGGAAAAGAGGGGGAAAAACAGAGAAAGATAAATCCCCCAGAAAACAACCTTTAAAATTCAGAAGTTCATTAATATGCATTTCCTGGAAGAAATTGAAATGGCCAATATGTGTATGAAAAATGCTTACCCTCACAATGAAAAGAAGGAAATGTAAACTTTCGTGACATTTTTGGCTATCAGATTGGTGAGGTTTCCATGGACAGAATCCTCTGCTCTTAAAGGGACAAAGAAAATGGCATTTTCATGGATTGATGGTGGAATGGGGCCATGCCCATCACCTGGGTCTTAGTTCAGTTAAACATTCAAGCTCAGGACTGTGTGCTGTAACCATGTTGATTAGCAGATGCTCAGAAGCAAATACAGCCTGCCAGCAGGACGGCATCGAGCGTGTGCTCTGCAGTGGGGGGCTTCTCACCACTCCACGTAGTTGTCCACGCAGCCATTTAGAACCTGTTCTCTTTGGTGCCCTGGGTGATACCTTGGGTGTGAAGTTATGAATGAAACTAACAGTGGTAGTTACTGACGGCTCCCTGACTGAGCACCTCAGTCCCCAGGAGCCATATCTGTCATGGCAGCTCCATAGCGTCGCTTCCCAGTTTCCTGCAAGAAGTGTGCCAGTTACAGGAGTCACTGAACTCAGGAACACTTAAACTGCATGTAGCCTATAGGTATTTATGATTTCTTCTAGTCAAGACGCAGTTTGCCAATCAAGGGTTATTTTTCCCCTAAGCAATGGTGCTTAGTAACATGGTTGTCTGTATACATTTATTGGGCGCCTAGGGGAACAGAAGTTGAAAGTGAACTGAAGGAGGGCATATTCTATTGCAGAAGGGAGAAGAGTTTCATTAACTCCTTACTCACAGAGAATAAATGAGTATAATTTTTTAAGAACACAATTTGATAATATATATTAAAAGTTTTGTGTAAATATCCTTTCAATTTGATAATTTTCTTTGCAGGAATTTATGTGATGGATAAGATATACGCACAAGTTCAGTTCAGTTGCTCAGTAATGTCTGGCCCTTTGCAACCCCATGGACTGTTGTGCCTATATAAGTAGATTCATTGCAACATTATTTATCATAATGGATAATTAATGATCATCTAAATGCTCAGCAATCGGTTAAGCAAAATATAGTACATTCATACTATAGAATACTGTTTGGTGGCTCCGATGGTAAAGAATCTGCCTGCAATGTGGGAGACTCGGGCTTGATTACTGGGTGGGAAAGATCCTCTGGAGAAGGGAATGGCTTCCCACTCCAGTATTCTCGCCTGGAGAATCCCATGGACAGAGGAACCTGGCGGGCTACAGTCTATGGGGTCACAAGAGTCGGACACGACTAAGTGATTGATGTTTTCACTTTTTTCATGTGAATTTACGGAATAGATATTTCCAGAAACAATATTAAAATGATTTATATCAAAGTATTTACTGTTTGCTGCTGCTGCTGCTAAGTCACTCCAGTCGTGTCTGACTCTGTGCGACCCCATAGACGGCAGCCCACCAGGCTCCCCCATCCCTGGGATTCTCCAGGAAAGAACACTGGAGTGGGTTGCTATTTCCTTCTTCAGTGCATGAAAGTGAAAAGTGAAAGTGGAGTCGCTCAGTCGTGTCCGACTCTTAGCGACCCCATGGGCCGCAACCTACCAGTCTCCTCCGTCCATGGGAGTTTCCAGTTTCTTCTCCGATTTACTGTTTAGGAGAAGGCAATGGCAACCCACTGCAGTACCCTTGCCTGGAAAATCCCATGGCTGGAGGAGCCTGGTAGGCTGCAGTCCATGGGGTCGAAGAGAGTTGGACACGACTGAGCGACTTCACTTTCACTTTTCACTTTCATGCATTGGAGAAGGAAGTGGCAACCCACTCCAGCGTTCTTGCCTGGAGAATCCCAGGGACGGGGGAGCCTGGTGGGCTGCCGTCTATGGGGTCACACAGAGTCGGACATGACTGAAGTGACTTTGCAGCAGCAGCAGCATTTACTGTTTAACTCTGAATGATGATTTTCTATGTATTCTTTTGAAACCATGGATCAGTAATTTTTAACTTTGATCACATATTGCTTTTCTAAGTGATTATTTCTTACAAAGATCAAAAATTTAATTTCAATGCATATTGCTTACACTGATTAATCATGCATTTTAAGAGTTTTCATTCCATTAAGAAGGCTTGATCTTGAACTCTTTTAATGAAATTTTGTGTTTGTAAACTACTTAGATCTGTCTCATATCAACATTTGAAATGAATCTTGAAATACCTCAAACTGTCAAAATCATTCTCAGTTCATTTTCCCGGATTTGGTATTTGGAACTCTAACATCTAATTAAAATTTCCTAAGTTATAAGTCGATCAGAACTGATATTAAGTGAATACAGAGTTTTTAGTTGGGTTGTAGAGTTGATCTTGGGGGCTAGGAAGGTTAAAATACATGTAGTTCAGAAACTGTGGCTCAGTGCTTTTGAGGTGAGAAGTCACATAACTAAATATTTTCATCCTCTTTGGTAGAATTTAGATGTCAGACTCTAGCTTCTTTTGTCAGATTACAGGCAGGTTCCTTATGACCATCATTGCTTCCTATTGAACTTTTTAAGAATATGTACACTTTTCTCTGCATTTTCCACTTTTTAAAATATATCCACATCATAGTAATATATCCACATCGTGGTTTGTCTTTAACATCTTTCCATCTACCAGTAGTCTTGCTGCTCTATTTATTGGTTCGGACTGTATAAAACAAATAGTTCTTCAAGGGGGTATATGGTACTTGGAGGCATATATAGGTATGGAAAGCAACATAATAGCTATATTTTAAGCAAAATCATGTAATATCCAAAGAAATGTTTACTGCATTTGTTACTTGCTGGTTTGTGTTGTGTCCCTTAGCCTCCCTATCATTGGATGATTAGGTTAGTTTGCCTGTGAGCATGCTGGGTAGTTCAGAAGACCAGTTTTCCAGACAGTGACTGGGACTCTAGTCCTGGTCCGAGTAGGCACTGTGTCGCCTTGGGACTCCATTTCCTCCTCTGTAAGATGCACGGATTAGATAAGATGATCTCTTAGATGTTTCTCAAATAAAAAGACCCTTAAGATGTATGTAATTTCTAGCTCTGAGATTTATGATGATGAAGTTTCTGATGGTTTTATGGTTTCTCTTTCAGTTTATATCTGTTCAAACTAGGAATCGCACCCCAGATCCAGGATTTGTTGGGCAAAGTAGACTTCACAGGTACAATTCTTTATCTTGATAATCTTTTACAGTGTGGTTATTAAGAAAATGTAGCGATATTTTCTTTTCATTTTGATATTGATTCCCTTTTTTTTCCTTTGTATTGATCAGAGGAGAAAACTTGCTTATTGTCTTTAGACTCTGCCAAGTTTCTGTTTCCTCACCTTTGTGAAGTGAGAAACGGAGGCTGGCTTCTTTCTAAGGTTCTTCTTTAGAATTGACCCCATGTTCTTGATGAACACATTTCTTAACACAAATACACTCATTCCTGCCTCCATCTCGGTGGCTTTCATTGATTTTTTTTTGGTTGTTCTTTTTCAGAGGAGGAAATCAGTAATATGAGAAAGGAGCTTGAGAAATATGGAATACAAATGCCAGCTTTCAGCAAAATAGGTGGTATTCTGGCTAATGAACTGTCTGTGGATGAAGCTGCATGTGAGTCTTCTTAAGATTCAAACTTGCCAATGGCATGAGACTTACCTATTCTTGATTTTGGTTATAAGAAATAGAATATTTAGAAAATATTATAAGCACCCTAAATTTTTTTTATAACATGTATTTAGGTAATTGATTTGAGCACATCAGAATATAACCAAATAATTGACCTTGGACTCTAGACATCTGCCTGTACAATGCAATTTAAGGAGTTCCCGAAATATCTTTACTCTCCCAAACGTTTCTCTGCTTTCTTTGTCCTTAGATTTCAGCGGCAGGGTACTCACTGCTGGGAATCTTTCCATGCTGCAAGTTAAATTGCAGTCTTCTCTTGAAGACAACATGATACTTTCAAAGTGTCACCCTGCAAACTCCCAGTGGTTGCCCTACTGTTTGCTTCACATTCAGTGCAAGTTGAATAAATGAATAGGAATCATGTAACAGATGCTGAGGACCTGAGATAAATGCGCAGGGGGTGAGGTTGTCGCAGGGATGTGCTGTGATGTGTCTGAGGTTCTATTGTTTGAATTCTTGACTGGACCCCACGGAAGAAAGTGAAGCTGCTTAAGCTATGCGCAGTCAGTACACCTGTCCCTGTTGTCTTTTGCTGATAAAGTTCTTTTTTTCTTTTTTTCTTTGCAGTGCATGCTGCAGTTATTGCCATTAATGAAGCTATTGAAAAAGGAATCGCTGAGCAGACCGTTGTAACACTAAGAAACCCAAATGCCGTTCTGACTTTAGTGGATGACGATCTCGCACAGGAATATCAGAAGGAACTCTGGGAAGCCAAGAAAAGAAAAGAGGAAAATGCAAGGCTGAAGGTATTCAGTTAGACTCTGAGTGGTCAGTACAGTAATAGGCATGGTTATGCACGGCTAGTTTGAAAACGCGTTAATGTTATGACGGATGTTTTTAAATCCACTGGCTGTGGTCTCTCTAGCCACAGGCTACTGATTTGGGTGAAGTATAAAGGTCAAAGAAGACCATGCCCTCTGTAAGGAAATTAGGTTTTCTTTTTGATGAGCATTACAGGTAGCAAGGATGAAAGATCATGTTGAAAACTTATCGAGGAGGTGTACAAGGAGCAGTTAAAGATCTTCCCTCATTGAATAGCGCCAGCAGACCTTGTGTGAGGTGACTCACCTTCAGATTTATTACTAGAGGCTAATCATTGGGTGTGGTGAGGTTAGAGAAGACGCTTTTGAATTCACTTTCCCTGTATTTTCCCCATAGTTTCCCCTCGTATTTGAAGAAGTGATTTCCCTCCTTGGAAAGTCAGCTCCTGACCCTCACTTTATATTTCCTGCCTCCTGTCTTATGGAAAACTTTGCACTCAGATTCCACTTCCTCACCAGCTTTCCCCTCCTTAAAGTCTTGCCATGTCAGCTTCAGCTCTGTTGCCTTCATCGTCAATTTTTCTCAGGGGGTGGCACTGGGCACGCTTGCCCCACACTGCCCCCCGGCCTTACACTGCCTGCCTCACCTCCCCCACGCACGCTTTCTGGGCCTCTCTGCTGCTGTGGCCCTCCTCTGTGTCTCTGTATCTCTGCTTGTTCCTCCCCCTAAATGTGCAGAGCCTTCAGCGTCTGACATTGCATTGATCTTTTCTCTGCACTTCTTCCACTGAGCTCATCTACTTGTTGAAGAGCTCAAGCTGTCAGCTTGATGCCCTCATCCCTTTGCCCCACCCCCTCATCAGGAAGATGCTTGTCCCTACCCTACCCTTCTCAGAAGCATGCCTTGTACTGACTTCCCTTTGGAATGACCCGCACACTGTTTCAGAACTCTCTCTATGCCCGCTGTGTCCTGGGCACCGCTGCCCTGTGCCGCCTTTTCTTGATGGGCTGACCTCCAACCGCCCCCCTTAACGTGTCACCACTCCTGCCTCAGCCCTGCCCCTCCTGACCTTGTCTCAGGGCTCTTCCCCTTGGGTTCCCTGGCTTCCTATCATTTTCCAACCAACCCCTCTCCCGAGTTCCAGGTTGCAAAATTGACCTTTAGCTACAGATCTGATGTCATCCCACCAGAAACCTCCCTGATTCCCTGCTGCCTACTGAGACAAGCACAGGTCCTTCTGTTGGCCTCAAAAGGTTCCAGCATACCCAACCTACCTCCCCATCCTTCTGGCTAACCCAGGACACACACTCTGACTGTAGCCCTGACATACCAAGCTTTCTCACCGTTGTGATCAAATCCTATTGTCTACATCCTACTCTCTCTTCTCTGCCTTGAGCATTACTCTCTTCCTCCATCATGATGATGAAAGTCACTCAGTCATATCTGACCCCATGGACTGTAGCCCACCAGGCTCCTCTGCCCATGGGATTCTCCAGGCAATAATACCATGGGTAGCCATTCTCTTCTCCAGGGGATCTTCCTGACCCAGGCATCAAGCCCAGGTCTCTTGCGCTGCAGGCAGACTCTTTACCACCTGAGCCACCAAGAAGGCCCTCTCTTCCAGGCCCTCCTGAGTTGTCTCTTTTTAAAATTTTTCTTTCCACCCATGTACTTCCCTAGAATATATTTTTTCTGCTATATTTGTTATTTATGGTCTTGATTTTTCTGTTAGACTGAATCAAATGGCCAATATTCAGCTGGTTTTGATCTACAAAAAATGGCAATATCAAGTAGTCCAACCTAATGTTTTCCACGTTAGACAATTAGGCCTTTACAGAGAGTCACTGGGTCTGTTGTTCATTTTTGCAACCCTTGCTGGCATAGCTAACCCTGGTGCTCTGCACACAGCAGGCACTCTTAAATGCTTGTATCGAGTTCACATGAATACTAACAAATGGTTTTTAGCACTCTTTAAGTTTTTACTTTTAAATATCAAGCTTTGGAAACACTTAACCTCAAGAATCAATGAAGCCTTTGTTTTGCAGAATAACTGTATCTCAGAAGAAGAAAGAGATGCATATGAAGAATTGCTGACACAAGCAGAAATCCAAGGCAATATCAATAAAGTCAACAGTGAGTAATGGATCCTATGAAGGAAATGGATACTTCTATAAGATGCAAATTTTTCTTATCTGAATCTCAGCAAAACTCTTAACATATATCCTTATAAAAGTGCCTTATATGATGACAGATCCACTAAAAGGGTTGCTCTTAATTCTGGTGCATCGTCTGCTAGTTTTCCATGCAGCTTTTCTGGGCATCTTGTCCCCAGTCCATGCAAAGTATCTAAGACATCTTGAAGCTAGGTGGACTGTACCTTCCTGTTTCATCACAGGTACAGTGTATGTCATTTTTGAACCTATCTCTTATTGGGCTAACCTTAAAGGTCTTTTAGTAAAGATTATCAGTTAACGATATTCATTCCTTGCCCAGGATTATATGGTAACATTTTATTGGAATTATAAAGCTGTTATTGACACCCCTGCTTTTTTTACTTCTGAATTATTAGTCTGCAGTCTGTAAGAATTGTTCTCTTACCGCTTGTGTAGCTTTGGTGCAGGTGAATAAGATGAGGCAGACCTATACATCACATTGTGGCAGGTTTGAGTCCCATAGCCCTGAGACTCCATGGAGTCACACAGGACAGTTCTCCTTGGTACCTAGTTCAGTTATGTGACTATAAAGAACAAAAATCTGGGGTGATTAAAATAAGCATGTGCAAGTGTAGATACTCTTTATTAGTCTTTTTGTTTCTCTAATAAAATTTATTTTTACTTGAGGCAGTAAGGAATTCTCTTTGACATTTATGTCTCCAAGGTCAACCTAAATAACCCACATATACCCTGAAAAGGAATACATCAAAGACCAGTTAGTCCATTTAATAAGGCATGTAAACTTCTGCCACGTTTAAACTTGAGTGTCCACTAATTCCAGCAGTCCTAAACCCTCAGTGTAACCTCCTAGATGAGCCCTGAACGTTCTTTATGGCTCTTAGCGCCTTCAAGGAAATGCGTATTTATAGGTATTACTCAAGAGTTTTCCTCTAAGTGGCTGGTAGAGACATATATTAAAGGCTTCAAACAAGGAGGCCCAGAGAAAATTGATAGATGTGTCTAGGAGTTAACCACTGAGTGGATTTGAGAATTTACCTCCGCTTACAAGTACTGAGAGCACTAGGATTACTTTTTGTAAGGAGCACCTTGACATTTTGAGATGTGTGTTCCTATTTTTATTCTTATTAAATTTTGAACATGTTGGTGATGATACATGAAGTACAATTTCAAGTTTCTCTTTCTGCTCTGTTTGAAAGCTGAGAATTTCATTATGCTTGACAGAAATGGATTATAGGAAGAAACTAATATTGCCAGCGAGACATCTGAGGTTCATAAGCTTAGTGGGGAAATGGTTCCATAGCTCTGTGCCATCCTTTATTTTTGAAACGTTTATAACCACTAGAATAGATTTCTTTTTCATGTTAAATATAATACCTTATATAAATTTTTCATTACTTGATTGAATGACACAATTTCCTGACCACAAATTTGATGTCAAATTGACTCTGCTTTTTTCCACTTTTAAGTAAAAAGCATGAGATGATTTTCACTAATGCATGACCAGCTAAAATTATGAAAGACACTGCAGTGTTTAATGGCTTTAAATGCATAGAACATGATTATTCTGAAGGTTTTGATCTCTCTCCATTGGAAAATTTATAGTAATACTAGAAATATCTAGTATTAGTCTTGAAAAAATTCTCCAAAGCATATTTTAGCCAGTGACATGACAATGAGACAATGGTATGCTTTAAAATATGTCAGTGTAACTGCTTGACAAGCTTTCCCCCAGTCGCTGAGCTTGTTACATTAGAATGTTAAGGTGTCTATGTTTGTAGCAGCCATGGTAAAGGCAGAAAGTGGCGGCTTTGCTGATGGTAGTACCAGGTCTGTTTTCAGGGGCTTCAGGTTTGGACTGCAGTCATTTAACTTGGAGTTTGGTACATGCTTTCCATTCATTACATATATTGTTAAGATTAGGGCTTGAGACTTTGTTAAACGCAGAGTGTAAAACAGTGGTTAAGCTTACTTTATATTTCTTTTTTAGAAGAAATGGTTCATTAAGAGTGTTTTAAAGGATATATTTTTTTCTTATAATATTTTACCACTCAGTTTTCCAAACTTATATAATAGAGTTTTCAAAGGTGAAGAACAGTTCTATTCAGGATAATTAGAGACACAACCAAAAGGCCTTGGATAACCTTAACAGAGCATCAGACATGGCAACCAAACACTGACCTTCTTTTCTGGAATTCGTTCATGTATCATACTAGTTCTAAGAATAGAAAAAAGTGTTTGGGTTCTTAGGGTATTATTCTAATTTATTCTAAAAGTGTAAGTTTTATGGGGGTGTGGCGTGAAAGACTGCATTAGTTGTAAGTATTTCCTATTCTTGAACGAGGTATCTCAGTAGAAAAGCTATTGAGCTTGGCTCTGTGCGAATATAGGTAGAGAAGAGAAATTCCCATCTGTTAAAAAGGGTTAGAATAATCTTAGCTGTAGTCTAGTCATGTGTTAGGGAGACAGACTAATCCTTGAAAACTCTAGAAATGTCTGGGTCTGTGTTGCCTCTACTAACCTGAAACCTTCTCTGTAAGGCAAAGCCCCACTGGTTCCGTCCAATTTCTGTTGCCTGGTAGCAGAGTCCACCACTCATTCTTCCATTTGGTCACAATTCCACTTACTGTTCCAAGTATCCTCCATGTGGTCACTAAAATTCAAGTCTTTATAACCTGAATGTTGTAACTTGTGGAGACATCGCAGAGCTTCTGATTGGATCAGGTAGTGTAAACCAAGGCATCTCTGTGATGAGGGCCTTTTCTATTTTTAGGTTAAATGATATAGTAGTTCTCCCCCACCCCCACTCCCCACTTATCCACAGTTTTCTTGACGGAA
The DNA here is from genome assembly GCA_917880005.1 of Nanger dama. Taxonomy (NCBI): domain Eukaryota; kingdom Metazoa; phylum Chordata; class Mammalia; order Artiodactyla; family Bovidae; genus Nanger; species Nanger dama. Next base: position 7,973,349 of record CAKJTW010000036.1, read on the forward strand.
ATTTCAATTCCCTACTGTCCATTGCAGTCTGAAAATGTTAGATGGAAATTTCCAGGAATATCGCCTGTCTTTTCAGTTACATGCTGTTCCAAGTAGCATGGTGAACTCTCACGCCACCCCCTTGGCACGTGGATCGTCACTTTGTCCGGGGAGGCCCCACTCTTCAGTCACTTAGTAGCCATCTCAGTCACCAGACCGTCTGGTGTCATAGTCCTTGTGTTCATGCCATCCTTGCTTTACTTAATAATGGCCCCAAAGCCCGAGAGTAGTGATGCTAGCAATTCAGAGATGCCAAAGAGAAGCTATTAAGTGCCTTCTTTAAATGAAAAGCCAATGTGTCAATGAAGAAATCAAAAAATAGCTTGAGATGAATGAAAATGGAAACCAAACTTGCCAAAACTTATGGGTCATAGCAAAAGCAGCTCCAGGAGGGAAGTATATTGCAATACACAACTATTTCAAGAAACAAGAAAAATTATAAAACAACAATAAATAAAACTGAAACAGTCATAGGCACAGAGAACAAGCTAATTTTTCCCAGAAGGGGAGATGGATGGGATGGGAGAAATAGTTAAGATGTTAAGAGGTACACTCTACCAGTATAAAATAAGGTAGCCCTAAGAATAAGAATGTTATTACTTACTGTTGTTCATCTCTTACTATGCCTAACTTATAAATTAAACTTTATCACAGATGTGTATATATAGGGGAAAAAAACCAACAGTACCTGCAGGGTTCGGTTCTATCATGGTTTCAGGCATCCACTGGAGTTCTTGGAACCATACTAACACATGGGGACCACCATTCCAATGTAGAATTATATACTCATATGACTTCTGGTTGTAATATTTCAAAAAACATATCTGAAGTTATGTTCCCCTAAAAAACCACACTTTACAAAACACAAGAGATGAGGGAGACTATTTGGAGACTTAATGACCGTTCTAGATCAAATAGCAGTGTGTCCGAGTGCCTCCTGTGGGGTCCTGTGGTGCTCATTCACAGGGAAGATAAAACAGCGGTAGGGCAAGCCTTGCTTCTGGTCTTCACATATCTTTAATCTCCTTGGGGAGGCAGAGCTAACACACATAGAGCATTAAAGAGCAATGCCTGTGGGATACATGTGGCCCAGTCCTAAAAACCATAACAATGCCCAAGGTGTGAAATTCTCAGGAACTGAAGCCCTGTGAGGACTTCATGGGAGAAATGGTTCCAGTGCTGGTCCTGAAAGGAAGAATCTTGCAGGGAAGTCATGCTAGGCGGGAATGACCTTGTAACTCCAGCTTTATCAATGCTGAGGTTCTTTTAGGGACTAGCTCCAAGGATTAGACTATTTTCCAATTACAAGCGACCATATCCAAAGCTATGCATACCATCCAAATGCAGCTTTTCAGAGTTCATGGAAGATGACTGCTTAGGCTCTAGTCCTTGGAGGTGTGTGGGCTGGTGGGGTCAGACCGCAGTGGGAAAGGCACAGGTTCTGATGACGTGTTACTCTGACCGCAGGGCTCGCTGCAGTGGACCGCATCAACACTGTTATCCGGGAGGGTGACCCTGAGAGCACCCTGCTTGCACTGCAGAGACCAGAGGCCCAGCTGCCCATTGTCCATCCCTTTGCTGCTGCGATGTATCAGAATGAACTGTTCAACCTCCAGAGGCAGAACGCCATGGTGAGTCAGAAGAGACTCGGTTACCGAGACGTTGATTCTGAGTCCTAGCAGCGAGGAGTGCTGCTGAGGAAAGGCGAGTGGGAGAGCAGCGTCTTCAGCTTGGACCAGGCGCCGGTCTCGTTGGCTCCCCCTGTGCCAACTCCACACCACCTTCCTCTTTAACTCCTGCCTTTCATCTCCTTAAAGAATCTGAGCGCACAGTTAGGAAATGCAGTCAGGGCTCTACACAAATACGCACTGAAAACTAGTTGTTCTTATTTTCTGTGTGATTTTTGAAAAACTTGGTATAATTTAATAACAGACTGAAAATTTTTAAAAATATCTAACTTTCTTGGTTGAGATTTCCAGAAATCTGCAACCAAGAGCATTAGCACCATGGCTTTGATTTTTGTCAGTGTCTGCTCTTACTATGTTAATGGGATTATGCAGTAAAATCAATGGGGTTACAGTAAATAAAAGCATATGTACTGGTACAGGATTAACCTAAGCAATGCAGCAGACTGAAAAGTACTGAAGGCAGTGCCAAGAACTTAATGTATGAAAGAGCTAGCATTTCAAAGACCTGGGAAAAGAAAGGAACTCCTTAGAAGCATTTAACCATTTGGGAAAAAAACATTACCTCACTACACACAATAGAATAAATTTCCAGCGTGAAACGTTGTGTAAAAATCATTTAAAAATTAAAGTTCTGAAAAAACATGGAAGGACATTGGATCTTAAAATCAAAAACAGTAGTGCTCTACCAAAAACAAGAGGAGGAAAGCATAAACAGGCAACTCACAAATATACAGGGATGTTTCACAGTATTATCTATAGTACTGAAAAAAGGAAACAAACCATATGTTTAACTAGTAACAGACTGCACACCCTACTATTAAATGGAAAAAAATGAGACTGAAATATATAGCATGATCTTTTTACAATCAGAAAAGGAAAATAGTTTAAAAAACCAAAGTCTCTGTAAATGTTTGCATGAATTAAAAATTAAGGAAAATGTGTGTCACAAAAGGCCTTGGTTAGTGGAGTTGGGTTTCTTATCCTTGCTTATTAAGACTTACAGTGCTTTATAAAGAGCTGTTGCAGTATGAACTGTGCATACCACTTGTATGTCAATTTTTTTCAATGGTAAATACTGTAGTACGATATGATACACAGTTGGTTGAATCCAAGGATGCATAAACTAGGATACAGAAGGATGAGCATATGGAGGACCAACTTACATGGGGGCAGAGGAGCCTGGTGGGCTACAGTCCACGGGGCCACAGAGTCAGACATGACTTAGGGACTAAAAAGCAACAGTTATATGGAGATTTTGGATTGCGTGGAGATTCAGCGCTCCTAACTCTGGTGTTGCTCAGTGGTCAACTCTATTTTGTAATAAAAGAAAAATCGGTTATTTCTTTAAACTGCCAATGGGCTCTCTTGTTAATATTGTCCCCGTTTCTCTAACTCTGAGGCCTAAAGCTGCATACACTCTAGCACATTCATCCATTTCTTCTTTATTTGTCCTCATCTTTTTGGCTGTATACCACTTTAGGTATTTGTGGTGAATCTCAAATGAGTCCATTCTGCTCTTTACTTGTAATTTGATACCTTCCTTCTATGTCAAACTCACAGTTAATGTAAGGTCTTTGGATAAAACTTACATGTTCCCTATAAAAACCCTTCTTCCCATTTGCTTTGGAACATAAAATTGTGCTTTGTTAATCTAAAATTAATTCACTGTGAAATTTCCATGGAGAACCAGAAAGCTATAGTGCATTTTGGTATAAATATTATATATATGAAATATACAATATCCTAAATGTAAAGATAGATATCAGGGTTTTAAAATTTTTATTTTCATGCTTGCTCTATGTTCCTTCAATAGGATGGAAGAAATAACCCTTTTGAAGCTGGGCCAAGTCAGTATAAAATGGTTAAATGGAAAAGAGTGGTGTAAGGGGCTTTCTGTAACCTGAGATGTATTTTTTAAATAAACCTAATCCTTACCTGCTTTACATTAAGATTTGCCTCACATTTCTTCAAATATCTAGACCCTAGAGTATGTTTAAAATTTCTACCCATTTATAAAAATGTGGCTTAAACTAACTTTTTAAAAATTAAAATCGATACTGCTTAATGGGTTTGATTTACTTTTCCAGGGTCGTCATCTTTAGGTAAAATTCTCCCCTCTTTTCCCTACCCTTAGTTCAAACTGAAAGTCATTAGTTATACTAATGTCTTACTTTGCACTTAGAGACAGTAACGATGTTATCCAACCAGTGGCTTGATTATTTGGTAAGACTAAGCCTGTTGGCAGCCAGTATAGCTGCAGGTAGGAAGAGGCTGCCGCCGTCCGGATGTTTATGGAGTCATAGCCAAGGACTGTAATTAACTCAATTCCCCAGACGAGCATCTAAGGAAAGTCTAGAAGCCACTGACTGGCTTCTTGAAAGCCAGTGAAAAATAGATGACCAGGCAGCCCTCTTCGTCCTGGGTTCTCACAGTCTCTGACTTTTCTGTACTCTTTGAAGTGAACCTTCTGAACCCTCATCACATACATGGGGTGTGTGAATTTGGGGAGCTTATATTACCATCTGTTTCCTAACAGAACTACTTGGCCCACGAGGAGCTCTTGATTGCGGTGGAAATGCTGTCTGCTGTAGCTTTGCTCAACCAGGCCTTGGACAGCAGCGATCTTGTGTCCGTGCAGAATCAACTTAGAAGCCCGACAATCGGCTTTAACAATCTGGACGAGATGTATGTGGAACGGTAAGGGAACATTTTCCAAACTTCCTTTCAGTGCAGAGATGTGTGTTTGGCAGACCTCACAGATGAACGATTCCTTCCTTCCTGAAGAAAGTCATATAGCCATGCTTACTTTTTTTTTTTTTTTTGCCATGCTGATTTTCTTAAAAGCTAGTCTACTTTGTTCTAAGAGTCCTTCAGATATTTGAATCCTTCTTCCCAGTTTTCCTTTTAGAGGAACAGAGTCTAAGAAGGAGCATCCCATGGCAGTTTCTTATTGTATATGTTATTAGCAAAAATTGATAGGCTTAAGTAAAATAAATGTTGAATGCCTACCTTCCCTTGGGCTTCTTTAGAAAATAACAGAATGTGGAAGAGTTGGAAGCAGCCTTAATAATCATCCAGACCGGTTTCTTAGTTTACTGGTGAGGAAACTGAATCTGAATTTGTGGACCCACAGTTGGGCAGTTGAGCTTCAAACCTCATTCTTCTGATGGTTAAATCAAAGGACTCCAGAGACCCCAGTGGCTCGTGACAATGGGTAACAATCTCAACTTAGTGTCTTTTATTTCTTGTTCCTGGAATAAGCTACTTGATAGTATAGTTGATAGAATCAAAAACACTACAGCAGGTATAGAGAGAAAACTAAGGGCCAGGATCATCAGTCAGTTCAGTCGCTCAGTCGTGTCCAACTCTTTGTGACCCCATGAACCACACCTTGACAGGCTTCCCTGTCCATCACCGACTCCCGGAGCTTACTCAAACTCATGTCCATCAAGTCAGTGATCCCATCCAACCATCTCATCCTCTGTCTTCCCCTTCTCCTCCCACCTTCAGTCTTTCCCAGCATCAGGGTCTTTTCCAATGAGTCAGTTCTTTGCATCAGATGGCCAGAGGATTGGAGCATCAGCATCAGTCCTTCCAGTGAATATCCAGGACTGATTTCCTTTACAATTGACCTCCCTGCAGTCCAAGGGCCAGAATAAGGAGCCCAATTAGAAAGAAAGAGAAGTCGCTCAGTCGTGTCCAACTCTTTGCAACCCCATGGACTTGTAGCCTGCCAGGCTCCGTCTTCCATGCGATTCTCTGGGCAAGAATACTGGAGTGGGTTGCCATTTCCTTCTCCAGTGGATCATCCCGACCCAGGGATCGAACCCAGGTCTCCCACAATGCAGGCAGATTCTTTACCAGCTGTGCTACCAGGGAAGCCCTCATTTTACTTATAAGTGATCAGTTATGGATGATCAAGGGCTCAGACTCTCTTCAAGCAGCTTCCTTTGCTTAAGCAAAAGGGACAAAGGGACAGGAACCCTCTCATACAGAGGTGGATGTCACCAGAGTGAACCCTGCTATTCTGGATGTGAGGCCAATTAGAGGTTAAGGCAAAAGCCCAAGTTAAAACGAGTGAATTTCCATCTTGGATTCTTGTGACCACCAGGGGGAGATGTCTGCATAGATCTTGACAAAAGCACTTACTGGGTTTGGAATTGCTGAAGTTAGGTTAATTGTCTTGAGTGACGTACAGTCGTACAGGAGAAGTAAAGACTTGCTAGATTTTTTTTTTAATGGTATACACTTGTCTATGTAGAGAATGGCCCCAAAGTAGCAGAACAGCCGCCAGGGAAGCCCTAACGTGGCCTCTCCTTGTTTTTGGTCATCTTGGAAAAACTGTTCTTACGCAACTTAATTTAACGACTTGGTTTCTAAAACTCCTTAGAGTCTATTTCCAAGGTAATTTATTTCGACCTCTGCTGTTTATATTAATGGCGCCATCCTCTCCTCCAAGCTTAGACAGCTCCAGTTAACGTGAGTGTTTCTCTGCGTTGGTGAGACACCCTTGAGCTATGCGTAGCCTGCTCGCTTCTTCCCAGACAGTAGCCAGTACGTGTGCACCGTACCTCTGCATAATGTTTCCATCTCCCAGTGACCACTTCATTTAGACATTTCACTTTTGCTTTTGAAATGACCTCCAAACTGGTCTTGCTCTGTCTTTGATGTCCTCATTCACTTTTCTAACTAGGCTTTTCTGCTTTCTCAGTGTTAGAGAAGGCAGAGTTGGTCTCTTCCTTATGAAGCCTAACGGTCTAACAGGACTTGTTGATGAGATTGTTTTCAAGACACAGAGCATCCCTGCCACCTCCCTCTAAATGACAGTACCCCCTCCCTCCAAATCACCCACTTTGATTATTAAAAATCCTCTCTTCCTTTATCTCAATTTATAAATAACCCATTAAGGAAAGGGACCCACACTCTATTTGAGAACCACTTTCATACCTGTGATTTTCAACTGGGGATACGAATAGGCTTTAGAGTGCAAATATTCTGTATGAAAGACTTTTAAATTTTTATTTTAAAATAAAATCACAAATTTTAGCACTTTCCAGGTCACCTGGATGACCCAAATACCAACAGGAGTTTCTTGAGCCCCTTTGGTTCTTCTATGGATCATTGCGTTGGTCCCAAGTGGTCTCCTACAGCCTCATTTCAGTTTCCATGCTAACTTTTAACCAGGTTCTTGGAAGCCCAAGTGGGCAGGTTTTTGACTTTAAGAAACACTATAGCTCTCCCTTATGGTCTTACAACTTCTTTGTAGTACATGGGTGCTGGGCAGGGCCACCTGGCTAAATTCTTACAAGGTCTCTACCCCTTTACCATGGCATCTGCCCTTGGGACTCTGTTCTCCCAGAAAGGTTCTTTTGCCCAGTTCTCACAGGAGTGATACAGGGTTGGCATTGGCTCTGGGCATACAGTGTTTCCAGATTAATTGTTCTAAAATGTACTTTGGTTTACTTCCTGCAATTGACCTCTGTTCTCATCTGCATTACCCTCAACGTGGTGTTCTGCTCTTAGCTCTAGCTATAGTCCTCCTTGTATTCTGCGCTTCAGCCAAGCTGGACCCAGACACACTCTGTTCTTTCTGGCTTATCTGCTCGCAAGCATACTTGTCTCACCACTAGGAACACAGTGCCCGTCACCCATCGCCGCCTAGCACAGCTCTGGAACTCCCAAGCCATCCCTGCCAGGGATGATGCTTCTGTGGACTAGTCCCATGCTTCTGCCTCCCCAGCCAATGTCATCTCTCCTGAGAACTAACATGATGTAGTTAAAGGAACATAGCCTTGGAGCCAAAAATAATCTGTGTGACTCTTCCTAGGCAAGCCCCTTTCTCTTCATCTGTAAAGCAGAGAAACACACATGAAACGAAAGCACCTGCTCTGTATTTGCAGAGCCTCAGTGAGCCTGTCCCAAGCCAGGTGCTCCATCGCTAAGGGTTTCTGTCTACTCCTTCCTTGGAACTCCATTACTTCCACTCTTAGGTACAACCTCTAATTTTATGACTTTTCCCATGCTCTGCTGTTATACCCTATTTGAGCTTTTTTCCATCTTATCTAAAGAACTGAAAGGCTTCCCAGGTGGCGCAAGTGTTCTTGCCTGGAAAACTCCATGGACTGAGGAACCTGGTGAGCTACAGTTCCTGCCATCACAAAGAGTAAGACACAAATGAAGCAACTTAGCACAATGGGCTGAAAGCTCCTTGACATAACGGCTGCATCTTGTCCCTTCCAATCTCCCTATAGTGCCTGCCGCAGGTTTTGTATATAGTTTGTACTTCATAAGCATCTGTTGAATGAAGCTGACATTTTAGTCTTCTTCAAAGCTCCCCAAGTGTGTTAGAAAGGTAATCTTACTAGTCTAACCATAGCAGACACCAAAGGGAACTCTCAGAAAGGTGAGGAGGGAAAAGACGTAGACCTGTTGGGTAAACTACAACAGTATCGAAAGTTGATATCTTCAGTGCTGGAGACTAATACTCATATGGAAAGCCTGTGGAGCTCTGTTGTGTTATTCATCATATTTTTTCCTTTTGCTAGTATTTGTTCATTTACAAGGAAATGGTGGGTGAATGTGGATTTTTTTTTTCCTTCTGTTCATCCTTAAGCCTTTCCATTTTATTCCTATGGGTCATCATTTAGATGTCAGATATGAGAAATGCCTGAAAGGATTTTGCACTTTCTTATAGAATGGCCCCCACCTGTAATGGATACTCGTGAGTGCAAGTTGCTGTTTATCCATTGTCATCGTGGTCAGTGTTATTTATTATATATTGCTACTCATAAGTGGTTCCTGGTGGCTCAGATGATAAAGAATATGCCTGCAGTGAAAGAGACCCAGATCAATCCCTGGATTGGAAACATCCCCTGGAAAAGGAAATGGCACCCCACTCCAGTACTCTTGCCTGGAGAATCCCATGGACGGAAGAGCCTAGTAGGCTGCAGTCCATGGGATCGCTAGGAGTTGGACACAACTGAGTGGCTTCACTTTCACTTTTCACTCTCATGCATTGGAGAAGGAAATGGCAACCCACTCCAGTGTTCTTGCCTGGAGGATCCCAGGGACAGGGGAGCTGGTGGGCTGCCATCTAGGGGGTCACACAGAGTCGGACATGACTGAAGTGACTTAGCAGCAGCAGCATTAGCAATGAAAGAGACCCAGCTCAATCCCCGGATTGGAAAGATTCCCCTGGAAAAGGAAATGGAAACCCATTGCAGTATTCTTGCCTGGAGAATCCCCATGGACAGAGGAGCCTGGTGGGCTACAGTCCATAAGGTCGCAAAGAGTCAAACATGACTGAAGTGACTTAGCATGCACGCAAGTGTAGAAAAGTATTTTCTTAGGTTTCAGTTTGGCTCAGTCACTCAGTAGTGTCCGACTCTTTGTGACCCCATGAATTGCAGCACGCCAGGCCTCCCTGTCCTTCGCCAACTCCCAGAGTTCACTCAAACTCAGGTCCATCAAGTCGGTGATGCCATCTAGCCATCTCATCCTCTGTTATCCCCTTCTCCTCCTGACCCCAATCCCTCCCAGCATCAGAGTCTTTTCCAATGAGTCAACTCTTTGCATGAGGCGGCCAAAGTATTAGAGTTTCAGCTTTAGCATCATTCCTTCCAAAGAACATCCAGGACTGATCTCCTTTAGAATGAACTGGTTGGATCTCCTTGCAGTCCAAGGGACTCTCAAGAGTCTTCTCCAACACCACAGTTCAAAAGCATCAATTCTTCAGCACTCAGCTTTCTTCACAGTCCAGTTTTCACATCCATACATGACCACTGGAAAAACTATAGCCTTGACTAGACGGACTTTTGTTGGCAAAGTAATGTCTCTGCCTTTGAATATGCTATCTAGGTTGGTCATAACTTTCCTTCCAAGGAGTAAGCGTCTTTTAATTTCATGGCTACAATCACCATCTGCAGTGATTTTGGAGCCCCCAAAAATAAAGTCTGACACTGCTTCCCCATCTATTTCCCATGAAGTGATTTATAACTCTTGATAAGGTGAGAATCTCACACAGGACCTTGAGACGCTTTCAAGCCTGTGTTTGGTAAGGCCTTGTTTAGAACCAGAAAATGAGTCCTCCCCACCACTTCCTATTCTGAATGATATTTTTCTCTTTCAAGCTACACCCAGTGGAAGACATCTCAGTGTCACCTTGGAAGGTGCAGAACTTTGAGAAAACCTGTCACAATGAGAAAACAGTTATAGATTCAATGTAGTGTTACTTCTTTGAACCTCAGCTGTAAATCTGTTGGTTCTATTCAAAAGTCAAATTGCAAAGTGAATCAGTATAGATGTAGAGGATTGAGCTTCACTTCTCTGATATAAAGATGCACAAGCAAGTTAAACTATTGGGTTTTTATACTTTGGCCTGGAATAACTTATTCATGTTACCTTATGGTTGTAATGTTGTTTCTGTAATTTCTAATTGGAAAATTGATGACTAAGAAATGAAAGTCTCTTAGTAATATGTCAAGATGAAGTATTGGATTATCTTTTTACCCAAAATTTCTTAAGACAAGAAAAATAATCAGCGCATCGACCAAGTTCTGTTTTCTAGAAGGTGAGGAGGGTCAGGGGTCCAATTGAGGTGTGAGAGTGGGGTGAGAGGGAGCAGACACAGGAGCGAGGTAGTAGCTGTGTGAAGCCTGAGGAATGGACAGGTGAAGAGGAATTCCAGGACATTCTAGTTCAACTCATGCACCACCTCGTCAAGAAAACAGGCAGTAAAGATGCATGATCTTCCCCAAGGTTTCTGGAACTGCAGTTGCATTTTATTTGATTTGTCTTTGGGTGTATGTATTAGGCTACAAGGTAACCCAGCTATGCTAGGGTCACAGTAAAAAAAAAAAAAAAAAAGTGAGGGAACTCCCTAGGCTTGGATTTGGCCAAGGAACGAGGGGGCGTGGGGGAAGGACCCTTGATGGAAAGATTAGAAGCCATGGTAATTCTGAATTTTACATCATAATGGTCATCTGGAGTTTGAGCAGAACCAAGACATACAAAGGGAAGGAAAAATAGTTACAAAAAAAAAAAGTAACTGTAACCACAAAGTTAAGGATGCTGAGGTTTCTTTGCTTGAGATAAATATAAGATTGGAATTTGAGGAACTTTTTATTAAAAATCATTTGTGCCTAGAAGTATTTGAAGGACAGAAACAGCATTATTAGTCTGAGTGAGCTTGGTGTATGTTGACAGAGCTGCGCAAGACAGTTTTACTTGCCTTTCTGCCCTAACTTCATAACTCACGTTGGGCCACGTGTGCCAAACTTAAGACGTGCAACATGAACCAAGTAGGAGTCTCTCTGACGGTCTTCATCTTGTTCTCTCTTCCGCAGTTATGCAGATGCACTTCTCTCCATTAAACTGGAGGCCTTATCCCAAGAGCAAGACAGCTTAAGCTGGAATGACATTCAGAATTGTATCGATATAGTTAATATCGAAATTCAAGAAGAAAATGACCGTAAGTATGGGAGAGTTTCCTTCTCTAGTTACGGTGGGAGAGTGGGGCAGCTGGACAGCACAGATCTCTAGATCAGGGCTGCCACTCTTTGCTCATGGAGCCCTATGAGAAAGCATCCTTCTTTCAGGTATGGATGTATTTATATATAAATGTTACCTCTGTACTACTATCCCAATGTGTTATAAACATTACAAAGCGAACATAAGACATTAAAGAATAGAATGAAATACATAAACACAAGTCCTAACTTTTAAAATTTCCTGGTACTTGAGCTTCCCTGGTGGCTCAGCAGGTAAAGAATCTGCCTGCAATGCAGAAAAGCCGCAGGTTTGATCCCTGGGTCAGGAAAATCCCCTGGAGAAGGAAATGGCAGCCCACTCCAATATTCTTGCCTGGCAAACCCAAAGGACAGAGGAGCCTTGTGGGCTACAGTCCAAAGGGTCGCAAAGAGCTGGACGTGACTGAGCGACTAACCACAAATACACTTGAAAAATGACTACTCTAAAGAACTGAGTTTTTCTAAGCACTCAACTTTATTTTGACCTTTCATTTGGGTATTATTCTGAAATATGACACATATTGGGAGAAGGCAATGGCAATCCACTCTGGTACTCTTGCCTGGAAAATCCCATGGATGGAGGACCCTGGTAGGCGGCAGTCCATGGGGTCGCACAGAGTCGGACATGACTGAGCAACTTCACTTTCACTTTTCACTTTCATGCATTGGAGAAGGAACTGGCAACCCACTCCAGTGTTCTTGCCTGGAGAATCCCAGGGACGGGGGAGCCTGGTGGGCTGCCATCTGTGGGGTCACACAGAGTCGGACACGACTGAGGTGACTTAGCAGCAGCAGCAGCATGACACATATTCCTGCTCTAAGAAGAAATTACAGCACAGTCTAACTATTGTTTATTATCTCAATTCATGGTGATTTGCTGTGTTTCTAGAATTTAGGAGCTCTCAGAATGTTTTGTCCTAGTTTATTTTCATAAGGTTTGATGATCTAAATGTCTCCGTCAGCAGATGAGTGTATGAAGAAGATGTAGTGTCTGTGTGTCTGTCTGTGTGACGGAATACTATTCAGCCATAAAAAGAATAAAGCTTTGCCATTTGCAACAATATGGATGGACTAGAAGAGCATTATGCTAACTGAAATGTCTTACAGAGAAAGGCAAATACTGTATGAGATCACTAATATGAGGAATCCAAATAATACAACAAACTAGTGAATGTGATGAAAAAGAAGCAGATTCGCACGCAGATCTGTATCTGTGGAACAGACTGGTGGTTACCAGTGGGGAGAGGGAAGGTGGGAGGGGCAAGTGGGAAGTGCAAACTGTTGGGTATAAGATAGGCTTAAGAATGTCCTTAGAACACAGGAAATAAAGCCAGTATTGTGTAATACCTGTAAATGAAAAGCAACATTTAAAAATTGTATAAAAAGATTAAAATGCTTAAGCTCTATGCTTACTCTCTATAAACATCACAAAAGTTTACCATGTTTTGTTCTGGTTTGTTTTGGTTAAGTTCTTAGAGCTGGTCTTCTAATCCTGTATCTCATTTTGTTATACTACAGTCACTGAAGATAAAACATTTGCCTTTGTTCATTGCCTTTGCAAAGTTTTCTTCACTTTCTTTATGACTTTATGAGCCCTGTGCCCAGTATCAAGGCCAGGTTTGCTTTTTGGCTAAACAACTTTTCACTCTAGACCTAGTCCAAGGTGCTGCTTGGACATGGCATACCTTAGATGCCACTGTTAGACTGATTGCTGAACTTTTTTCATTTTGTCCTTTTCAAGAGTTGTCTGCAGATCTGTTTCCCCTTTTGTGACAGCAGGACTTTCTGCTGCCTCTCTGCGTCTGGGGATCCCTGCCATCAGATAGCTGACTCTCCAATCTCTCGGCTCTTTTCTGGCCTGTTGGCTGGGGAGCTGGTGGTTCTTGCCAGATGCTGGTTGTGAGGAAAGCACTAATTTAGGCAGATGCTCAGCATCATCAGTGGGGGCTCGGGGTGTGGGGCGTGACACTGGTGTGTGTGTGTCCTGTTGCAAAGCTCAGGCCCCCGGCCTCCTGCCTTCCTCCTTGGCCCCTAGCTCCACACGCAGCGTGAAGCTGTGGTTTGGGTGCTTTGGCTAAGGCCATTCAGATGTTGGCAAAGCACAAAATTATGTTGCATCTTTGTTTTCTAACATTTTCCCTATTCTTTGTGACAGTATGTGCAATCCAAGTTTGCTTTGGTGATTTCTGTATGTCCTGTTAATATGGGTGAAGATGTATCAGTTCTCAGTGCTGAGTGAATGTAGTTTTATTCTCATTCTTGACACTGACAAGAGGGAGGAGGGACCTGCCATTTTTTGTCCCAGATTATCAGATAGAGCCTTTGCTTTTACCAGGAAAAGAGAAACAGTAACATGTATATAACTTTAAAAGAAAGTGGTCTTTTGTAGGTGAATTGGGCGGGGCGGGGGCGGGGCATACCACACAGCTTATGGGATTTTAGTTCTTCAGTCAAGGATTTAACCCGCACCCTCAGCAATGAAAGTGTGGAGTCCTGACCTCTGGACCACCACTGATTTCCTTATAGATGGATACTTTTTGGGTTTTGTGTTTTTTTTTTTTTTTTTGGTTGCACTGGGTCTTTGTTGCTGGATGTAGGTTTTCTCTAGTTGTGGCGAGCAGGGGCTGCTCTTCCTTGTGGTGCCTGGGTTTCTCATTGAGAAATCTTCTCTTGTTGCAGAGCACAGACTCTAGGTGTCTGGGCTTGGTAGTTGGGGCATTCAGTTTACTTGCTCGCCGCATGTAGAATCTTCCTGGACCAGGGATCAAACCTGTGTCCCTTGCATTTTCAGGTGGATTCTTATCCACTGTACTAGCAGGGAAGTCCTAGATAAATACTTTTAAGCAAAATTGTGGCATTTATCTAAGTAGCTGTGCTATTAAGTTATTCTCCACAAGATGTATCATTCAGCAATTATCACATTTCTTTTAGCCATCTCAGTTCAGTTCAGTCACCCAGTTGTGTCCGACTCTTTGCGACCCCATGAACCGCAACACGCCAGGCCTCCCTGTCCATCACCAGCTCCCGGAGTCCACCCAAACCCATGTCCATTGAGTCAGTGATGCCATCCAACCATCTCATCCTCTGATGTCCCCTTCTCCTCATGCCCTCAATCTTTCCCAGCATCAGAGTGTTTTCAAATGAGTCAGCTCTTCACATCAGGTGGCCAAAGCATTGGAGTTTCAGCTTCAACATCAGTCCTTCCAATGAACACCCAGGACTGATCTCCTTTAGGATGGACTGGTTGGATCTCCTTGCAGAGAACACTCTCAAGAGTGTTCTCCAACACCACAGTTCAAAAGCATCAATTTTTCAGTGCTCAGCTTTCTTTATAGTCCAAATCTCATGTCCATACATGACTGTTGGAAAAACCATAGCCTTGACTAGACAGACCTTTGGTGACAAAGTAATGTCTCTGCTTTTGAATATGCTATCTAGGTTGGTCATAACTTTCCTTCCAAGGAGTAAGCATCTTTTAATTTCATGGCTGCAGTCACTATCCACAGTGATTTTGGAGCCCAGAAAAATAGTCAGCCACTGTTTCCACTGTTTCCCCATCTATCTACCATGAAGTGATGGGACCAGATGCCATGATCTTATTTTAGCCATGTAGAGACTAATATTTTTTTTCTAGGAGACTTAACATAAAAGATTTAATTTCTGTTTTGGTTTGTTGTTTTGTCAAAATGGAGGATTTTTGCTTAAAGTTCTTGAAATATTGGGAGAAGAAAATGGCAACCCACTCCATTGTTCTTGCCTGGAGAGTCCCATGGACATGGGAGCCTGATGGGCTATGGTCCATGGGGTTGCAAAATCAGACATGACTTAGCACACTTGAAGTATTGAGTTGGACATCATCTGTTTAGGTGATTGCTTAAAAACTGAATTAAATATACCGTTGCCAGGCCCGAGTTGCATAATATAGAAATTAAATCATCTGAAAGAGCTGAGAACTTCTCATGGACATCTTGAAAGTGCATTGCCCTCCCACCCCACCCCTGCCACACACTCCAGGGTCTAATCTCGTGTCTAAATTGTGGTGTGGATGAGGTATGCTGCTGATGGAAATGTGAAAGCTGAATTGAGTGGAGAAGCTGTTAAATGCATTACCTCAGATATGGATGCTCTGCTGATGTCTTAATGGAAAAGTTTACTTTTCCCAGTCGAACCTTAGTGGAGCATTAGTTTGACCAGAGAGCTTAGACAAGGTTTCCTTCCTGTGAATTTTTGCTTTTTAAATTTGGTAGGTACCATTCTTTGTCAGTTATCTCACTGAGACGGCAGTGTCTCAAATATTGACAACATCTTTAGGGAAATGCCCACCCTCTTGTTGGGCTAGAATGTTCTAGTATTATATGATGATTCAAATAAGTGGGCCATGAGTTGAAGCTCAACAATCTGTGCCCAAATTGGATTTTCTCTTTATGTCTGAACAGAGGACGTGATGCAGATGTGCCTAGGGGACTTCTGGGAAGGTTTTTCAGCCCCTGTGAGATCATTGACTATGACATCAGCAGCTTGTGTTCCTATAAACACACCAAAAACTTAAGCAGCTGATTTCAATCAAGTCAGCTGAACGGCACTCATTCCCAGGTGATCGGCCGTTAGGTACACGCATTCTCTTTCTCAGATGTAGTTCTGTAAAGATCATTCTTGAGTGGGATGTTTAAAAATATTTAGAACAGTAGACCCAAGGGGATGCTGAGAGAATGACATAAGTGTTCCGTGCTCTCCAGTTTATAAACTTTACAGGGTGAGGTGATAATAACGTGTATCTGGCTAGTACTTGGACTTTCCCAAGTTCTTCCAATGTTTTAAGATAACCTAACTTCCACATTAGAGAAGTATTTTTGCTGCTTCTTCCAACATACTGGAGTATTATAATCTGGATAATTTCTGGGCATTTTAGAAAGCCCCTTTCCTCCTATAGATTTTTTTCATTCTTAACAATGGTCTTTATGGGGTCTTTTATTCAGGAGATACTTAGCTAAACAATTTACCTTAATTTGAATGTCAAGGATATATTCTGTTTCATAGCATATCATCCTCAATAGAGTGGCTTCTGACTGTTTTTGATGAAAAATAACTGACAGAATGAGAGAATGTTTGGCTTTAAGTATGTTTCTTTTCTAAGCTTACTGCTTGTTAATGTTTAGTTTCTTTAGTAAGTCTTGTCCATGAGCACTCACCCGGGAAGCAGAAGCCCCCTGTTAGTATGTGAAGGTATGTACATGTCCGTGTGTACTTTTGTGTATGTATATTCATGAACAGTATACCCAAGCATACATACACTATAGTATGATTTATAGTTTATTTTTAAGAATAACGGAGTATTGAGAAGCGGCCTCCAACTAGGTCCTTTCTGCTAAACTTTCACACACTTTTCCAGCTGCATGACGTAGCTTCTGTGCTTTTCGTTCCTGGACCTTTCAGTCTCTGTCCTAAGATCCTGTGTATGGTAGAGGTAGCAGAAGTTTAAATTGGTAGGTATACTTATTCACCCTTTGGTACAGCCAAAGGGTTCCAGATGTTATTTTCCCAGATGGTATTAGAGAATTTGCGATGTTAATTAGCCATACTTGAACCTTAAAAGTTTCCCCAAACATGCGTGACTTTGGTAATTTCTATGAAACCTACCTACAACTTGCCGGCTTCCTGTGGTTATTTTAACTAATTAACAGTCAAAATTTTAAATTCTTCAGTTATACTAGCCACATTTTAAGTGCTCATTAGCTACATGTGGCTACTGGCTACCATACTGGATGGCCCAGAACATTTTCATCATCATAGAACATTCACTGGACAGAACTGGACTATATTAACCTTGAAAGTCACTCTGCTAACACTATAGGGAATTGTTTGGTTTTGAACTGTCTCTTCAGTGTTCTTTACAAAGTGGTGAAGTAGAGTAAACCAAATAACAGAATGCATATCCAAATCTCTTTGTAATTCTGTTTTCTTTTCTGTACGTATGTACAGTAAATCCTTCTAGCCCTAGTATTCTCTGATTCCATCAAGTAGCAGCACTTGGCATTATTATCTAAATGAGCCTAACGCTAGAAATGAACTGTTACTTGTACGTCAAGTTATCTCCTGTTTTATTTTTCATAGTACTTCCTTTCTCTTTGTATTCAAATTTAGAGAAATTGTGTTGATACTGAACTAACAAGTTCCATGGGCCAACATTATCTCCTGTTTTTATAACACCTTTGTGAAGTTTGTAAAGTCGTTTAGTCCTGTCCGACTCTTTGCAACCCCATGGACTGTAGCCTACCAGGCTCCTCCCTCCATGGGATTCTCCAGGCAAGAGTACTGGAGTAGGTTGCCATTGCCTTCTCCAGGGAATCTTCCCGACCCAGGGATCGAACCCAGGTCTCCAGCATTCCAGGCAGATGCTTTAACCTCTGAGCCACCAGGGAAGCCTTGGGATATAATTCATATACCATAAAATCCCCCATTTTATTGTGTTTTATGGTGGTTTTATATATTTAAAAATTGTGCAACCATCACTAGTATATAAATTCAGAACATTTTTGTCACCCCAGAAAGAAACTTTGTACCCATTAACAGTCACTCCCTTTTCCTTATCCTGCCATCCCCTGGCAATGACCAATTACTTTGTTTCTAAGGATTTTCCTGTTCTGGGTATTTCATCTAAAGAGAATCATGGAGTATGGAGGTCTTTGTGTCTGGCTTCTTTCTTTCAGCATAAGGTTTTCAAGGTCCATCTGTGTTGGGTCATATTACTTCATATTACTTTCTAGGTCAGGTAAGATTCTATTCCATGGATGTGCATTTTGTTGATCCAGTTATCAGTTGATGGGTATCTGGGTTGTTTCTACTTTTTAGCTCTTGTGAACATTGCTTCCATAAATATTCATGTGTCAGCTTTTGTGTGGCCATGAGGTTTCAGTTCCCTTGAGTATATATACCTAGCAGTGGAACTACCGGGTCATATGGAAGCTGTATGTTTAATATGTTAAAGAGCTGCCTGTTTACTGAGGTGACTGCCATTCTCCATCTCCACCACCAGTTTCACCCTCGCCTCAGAAGACTTGTTATTGTTTGTCTTTTTCAATATAGCCATCCTAGTGGTTATAAAGGGGTATTTTGTTGTGATTTGCATTTGCATTTTCCTAATAACTAGTGATACTGAGCATCTTTTCATGTGCTTATTTGCCATTTGTATATTTTCTTTAAAGAAATATCTGATCAAGTCCTTTACCTGTTTTTTTTTAATTTTTTTATTTTTTATTTTACTTAATATTGTATTGGGTTTTCTTTTTTATTATTGAGTTATAAAAATTCTTTCTATATTTGATATTCTTGTGTATCAGGTACCTAAAGTTTCTTATCAGATACAGAATTTGTAGGTATTTACTCGCATTCTGTAGATTATTCGCTTTCTTTGATGGTGTCCTTGGAAGCATAACAGATTTAATTATTTTTTATTGAATTATAGTTGATGTACAAATTATATAAGTTACAGATATTTATTGTTGATGTACACATTACATGTTACAGATGTTTAATATATTGATTCACAACTTTTAGAGGTTACATTCCATTTATAGTTACTTTAGAAGATTGGCTACATGGCCTGTGTTATACAGTATATCCTTGTGGCTTATTTTCTACATAACAGTGTGTACCTCTTAAAGGTTTAATTTTTACAGCATCCCTTTGTTTCTTTTTTGTTTATGTTTTTGGTGTTTATAGGTCAGAAGTATTGCCTAACACAAGGCCACAAAGATTTACCCTTACTTCTCTTCTAAGACATTAAAAATTTATAGTTTAAGCTTTTATGTCTAGATCTCTATTCCGTATTGAGTTAATTTTTGTGTGTAATGCAATGAAGGGAGTCCAACTTCATTCTTATGCAGAGGACGTTCAGTTGTCTGTGCCCATTTGTTATGAAGACTTATTCACCTGTTGCAATGTCTTGGTCAGATATCAGTGGACTGTAGATATAAGGGTTTATTTCTGAACTCTAAATTCTATCCCATTATTTATGTATTTCTGTTTATGTCACTGCCATGCAGTATCAACTGTAGCTTTGTAGTAAATTTGAAATTAGAAAGAGTCCTTCTATTCTGTTTCTTTCTTTCCCCCAGCATTACATTGGTTATTTCTTGACCCCTTACATTTCCATATGAATTTTAGAGTCAGCTGGTCAATTTCTGTTTAAAAAAAAAAAAGCAGCTGGAATTTTGATAGGGGTTGCATTGAATGTGTAGATCAATTTGGAGATCTATGCCATCTTAGTAGTATTAAGCCTTTTGATCCATGAACATGGGATAATTTTCCCTTTATTTTGGTCTTTTTTTTCCAATGGTCTTTCATAATTTTCAGTGTATATGTCTTATCCTTATTCTGTTAAATTTATTCCTAAGTGTTTATTCTATTTGTCATTTATTTGTAATTGAAATCTATTGTGGAATTTTTCCTTAATTTCATTTTCAGATTGCACATTGCAGTTGTAGAGAGATGTAATTGACTGTACATTGACCTACTGTGTAAGCTCGTGTGCTATGCTTAGTTGCTCAGTCATATCCAACTCTTTGTGACCCTGTGGAGCCTGTCAGGCTCCTCTGTCCTTGGGATTCTCCAGGCCAGAATACTGGAGTGGGTTGCCATGCCCTCCTCCAGGGGATTGTCTCAACCCAGGGATCAAACCCAGGTCTCCCACATTGCAGGTGGATTCTTTTCCAGCTGAGCCACCAGGGAAGCCCAAGAATACTGGAGTGGGTAGCCTATCCCTTCTCTAGGGGAACCTTCCCAGCCTAGGAATCAAACTGGGGTCTCCTGCATTGCAGACGGATTCTTTACCTGCTGAGCTTCCAGGAAAGCCCATGTAAGCCTTAGCTGTAGTTGTTTATTAGCTCTTGCAGTTTGTGTATGTGTGGTCTCCCTAGCCCCCTTTCTAACTCGATCTTTGCTATAGGTGATTCAAGAAAACTTATGATGTACTGTGACTTAAAAGGAATTCTTTTTCTTCATTTTCTAGGAGTTGTAGCTGTGGGATACATCAATGAAGCCATTGATGAAGGGGATCCTCTGAGAACTTTAGCTAGCCTGCTATTACCCACTGCTAAGATTAGAAATGTGGATCCTGACTTGGCCAGGCACTACCAGGATGTCTTATACCAGGCTAAAACACAGAAATACATGGTGAGTCTTAGTAGGTGTGCTTTTTAATTTATTTATTGTTAGTTGTCTATTTTTTATATAGTAGTGTGCATATTTTAATCCCAAAGGACCTACTATATAGCATGGGGAACTGTGCTCAATGTCTCATATTAACCTATAATGGAAAAGAATTCAAAAAGAATATATATACATATATAATTTCAACTCTGTTTTAAATTAACAGACCAGTTTGGGGAGAGAGGGGAAGGGGGGAATCCAAGGGACACACGAAACCATCCAGGAATGGCCTCATCTGGAACAGGAAGAACGTTTTTGGCTATGGCAAACATTTATTGGTCACCTGCTGTTTACCAGCCATGATAGTGGATACTTTATGTATATTACCTAATAGAGTCCTCGGAGTAAGTCCTTGTCCTCAAGAGACTTAGAAACTTCCTGAGACAGAGGACATTCCCACATAAAATCCACAGCAGTGGAGGTGAGTAAGGTGGCCAAGTGTCAAAACCAGGAATGCTCAGAGTGGCTCGGAGATGGCTGGGGTTGCTGTGGGCTGGAATCCTAAGAGAGGCTGCTGTGGAGGTAGATCAGGAGCAGCTCGCGAAAGGTAAGGATGAGTTGTTTTGATAGGTGGGAGCAGGATGACACAAGCAGGTAATGGCAGGGCTACATGGGCACCAGCTTGGTTTGTTCTAGGCACAGGAGGAAACTGACCTGGCCAGGTCCCACTGCAGAGTGGAGGGTTTCAGCTGGCCGCAAAGCTCATACTGTGGTTGTGAGATATCCCATAGATACTGGCCACCCTGGAAGAACTGGGTGGACGGGAAGAACTGTCTCCTGGTGCTCCCTGGGACTTTGCCACTTGTGGCTGCCATGTCCCCAGGTGCAAATCCAGCCCCAAAGGAGTGGGCATCTTGTTTTTACTGGTCTTTACAACCCAGAAACGGCCTCATCTGGAACAGGAAGAACGTTTTTGGCTATGGCAAACATTTGTTGGTCACCTGCTGTTTGCCAGCCGTGACAGTGGATACTTTAAGTATATGACCTAATAGAGTCCTCGACGTCATAGCAGCCCTATGAATTAAGTGTCATCATCACCACCCCTAACAGTTGCTGTGAGGATCAGATGAGGGTGAGTTACGTGATGCAGCCATAAAGCACGGAGGGTAAGGCTGTGCCATCCCAGGGAAGTCTCGGAGAACCGAAGGCCCTACCTTGGGGAATATTTTTCTTCAGCTCTAATGAGGCAGTTTAGTAGCATGCAGTGAATAGGATTTACATTGTTTTATTTTTTTCACTTTTATTGAATTTCTGTTTTTTTGTAGTATGTTTATGTATAAGTGTATAGCATTTGACACGGAGCATGTCACCCCAAAAAGAGCTTATGTATGCAAAAAAAAAAAAAAATTTAGGGAGAGTGAGACTCAAGCCAGGCCTTGTGTGCCCTCATCCCAGCAGGGGGAGCAAACCCTGTCAGCGAGGAGGACCAGGCTGCCCCCTCCTGTCCCCACCGATGTAGCTGTGGCCGTAGCACGTGACACAGCATTGGACGCTAAAGTTCTTAGTTTTGGAGACAGACAGGAACCATTTAGATTTTGGCTTTGCCACCGATTAGCTAGGGATTTTACTCAAGTCACTAAAATTCTTTATGCTTTGGTTTTCAAATATGTAAAATTAAAATTATAGTACCTACCTTATAGGATTATGGTGAGGCTTAAATGATTACATAATGTAGTAAATGAATAATATACATTAACACATAATTCCCTATTAACACATAGTTACATTGATTATAATGTATGTATGTGTAAGTATATAGCATTTGACATGGAGTGTGCGCTCCCCCAAAAGGGTCCATGACACGTAGCTCGTGTTAGGTGGCACCTCGGGCTGCCATGCGGGTCAGCGGGTGGTGCGTTGATGTCTTTGTCACAAGGTCTTCGCTAGACACAAGGCCCGCTCCGGCCAACAACTGGGATCTTCTGCATGCAAAGCAGAGGTTGACCTGGGTTTCTCTGCTGGCAACCACATGGGGAGGTTGTCTTTGAGGTGAGACTGATTCCACAAACCTTTATAGGCAAGCAGTGGATGTCCACTCCTGAGCACCCCAATCTCAGGACTTTAGGTCAAGGTGCAATTCCACAGCACCTCTTCAGAGCACTCAGAAGCCCCCAGGTGTCTGTGCACCACCGCCTCTCTGTGGGGCCTCCCCTAAGTGTGAAGTGAAAGTCACTCAGTCATGTCCATCTCTTTGCAACCCCATGGGCTATACAGTCCATGGAATTCTCCAGGCCAGAATACTGGAGTGGGGAGCCTTTCCCTTCTCCAGGGGATCTTCCCAACCCAGGGACCGAACCCAGGTTTCCCACATCGTAGATGGATTCTTTACCAGCTGAGCCACCAGGGGAGCCCAAGAATACTGGAGTGGGTAGCCTATCCCTTCTCCCGGGGACCTTCCTGACCCAGGCATCGAACCATGGACTCCACCATTGCAGGCAGATCCTTTACCCGCTGAGCTACCAGGGAAGCCCTCCTAGTGTGAAAGCAGTGCTCTAACAGTGTGATTAGAGCCCTGAATATGAGCCTAGGAATCTGAGCTAGAGCAGGCATTAAACCACTCTTGATCTATAAAATTAGAAGCTTGAACTATAATATATTGCGTTAACTGAGAGATTAAAGGGCTTTGCTGGTGGCTCAGACAGTAAAGCATCTGTCTGCAATGCAGACATGTGGGAAGATCCCCTGGAGGAGGAAATGGCAGCCCACTTCAGTATTCTTGCCTAGAGAATCCCATGGACGACAGAGCCTCATGGGCTACAGTCCACAGGGTCACAAAGAGTCAGACTGAAGTGACTAAGCACAAGAGATGATGAAACACTACAGCCCCAAGTGATGAATCTGATTTGGGCAAGTTGCCATCTTTAAACACATTTCTCTTTCTCTGCTCCTTCATTTTGACATACTGTTTTCTCAGCACATCTCTTTCCCTGGGTGGGGGGCGGGAGAGGGGGACCACCTGATTCTGTTATTTAGTGGGGGTCTCTCTTTGTCTTTGAACCTCTGCTGTTTTGATATCTGTAAATTTTCAGTTGTGTTTATGGGGCTGTTTATGTGCCTTACTTTCCAAAAGTCTAGCCTTGGAAAATAATAGTGGAAAATTACATCACTGGTATCGTCAATATGAGGTACAGCTTGTGCCAAAGTATATAGTCATTAAGAGTCAAAATTGGTGACATCTTAGTAGAATACTCAGTTTTATCAAAGATAGAGGACAGTGATGTAAGTTGATGAGAATTCTTGGTCCTCGATAACAGTATTTCAGATATAACCTTGCATACGCACCAGATTCCTTCCATTTCTTGAGGGAAAGGCTGGAAAGTGGGCCTGGCATATGTTTGCAGAGAGCACATTTTTAGGTCTAGTCACTGGAGGCAGTGAATTGTCAGCTATTTTTAAGTTGAAGCCTTTTCTTGAGAATTTTGGAGGCATATGAATTATACACCCCAAAAGTTCTCATTTACTGCATAAAAGTTAAGTATGCTTTTAACAAGTGAATAGTGTTGAATTTTTTTTTCTGTAGGTAAAACTGTATTACAGTTCATTATTTTGCAGTTTGCAGAAAGTAGTTCCTTCCATTGGGGTTTTTGTCATCTAGAAACTTATTTTAGGGTTTTTTTTTTTTTCGCTTGCTTTAGTGTTCACCTTATTTTTACTCTTCATGTAACCACACAGATACTGTAAATGTTCTTTGTCACACTTTTTTTGTAGTCTTAAGTCCAATGAAATAGGAAACTGTGCACACTCACAAATCAGCATTTAAAATGTCTTTTATTGTTTTGATGGGCACTACAAAGTGTACAGTCAATGCACGTTCCTACAAATTTGAAAATTCGTCTCACAATCCTTTATGCCCTTAACCACTAATAATCACCTTCTGTCTGATGTCTAAACTGAGGGAAAGATTATCACAAAATATCATTTTCTCATAAAAACTATGTTTAAGGACAAAAATAATAGAGCCATTATTTTAAACTTATAAGTGACCTCTTGAATATATTCTTAGCTTTCTTTTTTTTTCTTTTTTGATGTGGCCAACCAGAAATAATATGCCCCGTCATATGGACTACCTTGCTTTCTCAGTATGAGTTTAATTGACTTTCATGCTATTTAGGTGCCTTGAGATTTTATTATTTCATTCATTCAACCACAGGATGTGCAAAGCATGGAGCCTTGCCCCACAGACCCTGGGAAGACTGGGCCTGACATTATTACTAGAAACTTAGAGAAGGGAGAGGACAAGCCCCTTCTCTACTGCATATGGTACTTAGTAAGTGCTTATGGAATTAACATTTGTATACAAGTAAGCTCTCTAAAGTGCCATAATAAAAATACAAAAAAGTTTTTTGAAGGTTCAGATGAGGAAAATGAACTTCTGAATAGAGAGTCAGGGAGGAGTGGCCCTTTGAGGACTTCGAGAAATGGAAAGACTTAAGGCAAACATATTAGAAATAGCTTTCCAGCAAGGGGCAGGGGCAGAATGAGGAGAAGTAGGTCACAGCAAAGGGAGAAGCTCAGCCAGTGCCTGCATCCCGTGCATGTTTTTGGTAGATAAGATTCGTGTCAGTCCTGAATGCTAATCTAAATCTCTATAATTTATTCCAAAGCAGTGAATGGTCAATGGAGGTTTCTAAACTGGGAGATTTGAGTGATATATTCAAACTGGCATTTGGGGAAGATTAATCATGGCAACCCACTCCAGTATTCTTGCCTGGGAAATCCCGTGGACAGAGGAGTGTGGCAGTTACATGATATCATATGTTCATGAGATCACAAAAGAGTCAGACGTGGCTTAGTGACTAAACAACGATAAATCTAACAGTGGCCTGAGAAGTGGAGGACCGGCTGGCAGTGATGAGAATGGTTAGAAGGCAGAGGTGGGCCTGGATAACAGAGGTACTGAGAGATACTATACACACAAAATCAGCTGATGAGGCAGCCAGCAGCCTGAGAGTTCAAGGAGGCAGAAGAATAAAAAATGACACCAGATATTAAAAACAGAGATCTTAACCGCCCCTGCCCCTGCTGCACCCTCGCCCCCTGCTCCATCCTCAACCTTCAAGTCATCTAGAGTAGAAACCTCTTAGAAGTAGGGAAGACGGATATTTCAAGAGCTTGAAGTACCAGTCGGGCCGATGTGTCAGTTGCCATGAAGAGAGGAGAGATATCTTTTCTCCTGCATTGACACTTTTTAAAAAAGCTAGGGTGTATGTAATGCTTTATTTTGAAGCATTGTTTTTTAGGAGCTTAAAAATGGAACTGGAGAATAGAGCTCTATGCATATGTTACCTCAAGAATGTATCTTTTCACAAATAGCTTTCCTAGTTCTCTAAGATGATTTCACCATCGTAAGGTAAGCAGTAGAGTGATCTGTGGTTTTTGACATGAGAAAATAAATGAATGGATCTAGGCAACTATTCAAGCTACCAAGGCACAAAGCTATGAGATAGACAAAGTATAAGGCATCAGTGTTGCTGTAGTAGTAGTTTGCATGGTGAATAATAAGGATGATATTGCTTGGAGCAAAGCAAATGGTAAAAATCACAAGAGTGAGGAGACTCGCCTTAATGTACCACAACCACCTACGATCTTTTGCATTAAGCTTCCAAATGATGGCTGTGTAGCAGTAGATAATGACCAGAAATGGGATTAAGAATCCAAAGAATGCCAAGGAGATGAAGTAGTAGAGCTGGAAGGGTGACGAGGACTCGCATGTGTTGTGGACATCGTGGCAGGTGCTGATGTCTTGCTGGACAAGGTAGTACTCCTGCTTCAGAATGAAAAATGGCAGCATGTATAAGAAAACCATCGTCCACACCAGTCCACATGTTAGCAAGGCATAGGTGCGCTTGGGCAGTCCCCGGTAAATGAAAGGATGAACAATGGCTAAGTAGCGGTTGATACTGATGCAGGCGAGGAGCAGAATGGAGCAGTACATGTTGCCATAGAAGATGACCGTGGTGGCCCGGCACATGACCTCGCCAAATACCCAGTTGTTCCCGTGGAGATGGTAAGCTATTCTAAAGGGCAGTGTAACACAAAACAGAAAGTCTGCAACGGCCAGGTTGGTGTAGAAGATGGTCATGCGGATGGTTCTGTTCCTGAAGAAGAGCATCCACAGGGTCACCGCATTGGCTGGCATACCTACCGCAAACACCAGGATGTAGATGGCAGGTATCAGTTTGGTACTTAAAGTGCTGCTCAGGTACCCCATGGTAGCATTATTCACATGGAGATTTGAATCAAGTTCTTCAGGGCACTTGATTTTTACAGTTTTGGTGGTTTCTGTCCAGCCTTCTATGGCAGAAAGGGGGAACTCTTCAAAAGAATTTTGGGGAGCTCCACGGAAGGTCTTAATAGGCAAGGTTGGCTTTGCCAAGTTGTCTGCATCATATCCCATGCCTGTAATTGAAAAGAAGTATTAACATATGATTCATCACTGAGGGATATCTATTGTTCAGGAGACAATAAAACTAGATTTCTTACACTACATAATTTCTGTATTGGTAGAATTTAGGATCCTTTTTATTTTAAATAGTCATAGATCAGATAATCAACAGGAAAGCATTTAATGTATATCATATGCCCCAGCAGCATGCTAACCCATGCAGGAGACCAAACTAGATGACAACTCTTTGTATGTAAGCAATTATAATACTATAAGAAGAAACAAAAATAGCACTTTAAACCATTATAGGCTAATGTCATATTGATTATAAACTCTATAGGCATTCAGACAGTATTTAATAGATTTAAGTGTTGGGGCAAAATGTCAAGGAAAAGATGAACATGAGCAAAGATGAAGCAAGGTACATAAAGAGGTGGAATTTAATAGGAGACTAAGAATCCGGTAGGTGATGAGTGGCCACGGGCCAAAATCGGGTAGGCTGACGTGGGATCTGGGAATATCAGATAAGTTGATTTAGCAAATGTTTATTGCTTGTTTATATGCCAGTGAAGCACGGTTTTAAATCAATGCCATTCCTGTCTTCAATTCTCACACTAATGGAGAAGATGCACAAAAGCACATTCTTATGCAAACAAGGTACATCTGGCAGATGAAGTTGAAAGAGTAGGTTACAGCCAAATCTCTGAAGGGCCCCTAAACTGTCCTAAGAAATCACATGCCCATTCACAGATGCTGAGGTTGTATGCAGATAAAATTGTGGACAGAGGAATGGATGGCCACTGAGGTAGACAGCATGATGGCTCCCTGAAGATTCCATGCGCTAATGCCTGGAACCTGCAAATATGTTGTTACCTCCTGTGACAAAAGGGACTTTTGTGGATGTGCTTCAGGATTTTGAGATGGAATGAGTACCCTGGATTGGCCAGTGGGCCAGATGTAATCATAAGACTCCTTATAAAAGGGAGAGGCAAGAGGGCCAAAGTTGGAGATCCTGGAAAAGGCTCTGTTGCCAGCTTTGAGGGCTGGAGAAAGAGCCATGGGGCAAGGAATGCGTGTGCATCGAGAGAGCAACTACAGCAAGAAGACAGGCTCTATGTTGGAGCCTCCCTGCTGACACCCTGATTTCAGGACTTGTGACCTTCAGAAATGTAATAAATCCTGTGTTTTAATTTTGTGGAAATTCATTACAGTAGTAATAGAAACTAATATAATCGTGATTTGACTTGTGTTTAAGGTCACTTTGATGACAGTGTAGAGAAAAGGCTAAGAGGGTAAGAAGTGAGAGGCAAAGGGATCTGATTTGGAGGCTTTGTTGTTGTTCAGTTGCTGAATTGTGTCCGACTCTTGCAACACCATGGACCGCAGCACACCTGGCTCTTCTGTCCTTCACTGTCTCCCCGAGTTCGCTCTGATTCATGTCCATTGAGTGAGCAGTGCTATCTAACTGCCTCTCAATCCTCTGCCGCCCTCTTCTCCTGTGGCACTCATCTAGCCCAGCTTTAGGGTCTTTTCCAGTGAGTGAGCTCTTCGTGTCAGGTGAGCAGAGTATTGGTGCTTCAGCGTCAGTTCCTCCAATGAATATTCAGGGTTGATTTCTTTTAAGATTGGATGGTTTGATCTCCTTGCAGTCCAGAGAGACTCCAGAGTCGTCTGCACACATGCATACTCAGCTGCTTCAGTTTTGTCTGACTCTCTGCCACCCTATGGACTGTAACCCCTCAGGCTTCTCTGTCCCTGGGAGTCTCCAGGCAAGAATACTTGAGTGGGTTGGCATGCCCTCCTCCAGGGATCTTCCTAACCCAGGGATCGAACCCACGACTCTATGTCTCCTGCATTGCCAGATGGGTTCTTTACCCCTAGCACCACCTGGGAAGCCCCAAGAGTCTCCTCCAGCACCAGAGTTCAAAAGCATCAGTTTTTCAGCACTAAGCCTTCTTCATGGTCCAACTCTCACATCTGTACATGACTACCTGAAAAACCATAGCCTTGGCTATATAGACCTTTGTCAGCAAAGTGATGTCTTTGCTTTTTAATATGCTGTCTAGATTTGGAGGCTACTATAATCATTTCCAGCTCAAGTTGGTGGGTTACAGAGCTGGAGTAATGGCAGTGCAGATGTGAAGATGAACACATGAGACTCGGTGATGGAGGCTCAAAGGGACTTAGCATCTGGAGATGGTGCAAGGGAAGCAGGAAGCAAAAATGACTGGGAGGTTTGTCTTCTGGACAACATCGGAGGAGAGCCAGATGGAGCTTGGCGCAAGGCAAGGGGGCTGAGGGTGCAACACAGGGAGAAGCTAAGATCTCAGTTTTGAATATTCCTGAGTTCGAATTGCTGGCGCAGTATTAGAATGAGAATGTGCCGTGACAGGTTAGACTTCAATGTGGAATCCAGAATTTCAGGAGCCCACATGAGACGTATGGGCCTTTTAGTCTGGGTAGACAGTACTTTGGTTTTGTGTTTGAATGTACTGTAGAGAGAGATGTGAGAAGAAATAATCCAAAAGCAGAATTGAGGGGGAATGCCAGATTTCAAAGGGGAGGAGACAAAGGAAGAAAAATTAGAAGAGGAAATTGATGATACAAGAAGTTGGAAATGAAGAAAAGAAGGAGTATTAAAACAAATTACATACTACAAATATTTGTCACTTAGTTGCACATTGATACTAATAATCTTAATTCTTGAGAAAGCAATTTTAAAAACAAAATAAACCTTAACACTCAAACCTGCTTTTCATTATGTAATTTTCCATAAATTAATCCTTGACATGTAGAGAAAGTAGATTCACATTTCTAAAGTTACCTTAAGACAGGCTTTTATGTTGAATATAAACCTAATACTTATATCGATTTAAAATGCCTTACTCTGCCAGTTACCACTTTTCACATGAGCTCTGAATTCCTACCTGTTGAATCCTGGAGGTTAGTTAGTGTTTAGCAACCCGGCTCTCCTTCAAAGCCGGTTTCTATTCCGGCTTTAATCTCTACCAGTTCCCCCTCAGGTGAAGTTGAAGTCTCCCTCATAACCTTGAGATCACAAAAACTGAATTCAGGGCATAAGCAGAGGGTGTCCTTGTAAAGGAAGAAAGATTAAAGGAAAGAAAAATTGGGGAAGTGGCTCTCTTCTATGCCTGTGTGTAGAGGTGTGCCACTTGAGTACAGCCACTTAAATTCTACTGCTCACTTGGGCATTTTGGAAAATTCTTGCATCTGACATCACCCAAAGAGAAGGGCCTTTTCAGGCTGGCACAGAGCTGGAAAATGGAGGCTGAAAACATGCTGTATGAGTTATATCCCTTCAAGATCTGGTAAGAGAGCCATTGAAACCCAGTGTGTGTCTCTTTTGAGAATTCCAGTGATTGAACAAGACATCATGCCTGAAAACCTGCCGAACAGTGACGCTGTCAACAAGCCTTGATTCCATTTCCATGAGAATTCTGGCTCTGATCCAGCTCAAAGAAGTCTTTTACTCCTTAGAGCCTGGTTTTCCTTAAGAACGAATGCATGTTAAATTATGTGTGTGTTTTTTCACTTTTTGAGTGTTTTTATACAGATTCATCTGACATGATGTCCCTGAAATGTGTTTCAACCTGAGAAAAGGCTTTGGAGAGGGACTGACCCACAGGGAAGAGACTTCAGCCACTAAACAGGAGGGGTCTTCCTCTCTATTTCTTCCCAACCCTTATTGACGAAAGCAAATTCACCGCCTTTCACTTTGGCACTTTTTTTTTTTTTTTATAAAACTTTTTACAGAAATGGCAACCCACTCCAGTGTTCTTGCCTGGAGAATCCCAGGGACGGGGGAGCCGGGTGGGCTGCCGTCTATGAGATCTCACAGAGTCGGACACGACTGAAGCGACTTAGCAGCAGAGTTAATAAACAGTGTTGTGTTGGTTTCAAGTGTATAGGAAAGTGATTCCATTTTATGCATATCAGATATGTAATATATATATATATATATATATATATATATATATATATATATACTCTTTCCGATTCTTTTCCCTTAAGGTTGTTATAAGATACTGAGAATAGTTGCTTGTGCTATACAGTAGGTCCTTGTTGCTTACTGTTTACCTGTTTTGTATATAATGTATATATGTTCATCTCAAATCCTAATTTATCTCCCCTACCTCGTGATCTCCTTACCTTGTCACCCTTTAATTCCCCCCTTTTCACGTCCAGCAAACCCCACGAGCACCTTGAAGGAACCACCTCTGCAGACTTCTTTTCCTTTGCTCTTCTGCTTGATTTTGGCTCATCGTCTCCCAGAAAGAGCACTCGCTCACCGTAACTCCCACAGGAGCGACTGCCCTCCACACTGTCCTAAGGCCACCCCAGCCATTCCAGCTGCCAGTGCAGGCAGCATTTCTCTACGGAGCCTTGGAGGTTTTTTGTATAATTTTTATCTTCCCTGTTCACTGTCGTTTATCCCCATCAGCTCTCTGGCTCCTCATATGTTCACTGGAGAGTGGAACCCCGACAGTAAGGAGGTTGTGGATACCCCTGTCCCAGGTTGATCTTGAGCAAGCAAGAAATTACAGGCTAACATTGTACTGAGTGAAACAGAAAACACATACTTTTGGGAAATGCGAATTGATTAGCATCAGTGATTACTGAAAGCAGACCAACCACTCTGTCTTTCAGGGAATATTCCTGTTTTCCTCATTTGTGACTCACCAGGAGCTATTAACACCGGATTTTAAAAATCTCTTTTTAAAAATGTTATTCTTTGCCATATCAGAGGAAATGCTTAGAAAAAGAAAAAACTTTTAAAGAAAATTGAGTCTTGATTTAATGGTAGCGCTCTCCTGGCTTGACTGTGCCACGAATTTTTAAATACGAGCAGAGAACAGTCTTGGACAAGATGGGAATAGTGAACAAGCTACATCTCTTCACGTCCATGATTCCCCCTTTTAATAACTAAGATTCCACTCTGCCTTTGGGGGTGTACAGTTTGTGTGAAATATAAAAGAGATTAGTTTCAGTTGACTCTTGGGACACAAAGTAGCAATCCCACCCGATATCACAAGGAAAGAGCTTACCGCTTTGACCGGAAGCAGGCAACAGAAGCAGTGCTTCAAGGGCTGCAAAGACGACGGCTCTCATCTTGATCCGAGCCGCCTCTCTCTAGTGTGCAGGACTGGGGGAGTTCACCTCGGCTCCATGCACCGGCACCCTGGTTCTCTCTGTAGGACGGGGTTCTGCTGTGCTCTGTGGACGGGAAGCCCGCCCGGCTTCTCTGCAGGGAAAGGGCGTGACAGCTTTCGTGCATGACTCAGCCTGAGCCTCTGAGCGTGTTCCTTATCCCTGGAGAGAGTCATGTAACTCCTCCCACTGCTCACAGGCCATTCTGGGCAGAAGCTGTAGTTCTACCCCGTGTATTTATGTGCATGAAATGAATGCAGATAAGGGCAGTCCTTAACAGAGGTGAGCTGGAAGCAGATGCTTAGCAGCAGTTCAGTTTAGATCTGTTCCTTATCTCATTTTTACTCACTTTAAAAATAAAGTTCCAGGGTGCTTTTTCTACCTAGTAACCGAGCTGTCAGAATTATCCTTTTCCTTTTCAAATCTTGTTAGATTCATTATGTGATTGTAAACTAAATGAATCACGGAAAGCAAGTTTTTTTTTTTTTTTTTAAGACATTAAAGTTGTTCTACGCGCTTGATTACTTTGAAAATTCTCCTCCAGTGTCACATTGGTCTGAATTTGTCATCAGCGCTTGGCCAAAGCTTGGTTTCATTGTGTTTTGTTTGGGGTCATCATATTCTGAGCCATTCAATAATTCTATAGGGTCAGATAAATAGCTGCTGCTGCTGCTGCTGCTAAGTCACTTCAGTTGTGTCTGACTCTGCAACTCCATAGACAGCAGCCCACCAGACTCCCCCGTCCCTGGGATCCCCGAAAGAACACTATTTGATTAAACTAAAATCGTAGCACAACATTAAGAGGCAGAGGACTCCCTTTATCCAGTGGGTATTGGTGAGCAGGTTCACAATAAACTTTTTTTCTCAACTGTTGTAAAATATACATAGCATAAAATTTGCCATCTTAACCATTGTTAAGTAATGTTAAACACATTGACATCGTTGTTTTCACATATAAGCTTTGCAGTAATGTTAAGCACATTCACATATAAGCTTTTGTGTGTAGTTATATTCTGGAGGCTATAATTTAATATGTAGTTAAAGAAACTGCATTATAACAAATTCTCCTATAGTTAACAACACTTAAACACTAATCTAGACAGCCCAATAGCTTGTTGACTATAAAAATGCAGCAAGAATCAGAAAATGCAAATTTCATGAGACTTAAGGATAAAGAATAAAGTGGGAGAAAACTGATCTGTGTGAACTTTTGACATCTTATCACACCAAGAGCCTTACAATCAAAAGTCAGTGTTTAACATGTATATTACCATGTGTGAAATAGATTGCCACACCAGGTTCCATGCATGAGGCAGGGCGCTCAGGGCTGGTGCACTGGGATGACCCTGAGGGACGGGATGGGGAGGGCTGTGGGAGGGGCGTTCAGGACGGGGAACACATGCACACCCATGGCTGATTCATGTCAGTGTATGGCAAAAACCACCACAATATTGTAAAGTAATTAGCCTCCAGTTAAATTAATTTTTTAAGTCAGTGCTTAATACTTCAGCCAAATAATATACAATTACCTGGTAATACAGTACAAACTGAGGTAGATTTTAAATTATTTACAATTTTCTAGGAATCCTCTAAATTCAGGAATTTATTACTTGATTTTCAGATGGTCTACTTCCTGTTGACTTAATCCATCTGTAACTCGTATATTGAACCTGGCTTTTTAGCTGGAAGTAGAGACTTGAACAGGCTTCCCTGTTAGCTCATTTGGTAAAGAGTCCACCTGCAGTGCAGGAGACCTCAGTTCAATTCCCGGGTCAGGAAGATCCCCTGGAGAAGAGATAGGCTACCCACTCAGTTTTCTTACGTTTCCCTGGTGGCTCAGATGGTACAGAATCCACCTGCAGTGTGGGAGACCTGGGTTCAATCCCTAGGTTGGGAAGATCCCCTGGAGAAGGACATGGCAACCCACTCCAGTACTCTCGCCTGGAGAATCCCCATGGACAGAGGAGCCTGGAGGGCTACAGTCCGTGGGGTCGCAAAGAGTCGGACACGACCGAGTGACTCAGCACAGCACAGAGACTTGGCCGTCCTGTAAGTACCCTGTCTCCAGTCTTTCGGTGGTCAGTGGAAAGGAAGGCCTTACACTGGTGGGCGTCAGCTTTTACTCTTGGCTTTGCATTTGACTCTGGCAACCCTTCACTGCAGTGGTTCATGATTTAAACTGTGGACTTAAATTATTTTGATTTGCAAAGTCTCTCTTGGGTTTAGCTTACAAAACTAACACCTTCAGCTTTGAAATGAGTTGTAACTTTCTTCTCATCTGAATAAAAGTTTGTATGGTGCATCTTCTACACTGGTATGAAGAAATTTGGTAAATACCCTTCAGAGGGGAAAAAAAAATCTGAGAAAGAAATGAACTTGTGTGGAGCTTAGTTTTTAGGCTGTACCTGGGGGAGTGGTTGGGTTCTCTTTGGCTTAGAAGCGGAGGAAAAATACTTTCTGTTCCCCTGGTCCCTTCACCCTCTTCCAGGTCTCAACTTCCCATCTTTCTTCCTGTTTGAACCTTCCACATCCATTCTCCCAAAAGATGGAAAATCTTATTAGCATGTGTTTCCCATGTGGCAGATCCAGCTAGAGGTGATTGTAGAAGCAGGAACCAAGCCTTCATCCATGGTCTTCTTTAATCTGAGGGTTACAGGATGAAATAGCAGATATTTTGCCTCATTTTCAGAGCCCTTTCCCCATGCATCATCTCTTACTAGGCTCTGAGGGAGACAAAGTTGAAGCCTGCCAAAGATGCTGGTGCATGTTTTTCTCCTTCCTGCCCCCATCCTTCTTGAGTCCTAAATGATGGAGCTGCTTCTGCCTGGCTCCAACGAACCACCCTCTGTTCATCACAGCCTTTCTTTAGGCTATCGCACAAGTAGGCAGATATTTTCAGGTTTTTAAAATGAAATATCTCATTTTCTCTAAAATACTTAATTTCTACCAATAACAAATTTACTCGTAATCTTAAGACAAGTTTATATGAAATGCAGTTGCTATCTGGAAGCCTTCTTTATTTACATTGTACGCTGGCACTGCCTTTGGGGTAAAATCAGAATCATCCCTTAAAGTAAAAATGAGTCAAGGTAACTCAGTACCTTTCTACTGCTGCTTCCACTTCCTTTCTGAAGCTATCCTTAACGACTTGGTCTTTTCTTCCCCTGCATCTCAACACTCCTAATACAAATTCATCTCTTCTTGGCTATTTCTAAACTATCGCTAATATTGCTCTGATCACATTGTATTATAGTTTTTTATTTTGCATTATGGTTGATTACAGGATATTAAGTGTAGTTTCCTGTGCTATACAATAGGGCCTTGCTGTTGATCCAGTAATTATCATTTTTGATTCACTTGCCTCTTCTGCTAAACCATTAGCTCCCTGAGGGCCATCACCATGCTTCTATTTAAATACATTGGTTCTTATTTTTGTCACTGTGTCTGATAAAATCCACATATCATTTTTTCCCACAAATTGAAAGTGTTCTGTGGCCCCCTGAGCCACCTTGTGAGCCATAGTTACTGAGTGATTGGGGGAGAGAATATTTGATTGACCGGAGTGGTCAGAGAAGGCTTTTTGGAAGAGGTGGCATTTAAATTAAGGCCTGAATGATAAGAAAAACCAACAGCCACACACCTGGGGTAGAGCAATGGGATTTGAAGGAGGCTGGTGTGAGGGTCAGGAACAGTGAGTAGACAAGGGGGAGATAAAAACAGAGGGATGAGCAGGACCAGATCCTTAGATGCCCATAGTCTGTGGGAAGGGGGTGTTGTTTCCTTCCAACTGCTGGAGAGAACCTCTGAAGGAGTTTCGCAGAGGCATGATGTGATGCAATGTCCTTTTTAGGGGGGTCATCTGGTTCTCTGTAGAGGGCCACTGGGGTTGAAGCTGACGTGGAAACAACAAAAGCAAACAGGAGATCGATGCAGCTGTCAAGGGAGTGACGATGGAGGGGGTGGCCTGGACT
This sequence comes from Nanger dama, assembly GCA_917880005.1. Taxonomy (NCBI): domain Eukaryota; kingdom Metazoa; phylum Chordata; class Mammalia; order Artiodactyla; family Bovidae; genus Nanger; species Nanger dama. The sequence continues at coordinate 8,009,335 of CAKJTW010000036.1, forward strand.
AAAGGGGTGGTTGTGCAGAGGGAAAAAGTGGTCCCATTTGGAGTCTGTTTCATCAGTAGCTTGTACAGTGTGTGGCCATGCTGGGTTGTTGCTAAATAAGAGTTTGTGGAAATTATAATAAAGTGGCTCCTAAAAACCATTGTTAATTCTGTTTCATCATCATTCACTGTTTTTTTTCTCTTATTCTGTGACCACATTCTCAGGACCCTCAAAGTGCTTCTAAAATTCTTTGGCTGGATGAGATACAACATGCCGTCAACGAGGCCAACAAGGACGCCAGCAAAGCAGAGCAATGTAAGCCCTCGCCACCTCCTGCTGCCGCAGCTTCGTGCTTGCATCCGGCTGTCCCCCTGAACGTCTGCTTTAATTCCTAATTTTCAAAAAGTGCGCCATTTTTAATTTCTGAAAAAATATGAACTCTCACCTGTTTTAATTCTTGAACTCTTATTTATACAAAAATAAGACTGATTGGTTGCACTGGTTTTCACAGTTCACTACCATTTCCAGAAAAATCTGGAGTTGTAGCTGAACCAAGTCCAGAAAGCAGAAAATAATTTCTCAACTCTTAAATTTATAGTATAATCAAGTCCTTTTTAATCTTGATCCTTAGAAAGCTAGACCAGCCTGCTTAATAAATGCCTGTCCTCCCTTCCATGCCTTCCATTGTAATATCATTTTTCAAAGAAACAAAACTATATATTTTTCCCCTATGGGGAAAAAAAAACAAAACTACGTATGTAGCCATGTAGTTTCTCTGGAAAGCAAGTATCTAGTACTGTCTGACTATCTCTACATGCATTTATATGGAAGAAGAAAGAGAGATTTCATTTAAGAAATAGGCTCATGTAATTGCGGAGAGGCTGGAAAATCCAAAGTCTGTCAGAGGCCAGGGGAGAGCACTTAATCACCAAAGACAACTGGCTGTGGTTAGTATAATGTTAATAGATAGCAAAGTCAAAGCAATAGTTAGAAAAATCTGGCACAGAGACCTATGGAATTTGCTAATTGATTGTGGTATTCCTAGAGGCGAAATAGACAGTCTACTAAATTCTTTCTTGATTTGTACACGTGGAAGAAGAGTTCTAGGTCAGGTGAGTGGAAGTATAACTTGAATCATAAACAGAAAGTCATGGTCCCTCCATCAATTCCCAGACTTGAGCCATTTACAGACCCAGAAGCCCCTGAATGAAGGAGGGACTGGGTTCCCTTAGGAAAGGAGCCTGCTCCGTTACCAATATGTTACATCCTGCTGTGGTGACTGTGGTTCCTCCCAGGGAAGGACACAGTCAGACTTTGCAGAGATTACTGGACACTGGCTCTGAACTGACCCAAATTCCAAGAGACCTGAAACTTCACTGTGGTCTGCCAGTCGGGACGGCCTTATGGAGGTCAGATGATTAGTGGAGTGCTGCTCAGGTTCATCTCACAGTGGGTCTAGTGGGTGCTGAAACCCACCCCCTAGCGTTATTTCCCCAAGTCCAAAATGCATAATTGGAATAGACATACTTAGCAATTACCAGACCCCCCACTTTGGCTCCCAAATAATAGTTTGTGTTTTTCTTAAGCATCTATTTTCTTAGAGGATAATAAGAAAACTCACATGGCGACTGGGGTGATATGCTAACACTCTCCATGTATAAATAACCTATGTAAATTAAAATAAGATTCCTAAAATTGTAGTTCATTAACCTGTCCATAATTAGAATCTATCCTGTTGTATCAGGTCATAGAATGCTTTTGAGATACCTAGTCTTGCTCCAGAAGATATGCTTTGAAATGTTGCAGGCATTTGTGAGGAACATCTGGTTTTCATTTCCTTAGCCTGAAAAATATGTGTATTTCTCCAACCTGAACTCTTACATCCTTAGAATCTTTGAAGTCTCTCTGTTCAAACATTCTAATCCTTAAGAAAAAAATAAAATTAAGCTATGTACACAAGAGATTTAAATTTATATATTAAACTGAAGGCATCCGTAGTTTGAAAAATACACTTTTAAGAAATTATATTGTCATCAAAGCACTCAAAAAGGCTAAAAGGTTATAGTTTTTCTCCTAGAGATCAAACCAGGTTAAAAGTTATTTTATTCCTTTTTTTTATGTTGTTCTTATACTTGACTTACATATGTTAAGTCCGATCCTCTTGAGACTCACAGTTCTGTGTGTGAGATTTGTGTGCTCCACAGTTGCACATTTAAAATCCTTCCTTCTACTTCCATCCTGTTCCTTAAAAGAGTTGATATAGTGTCTTCTATGATTTATAACAACAAAAAGATGTTCTAGAGATAAAACTGCCTATATTCTTACACTGAGATGAGAATTTTCCAGTGTTTTCAACAAGGAATTTAATCTTACTTTTAAAATCACTCTTCATCCTTTGTATGAAAACTTGAAAACAAATTCTGGTCATATGTTGCAATTATCAAACCCACTCCCAGATCATTTGTTGGCCCATATGTTTGACCACAGGCAAGATGTGAAAGGGCACGGTAACTCAAGACTCCTTGCTTTTGGCCCAATGTCCATTTTCACTGGAGCACCTTGCTTTCTTCAAGTAGGTTTGTCTCTACTTTTGACTCCTTAAAGCAATGTCGTTCAGCCGTTACCCATGATTGTACCCTAAGGAGTCTTTCTAGACTATTTCCCCCATGGTGCTCTTTACCATGAAATTTCAGCCCCACTAATATATACCTGCTTATGTGCCACATGTAGATGTGTGCTTTTATATATAAAGTTTTGTTTTGTTTTGTTTTTTACTTTCTCTTCCTAAGAACCAATTTTTACCCGCCTGGGGGTTATATCACCTATTTTGAGAATGCATGCCTTAGAGAAGCCCTTCTGGCATATGGATTAAGACATAAATATATTTTTGGATCTTAGGAGGTTTGGAGGAGGTTTCTTCATTTGTTCCATAGCAGAAACATACCTGACTTTCTGGATATCGTTTATGTGTCATTCTCAGCTCTCTGGAACTTAATTGCAACCCATAACTTAAGAAAAAAAGCAATCAAAATAGATGTCTCAAAGCCTGAGCACAGAACTGATTTTTGTCAACTCAGTGGAGACCTCGTGGACAGCTGCTTTGAGTCTGTTTATTCTTATCTTAGGCATAAGGCTTACCTTTTGGTTATGTCTCTTCCCAACTCAGAAGCTATGATTTACCAAGAAGCTGGGTGCTTTGGCTGCCCTATGCAAGCATTCAGCCAGGAACAAGAACTGATAACTGACAGTGGTGTTAGAGGAAAATTAAGCAAAGGAGGAGTTTGGGACCATTTATTGCAGGAGCAAAGTAGCCCAACACCTCCATAGTCTTTGAAAATATCACATTATCACACAATATAATTTTGATGCCATAAAGAATTCTTCTGGCAGCTCTCAGCAAACATTAAGCACCAAAAATGTACCAGGGACTGGGGGTAAAATGATGAGCAGGACTGTTCTATTAGATTTTTCTCCAGGGCTTTAGTTTTCATGGGGCAGGATTCTGTTAAGATGAAGGCTGGTACCTAAAGGAGTCAGCTTCAGTCATCTAGAAGATTAACCCATGGACCCACTGCTTGTACATCAATACATGTACTTGAAAGAAATGTATGCCTTCGTAATACCCATCTTTTAAGGCAAATAGCATTTCACTGGGTTTGATAAAGCTTTTTGACATAATTCTTGTGAGGATCCTTTGTCATTTCCTTGTTCTCTCCTCTTCTCTGAGACCACAGACTTCTCAAACACCAGGACTGCCTTTTTCTCCTACTAAGTTTTCCTGGAGAAGAGGAAAGGGGACAGCTTCCCCACTCCTGAACTTCTGTATCTGAAAGGACCCACCACGGTAGCTTTTGTTCAGCAGCAACTGGAGTTGGCCACCAGAAGTCTTTGCCCTGGAGGAAGTGCTCCTTTAGATTGCATGATTGGATCGTAGGTGTCAAAAGTCAGACTGTTTTTCCTACCACATCAGCCTTCACAGCTCTAGGCACATCTGAATGTAATTTGATGACAGTGGTATACCGTTTAGCATTGGTATGGCAGAGTTTGACATGTCTGTTTAAAAAGAAAAAAAAAAATCTTTCTCCTCTCTCTTCATCAAGATGCTTTTTCATCTATAAAGTATTTTAACCCATTTTTTTGTTCTACCTTTCAAACCCAGTACATTTACAGGTTGTAAAGACAGTAGGTTCATTGGTGGGGCCAAAATATTCTTACCTAAACTAGATGGTAAAGAATTCACCACGTTATCTTTCTTTAGGCAACCAAGAGTCGAATGTGGTTTTGTTTGTGGGGAGAGGCAGACATTTGAAATGGGATCACGTGCTTTCTAGGTCTAAATTGGTTCCAGAATTAAGTTTCTGGACTCCACTGCACATATCCACCAGCTGTGCCCGTTGCCTTTCTAGAACACTCATTCAGGTTGCTAAGGACAATCTTGAAAGTATACTTGTGCTATACCAGAGAATGTCATGATTTCTGTGGCTTAGATAGTGTCTCACTTATTCTAGTATAAATGCACTGTGTTTTGATAAAGCTTGTTCTCAAATACTGATTAATGACCCACATAAGGGCTGCATATCTACTGTCAACATATGTCCACCCTGTTTCACAGACCACCACAGTGGGCAGAACCCAGTGCCCTGAGATCATACAGGAGTAATGAGGAAATACTGCTCCTGTGGATTTTGTTCCTCTTACAACCTGAACAGTTGATGGCTATCTTGAGTGTATGCAGTATATTTTCTCAAAGGGTAAACAGGTTTAATACCAATGCATTCCTAAAAGGTTGACTTATATCTTTGCATGCCTCTAGGGTGAGTAGAAGATAATTGTTAACAGAAACATTTCTTTTTCATTACCCAGGGGTTACACTGGTCATTGATGTTAATCAGTTTTTGGAGAAGGAAAAGCAAAGTGATATTTTGTCTGTTTTGAAGCCTGCCGTTGGTAATACAAATGACGTGATCCCTGAATGTGCTGACAGGTACCATGATGCCCTGGCAAAAGCAAAAGAGCAAAAATCTAGAAGTGGTAAGTGTCTTCATTGTTTAGCACAAATTAAATAGCACTTTGAATATGATGATTTCTGTGGTATTGTGTTATCTTAGTTTTGAGACAAATAATCGCTTTCAAATGAATATTTCTGAATGTTTGTCATCTCTGGCAAGGAAATTTTTAGTGTTTCTTTTCCTTTTTTATCTTTTGGAAATCTGTGATTAACTTCGTAGCTGTGGTGGGTACCATATACTTGAGAAAATACAGTATTAAAAGGAGATTTTGCTTCCTATCAGTTTTGCCATTGAGCCATCCTTCTAGTGGTACAAACTGATTTTTACACTAATATATCTGTCCATCCTTTTTGAAACAAGTGATATGTTATTGTACATTTACTAATGTACATTAATGCATTATTAAGTAGAAGTAAAGAGTAATCTTGAAAGTATAAAATGAAATGCAGCAAATTGGTCTGTATTAACCTTGGCATATACTTATGCCTATTCAATCCATGAAATGTTAGCTCTGGGATCATGAGTTTAGGACTCATTTTTCAGATTTAGAAAATCACATTGATGGCATTTTGGACAGAGGGAGAAAATGACAAGCCCAGTGAGACTAATTTTTGGCAGAGAGAGCCCATCGTCTCTTCAGTGTGATAGATTCTTGTTGAGCACTTGCTGTGTCCCACTGTCAAGGATTAGGGTGTCTCCTGGCTCAGGCTGATGTTTATTTGTACCATATGTACATAGTACTTTTCATGTTTAGAAAATTGCTTTGACAATATATAGCCTTAGAAACGGAACTTGAGGGGGAAAAACAAAACAAAACTTTTTTTTAGTTCACTGGAAGTCTGTCCAGAACTACCCTATGTACTTATAATTAGCCTGATGTATTTCTAACCTGGGAATTCTACCCTCTGATTCAGAACATTTTCTGATAATGAAATGGGAATAGGGCTACTGGCCATCCACTCTTACTTGCTGTCTGATCGCCCTTGAGCCTCTCTCTGCTCCCTTCACATCTCTTCATCAGTTACTATAGTGCCCCTACCCCATCGTTTATGAAGAAAGACTTGCACAACTGTATATTTATGCAAGGGGTGATCTCTTAGAGATGACTCATCATAATTTCAAATCTTTGGCCCAAACTTAGTTTTATCTTCTCTTCCCTAAGCTTTCCTACTCCTTTTCCCAACTGCCATGTTCTGATCAGCAGAGAAAAAAAAATAAATAACCCCAGATAGCCAATTTAGAAACCTAGAAGAAATCTAACCTACCTTAAATTCATTTTTTCTGGAAAAAAATAAGAGTTGGGACTTTTTAGAGATTATCCTGAAGCCATAGATGGATTTGAGGCATATGCCATCTTAATACTAAGTCTTCTGATCCGTGTACCATGGTATGTCTTTGCTTTTAATTAGGTCTTTAATTCTTTCAGCAATCTTTTGTAGTATTCCGTGTATAGGGCTTGCATTACTTTATTTGAATTTATTCCTACTCCAATACTCTTGCCTGGCAAATCCCATGGACGGAGGAGCCTGGTAGGCTGCAGCCCATGGGTTTGCGAAGAGTTAGACACGACTGAGAGACTTCACTTTCACTTTTCACTTTGATGCATTGAAGAAGGAAGTGGCAACCCACTCCAGTGTTCTTGCCTGGAGAGAATCCCAGGGACTGGGGAGCCTGGTGGGCTGCCGTCTATGGGGTCGGACAGAGTCAGACACGACTGAAGCGACTTAGCAGCAGCAGCATTCCTACCATATTTTATTATTTCTGATGTCATTGTAAATATTTTCTTAATTTCATTTTGGGGTTGTTTGTTGCTAACATATAGAAATACAATTAATTTTTTATTGAGATATAATTCACATACCATAAAATTTACTCTTTTAAAGTGTGCAATTCAGAAGTTTTTTATTATACTCCCAAACTTGTATAGCTAACACCACTAGTTAATTCCAGAATATTTTTCTTATAATAAATGGAACCCATTGCCCATTAGCCATTGCTCCCCACCCCCAATTCTCAGCCCCAGATAATCACTAATATACTTTCTGTCTCTCTAATTTTTCCTATTCTGGACATTTCATATAAACGAAATCATACTGTGTCTGACTTCATGTAGCATAATGTCTTCAAAGTTTATTCATGTTGTAGCATGTATCAGTTCTTCATTTCTTTTATGGCTGATAATATTCTGTTGTATGCTTAGGCCACATTTTGTTTATTCAGTCATCAGTGGATAGAATTTGGATTTTTTCCTCCAGTTTTGGCTGTCCTAAGTAATACTTACATGAACATTTGTATGCAAGCTTTCATGTGGACATATTTACATAAAATTTATTTTTGATGTTGATTTTGTATCCTGAAACCTTTATTCTAATAGCTTTTAAGATTCCTCAGGCTGCCACCTATATTTATAAATAAAGTTTTATTGTAATCCAGCCACACTCATTAATGTGTATGTTGTTGTCGTCTCTGGCTGCCTTCTGAGACAGTAAGAGTCAAGTAGTTGTATGAGAGACCTATAACACACAAGACAGAAATTACTCTCTGGCCCTTTATAGAAAAAGATTACCAACCTCTGTTCTCAGAGGAAGAGGAGAAGCTTTCTAGGAAATTAAAGACTAACTTTCATTTTCAATAGAGCTGTGAACATTGTTTGAGGGTGTGAACAGGATAACTTCTTCTTACCTCTTTTACCTCTGGTTCTAGGCTGTCTGTTTTTCCCCAGACTGAAGTGTTCACTCCTACATAGATCACTTAGCCTTAGAGCTCAGTTTAGGTCTTATATAGGTATGATTTTGTCTGGAAGGCATCTAGAAAGCATGTTTCCATATAGAATGCACATCACCTCTTAACTCACTGGAATCTTTCTCTGTTGTGCTTCCTTAAAGGCCCATAATTAGTCTTTTCCCTCAGTTAACAAACCAACTATGTGCATGCATGCTAAGTCGCTTCAGTCATGCCCAACTCATTGTGACCCCGTAGATTATAGCCCACCAGGCTTCTCTGTCCATGGGGTTCTCCAGGCAAGAATACTGGAGTGCGTTTCCATGCCCTCCTTCAGGGGGTCTTCCCAACCCAGGGGTCAAACCCACTTCTCTTCCATCTCCTGCATTGGCAGGCAGATTCTTGACCACTCGTGCCCCCTGGGAAGCCCCAACAAACCAGCTCCACTTCTTAGGAAGAATCCTTGAACCCTCTTCTGGCGATGTCCTCAGCCTTTGACCTGACTCTTAAACTCACACTTAATGTGAAAATGATAGAATTCTCCTTTTCTATTATTCACTCACATCCCATCCCAAATAAAGCTTTATAGTGCCAATGTGGTTCGCTTTTAACCAACTAAGAACTTTTACTTCTCAGTTCTTATGAAAATAAAAGATAGCCATTTCCACCATTTTATTTGATTTCCTTTCTTCCCACTGAGAGAGTTGCCTTAAAAAGTGTTCAATCTTCTGAAAATATTTGTGAATTTGATAACTCTTGGTGATTGAAAATATATAATGATTACTTGTGATCATCCATATTTGACTGTACAATATATTTTCTAGTAAACCAGCATTTCTAAACAGGTAATAGTTGTCTGATTGGCCATTTGAAGAGATATGTATCTCTCTGTGTATCTGGGCATCCACAGAACAGTTGAGAGGCATTAAAAAATCACTTGAAGAATCAACACACTTTAAAGGGCCTTAAAGTTATCTTTGCTTAGTTATTTGAATCCATTTAAATATTCTTTGAGGAAATTCACTAGGACTATGATTTACCTACAAAGGCAATTAGTCTAGTGCTCACTTGGCAGCAGTTGGCTTAGCTTGGTCTGAAATTTTCATTTTTATTGTTGTTTTTAACTCTGGTCTGAGACAAGAATCGTGACCATTCAACAAAAAGATTGCTAAACCTATTTTGTTGATTGAAAATCTATTTTGTTTATTGCAAATAGATTGCAAATATTCTTAACCAGTTTAAGCCATGACTGCCATAGATGTTTTTTTTTTCCTAGTATTCTCTTCCTGAGAAAATTAAGTCCATTCAACATTTTTTTCCCTCCTGGTTTTGTGTGGTTTTGTAGAACAAGATGAGTCAGAGGAATCAGGAATTTTCCTTTTCCCTTCTTAGTGACCTCAGTGGTTATGTATGCCATTTTGTGCTTTAATAAAGTTGTCTGCAAAGATGAGTCACTTCTGCTTTGGTTTAAGGCAAATCATTAAATAATGGGTCCTCCTTAAATAGTGGGTCACAGCCCTTGTAGGCCACTCCTTTTCAAAGAAGTTGCTGGAAGACATTCTAAACAAAGAGGATCCTTCCTCACTGGTCTCCCCGTCTACTTGTGGTGCTATTCACATCTACCTGGTGTTTCTCTCCTTGTTTAGTTTTCCTTCTTGCTGGCCATGTGTGACTCCCTTAATCCTCATGAGAAATTTGACATGCAGAGCTAACATCAGACGTCACTCTCCTTTTACTTTGGCTTAGTATAGAGAACTGCCTTTGAATACACAGAATTTATTCCATTTTAATGACTAATTGTTAATGATTTTAACTTAGATTATCTGAATGCCTGGTGGAAAACATCCTTGTTCAATTATTTTACTTTACTGAAGAAACTACGTTAATGTTAAAAGTTTCCACGCTCCTCTCTAGAATTTAACAAACCTTTTTCTTTAGTGTCTACCGAAGGTTCATGGCTTAAACTCACCCTGCAGGAGAAATATGATTACTACTACAATATTGATTCAAAAGAGAGTTCCTGGGTCACACCTGAACCCTGCTTGCTTAAAGAATCATGGCTCATGGCAAAAGAAATTGAGGTAGGAGTCTGCTGTTTGATGGACAAATGTGCTATATAAAGATAACTGTGATTGCTTTTCTATTTTAGAATCAAGGAATTGATGGGAAGAACTAATTTATTTGAAGGCTGGATATGGAGTAAAGTCTTCATGAACTGCAGCTCGGCGTGGCTGCATGGTTACTGATTTCTAGAATGTCTTCCGTATGTTAGAGCAGCACCACAGAGCAGCGGGCAGATAAAGCTCTTGCAGGTTATATAGGATGGCAGATTATCCTAGGAAATCAATCTTCAGTTTTTCCTTGACACTAGAGCTCAATTAGTGGTAATTCCTTGGTTGTCAATATTCAAGATATCTTATTTCTTTCCCCTACCTCAACCTATAACAGGGAGCAATATTCCTGAAGGAATGTTTACCAAGAATGCTTTGGACTTGAGACCAAAAGTTGACCCCAGAAGATGTGAAACTTGCTCTTTGATCCAGGCATTGTAGTGTGTTTATAAGAAAATACTTCTAATAATTGAATTCCATCTTGAAAAAATTACAACTCACACATATAGATCTCATAGAACTGTTCACATTCACCAGCAAGAAAGATACTACAAGATAACAATATTGTGGACAGAATCTCCAGTACAGTAACTTACTAAAACTCAGAGAAAAAGCTGTAACTTGGGGTTGACAATGCCACAGAAATCCTGAATGACAAGAAGATAGTGAAAAGTGTATTCATTTACTAATTTCAAATGTGTAATGTCCCACTTTTTACAGGAAAATGGTATGTGGCAGTGAACTATTGGTGATGCTTTGTTGAACAATGAAATTATGGCCAATATTTAAAAACCATGTGCTATCATTGAAAGGATATGTCAAACTGTGAAGAAGCAACATTGAAAGGTTAAAACTCAAGAGACAAAAATTGCTCATATGGCATCCAAAGTTGCCCTAAATATAATTTTGTGAAGTTATACCTGATCCCAGCATCAAGATTAATAGAAAGTGGAGGATCTTTGCTGTTAAAAAGATTATTCTAGTCAGTCTGAAATTACTGAATTTACTCTAGGCTATACATATGTCTTCTTGTGAAAGTATTTATGCATCATTTATATGATTTCACTCTTAATTGTTTAAATTCACCATCCGTGAAGTCCATTCACGTGGATGGTTAAGAGGCATCTGCCATAGAAATGAGTCCAGTCTTTGCTGGCATTTCTCAAAGAACGTGAAAGTGAACCCAGTTCATCATCCACGTGAAGACTTCTCCCAGCCCCACTTCTTCCTTGCTTTCTCATTCATCTAGGTTTCCCTGTCTGCCCGAAAGTGTGCTTATCTTTCCTCTCCCAGCCCCTTTTCTTCTGCTCCAAGGCCTTTATGTTCTCCCAAATTTATTTTGAGTTTTCCCCTACTCCTTGCAGGTGTCTGCCTCCTCTGGCCTGGGCAAGAAAACCAGAGGACTTCATGGGCATTGCCATCTTGCCCCCAGGAGAGGGAGGAGGTGATGCCAACACTTACATAATCATTCTTGTCTCTCTTGCGCTCTGGGGAGCCCAGGCCTTAGGCCTGGTCCCTGCCAACATCATCCATACATCTCCACCTCCAAATCCTGAGACCATTCAACCGCATTCTCATCTCCACCCAGATTTCAGAGGATTCTAAAACCATGTCGCTAGAAAGAAGCTGAGCCAGCCCACCCCTTGACTCTGGTCAAATCTGTTTTTACACTGAGCTGGAAAGAGCTATCCAGATCACTTTCTGAAAGATAGAATTTCCAGAAGCTATTCTCTGTGCTCTTCTCACTTGATGTGTGAAGTGTAACCATAAGAAATATCTCTTACCAGGACATTGTTGAGGATATCACTGCAGATTACATCCGTGAGAAGATATGGTCTGCTAGCAAAGACACGCTCCAGCGCTTCCAAGCCACGACCTCAGGACCCCTTATTAGGAAAGAGTATGAAGCTAGGAAAGCATTTTTGTATGAACAGGAAAAGCATGTGGTCAAAATACAGGTATGTGAGTCATCTCCCACTTGTCACAGACAACTGTCATATCCCATGAAAATGTTTTATTTAATCATAGGACCATCAACTACCAGCATTCTAATAAGCAAATCTGACCGGAGATCGTGTCCTTAGTCAGTGCCCCCAAGTCTACACTGTTGAATGCTCCAAGACGGGAAGGATGTTGAATGACTTTTCACCTACTGTCTTCTGGAACGTATTCAGGACACTGTGAATAGTCAGTTGGGAATACCTGAGACCTGAGTTGAAATCCTGTTTCTCTAAAGAAACTGCTTACCCTTCTGTCACCTACTATCTAACTGTGTGTGCTTTCAAATTGCTTTTTAGTGGTTAGTGGATACTGAGTGGCGTCTGAGTTTCTATGCACTAAAAAACAGAAAAGTGAAGTGAAAGTGTTACTCGCTCAGTCGTACCCAACTCTTTGCAACCCCATGCATGGATTGGGGCCCGCTAGGCTCTCTGTCCATGGGATTCTCCAAGCAAGAATACTGGAGTGGGTAGCCTTCTCCAGGGGATCTTCATGACCCAGGGATTAAACCTGGGTCTCCTGCATTTTAGGCAGATTCTTCACTGTCTGAGCCACTAAGGAAGCCGAAAGAACAGAAGAGCTCATGAAATCGATGTGGCATCTCTGAGAGTGTCTTCTCTCTTGTATAATCTCTCCTTCTTCGCTCTGCAAGAAGCATCCTCTTTCCGAAGCCCTTTGTTGTGAGCTCTTCTTAAGCTTGTATGACTTATCCGAACATTCTGGTTGGCAGGAGGGAGCTTGCCAGATTTAGATGTTTCTATTCTGTGTTCCGCTAGCATCCTCTTTCAACCGCCATGCTGGTTTTTAAAAGAGTGTGCATTTGTCCTTTTTGTGTGTCCAAAGTGATACTGATTTTGGTGGGTGGGGTTTGGTGAGTTTTTGCTTTGGCCACTAACTTACATTTCCTAAATTGAAAGTTTTTAGAAGAGCTTCTCTTTGTGATCACTGGCATGCTTATCTGCTTCCCCACCTAAGTATAATATTGTGCAGGGAAGAAGATGAGTTTTTACAACTTTTGTATTCTTGTGGCTTGCAATCAGTAGATGCTCAAATGTCTGAGTTTGCAAGAGCTTAAGATGGTAGAAGGCAGGAGAGATGAATTTTTAAGAAATTTCTTTTGTAAAGTTAATATTCAAAGGATTTTTCTAGGTGAACTTGTTTTTCAGTTTATTCTTCTTTTAATAAATGATAGATAAAACACACAGGAAGTGAACAAAATCTTAAATATAGCACCATCCACGCTGAAGCTAAGACTCTACTTCTGCCCAAAATTTGAAGAGTATTAACTGGTGTGGCATGACTTGGACCAACCTCAAGGTCTCCAGTCTGCCCACAGCTGTGTTACAGTTAGAAGACAGTCTGAAGAGCCCGCTAGTGTAAAATCTGCCTGATACCAGGACCCAGGGCTGAAGTCGCGAGAGAGCTGGGGGAAGAGCAGAAACACTAACTTGGAGGCTTCCGCCCTCGCCCCAGTGGGAGCAGCAGTTTTGAAGAAGCCGTTGCACTGTGAGGTCACTCCGTGCTGGCTCGTCCCTGCCTCTCCTGACAGAGGAGGGCGTGAGGTTTAAAGGCAGGGCTGACCTAGAAAGCCAGAGGACCGGAAACCAGAGGGGATCGCACTCGTCTCGTTTTTTTGCCAAAGTAGCTGATTCACTCTGGATTAGGCGAACACTGTGCAATCTGAAGGGTTGCCCTCTGTAGAACAGTCTGAACTGCTCTGTTGGCTGAGTCAGCCCCAGACACAGCAGTCCCTTAACACACTCAGTAGCTCCGCTGCACTGCTGCCCCCGGTCTCCTCCTCAAGCACTGGGTTTGGACAGAGACTGCATAGCATCGGTAGCCAGCCCTCTGCCTCGGGTGCTGAGGGGGCAATTCAGATGGCGCCCAAGCAGACAGGGAGCAAGGCCAGTGAGACTCACATAGCCAGATCATTTCTGAATGGTAAGTAAAGAGAAGGCAAAAGTGGCCTACATTTAAGAAGTTAGCCAGGAAAAAAAACAAACGGAAACAAAATTTTATATCAAAAAACAGAAAAAGAAATATAAGTTAGAATAAAAATGAAGTAAACATTTAAGGGAATTCTTATCCCAGGAGACACACAAAAAGTTACACTGAAATTCCTTTTGCTTTTAAGAAACTTAATATGACACATGGATTTAATGAAACAAGACAGCATGATAAAATGAAAAGGTAGCCAGTGGCTACAGAGGGGAAGAAAAATAATGACATCCCAGAATGTGAATGAATTTATGACTGCAGAATGCAAAACAGCCGCTGAAAGTAAATGAAACATGTGGAGAACTTGAGGAAAAAACACACAAAAAGCTGAGGGAAGGAATAGATGGCTTGAAATATATTGTCTCATCTGAAATTTCCATTTTATCTCAGGGTTGTGGGCATTAAATTGGGTTCCCATTAATGAGAATTAAAATGGGATAATTCATAACTGGCTGTGACCAGTATGCTGCTCAACAAGTGTTTGAAATGACGAAGTGATCAGATGGTGACTCAGAGGACAGGGAATAGGGAACCAACATCCAGTAGGTCGAATGGACCAGGAAGAGTTCAGAAAAACTGAGTCCGGGAAAAAAGAGTTAGCTACAATTTTTTTTTTCCCTTGAACTGAAGAAAGCTGAAATGCCACCTTGTAGGAAAAAGCCGTTAAGAGTGACAAACACCAAACTTAGCCCTGAGAATTACTAACTTACTGAGCCTCAGGTCAGAGAGTGCCATGAACATTCCAGCAAAGAGAAAGAAACAAGCTTCTCTGGAGCAAGAGCAGGTTGTCGGGAGGCGCGCGGGGCTGGGAGGGTGAGGGTGACAGGGTCGGGCAGTCCTCTCGCGCCGTTTGAGTGTAATTGGCTACCCTTAGGTTGTGGGATCGCACCTTCAAGCAGAGGGAAAAAAGATAAATGGCTACCAGGGAGGTCACAGAAGAATATCAGCTTCAGAAGTTGGTAATTTGAATATTACTATCCTACGTGCCCAATTATGAAGCAAGGCAACCAGTTTGGCAAGCCAGGTTTTCTAGAGATTGACAATTAGAATCTATAAAACAGCAGTAACTTCTGAGGTCTAGGTATCTTGGGAGACTCCTCTGTTACAGCTGTGTTGCACAGAAAATTTATTTATGGTAACAAAGCCAAAACCAGAAGATGGCTATTATACATTTTTACCTAAGTTCTCATACCATTCAAGGGAGAGAGTGATGGTTTTGTAAATGCCTTCTGTCTCTGTCCATAAAAGGCTGCTCCTAAATGACCCTAGGGTTTAGAGTTTTGTCTCCTTTTGTATCTTTATACCAATAGCTCCTTCCTCCCAAATTTATACCTATAATTGTTTTCAATAAAGAGCCTCTAATTAGAAGAGCCTGCAGGCTCTGGGCCTTGCACAATTCTGCTGTTACTACAGAATAAGAAAAGCCAATCCTGATGAAGTGAAAACTTATAAACAAAAAAGAAGAATGTTAAATCTTGACAAATAAAATAGGAAGCATGTGTTATTCTGCTTCTATAGACCAGTACCTCTAAACCCAGCCAAGTTGCCTTGGTTTGGAAAGGCAATGTTGATATATAAATGTAGATCCCAGAAAAATCTACATAATCATTAAATAGATGAAATGTAAAATGAAATCTTTAGGAAAGCACTGTTGGTGAGCATTGACTCCTTAAGACATTAAAAACATCGTACAAAACCTACAAGTGGGTTCATTCCACCAATGCAAACATGCTTTAATATCAGATCTTCTGTTACTACAACAGATTCCTTATCCAAAAGCTTCGAGACTCTAAGCTAATAGAGATTAATAGTGTTTCCGGAGTTGAAATAATTCTTTAAAATGCAGAATGAGCAACTGAGCCAATTCCAGTGTCTTGGTTGCCTTTCAGTTTGGATCAAGAAATGGCATATGATTTGTATATTTGCACCTCTGCGCTTTAAAAATAATGCTAGGCTCAAAAGCACCTGCGTCACACTGGAGACCATCATGACAAAGGAGTTACTAGACTGTCATCCCAGTGAATGCAATCACAGTTTATCACTGCTTTCCAGTTTGTCAGCATTCTGACCTCTGTACCTTTTCAGTATTACAAACAATAATACAATAGAAATCCTTAAATATCATCTTTCTACACAGGTGCTTGTATTTTCTTAAGCTGCTGCTGCTGCTGCTAAATCGCTTCAGTCGTGTCCGACTCTGTGTGACCCCATAGACGGCAGCCCACCAGGCTCCCCTGTCCCTGGGATTCTCCAGGCAAGAACACTGGAGTGGGTTGCCATTTCCTTCTCCAGTGCATGAAAGTGAAAAGTGAAAGTGAAGTCGCTCAGTAGTATCCTACTCTTAGCGACCCCATGGACTGCAGCCCACCAGGCTCCTCCGTCCATAGGATTTTCCAGGCAAGAGCACTGGAGTGGGGTGCCATTGCCTTCTCCATTCTTAGGCTAGGTATATTGAAAATTAGAAACACTAGGTGAAATACTGAATAGCTTTAAATTTGATGCTGCTAAATTCCCTCCAAAAAGACTATACTGTCTTGTAATTTTCCAGCCCCTACTCCCCATCCATGTTTTTGCCCCACTGCTTGGCAAGTGGATGATGTGAAGACTTCCCCAGAATTTCTCTGATTGCTACCCAAGGCTCCTCAAGCTTAGAGCCAGCTCACGTTTTTGTAGAGGTTCCCAGTGTTTGTAGAATTGTGTTCTGAGGTTCCCTCTTTCAGCCAGTTCAAACTGTCTTCTCTCTCCCAGGATCCCTCATAGTTTTTGACACTTAAGCCTTCTTGTATTCTAGCACTATGATGGATTGCTTTATAAGCATATCTGTAGAATGTTTCCATTGGAGGAAGCTGAGTGAAGGGGACATGGAACTCAGTGTATTATCTTCACAGCATCCTATGAGTTGCTAATTATTTCAAAATTAAGGTGTTTTTTTTTAAAAGTACATTTTTCATTTCTAGGGATTTAAATTGAGAGAGAGGGGATATTATGTGTAAACGGGATAGCTGATGAAAGGTTGCTATACAGCACAAGGAGCCCAGTCTGCACTCTATGATGACCTGGGTGGGGGGCGGGGGAGAGGAAGGGCAGGCTCAAGAAGGGGGAGATATATGTATCATTATGGCTGATTCAGGTTGTTGTCCAGCAGAAACCAACACAATATTGTAACAATTGCAAAACAAAAAATAAAAATACTGAGAGGGGAAGTCCAGAGCAAGTACTCCGTTGCGTGTGTATTCCATCATGACTGTTTCATTTTGAATCATTACCAGAAAGTGTTTTCTTTTTTAAACACCAATAAAAATCCCATATACCTTTTTAAAAAAGAAGGAATGGGGTGGATTAACCTATGCAAATGTGAAAAAATTATAAAAAATAACTTGATTTTTGTATTTGTCCCTTTGAGATGGTTGGGTGGCATCGCCAACTCAATGGACATGAGTTTGAGTAAACTCCAGGAGTTGGTGATGGACAGGGAGGCCTGGCGTGCTGCAGTCCATCAGGTTGCAAAGAGTCAGACACGACTGAACCGAACTAAACACAGAATTTGTGTTTATTTCAATTCTAACTTGAAAAAAAAAAAATCAGAGCAGTGCAGTGAGTTACAAAGATATGTCTCAATAAAAAGATTCTCGAAAATGAGTTGGACTAAACTTATAACAACTATGGATGTGATCATTCTAAAGATACCAGTTTGTAGTTCCCTGGCAGTCCAGCAGTTAGCAGTCTGCATTTCCATTGCAGGGGGCACAGGTTCGATCCCTGGTCAGGGAACCAAGATCCCACATGCTGCACAGAGCAGCCCAGGAAAGAACAAAAAACAAATTAAGATACCAGTTTGTGTCTACGTTTTGCAAATGTTTCCTATAAAAGCTCTCGTTAAGGTGGTAATGTAGTAAAGGTATATTGATGAAGCCTCATTGAACTTTATGTAAAAATAGATGAAATAATGAAAGATCCATCACAGCACTCCTGCTTTCAGGAATCCAGGGTCATCTTCCTTTTGATCTGGATCACAGTGGCTTGCTTGCTGGAGTAAAGATATTTACTAGTCATTATTTTGAGATATCTCATGCATGCTCCTGGGAATCTTGATTCCAGCTTGTGTTTCTTCGAGCCCAGCGTTTCTCATGATGTACTCTGCATATAAGTTAAATAAACAGGGTGACAATATACAGCCTTGACGTACTCCTTTTTCTATTTGGAACCAGTCTGTTGTTCCATGTCCAGTTCTAACTGTTGCTTCCTGATGTGCATACAGATTTCTCAAGAGGCAGGTTAGGTGGTCTGGTATTCCCATCTCTTTCAGAATTTTCCACAGTTTCTTATGATCCACACAGTCAAAGGCTTTGGCATAGTCAATAAAGCAGAAATAGATGTTTTTTCTGGAACTCTCTTGCTTTCTCCATGATCCAGCAGATGTTGGCAATTTGATCTCTGGTTCCTCTGCCTTTTCTAAAACACCGGACTGGAAAAAACACAAGCTGGAATCAAGATTGCTGGGAGAAATATCAATAACCTCAGATATGCAGATGACACCACCCTATGGCAGAAAGTAAAGAGGAGCTAAAAAGCCTCTTGATGAAAGTGAAAGAGGAGAGCGAAAAAGTTGGCTTAAAGCTCAACATTCAGAAAACGAAGATCATGGCATCCGGTCCCATCACTTCATGGCAAATAGATGGGGAAACAGTGGAAACAGTGTCAGACTTTATTTTTTGGGCTCCAAAATCACTGCAGATGGTGACTGCAGCCATGAAATTAAAAGACGCTTACTCCTTGGAAGAAAAGTTATGACCAACCTAGATAGTATATTGAAAAGCAGAGACATAACTTTGCTGACTAAGGTCCGTCTAGTCAAGGATATGGTTTTTCTGTGGTCATGTATGGATGTGAGAGTTAGACTATGAAGAAGGCTGAGCGCTGAAGAATTGATGCTTTTGAACTATGGTGTTGGAGAAGACTCTTGAAGGGTCCCATGGACTGCAAGGAGATCCAACCAGTCCATTCTGAAGGAGATTAGCCCTGGGATTTCTTTGGAAGGAATGCTGCTAAAGCTGAAACTCCAGTACTTTGGCCACTTCAAGAGTTGACTCATTGGAAAAAACTCTGATGCTGGGAGGGATTGGGGGCAGGAGGAGAAGGGGACAACCGAGGATTAGATGGCTGGATGGCATCACGGACTCGATGGACGTGAGTCTGAGTGAACTCCAGGAGATGGTGATGGACAGGAAGGCCTGGCATGCTGCGATTCATGGGGTCGCAAAGAGTCGGACACAACTGAGCGACTGAACTGAACACGCATGCTCAGTCACTTCAGTCGTGTCTGACTCTTTGCAACTCCATGGATTATAGCCCACCAGGCTCCTCCATCCATGGGATTATCTCAGCAAGAACACTGGAGTGAGTTGCCATGGCCTCCCCCAAGGGATCTTCCCAGCCCAGGGATTGAACCCATGTCTCTTACGTCTCCTGCTTTGACAGGTGGGTTCTTTACCACTCGCGCCACCTGAGAAGCCCTAAGGCATCTTACAATGTTACCAAATAATAGGAGCACCAAGTTAATCTGTTTGTATATTTCAGGACAATTCCATTTTATTATTACTTCTGATCACTCAGGGTCTTGTTAAAATTACGCTTTCAGAGCATAACCTGGGCTTCCACCTGATAATTCCTTTCACCAACTTGGGACAAGCCACAGCTGTGAGCAGATGCACTCTGCCTAGTTCAGTGTCCACCTGGTGTCAGATGAGATGGTGTCCAGATGAAATCTGGAAGGGAGGATTCCTGACTTTGTCCCAACTCAGTGTCTCTTATGGTATACTCTGTCCTTGCACTTTCTAAAATAAACTGTGACATGTAAGTAATTTTGTAACTCATTATTTTCTACAGGCTTTTTGGAAGGCATACAAGCAACGGGAAGCATATAAACGCAGACGACAAATGTTCATTGATAATATTCGTTTTATTGTGAAGGTAAACACTCCTTCCTACCTTAGCAAGCATGTAAACTTTTTCCTTCATTCTCCTTTTGCTTCTGGAAGACAGACTGTGTCTGAGACTTGACGTCAGAAGCAAGTCCTGGGTTTGAGTCCCGCCTCCCCCTCACTTAGCTGATCATCTTCAAGAAGGTCCAACAAAACACTATGTTGTCTCTATAATATTAGGTTGGTGCAAATGTAATT
This sequence comes from Nanger dama, assembly GCA_917880005.1. Lineage (NCBI taxonomy): Eukaryota > Metazoa > Chordata > Mammalia > Artiodactyla > Bovidae > Nanger > Nanger dama. Next base: position 8,029,330 of record CAKJTW010000036.1, read on the forward strand.
GCGGTTTCATGTCGTGAGTTTTAAATCAATATGACTAGGTTCAAACACGTCTTTACTAATCAAAATAGAAACCATTACAGTCAACACATTTTTGCCAATGAGAAATAAGTTTGTTTATTTCTGTAGCATAAAAATCTGTGCTTCAGGATTCAACAAACTCTTGGAAAGCATTTTCTGCCTCCTGCTGATTGTGAAAGCATTTTCTTTGCAAAATGTTGTCGAGATGCTTGAAGAAGTGGTAGTTGGTTGGCAAGAGGTCAGGTGAATGTGGCAGATGAGATAAAACTTTGCAGCCCAGCTCATTCGACTTTTGAAGTGATTGTATGACGTGCAATCAGGCATTGTCATGGAGAAATGAGCCCTTTTTGTTGACTGATGCCAGCTGCAGGCATTTCAGTTTTTGGTGCATCTCACTGATTTGCTGAGCATACTTCTCAGATGTAATGGTTTCACTGGGATTCAGAAAGTTGGAGTGGATCAGACCAGCAGCAGACCATCGAACGGTGACCATGACCTTTTTTGTGCAAGTTTGGCTTTGGAAAGTCCTTTGGAGCTTCTTCTAGGTCTAACACTGAGCTGGTCTTGCCAGTTGTATAAAATCAAGTTTTCGTCACATGTACTTCACAATCCAATTGAGAAATGGTTCATTATTGTGTATAGAATAAGAAAACACTACACTTCAAAATGATAGTTTTTTTATTTTCTGTCAGATCATGAGGCACCAATATATCGAGCTCTTTGACCTTTCCGATTTGCTTTAAATGCTGAACAACCATAGAAGGGTCAACCTTGAGTTCTTTGTCAATTTCTTGTATCATTTTAGGAGGACAGCTTCAGTGATTCCTTTCAGTTGGTCATTGTCAACTCCGATGGCCAGCCACTCTGCTCCTCGCCTTCAAGGCTCTTGTCTCCTTTGCAAAACTTCTTGAACCACCGCTGCTCTGTACATTCGTTAGCAGTTCCTGGGCCGAGTGCATTGTTGATGTTGCGAGTTGTCTCCACTGCTTTGCAGTCCATCTTGAATTCAGATAAAAAAATCGCTCAAATTTGCTTTTGTCTAACATCATCTCCATAGTCTAAAATAAACATAAAATACACAGCGAGTAATAAGTCATCAGCAAAAAAAAAGAATATGTGTGATGGCTATGGCTGGTTCATGTTGATGTTTGGCAGAAACCAACACAATACTGTAAAGCAGTTATCCTTCAATTAAAAATAAATTTTAAAAAATAAAGTAAGAAATGTCCATGAAAATTATGGATAGCATAGCCACATTTATTTAAGAATGTATTCCAGTATCAAATGGCAAAGTTCAACAGAGCAAAACCGCAGTTACTTTTGCACCAACCTAATACATGCTTCTTCTCTAGAAAGTCCAAATTGATTTGGAGGAAATCCAGCTTTATTTCCTGTTCTTTGTATGATCTTTTCTAATAATAATTAGAATGTTCAGGTTTAAATGCAAAATCAATGACAAGAAGGAAGTTCAACTGAGTTAGGGCCTGTATTTAGTAGATAAGCCCATCTAACCCAGCTTCCAATCCAGGCTGGCTGCTCCGAGCTTAGAGAGAGAGCAGCCACTGGGGTGCCCACTCTCAGAGCTGAAAACTAAAGAACCATCTGGCAATGAGCTTGTAGAAACTTGGAAATCCAGGTAAGAGTCAGAAGAGTAGGGCTGGAGAGAGATGAAGTCAGATGAGATTTGTTAAGACTCTCTAAACTGTGAGGACAGAGAATGACATGGTTGAGACCTTTTGCATTATTAGCTCCTGAACATGTTACACTTGGAAATATCCTGTGCTCACCATGGAACACTTGCTTATTCACCCAGAAAACCATGGGTCACAGTGGGTCCCTCATGAGACCTTTGGAAATGTTTTCCTGTAAAGGCCTAAAAAGTATTGGCTGCATTTAAGGGGTGTTGGAAGCAACTCTGAACTTGGTTTTATTTGATTCCCTGACCCATTGCAACTCTCAGCAAAATGCCTTGCTCACTTGGCTTTTATTTACTGAGATTAAAACAAAATAGTACAAAGAGCTGCATTACCTTCTCCAGCATAATGTGTAACATGTTCTGAACCCCTCGGAGGAAAAGCAACGAAAGAAGTAGGAGATGAAATTGACGCTGTAGATGTTTATTAGTTGGTGGGTGGCTCATTTTTACTTTTTTATCAAATTATCAATATTGTTTTTAAAAGACTGCATAGAGGGATATGAAAGGTGGTTTGGTAATTGCCTGGATTTCTCTTATTTTTTAGATTCAGTCCTGGTACCGGATGGTAACAGCACGAAAGAATTACCTCTCACGACTGCAGTTTTTCAGAGCTCATGTAAGGGACACACGTGGATTTTTGTCCTCCCTGAGAATGAACTTAAATGAATAGTTTATGAATGTTAGCATTGAATGATTCTTATTAAATGGTAGAAACAAATGCTTGGAGGAAAAAAATGGATTTTAGAACTCAGTGTGGTACTATTTAGAGGCTTCTTACATTTTTTTGTTCAGAGTAAGACTTCATCATTCAGAACTGGAAAGGAAATGGATGAGGAAAATTTTATGTGGGCTAGTTATGCCCAAGAGAAAAGACACTAATGAAGGACTTTCCAACTTTGCTTACAAAGTTTTTAATTACTGCTAACCAGTTACGTATAAGCCCACAGGAGGAATTTTTTCAGGATTTTTGAAGAATAGATATGTGAACATAGATTGGACCATCTAAGTTTGGTGGTAAAATTCTTTTCCCTTTTTAGATATCTTTATTTAGACAATCCCTTTGCAATCTTGTTTATATACTGTTAGCTAACTTATCTGACCCTTTCTTCAAAGAGAATGCGAAGATAAACGTTGACTTTGCCACATCTAAGAACTGTCAGTTCTAAATAGTGTCCATTCTTCACATGCAGTCAGTTTTTGAAGAGTTCTAAATTCTAAAATAGTGGAGCCAATGGAACTCTGGGAGGTTGTGACTGGTCATCTTCTTTTGCAGAACAATGAAATTGTGAAAATCCAGTCTCTATTGAGAGCGAGCAAAGCTAGAGATGACTACAAAACACTGGGTAAGTGGAGCATTCTGAAACAAAGTATTCCTTATAAACCAAGCAAGTACAAGTTATTTCCATCTGATCACATCAGTGGATGCACGTTACCACCAGTAGATTTTGACCATCTCAGACCCGAGCATGTCATTGACAGGAAACGGGCCTTTCTGTCAAAGTGGAATGGTTAAGGGCAGTAGATGGGATTTCTTCTTAAAAAAAAAAAAAGAGGACAATGTTGAGGGGAGGGGATAAATTAGGAGTATGAGATTAACAGATACACACTACTATATATAAAATTAATAATCAGCAGGACCTACTGTATAGCCCAGGGACCTGTGTTCCATATCTTATAATAACCTATAATAGAAAAGAATGAAAATTCATATATATATGTCTTTCTGCAACAGCTTATGGAAAAACCCAATTTTGGCCAACCCAATATCTATATATATTTACAGTGTTGTATTAGTTTCAGGTGTTCTGTGAAGAATGTATAGTGATATGTATATAGATTAATGATATACTTCAATTATACTTCAATTTTTAAAAAATGGAGTTGGCATTAATGCTGATATTTTTGTATTAAATGTGAGCTGAATATGGGCTCTATGGTAGGGTGAATGGCAACCTCAAGAGAGCTCACGCCAAGGGGCACCTTCCAGGACCCCTGCCGTCAGCACCCCATCCCTGTGACAAGCTGATGCCAACCCCCACCTCCACGAGAGGCCCTCCAGCGCTGGCAGGCTCACACCCACAGCACCAGCCTTGGGACGCGGTCCCCGTGCCCATTTCCTCAAGTGATGTGGGCAGGACCTCGCAGGAGTGGACTCAGGGGTGGCTTCTTGGCAGAGCTGTCTTGGTGCTTGCTTCCTGCAGCCTGTCAGTCATGAGGTCACGGCAGGAGGTCAAGATAAAAACTGTATGCCTGTCTCACTGTGTATTTCAAAAGAAAATCGTGAAAAACAGTCATGAAAGGAGCTCTTACAGATATTCAAAAAATAATAATAATAAGCTAGAGGCAGGAATTTAATGCAAAAGAGTTAGCCAGAAGATAAACTTACACCTGAATACTGTTTCATTTATTACCTGGCCTGTGATTTTTTTCTTCTCATTTTAAGAACAAAACATAGCCATATAAGAAATTTGGGAATATGAATGAGAAGGGAAAAAGCACCTAGCTTCACCTCCCAAAGAAAACTACAAACATCTTCATGTAATTTCATTTTAGACTTTTCACAGTCCCTGTGGTTTTTAAACTGTCTTCCTTATAATACTAGTATGTCATTTGCAGAAAGTTGGAAAACAGAAAAATAAAAATCCCCCAGAAAGAGCATTCACATTTTGTGCCATCTTTTTCAGTTTCAGCTCTGCTCATATTTGTTATTCTGTTGTTCGTTTGTTTGACATAGTGAAGCATTCTTTATATGCTGAATTTTTAACATTCTAATTATCATAAGAACATGTGATAAAGAGCATGTCCTAGATTGTCTAGAAGAGCTTGCTGATAAGCTTATTAGCACTGCCCAGATTCTTCAAATATTTAGGTCATTCAGGATTAGTTTTGAGAGGGCAAAACACATCATTGTGTATTTTAGTAGTGAAAATGACCATTATGTTCTCTGTAACTATCTTGTGTCTTATTAATTTTTTTTGAAAGAAATAAAAATACTGCTCTATAATGTTCCTAGCACAGTAGTAGTAAATAGTTTCGCCAACACCTTTTATTGTCAAATGTCTGTCTGAATTATGGAGCAAAGTGTATGACCCAAGGAAGACCCCTCCCGGTACTTGTTAAGGGAAAAGTCTGGCAGCCTCAAAGGCCAGGTTCTACCTCGAGCTGTGGAATCCTCCGGATACTGCCTTGCATGCTAGGTCCCAGAATCCAGCATGCAGACTGAGGGAAGAACGTGTCTCTAACGCCACACTGCTCCACTTTGCAATTGATGAGATTCATGTCTCCGTTGGTAGATGTCTTTCTTTAATTTTTTACAAGAAAGCAGAAGAGGGGGTTTCTTTTCTGAGCCCTGACACACTAAAATAGGTAAATTAAGGATAAATTTTCCAAACACAAGCTACTTTTCCTCTCCTTCTAGAGAACAGGTTTTTGTGAGTAGTTTTGGTTTTGTTTTTAATGTAAATTATGCTAGCATTTAGAATACTTTATTGACAAAAATCCATCCCTAATTTGTATATTCAGTAACGTAGACAACTGTAGAAACAGTGCTAGATCTGGAAAGGAAAACTCAGCTGTGAGATTACAAACCAATTCACATAATTTAGCGTTTGTCCGCTTCCCTCAAGACCACCCCCCACCAACACATTGTAAATAAGTAGAACATATATAACTTTGTGGGTAGTTTTTGTCACTTGCTTACTTTTTTTTAAAGTTACAAAGATAGAAGGAATTCCAGCTAAAAATATAGGTGATTTCATATTAAAGCCCAGAAGACAGAAACTATGTTAGTGAATAAATTAGATAAAAGCTGCTTTGGCAAACGAGATAGCTTTGTGGTAACTGAACTGTAAGTTTTCTTTTCTTTCTCAATTCAGCACCTTTATAAAACAAAGGCATTTTCTTAAGCTGAAAAATATCACTTTTTTAGTCTGTCATGATTCATTTTCACCCATTTCCTCCAAAAAGGCACTGAATGCATTCAGGTTTGGAACTTGCTAGAACTTTAACTGGCCACTTGTAAGGGCTGACTGTGAGGTTGAGTGGTTTCCTGAAACTGAAGTTACCACAAAGTGGTGTGAAGATGCAAGAAAGCCAACTGTTGATTGAGGAGCTATTACATTTGAACCATAATAATTTCATGAAGATGTAAGAAAGCCAACTGTTGACTGAGGAGCTGTTACATTTGAACCATAAAAATTTGTAAAGCTAAATTATTCATTTGTTTCTACCTGCCCTCTTGGCACACAAAATGATGCACAATTCTCTGGAGCAGGCAGAGAGAACTTTAGATGAGATGGCTTACGTTCTCTCAGCTGGGTAACCGAGCTCTGGTGTGTAGTTCAGGCTGTTCCAGAAATGGTCATGTCACCAACAGCATCTTTGGTAAAATAGTAGGAAGATAAATTCACATATGCTTTGGTGATCAGGAAGTGAAGGGTCCATGATCCACGGTAACTTGCGATCTAGTGCAAAATGAGTTATTATTATCCAGTAGCTTCCAAGCCTGGAGGCAGCTGTGGACCGCTGATGCTTTTCCTTGATAGATATCGATAAATACATCCGAAGAAGCACTATAGTAATACAGATGACTCTAGAATTGGCTGTTTGTGCTGGGTTCATGCTGCTAATTGTTTGCGTTGTTGATTGAACTCTGTATTTCTTAAGTGACGAAACACCACACAACCTAATAGGAGTATTAACATAAGGAAGCTTGACTAGAGCCCTGATGTAAAGGAGAGGATGCTGACTGAGGCTGCCAGAGCCGGACCGGGCCCTCTCAAGTCCTCTTTGTGTTGCTGTGTCCTGTCATCAGCACTGAAGGTCCAGTTGTTTACTCTTATGATTTACCCAGAGTCACTCTCACTAAACACCTTTAAAAAGTTGGGGGTTTTTTTGCAAAGTCACAGTGCCAAGGAATCAAAGCGTAAGTAAGGTTCAAGGCACTAAGGGAAAGCCCGTGGTAGAATTTGCATAGATGCCCTCACCATGACTAAGCCTGGTCTCCTAGGTGCTGAGGGCCCTCCCTGGTCCATCCTGAAACGACAGGGACCCAATTTCCACTTCTAAAATTATTTTGTTTCTGCCAAGCAGAACGTGTACTCCAGTTGCGGTCCTCTTGGCTTCTGTTGGACCTTACAGTTCTCCTTTGACCTTTCCTAATTCCCCTTTCACCTAATTCTTGCTCCTTCCCCCAAAGTCTTTTGGACAGAAAAAACAAACACTTTCTGCTTCCTGCAGCAAGAACAGAAATCTCTTATCTGGCTCAGCCACAAGCTCTCAGAGCTGGGACTACTCAGTGTTAGCATTCTTTCCCAGATTCCTCATCAATAAGACACCAATAGATAGAACTATCTCCTCAGTGTGGGAGTCCTGGAAACAGTGTGAGAGACGGCTGATAAACAAATGCTGGATAACAAGGAAATTGTGAGGCAGACGTTCTCAGTGGCCTGCATTTATTTATATGATCAATTTCCTTTGACACGTCATAGTTGATGTGAGACGGGATGATTCACTGTGGGGCCCAGCACCATCATTGCTCTATTTTCTGATAATGCTTTCTTTAAAGACCTAGTTTCTGTCCTACTGATGATCATTTCAAGCATGCCCAGCTGAAGCACTCCTTTCCTTTCCTTGCAGTTGGCTCCGAAAACCCCCATTAAGAGTAATCCGCAAATTTGTATACCTGTTGGACCAAAGCGACTTGGATTTCCAGGAAGAGCTGGAGGTAGCCCGATTGAGGGAGGAAGTGGTGACCAAGATCAGGGGCAATCAGCAGCTGGAGAAAGACCTGAACCTGATGGACATTAAGATCGGGCTCCTGGTGAAGAACAGGATCACACTGGAGGTCAGTGGGGTCTCTGGGACTCTTGGCTCCCAGAAGACAGAAGATGCTCATATATGTGCCCACATCACTCTTGGTCCAGCTGCGCTCCTTTGGAGTCCAGAATGGGTGACCCAAATTTTGTTTACCATTTTTATTACCATTTAATGATGCTCAAACAGAACTGACCTGGAAAATTCTTTGCCTTCCCCTCTTTGATAACATTTGGTAAGGCTTCTTTATATTCTCTAAGGAAATTTATATGAAATAAAACCTACTTACATATGTCCCTTCATAGCAAGACTAAGGCCTTTCTATAACTATAAGAGAGAAATTAAAAGATATCAATTTATAGTTCAATCCAGTCACTCAGTCATTTCCGACTCTTTGTGACCCCATGGACTGCAGCATGCCAGGCTTCCCTGTCCATCACCAACTCCCAGAGCTTGCTCACACTCATGTCCATTGAGTAGGTGATGCCATCCAACCGTCTTATCCTCTGTCATCCCCTTCTCTTCCTGCCTTCCATCTTTCCCAACATCACAGTCTTTTCCAGTGAACATTCAGGACTGATGTCCTTTAGGGTGGACTGGTTGGATCTCCTTGCAGTCCAAGGGACTCTGAAGAGTCTTCTCCAGCACCATAGTTCAAAAGCATCAATTCTTCTTCACTCAGCTTTCCTTATAGTCCAACTCTCACATCCATACATGACTACTGGAAAAACCATAGCTTTGACTAGACAAACTTTGTCGGCAGAGTAACGTCTCTGCTTTCTAATATGCTGTCTAGGTTGGTTATAGCTTTTCTTCCAAGGAGCAAACATCTTTTAATTTCATGGCTGCAGTCACCATCTGCAGTGATTTTGGAGCCCAGGAAAATCAAAACTACCACAATTTATAGTTAAAAACAAATATTTCAATATGAAAATACATGGCCCTGATGCCATTAGATGTGATAAAGTTACCAGAGACTTGGCCCCCTTCACAAAATAACCACAGATGGAGAGACCTACAGATGAGACTGGTCAGGAGAGTGGTGTAACTGTCCAAGAATTCATTTTCCAAAATGGACAACAGGGTAATAACTCCTTGAATGAACAAAGTGTGATCTTCCCTCCACCCCGACCACTTGACGTGGAATTGCCATCCTAGAAAACTAAGTTTATATTAAAATTCTGAAGGAACTGTGTTGTGCTTATATATGTAAAATGATTAGATTCTAGGCTCAAGCAGTTATACACTGAATTTTGACCTACATGAATGACCAGCAGGGCATTAAAAATCCAACCATGTGAAATATGACCCAGGCCCAGCCTACTGACAGCTGGACCGCAGAGCATCTGTCCTCCAAGCACCCGCACACTGGAAGCCAGCAGTGTCCTGCAGCCCATGAGATGCGGACCCCACCCACACCGTTCCCGGAAGACCCTCTACAGAGTGGCACTTCCCGATGTGGCCTGGGTCTATGCTCAGTTCAGTTCAGTCGCTCAGTCGTGTCCGACTCTTTGCGACCCCATGAATCACAGCACGCCAGGCCTCCCTGTCCATCACCAACTCCCAGAGTTCACTCAAACTCACGTCCATCGAATCGGTGATGCCATCCAGCCATCTCATCCTCTGTCGTCCCCTTTTCCTCCTGCCCCCAATCCCTCCCAGCATCAGAGTCTTCTCCAATGAGTCAACTCTTTGCATGAGGTGGCCAAAGTACTGGAGCTTCAGCTTTAGCATCATTCCTTCCAAAGAACACCCAGGGCTGATCTCCTTCAGAATGGACTGGTTGGACCTCCTTGCAGTCCACCAGCCACTTCTCAGGAGTCTTCTCCACCAGCCGCTCCCTAATGCCTCTAAATAAATAACACTGCCGTTTTGTATCTGTGAGAAACCCGCTAGTGTCAGAGCTTCCAAATACCATGTGAAAAGTGTTTCTGTCCAAGGGAAGGGTACTTCCAGGACGAGACCTCTCCCCGTGTCCCTATTCCCCTGCCATGTCAGTTTTCAGAAAGCCTGTAAGGAAGGCAGAGAAGCTGACCTCCTGGATGCCCTGAGAAGCCTACAGAGCTCAGAGGTGCAGAGGCCGCTTCCCGTGCGGTTCTGGGAAACTGGGAGAGGAGCGGTCACAGGAGGCTACCAGCTCCGTGGTCATTGGAGCGCCTCGCTCCTGTCTACCCACCTCACAGTGGTTCCAGCAAAACACCACAGAGAAAATAAGGAAACTAGAACAATTCATAAGACAAGAAATGACCATGTTTCCTAAATATTAAGGAATAAAACTACACATTTAAATTTTCTGCATTTAACTCTATTTTCATTATTTTATCCAGAAAAACAATAGTACTTTGGTCTTTAAAAACAATATATGTTTGTATTGTTCAACACACATGAAAACGTTTAAGTATAATATATTCCAGAAGGTCCCTCAGAGAATGCCTTTTATAGCCTTAAACTGCTGTTTTATCCTATTCCCATAAAGTTGTAAACAGGAAATGTCTTGCCTTTAAAAATAAAGGCTTAGTTGCAAAAGAGTAAATAGTTGAAATATGTAGCTTGTGGAAAAGCAAGCATGGCAGATTTTCAGATCTTTATGAGTGTTTAAGATGTTTTTAAAGCATTACTAACTTTTTTTCCTTGGAAGTCAAGATTTTTATTTGCAAATAAAAAAAGCTGACCATGATTAGCTTAGAGAAGAAAAGAATTCACAAATACCAGAATCAATAAAGCATTCCTACTTGATAGCATTGTGAAACAAACTTAATTCTTCAACTTATATTCTTCAACACCAAATATTTATCAAGTGCTGATTAAACTAGTGATAAGTACATACTCCTTCATCTTATCATTGATAGGATTTTTCATGTGATGATAAGAATAGTACAGTTGAAACTTTATTTGCAGTGGTAAAATAGTGGGAAACAATCAAAACCCCAAAACATCAAATAATAGAATCAGTCCAACAGGTATGTTACAGAGCACTGGGGGGAAAAACAATCACTTCTGAAGAATATTTCAGGGCAGATAGAAAGGGTTGGAATATAATGGAGAAGAAAATAAAACAGTGAAATTTCTTTTATTGTAAAATATATATATACAATTAAACTAAAAGTGAAGAGGAACTAAAGAGCCTCTTGATGAAAGTAAAAGAGGAGAGTGAAAAGCTGGCTTAAAACTCAACATTCAAAAAACTAAGATCATGAGATCTGGTCCCATCACTTCATGGCAAATAGATGGGGAAACAGTGGAAACAGTGACAGACTTTATTTTCTTGGGCTCCAGAATCACTGCAGATGGTGACTGCAGCCATGAAATTAAAAGACGCTTGGAAGAAAAGCTATGACAAACCTAGACCGTGTATTAAAAAGCAGAGACATCACTTTGCTGACAGAGGTCCGTCTAGTCAAGGCTGTGTTTTTTCCAGTGGTCATGTGTGGATGTGGGAGTTGGACCATAAAAAGGCTGAGTGCCAAAGAATTGATGCTTTTGAACTGTGGTTTTGGAGAAGACTCTTGAGAGTCCCTTTAACTGTATGGAGATCCAACCAGTCCATCCTAAAGCAGATCAGTCCTGGGTGTTCATTGGAAGGACTGATGTTGAAGCTGAAGCTCTAATACTTTGGCCACCTGATGCGAAGAGCTGACTCATTGGAAAAGAGCCTGATGCTGGGAAAGATTGAAGGCAGGAGAAGGGGATGACAGAGGATGAGATGGTTGGATGGCATCACCGACTCAATGGACATGAGTTTGAACAAGCTCTGAGAGTTGGTGATGAACAGGCAAGCCTGGCATGCTGCAGTCCATGGGGTCACAAAGAGTTGGACACGATTGAGCAACTGAACTGATCTGAAGCTGAAAGAAAAAAAACAAAATTAAGCAATTTTTCTTTGCATGGTAGAATTAATGGTTAATTAATTATGGTTAGTTCTTAGAATTAACCATATTTTTTGTTTGTCTTAAACAATGAGCATGTGTTGAGAGAAAAGATTTTAAAGGGAAGTGACTTAATTGTTACAGAGCAACTCTAGCTCTGTAGTAACCCTGTGTCTTAGGATTCTTTTAAATGGGCATTCCTGCTAGAAACCTCACAGTCAGTGGGCAAGTGAAATAGCTAATAGTGGTTGGAAGCAAAAGGAAAAGTTAGGAAAAAGAAACAAATAACTGAAGTAGAAGTTCCTGGGAGGTATAGGGAGGAAGAAATGTCTAGACTCTTAATTAGCTTGAAGGAAGACTAAAGTAGAAATAGAAGGGCACCTTGAATCACTGAAACACCCAGTGATGGCTGTACTGTATCATGTGAGTTCAGACTTGCAGGCCAGGGCTACCTGAGACCCAGGACTGAAATTTACTGCTTAATAAAGCTCCTTCATTGCTTATACGAACATGTTTCCTTAACCTCTCTAGGCCTTTTCTTTACTGGAAAATGTGCTAAATGCCCTACATGGATTATTTTTAACCTTCACATCAACTCAGTAAGATTGCTATTATTAAGCCCATTTTATATATTTAAGGAAACTGAGCCTTAGAGAGGAAACTGAGCAAGGTCACAAAGCTCCTTATGCTTTGTGGACACCCATACTTTTATGACTCCAAAGCCCAAGCCCTTTGTCCTAGTTCACGCCTTCTACAAAAGTGTGTGTACACTATCATATCACCTGCATGCAGACAGTATGTTACCAGGGGAGGGGAAAGATGGTGGCAATTAGGGCAACACTGAAAAGTGGAAATAGTAGCACCAAGTTGAGTGCCATTGCTTCTTCAAACCAGCATTCCCGAGATGTACAATATTTATTGATAAGAATTGTTCCGTAGCTCAGTCATGTCTGACTCTTTTGCAACCCCATGGACTGCAGCACTCCAGGCTTTCCTGTCCTTCACCATCTCCTGGAGCTTGCCCAGACTCATGTCCATTGAGTCGGTGATGCCATCCAACCATCTCATCCTCTATCATCTTCTTCTCCTCCTGCCCTCAATCTTTCTCGGCATCAGGGTCTTTTCCAATGAGTCAGCTCTTCACATCAGGTGGCCAAAGAATTGGAGTTTCACCTTCAGCATCAGTCCTTCCAATGAACGAACATTCAGGACTGATTTCCCTTAGGATGGACTGCTTGGATCTCCTTGCAGTCCAAGGGACTCTCAAGAGTCTTCCTGTTCCTGTCTTTACCAAATCTATTGATATTAATAATACAGAGGAATTTAGTTCTGTCCTGGAGCTTGCCTACCACCCTCTGCTCTCTCCTCTTCTGTATATGTCCAAAAATATGACCCTAAGGATGAAGTTTGCAACAAAACAAAGGAAAAGTCCCCCGTTTCTAGCACTAACCCCATTGAAAGTAATTGGGAGGCCATGGGCAGGGGTCATAGTGATAGAGAGGTTGCAAGTACCAAGATTTTTTTTCCTCTGTATATTTAAAATCAAGATAGTCAATTATCCCATGTATTTGGGAGATCTGTGTGAACTACGCATCACCGGTTATTTGAAGAGGAGAAGCCTGAGTTAGATGGAACTAAGCCAGTTAGTCCAGTGCTGTCTTAGGAAGTCTTGGGCTTCCTGATAGCTCAGCTTGGTAAAGAATCTGCCTGCAATGCAGGAGACCCTGGTTCAATTCCTGGGTTGTGAAGATCAGCTACAGAAGGGACGGACTACCCACTCCAGTATTCTTAGTCTTTCCTTGTGGCTCAGCTGGTAAGGAATCCACCTGCAATGCAGGAGACCTTGGTTCGATCACTGGGTTGGGAAGATCCCCTGGAGAAGGGAAAGGCTACCCACTCCAGTATTCTGGCCTGGAGAATTCCACGGACTGTATATTGAGGTCGCAAAGAATCAGACTCAACTAAGTTACCTTCACTGCATGCCTAGACTGTTCCTGAGCGCCCACCTGGAGATAATTATGCTTCCTTTCTTCATCTTGAATGTATTTTTACATATTTGTGAAATAAGGGGGGAAATGTTGCCTTTTGAAAATTTTTATAGAAATGTAATCCCCTTTCCCCATATAAACCATTAGAAGAATATAAGTAAAGGATTAAGTCAAAGTTGCCCCCACCTCCCACCAAGCTGAGAATAAGAAAGAATAAAAACATAGTTGTAGAAAGCAGTGGATGTAACTACATAGAACTATGTAATCTCAAAGCTCCAAGGGTTTTTCTCCCTACCTGTGAACTGGCCCCAGCTATGGGCGAAGTTATTGTCATTCAGTCGTGTACGACTCTTTGCAACCCCATGGACTGCAGCACGCCAGGCTTCCCTGTCCTTCACCATCTCCCAGAGGGGGTGCTACAGAGAGTCCTTTGGGGCTAAGAGCTCAAGGAAGCAGACAGACGAAGTTTTGGAAAGAACAACTTTCTCACCACCTGCTCTCTGGGACAGTGACCCAATGTTGAGTGGCAGAGGAGGCATCCTAGAGCTGTGGCTTTCATGTAAGACACATGCCAACAGCAGGTCATGAAATCAGTTTAGTGTGTCACTTCAGTAGCCTTTGAAAATGGAATAGAATAAAAGAATAGAATAAATGGAATAAAATCAATTGAAGTATCAGTGTGTCCCAATAGTAAGAATGAGCATCACTTTGAATAGTATGTGGGGGTGTGTTTACCAATAAAAGATGTAAAATGTATTTCTTACTGTGGAGCTCCATAAAAATGTTTAGTGGATCCTTATCTAAAGGACCTACTCTGGTTCATGACCCTTTAAGCCCCTTAAGGGGACACAATAGCCTGAGGTGACCACTTGGCAGTGTTTTCAGCCACACACTTTCCAGCCATCCCTGTAAATAAAGGAGCCTGAGTAAGCATCTGAGAACCTTAATTCTGTTAAATACTCAGAGGCTTCCTTTCCCTTCCATCTCTAATTTCTGCATTGCTTATTTCTGCAAGAGCTTTCATAGATCAAAATGATAGAGTTCACTCTTTAAAAGGTTACAGTTCAGTGGTGTTTAGTATAGTCCCAAAATCGTGCAACCTTCCTTCTCTTTGATTCTAGAACATTTCATTACCCCAAAAGAAGCACCCTCCCCAAAATGTTCTGGAATTAAAAATGTGGTGATGGTTGCACAACCTCATGTGTTTACGGAACACCACTGAATTGTACTCTCTAAAAGGACAAATTTCATAATATGTGAATAATAATATTTCAATTTTTTTTAAAAAGGAAAAACATCCATATTCATTAACATCATCTATCACTCCAACCCCCAGCCATGGCAACCTTTAATCTGCTTTCTGTCCTGATAGATTTGCCTGTTCTGGATCATCACACATATATGGTCTGTCATGACCAGCTTCTTTCACTTAGCATAGTATTTACGTTGTAGCATGAATCAGTACTCATTCCTCTTTATTGAAAATAGCATTCCATTGTGTGGATATGCCACATTTTTGCCCATTAATCAGTTGATGGACACCGGCAACGTTTCTTCTTTTCAGCTGCTATCAGCATTCATGTGCACGTGTTTCTCTGGACGTAAGTTTGCAGTTCCCTTTGGCATATATCTGACGGTGACATTGCTGGGTCATATAGTAACTTGTGGAGGCTCCCCAGGTGGCGTAGTGGTGAAGAATCTGCCTGCCAGTGCAGGAGACCCAAGAGACACAGATTCAGTCCCTGGATCGGGAAGAGCCCCTGCAGAAAGAAAGGGCAGCCCACTCCAGTCCTCTTCCCCGGGAAATCCCATGGACAGAGGAGCCTGGCAGGCTGCAGTCCACGGGGTCGCAAAGACTCGGACACGACGGAGCGCGCATGCATAGTGACTTGTGTTTAACTTCTGAGGAATGGCTGAATAGCTATTAACGCGGAACTTCTCTTCATGTGCTTATGAGCCATTTAGAGATGATCTTTGGGGAAGTCCTTTGCCCACTTTTTAATTATTTGTCATTTTATTTTTAGATGTAGGAGCTCTTTATAGTGTACAGTGAATATAAGTCTCTTACCCAATTTACAAACATTTTCTCCCATTCTATGGGTTGTTTTCTTTGATAGCGTACTTTGAAGCACAAAGATTTTAATTTTTATGAAGTCCACTTTATTTTGTTGTTGTTGTTGTTGCTAGTGCTTTGGGCATTGTAGCTAAGAAACCGTTACCTACATGTACAAAGATGCATGTATGAGAAGGTTCACTGCACTCTCTGAAATACTAATAAAATGTAAAGAAACTGTTCATTGAAAGGAATATGATTAAATAAATTATAACACACACACACCTAAAAGAAACCATTGCTTAACCCAGGGTAGCAAAAGCTTTTGTCTAGGTTTTCTTGTAAGAGTTTTATAGTTTTAGCTCCTCCACTTAGTTCTTTATGATCTCTTCTGAGTTAATTTTTGTTTACAGAGTGAGGTAGGGGTCTGACTTCTTAATTTTTGAACCGGGATATTTAGTTGTCCCAGCATCATTCTTTGAAAAGACTGTTCTCTCCCTATTTAAGTGTCCTGGAGCTTACATTACATGTTTAGACAAATGCATACAGCTTAGGAGAACAAATATTACAAAAGGCAGATTTACCCACGATTTGGATTTTTCTTAATGTCAACACTCTGTTCCTTTGTTTCTTCATGAGGGAATGTGGAAAATTGATCTTTCCAGCTATGTGTGTCTTAGGGTGTTTGTGAAGGGATGGGGGAAAGAATACCAGAGTAAAAAGTAATAATTCCATTAAAAAATTTTTTTCCAGGATGTAATTTCACACAGAACCAAACTGAATAAGAAAAAAGGTGGAGAGATGGAAATACTGAATAACATTGACAACCAAGGGATCAAAAGTTTGAGTAAGGAGAGAAGAAAAACACTGGAAACGTATCAGCAGCTTTTTATCTTTTACAGGTGAGAATAATTTCTTTCACTGTGAGTTGGGGGTAAATGCTGTGCTCCATGTTGATGTTTTAGAACAGATCTTTTCCCATGCTAAGAATGTAACAGCTTACACATTCTGAGCGCTACTAAGTACCAAGTATTAATAGGTGCTTCACATACAGTTTCTCATTTTAATTCCTACTACAACCCTGGGAGCCTTCAGAAAATAACTGATTGTTATTCTCATATTGCAATGTGAGGAAACTGAGACACGTAAATGGTGATGAAAGGGTACTGGGACCCTGGCAGTTGACTTAAAGCTTGTCCTGCTTTCCATGACTACATTACGCCCCAGTTACCAGCACAGATGATATAAATCTACCAATAACATAAGAAGATGCTGTCAAACATGGAAAAATTAACTATGCAAAAAACAGATCACTGCCAGAACCAGCCTGCCCTTCTTTTGAGGAAGGAGCTGGGGAGTTTGGATTAGGGAAATAGGATTCCTTTTTTCTTTCATTATTTATTTCCATGACATCACTCTTCTCTAAATGAACAGTAATTTTCCGTTGCTTCCCGAGTGTGGCTGAGAACTCAGCTGAAGTGGTTACAGCTGGACTCTGGGGGACCAGTTTTATTTGTTTGCTTGACCATTGATTAACCTCCTCCACCCTCCAGCACATTCAGTGAGTTCCTAAGGGAACAGTGAGAGAGAGAAACAGGGCCTCCCCTAAGACGAAAACTTGCCCCCAAACGGTGGATCAGCAGTTCTTCCTTGCCCCGTGTCGCTGGGGCCGCTGCTGGTGGCTCTGATCCCGTCAAGGCGTGAAGATATTTGAAATCTTTGCTTGAAGATCTCACTGGCATCATGTGCACAGAGAACACATTGCCCAAACCTTAAGTGAGAGGTAGCTGCCCCGCTGAGAGAAGAAATTGATTTTGGTAGAGTTGAGCGTGCTCTACTTAGAATCGACTGGAGCACAGGTGTAGTACCCCAGATGTCCACGAGGTGGCGGCATTGGAGGAAAAATGGTAAAACAAAATGTCCTTGGAATCCACTGCTTAATGACAGCTTGCTTTCCAGAAAGAAGAGGGCCTCACACTAGGTGGGGAAGATTTTTCATCTGCTGATATTACGTTAATGTTCATCCACCAGCTAGAAACTTAATCTTAGGCATTTCTCGTTTTTGACATCTGTTAACTTCCAAGTATGAAGCTTCTTCAGGATTTAGTTTTCCACTGTTGAATTTTGACCGAATTTGTGACATTTAGGAAGGTGAAAATTTAGTCATTCACCTAAAGATCCCCTGGAGGAGGGGATGGCAACCCACTCTAGTACTCTTGCCTGGAGAATCCCCATGGACAGAGGAGCCTGGCGGGCTACAGTCCCTGGGGTTGCAAAGAGTCAGACACGACTGAGCGACTTGGGACACACGCACACCAAGATTTGTATAATTTACGCTGCTGTGTAAATGGAGGCTCACTAATGGAAATGAGAAAAGGCACTGGAACATGTTTAGAATAATTCCACAAGTTTTACTCCCTAAACTGTCCAAAATGGGTAGAGCCATGGCACGACCATTCAGCTGTATCGACTGAAGTGTCAAAACACCATGATTTTCTTTACTTTTTCTTCTCTCTGCTTTGGAGACTTTAACCCAAGACCAATGAGGAAACCAGAGAGAAGCAAATGGGATGGACCTTTCACCTCTGGAAATTCTTAGGCAAAACAGCAGGCCAACTGGTACAGGTTTTGCAGTGGGCGTCTCTCTTCAGTGTGAGCTTAAATTTAAAGTTCTTAGGTCATCTGAGAGGAGTGAGGAGTGGGCTTCTTCAGCTGTAATTTTCCTTTCGTAAAAGCCCATATCTTATATGAGAAAAGAATCACCCCAGAACTCTCAGAAAGTTCTCCTGAGCTCCTTATTTGTAACATTTCAGCCAGTCATTACAAGCTTGAGAATAAATCTAAATAGTAAGCTGAACTAGAATTTGGGTTTTCTTAAAAATTTTAAAGCTGAACTTCTTGAGAATATTAAATACTGGTTTCCCATATGTTTCTTTTACATGAAATACAAAAGAAAAGGACAGTTTTTTTCCTCACTGAAAGGAAGATGAAGAGTAAGATTTGCGCATTTCTCTGTCACTTTAATTTTTTTTTTCTTCTAACTTCCATCTGATTAGTGTAATTCCTTCTGGAAAACCACATCACAAAGTCTGGTGCTATATCTCTTAAACTCCATCCTCAGCTGAACTCCTTGTCAATTTCTTTTTTTAATTCTTGTCAATCTTTTTTTTCTTATCAGTTTCTTCTGGCATCTGCCCGTGACCTACCCTGAACTCTACCCTTCAGCCTCTTGGCCTCGCTCCTCCTTTCTCGTGCTTTGTAAAACATGGCTGGGCTTCGCTGGGGGCTCAGTGGTACAGAATTTGCCTGTAATACAGGAGACACAGGTTCCATCCCTGGTCCATGAAGATCCTCCAAGCCACGGAGCAACCAAGCCCATGTGCCACGGCCACTGAGCCTTCACCCTGGAGCCCGTGCTCTGCAAGGACAGAAGCCAGCGCCCTGCAAAGCCCGTGCCCTGGCACCAGCGGCAGCCCCCCGCTGCTTAGTGCAGCTGGAGAAGGCCCACACGCAGCAACACTGGCCCAGCCCAGCCGCAGAGAAAAGGATCTTTAAGGCGAACAGAAAGAAGCCATTTAGAAAACATCAGATAGTTTTTAAACCATCACGGCCATCCCGTTGTCTGTCTTATAGCCTTTGCCTTTGCTTTCTAGTCTCAGAATATAGACTGTTGATTCATTCATCAGTCCTTCTAAGACAGTCTCTCTAGCTCAGCCCTTGATCCATTCTTGCCAGTCTCTTCAGACAGCTCAGCCACCCTCTCTTTCTTCTTTGTCTCTCCAATAAATATTAATATGAACGCCTTCAAATGGTGAACAGTAAAACATATTCATAATGTAATTATACTCCATAAAATATGACATGATATAGTATATAAAATTTAAATCCTACCATAACTTTCTATTATTACTTCCTATAGTATAGTAGTGTTATTAGCTGCTACCTATCTTAATATGAGCCAGATATTCTTCTGTGTGCCTCACACATAAGAACTCATTAAAGAGTAAAGAACTGGGTACTGCTCTCTGCTTTCATAATATATTAACATACAGTCTTGGGGGGGGTGCATTTTGTCTTCTCTCTTTAGACCAATCCTTCATACCTGGCTAAGCTGATTTTCCAGATGCCACAGAACAAGTCAACTAAATTTATGGATACTGTTATTTTTACCCTGTACAACTATGCTTCCAATCAACGAGAAGAATATCTACTCCTCAAGCTTTTTAAAACTGCTCTGGAGGAAGAAATAGCGTACGTATATATGTAAAAATACCAACACATTTTGTTAGTGGTGGATTTCTCTGATTTACTAACATGAGAGCTCACTCATTGGAAAACACCCTGATGCTGGGAAAGATTGAAGGCAAAAAGAGAAGAGGGGGCAGAGGATGAGATGGTTGGATGGAATCACCGACTCAATAGACATGAATTTGAGCAAACTCCCAGAGATAGTGAAGGACAGGGGAGCCTGGCGTCCTGCAGTCCATGGGGTCACAAAGAGTCGAACATGACTTGGTGACTGAACAGCAATTAGAAATTATTTATACATATTAAAATGTATCAAACTTCTTAAGAAATCTCTACATCACAGATATATTCAAGTACAACTCTCTCCTTTTCTAGTGCTGAATTAACTTTTGATTTTACAAGTGTACAAAGCTTTTTAAAGTCAGTGAGAGGGAGTCCCCTGGTGGTCCAGTGGTTAGGACTTTGTGCTCCCAGGGCACAAGGGCCTGGGTTCAATCCCTGATCAAGGAACTAAAATCCCACAACCATGCTGTGTGGCCAAAAAGAGAAAAAGTCAGAAAAATTAACTTCATTAAAGTTATGTGAGTAATAAAACCATAATCAGAGGAGGATAATGATCACTGCTAAATAGTCTTTCCTTCTTTTGGAACTTAAGCTGCTTTTTACTAACTTATTTTCTGACTTAGTTTATATTTAAAATATGTAGTTAACTGTAAAGAATGGGGAGGGGGGGGAACACCCCGTAATAAATACCTTTAGCTTTCCTTCCTTCTGGCTACCTTAAGCGGTACTAATCTCATGGGTCTCCAAAGCTCTTAGCCAGGCCCCTCTGCCCTCAGGGTGTCTATAAGGCATCATGAGAAATAGCAATGCTATGCAGTAGAACAAGGTAAGGACTAAATGAATGATGTGAACCGTGTCAGAGGGATGGAAAGAAAAGTTCCAATTAGGTCAATTGATAGAGATTTAATGAAAGAGAAAGGAGTTGACCCAAAACCTTGAAGAATATCTACAGTTTTTATATAAAGAAATGGAAGAGAGAAGTAAAGCACCATGATGAGAGAAACAGCAAGAGAGAAAGTCGATGAGGGACGTTCCTGGGGGTCCAGTGGTTAAGACTCTGCATTTTCACTGCCTAGGGCTCAGGTTCGATTCCTGGCGAGGGAACTAAGATCCTGCAAGCCACACAGCAAGGCCAAAAATGAAAAATAAAGGAAGTAGGTTAGTTTTGCCAAGAGGTAGCTTAATCAGTGACCACCAGGACATGAGGCCTGGGCCAGATCATCGGAGACACTTGAGCAGAGGCCCAAATGCAGAAGCTCTTGTTACTTTTGTGCAAGGTTTTTGACATGACCACATGGAGTTTTTAGATTGATCTCCCACCTGTGTATGAACGGGATGAATTGGAGCTACACAGTTCAGGGAAATGGGAGAGTGAGAAGGAAAAAGGCACAGCTTAGATTTTCAGCACACTGAGTCTAAGTTTTAGGTGTAGAACATGTGGACAAAACTATCCAGCAGAATATTAGAAATTCAAGACTAACTCCCAGGAAAGAGGTAGGGAGCATCACACCCATACACTGTCACCCAGTATTTATTATTATTATTATTATTATTATTAGTCTAGGTCCATTTTTAGCTCACCCCTGCCTTCTAGATTGGAATTCAAGCTGAGAAATTACTTGTAGATTCTTCAGTTTCTCGAATAAGAAACTCATCGTATGAAACTGGAGCCTATTATACAGAGTGAAGTAAGCCAGAAAGAAAAACACCAATACAGTATACTGACACATATATATGGAATTTAGAAAGATAGCAATGATGACCCTGTATGTGAGACAACAAGAGACACAGAGGTATAGAACGGACTTTTTGGACTCTGAGGGAGAGGGAGAGGGTGGGATGATTTGGGAGAATGGCATTGAAACATGTATACTATCATGTAAGAAACGCAGTGCCAGTCTATGTTCAATACAGGATACAGGATGCTTGGGGCTGGTGCACGGGATGATCCAGGGAGATGATATGGGGTGGGAGGTGGGAGGGGGCTTCGACACTGGGAGATCGTGGACACCTGTGGCTGATTCATGTCAATGTATGGCAAAACAAATACAGTATTGTAATGTAGAATAAAGTATTTTAAAAAAATAAAGTAAAAACAAACAGGAAACAAAATTTTTTATTACCTGCAATAAGGAACTAATAAATATAAAATTGTAAAAACTATAAAAAGAAAGAAAGAAACTCATCGTATACCTGAAACTTAACACAACATTGTAAATCACCTCCAACAAAAATTTTAAAAACAAGCACTCATCTTACAAATGATAGCTTTCTCTTCTTTCTTTAATTGTGGGAGTGGTAGACTCTGGGAACCAGTTTGTTTAATGGACACTCAGGCTTCCAGTGACTCCTGACAAAGCAGAATTAGGATTTGCGTTGTAGGTCTGACTCTGCAGGTCCTGTTTACCCTGCAGACCTTTGGCCGAATGGGTCAGGCACGTTGTCTACTGATGAAGACAGATAGAATGGTCATACCTAGCATGAAAGCTTTACTCTAACTTCCTGCAGATTTCAGACTCGTGTTATGATACCCAAGACAGCATGGGGGCTTGTCACCCAAAGGTCTCCTTAGACTCAGGTGTGCTCACCAAATAGAGATGGGAGATAGCTTCCTTTTAAATCACACTGCCTTTGATTGTCAACGGGCTAAAATACAGCCCCCTTCTTCCCCGCCCCATCCCTTGTCCAAAGCCCTTGTCTGTCAGAATATACACTGCTTAAAACTCAGTTCACAGAAGCGAGCCTTTTTGTGTGGTTTGGGCTGTTTTCAGATCCAAGGTGGACCAAGTCCAGGACATAGTCACTGGGAACCCTACGGTCATCAAGATGGTCGTCAGCTTCAACAGAGGTGCCCGGGGCAGAACACGCTGCGCCAGCTCCTGGCTCCGGTGGTAAAAGAGATCATTGACGACAAGTCCCTGATCATCAACACGAGCCCCGTCGAGGTGTACAAGGCCTGGGTGAACCAGCTCGAAACACAGACTGGAGAAGCCAGGTAGCAAAGCCAGGGCAATGCTGGTTTTCAGCGATGTTTTATCACTTCTAAGTGTATACTTATACACACTCTTAAACACGGTTAAAAGACAAAATTTACTGTACAAAATTACTTTTCAATCCAAGATTTATTACCTCTCTTTAATATCTCCAGGCAGGCAACATTCTTGGACTCCTGCTCATCTTACTGGTACATTTTATTTTCAGGTTTCAGTACCACTTGATGCCCAAAGCCACAATTTCTGTAGTTCTTTCTCTTGGTTTTTCCTTATATGTTCCTAAACCTGGACCTTGAAATGGTATACGATTTCTCTTCACTTGATAATACCTACTTTTCTACAGTTACTAAATAAATAACTTGAACATAGAAGCATTAATTAGCTGGGTGGGATTGGCTTATTTTAGGTAGTATTGGTAGATCTAAGCAATCCCAGGTTTTTATTTCCTGCAAAAGGGCACCTGGTAAAATTTCATTAGGATATGCACAGAGAATTATACAGATGGTTGTCACAGCATTGTTTGTAATTGCCAAAGTTAGGGAGAGTCAAAATATTTAGCTTAGGGGAATCTGTTAAATAAATGTATAACACATAATGGAGTAGTAACTAACTTTTGGGAATGGTGGTATAGAAATATATTTGTCGGCCTGGGGAAAATGTTCACCATATAGTTTTTGGTTGTAGCTTGATACAGTAACCACTTTTCCACCACTTAAAAAGTTAGAAAGGAGCATACTGCTCGTCATGATTAAAAAGAGAGTTAGCTGGGTCTACCTCTCCTGGGTCTGCCTGTTGTTTTGCAAGAGCGCAGATGGAGCTCCTGGGGTCATCCTCATGCACTAGCAGCTGAGGGTTCCCTGCAGGCATGTGAGGTCTCCCCACCCCACCCCCATAAGCGAGCATTTTGTCATTGGAGCCGGTGGGCGAACCCCAATTCACCATAGGAAGCTTGACTGGAGAACCAAAAGGACAAGGATACAGATGCTTCTGCCTAGGCCCCCGATTCATGAGAAGCCTTCGTTGTGGTTTCAGCAACCTGCCCTACGATGTGACCACAGAGCAAGCGCTGACGTACCCGGAAGTGAGAACCAAACTGGAGGCCTCCATCGAGCACCTGAGAAGAGTCACCGACCAAGTCCTGAATTCCATCATCTCCTCCCTCGATCTGCTGCCGTAAGTCGTATCCGTGGCAGCTCTAGCTTTCATGGCCGGGAAGTGCTTGAAATGCCATATAATAGAGACCCCAGTAGCAAAGACGGGCTTCCCGCTCGCCATCTTCACGACTTTGGAAGTTTGCGTACATGCGCGTTTTCAATTCATAACTCCTGGGAAGAGGGAACGATAGAAAACACTCCTCAGTTACGATCATCTGTGGCAGTCCTGTGATTCCGTCACCACCTCATTTTGTGTTTAATTTTATGAAAGCTGCTGGGCTTTAGTTGATGGGAACGATTGCAATGCGTTTCTTCCTCACTTAGCCTTTTTCCATTATTTTCCTTTGTCATCTGTTTTCCATGTAGTTATGGATTGAGGTATATAGCCAAAGTACTGAAGAATTCGATCCATGAGAAATTTCCTGATGCAACAGAAGATGAGCTATTAAAGGTAGATTTTTTCAAGGGTAATCTCACCGTAGCTTCTCTTGGGGGTAGGAGCCAAAATTACTAACACACCATTTTGTAAAGGCTTTCCCCTTGTATGGCTATTTATAATAAGCTGCAAGTCTTCTACTTCTAATGACTCTCAAGATTATCAACTATTATCAGGTTAATTGGGAGCTTTCAAACGTTATCAAGATTCTTTATATTAGAAAATTTGGGTGGCAATAGTATATTTTCACCGAAAATAAGTTTGTTAACTTTATTTGTAATCTGTGATTATAATCACTACTTAACTCCTTGTTAGGATTCAGATCAGAAAATGGTTTGCTATCTTGGGAAATGTCGATTAATATTAACTTTAAAAAAACAACCACCACCACCTCCAGGGACTTCACTGGTGGTCCAGTGGTTAGGACTCCAAGATCTCACTGCCAAGGGTCCGGGTTCAATACCTGGTCAGGGAGCTACAATATCCTATAGCCGTGAGACCAAAAAACAAAACAAAAACACTCCAAACTTGAGTTTTCTCTCTCAAAAATCGTCTCTTCTTCTGCCTCCCTCCAGATTGTTGGAAACCTCCTGTACTACCGGTACATGAACCCAGCCATCGTCGCCCCAGACGGCTTTGATATCATCGACATGACAGCCGGAGGTCAGATCAATTCCGACCAGAGGAGAAACTTGGGCTCAGTGGCCAAGGTCCTGCAGCATGCGGCCTCCAACAAGCTCTTCGAAGGCGAAACGAGCACCTCTCCTCTATGAACAGTTATTTATCCGAGACGTATCAGGAGTTCAGGTAAAGGGGTCATTCACTTTGGAGAAGCTTGCAAGGTGGTGGACGGGGAGTAATGTGTATTCTGTGCCCAGAGTTGAAGGTGGGGCTGAGGGCAGGAACCCCAGGGGGCTGCTTGCTTTTTTTCTTTTTTTCTTTTTAAATTATAAATTGTGTTAAATTTTCACCTTAGCATAAACCTCTTTTTTGTCCTTTTTTTTAATAAAGCCTTTTTAATTTTATTTAGTCATTTATGTTTTTGGCCACACTGCACAGCATACAGGATCTTGGCTCCCCAGCCAGGGTTGAACCCATACCCCTGCCTTGGAAGGGCAGAGTCTTGCCCACTGGACCACCAGGAAAGTCCCTGCTTGGCATTTCTTCTGCTGGTTGTCACCGTGAGAGAGAGGAAACAGGGGAAGTCAGGCCAGTTTCCCTCTGTCTAGTGTTCCCGATCCTACCCCTATATGCAGTGCCCCTGGTACATTGAGTCATCCCCATATGTACGATTTGTGCTTTTGATGAAAAGAAATATTTAATCATCTTGGTATGTTTAGGCTTGTGTGTGCTCACTCAGTCTTGTCCGACTCTTTGTGACCCTTTGGACTGTAGCCCGCCAGGCTCCTCTGTCCATGGGACTTTTCCAGGCAAGAATACCGGAGTGAGTTGCCATTTCCTCCTCCAGGGAATCCTCCCAAGCCAGGGATCAAACCCCTGGCTCCTGCATTGCAGGAGGGTTTTTTTTTTTTTACTGCTGAGCCACTGGGGAAGCCCCTAGGCTTGGAGTACTTAGAATTAAAAAAGAATCAAAATAGTTACCTTCTACTTTTTGAACTTGGAAAAGGATTATGTTTTGTCTGTTCAGGAAAATTTGCCTTATCCGCACCAAACGATGATAGGAAACTGAGCATTTGGTTTTGTAGGTGGGGAAAATCCAGCTGTTGTGCTTGTTGAGGATTGTGTGTGAATGTGTCCTGTGCTCGAACATCTCTTAAATACACGTGTGAGACAGTTCTATTGATCATATGCTCTCCAAGTTCTATCACTGATGATTCCATGGGGCGTGGGAGGAGGCGCGAGTCTCGGAGGCTCGTTTGCTCGCTC
This sequence comes from Nanger dama, assembly GCA_917880005.1. Taxonomy (NCBI): domain Eukaryota; kingdom Metazoa; phylum Chordata; class Mammalia; order Artiodactyla; family Bovidae; genus Nanger; species Nanger dama. Next base: position 8,055,546 of record CAKJTW010000036.1, read on the forward strand.
AGAAGCTCTGTAAGGAAACACACTCCTCTTGGCATCCGTTTTCTCTTTTCTGTCAGTCAGTCATACAAGTGTGACATCCATGTAGCCCCAACTTGGAAAATGATAATTTTCTACTCCTCAGGTTTCCTCTAGATGAGTGATTTATCTGCTGACAGAGGCAGTTCATGAGCATTCATCTCTGTTTGGATTTTGGCCTCTCGTGAAGAAATTCCCCCAATCCTCTTATTATGAGAAACCTTGATTTTTCTCACACTGCTAATTTTAGATATCCTCACTGACTAAAAAGTAGCATCCATTTCTTGCGAATCTTTAGCTGTTCTTTTGTACTTGCTTTTTTGTCAAATTATTCCTACTAACCAATGTTTCCAACTCTTTTTCATTTAAAAGAAAATTCCAAATGTCTCCCTTCACCTCCTAAATTCATCTTGGTTTTTTTCTCTTCCACTTACATTCATCCTTTGTGTCCCTCAGCAACCATGAAAGACGATCGGCAAGGGGGCACAGGGAGGCCAGCTGCCGCAGGAGCGTGGCTGCCTGCCGGTTCCCCCTCCCCGGCCTGGGGGTGGGAAGGCAGGGCTCTTTCCAGTGGACAAGTCTTGGGTGCCCTCCCGAGATACACCAAGGATACTTTAGGCATAGGAAACACTTACACACTTATAGACTAAAATACCTGTTCTACCTGTGCTAAGAATCCTCCCTAAGCCGTACTGCAGCACACCTGGGTTTTCTGCATCTCTTGGTTGAAATTTATGGTAGCTTAAAATGGCAGACTTTTGAAGAGTCCAAGAGAGTCTGAGCACTGGAGGGCGGGCCGTTGCATGTAACTGTGTGCCTGGTCTTAACAGCCTTACAGCTGTGGTCTAGATCAATTAAGAGCAGAGTAGGCTTTCCTTGCACTGTTGTCAAACTGGTAACAAACTCTGAAAGGCTGTTGAAGGCCGCAGAAGTTTGTGCCGATTAAAGTAGCAAATTTGGTGTTACTAACAAAAGTAGCATCATTTCTTATAATTCCTTATCTTCTCTTAGAACCTCTTTTGACTTCCTTTTTTTCTTGTAATTAATTGCTTAACCGCTTTTGGGGTTATTTTCTCTAAAAAGACTTGATTCTTAGAGAACATCAGTCTTGACACTTTTGTTTAGATTTCAGGGGGCATTTTTAAATCATATTTTTTAAACAACATGCCCATAGTTTGATTACACTAGGTCCGTCATAGGGCCTGAGGCCTGACTGCTCTGTCTGTCCCTGTTTGAGGAGCTGGGTGCAATACCCGGAAACATGGACTCGGCTTTGGCATCTAGAGTCAGCCCAGAAGGTGCTAGATTAGGTCCTCCAGTTAAGTGTGGGAAAACGCAAAGCCCTCCTCATCACTGAAGAGCTCACCATTTTGATAAAACTTATTCACAAATTTGACTCTAAAAATTTTTTTTCCTTTTTTAGGAAATATTTCAAAGAAGCATGTAATGTCCCTGAACCAGAAGAAAAGTTTAATATGGATAAATACACAGATGTGGTGACAGTCAGCAAGCCAGTCATTTATATTTCAATTGAAGAAATCATCAACACACATTCAGTAAGTGAGGCTGGAGGAGGGTCTTAGCAGTGGACCCGGGGTTCAGGAATCAGTCTTGAGAGTGTTTAGTTTCTGCAGAGAATTAGTGAGCATGTATTCCTGCTCATGTTCTTAATCCTAAAAACACACTATTTATTCCCAGCACCTTATACACTGATGAACCTCCTTTTCCCAAAAAAGAAAAGTTCACTTCTGACAAGATATGTTTACTCTCTGATTCTTACGTGTTAGGAAAACTCCTTCTCCTAAAAAGGAACGTTTACTTCTTCCATGATCCATCTACAGTTAGATGGTGAAGGGTTTAAGCCCTGAGCAGGGGCAGTCCTGGTATTTTCTCCACCCACCAAGGCCATACTGCCTGAACCACATGGTCAGTCTCTCCCCGTTTCGGGAATCCTCTTTGCTATTCCAGCAATTTTCTGGGAAAATAAGAATGTTCCCTCTTCTAAGGTTTGGACATAAAGAGAGAGGGAATAAACAGGCTGCTCTAGGTTGGGGAAAAGAAGACTCCCGCCCCCCACCTCCAACAACAGCCACCTACGACGAGTCTCTTCTGTTGTCGTAGAAAACCCCATTTCTTAGAAGCAAGCAGTTTCAGTCAGTGCTGTGTCACAGTGCCTCCCTCTTGTTCACACACAGACACCACCGTCAACCATTAGCCTGTATTAGGTGCATTTTAGGGGCAGGGCAGTTTTCTCAGTATTGTGAGGTTCTTTGTTTAAGACCAAGCAGAACCTATTCTGAAACAGCTAGGTTCTTAAAACATAATCTTTCCAAGAACCGTTCTGGACATGACTATGCTAAGCTAACACTAGAAATCCTTGCAAGACCTACAAAATCGAACCTGCGTTCTAACCAGACCCCAGGTGACTCAGACACAGACCAAAGGCCAGGAAGCCCCAGAGGTGGTTAAGGATACACCCAGCTTCCGATTATACACCAGCTGGGGAAAAGCACAACAAAGACACGTCTCCAAAAGGTCTCGCCCGTCCCCACCAAACCAAACATACTAACGAGCGGCAAAAACCGGCTGCCCCAAATTCACTCTTTATCATCAAACTCTTCTAAGTAACCAGAGTTTACATATGGGTTGGATCTACTTTGGATCTCCCCTTTTCAGGGCTGGGACAGAGGCACCTTCCTTGAATTCTGCAGCAAGCTCTCTCTCCATCAGTATTTTGAGTGACCCTAAACAAAAACAGTTCTGAAAGAGCAGCTGAGGAACTGAGTGGATTGATTAAATAAAGAGGCTGTACTTGTTTTCCCTATATATAAACACCCCAAGTCAGCCAACAGACAGATCCAGTAATATACACCATTTGCAAAAATAATTTCCTAACAAACAGATTGACTCATTCATATTTGGACCTCGACCCATTTGTCCATTTCTTTGGTAAATTATTCATCTCAAAACAAAAAGTCCACATGTTGACTACATGTGTGCTAAGGAAAATAGCCATGTGGAGGGAAAGGGAGATTCTTTCCCAAGGATAGCAGAGAGAGAACATTACTGTAATTCATTTAGACTGTTACTCTTTAAAGAGAAATAATCTGTTCCTTTTGTTAACAAGAATTAAAAACAGAATCCAATCCCAGGAAACATGGCTTGTAACCGATTTGGAATTCCTTTCTGTGTGTGGTTGGACGCAGATGTAATAATGTGGGAAAATGTAACTGCAGGAAAAACTGTCCTTGTTTACCCTCTGTCTCCAGGCAGGAGACTCAGGCATGGCAGCCAGACGACTGGCCAGACCTTTGGCCACAAGCTTGCCCCTCGTGCCCTAAGGAACATATAGAACCTCAAAACTAGCTCTTGAAGGAGACATTTCCAGATTTTTTTTTTATGTTCTGTAATTATCAGAATAGTGAGTAGAAGGTGGCTGCTAAATCGTCCCTTCCAGAGACAGCAGCCAAATCAGCTGTCCCCTCTTGAGAGAACAAGAATATAAATTGATTTGACCCACCTTGCTTTGTTTATTCTTGTCTTTGACTTACCTCCCCCCCGCCCCCAAACATCCACTGTCCCAGCCTTCCAGATTTCACCATGTCTTTCTATCATCTCTATTATTCATATAGCATCTTTCTTTAAACCCAACCGTAGCAGAAAAACTAGCATGCCTTGCAGTGGACAGAAACTTTAAAAGTAAATAATGTAATGAAAACAGAATAATTGAACATAGTTGCTTCCTGGAAGCTATGCACTTGAGGCTTCCTCTCCCTTTCTTAAAAACCCAGTTTGTAAGTATCAGGGAATGTTACGGAAAATGCGTCAATGAACAGATAACTCTCTCCTTTGCTAATCTTCACGATTAAAACAGAGTGGACGGACTTCCCTGGTGTCCCAGTGGTTAAGAATACAAGCTTCCACTCCAGGGGGCACAGGCTTGATCAATCCTTGGTTGGGGAACTAAGATCCCACATCACCAAAAGCAAAGTATATATATAATTCTTTAAAAGAGAGAGAGTAGAAAGGGGAACTTCCCACATGGTCCGGTGGCTAAGACTCCGCCTGCCAGTGCAGGGGACACGGGTTCAATCTCTGGTCAGGAGGATTCTACATGCTTCAGGGCAGCTAGGCCCACACAGCACCACCACTGAAGCCGGTGCCCCTGGAGCCTGGACTCCACGACCAGAGAAGCCGCTGCAATGGGAAGTTCGCACCACAGCTAGAGAGAGCCTGTGTACAGCAAAGACCACCAAGCACAGCCATCAGTAAATAAATAAATCTTTCAAATATATACATATAAGACTCTTAGAAGAAAACACAAGGGTAAATCTTTGCAGCCTTGGATAGGCAGTGATTTCTTAGATATGACACCAAATATATAAGCCACGAAAAGAACAGCAAAAGACACCCAGACAAAAAAGACATAAATTGGACCTCCTCAAAGTCAGAAACTTTTATGCTGTCAACATTGCCATCAGGAAATCCAGAAGACAACCAAGAAGATGAGAGAAAAGAATTGCAGATAGTGTATCTGTCAGAGAACTTGTATCCAGAATGTATGAAGAAAACCTACAACTCAATGAGGAGATAGATAATCCGATTTAAAAATGGACAGCTGGGTCTCAAATGACACAATGAACATGGTGAAAAGGCAACCTACAGAATGGGAGAAAAAACTTGCAAATCACATGTCTGATTTAAAGTTAATATCCAGAATACATAAACCATCCCCACAACCGAACAGCAACAGAAAGCAACCCAGTTCTAAAGTGAACTAGAGACTTGAATCGATGTTTTTCCAAAGAAGACAGATGACTGACAAGCACGTGAAGATGTTCAGCATCACGCATGTCTAGGGAAATACAAGTCAAAACTGCAGTGATTTTGCCTCATTGTATAACAGAGACAACCAATGAATCTGTCATTTGATTTGGGGAATAAAACAACAAGAACACACAAGATACCACCTTACACCCGTTATGGTGGCTACTATTAATATAAAGACAAAAACTGGAAAATATGTTAGCAAAGATACAGAAAAATTAGAACTCTGTTATACTATCAGTGGGAATGTTAAATGGTACAGCTGCTATAGGAAACAATGTGGTCATTTCTCAAAAAAGTTAAGAACATGTTCAGTTCTGGGTATATACTCAAAAAGCAAAGTCAAAGACACTTGTAGCCTCCCGTTCATTGCGGCATTGTACAGTCGCCGAAAGGTGGAAGCAACCAAGTGTCCATTTATAAACAACATGTGGTGTAGAAAAAATGTGATACAGACATACAACTGAATATTATCCAGCCTTGAGTAGGACAGAAATTCTGATGCTGCAGCATGGATAAACCTTGAGGATGTTACACCAAGTGAAGTAAACCAGATGGAAAAAGGCAAATACTCTGTCATTCCTCTTTATACAGGATACCTGGAGCAGTCAAATTCAGAGCCAGAAAAGTGGAATGGTGGACTGGAAAGCTGTTGAATGGATATAGTTTCAGTTTTGCAAGATTAAAGAGTTATACAGATTGGAGGCACATTAATGTACTTAACACTACTGAACTGTACACTTAAAAATGGTTAAGATGGTAGATTTTGTGATCTGTATTTTACTATAATTTAAAAAAGATAAAAATAATCTTTTTAAACAGGCAAATCATCTGAATAGAGATTTCTTCAAGGAAGATATATAATCGTCATAAACACATGAAAGCTCAACATGCGTCCTTAGCTGCTCAGTCGTGTCAACTCTTTGTGACCCCATGGACTGCAGCCCGCCAGGCTCCTCTGTCCATGGGGTTTTCCAGGCAAGAATACTGGCCAGGGTTGCCATTTTTATTCAGAGGATCTTCCTGACCCAGGGATCGAACTCTTGTCTCCTGCATCTCCTACACTGGCAAGTGGATTCTTTACCACTGAGCCACCTGGGAGCCCAGGCATGTGTTAATCATATCTCAGTAAAGCTGTTGAAAAAGAGAGATTGAAAATGGAAAAGACTAATTATATCATATGATTCAGATTTTTGTTTGTAAGATAGGTACTCAAAACAACTGAAATATTTCCTATCACCAGGGGTACAGGTCTCATATTTTGGAAACATTGTTTTAATTTAATTCTATATGAAAACAAAAGCAAATGTGTTGTCCTGGATGCTGCTGTTCCTCCAGAGTTATTATTTCCTCTAAGACCTGGCCAACACTCAGCATTGTTACCATTGATTCTTTTTTTTTGAATTCTGAAAGGAAACACCAGCTGGTACATCTGAGTCTCAGATGTATGGGCATCTCTGCCATCCCCACCCATGAAAGATCATTAATGCCAAACAGATTAAAATATCTAATAGTGCAGAAACTAGTCACAACAGCCCACATATTACATGATTATATATATATATTTTTAATTAATATATATAATATATACATATAAAAGGTCCAGAAGAGGAAAATCTATGGAAACAAGGTTATTTTCAGATGACTGCTGAAAGATACAGAGTTTCTTTGGACACAGGGTAAATGCTAAAAATGCTACAAAATTGGTGTGATAAGGGTTGCACAACCCTATGAAATATACTAATAAATGTTGAATTATACACTTTAAATGGGTGGATTGTATGATATGTGAATTGTATCTTAATAAGTTTATTATTAAACATCTCCAAAAAATAAAATAGCTAATAGTGCTGATTTTTTTAAATGTAACTATAGTGTTTAAATACTGTGTAATTTTTCTCTGAAGAAATATGGACATGCCCTTGCAGTTTGCTACCATGTTAGTCAAGAGACTTCTGCATTATTTTAGATTCTTTTCCCCCAGCTTTGACTTTTTTTTTTTTTTTATTGGAATGTAGTTGATTTATAATGTTGTTAGTTTCAGGTATACAGCAAAGGTGATTCAGAATATATATGTATATATATTATGTATGTATATGTGTGTGTGTGAATAGGAAAAGGAATACGCCAAGGCTGTATATTGTCACCCTGCTTATTTAACTTATATGCAGAGTACATCATGGGAAATGCTGGGCTGGAAGAAGCACAAGCTGGAATCAAGATTGCTGGGAGAAATATCAATAACCTCAGATATGCAGATGACCACAGAAAGTCAAGAGGAACTCAAAAGCCTCTTGATGAAAGTGAAAGAGGAGAGTGAAAAATTGGCTTAAAGCTCAACATTCAGAAAACTAAGATCATGTCATGCAGTCCCATCACTTCATGGGAAATAGATGGGGAAACAGTGGCTGACTTTATTTTTGAGGGCTCCACCACCACCAATGCAGATGGTGATTGCAGCCATGAAATTAAAAGACGCTTACTCCTTGGAAGAAAAGTTATGACCAACCTAGATAGCATATTCAAAAGCAGAGACATTACTTTGTCAACAAAGATCTGTCTAGTCAAGGCTATGGTTTTTCCTGTGGTCATGTATGGATGTGAGTTGGACTGTGAAGAAAGCTGAGTGCCGAAGAATTGATGCTATTGAACTGTGGTGTTGGAGAAGACTCTTGAGAGTCCCTTGGACTGCAAGGAGATCCAACCAGTCCATTCTGAAGGAGATCAGTCCTGGGTGTTCCTTGGAAAGACTAATGCTGAAGCTGAAACTCCAGTACTTTGGCCACCTCATGCAAAGAGTTGACTCACTGGAAAAGACCCTGATGCTGGGAGGGGTTGGGAGCAGGAGAAGGGGACAACAGAGGATGAGATGGCTGGATGGCATCACTGACTCGATGGATATGAGTTTGAGTGAACTCCGGGAGTTGGTGATGGACAGGGAGGCCTGGCGTGCTGTGATTCATGGGGTCGCAAAGAGTCAGACACGACTGAGCGACTGAACTAATATGTACGCACACATATATACATTCTTTCAGATTCTTTTCCCTTATAGGTTATTACAAAATATTGAATATAGTTCCTTATGCCATACAGTAGGTCCTTGTTGGTTATCTGTTTTATATATAGTAGTGTGTGTATGTTAGTCCCAGACTCCTAATTTATCCCTCAACTTTGACCTTTTATATAAACGTGGAAGAAGCACAGGGTTTAGGTGGAAGAAGACTGCCTCTTGACAGATTTTGCAAGATTTTGCTGAGAGAGTGTTTATGAACACCTTTCATAAAAACTACATTTTCTTGATAAAGAGTATACACTTGCCTCTAAGATAAAATACAAACTGGTTTCTCTGTGATCTCTAATTTTAATAAATGTCGGACTTGAATTTAAGATTCAAGCAGTATCAGAAGGAAGTTATCATGAAAAATCATGAAGAGAACTAAGTAAATATGGTAGCCGTTGAGAATTGACTTGTATCTTTGTATGTGTATTGCTTTCTGTGTAAAGCTCTTGTTGGAACACCAAGATGCAATTGCACCTGAAAAAAATGACTTACTGAATGAACTGTTGGAGTTGCTGGAAGAGGTCCCTAATGTGGAATCTTTTCTTGGTAAGGGCGTCTTCCCTCTGGTTTGTATTTGGTTGGTTGGTTGGTTGGATGTTTGGTTGGTTTTCCTATCCTAGATCAAAAAAATCTTATTTATTTAATAACAGGTTCATTTAAAGGATAATCGCTACACTAGCCCCTTTCTACATGAAGGATTCTGCACTTCTTAGTATGCTCAATTATAAAACAGTTTAGTATTCTTGAAGCTCTATATATGTCAAAAAGGATTTGTCAATTGTAAAGAAAAAGAGCAAAATTTACTAAAAGTTCCTTATTATTTTTTCCAATGACGTCTTCTATTGACAGTTCTTTTTCAGTAATTTTTTCAAATTTTGAATATCATTGTCCCATGCTATTTTAATGTTTAAAGATTTTAAAGCCACTGTAAGGATATTGGAATGTGGTTTTCTCTGATGACCAAGATCTCCTGCTCAGCTACCAAGCCCCGTGTTTCCTACAGAACCTTTGTCTTACATTGTTGATGCCACTGTCATGATCAGTGAACTGGAAAATAACGGTGCTTTATTCTGCAGGGGAAGGAGCTGTTGACCCTAATGACCCTGACAAGGTAAACACACTAAATCAACTCTCCAAGACTGAGATTTCCCTTTACCTGACCAGCAAGTACGACATAGGGGATGGTGAAGCTATAGATGGCCAAAGCCTCATGATCAAGTAAGTGTGGGGCTTGAAGAGCACACATTTCCATTTGCTCATCTTTTTAAAAATTTCATCTATTTACATGTCTCTGGCTGCACTGGGTCCTCACTGTTATGCAGAGGCGTTCTCTAGTCGCAGAGGGCTACAACTAGAGAAAATATTATATTTTTCTCTAGTGAAGGCTTCTCACTGCAGTGGCTTCTGTTTCAGAGCACAGGCTCTAGGCACACAGGCTTCAGTAGCTGCAGATCGCGGGCTCTGGAGTCTGGGATCAGTAGTTGTGGTGCATGGACTGAGTTGCCCTACGGCCTGTGAGGTCTGGACCAGGGATCAAACCGGTGTCCCCTGCATTGGCAGGCAGATTCTTAACCACTGGGCTGTGGCTCAGCTGGTAAAGAATCCGCCTGCAATGCGGGAGACCCCGGTTCGAGCCCTGGGTTGGGAAGATCCCCTGGAGAAAGGAAAGGCTACTCACTCCAGTATTCTGGCCTGGAGAATTCCATGGACTGTATAGTACATGGGGTCACAAAGAGTCGGACACGACTGAGCGACTTTCGCTTCACTTCACTTCTATGGCAGCTCAGATAGTAAAGAATCTGCTTGCAGTGCAGGAGACTGGGGTTCGATCCCTGGGTCGGGAAGATCCCCTGGAGAAGGGAATGCCTCCCCACTCCAGTATTCTGGCCTGGAGAAAATCCCATGGACAGAGGAGCCTGGCGGGCTATAGTCCAGGGGGTCACAAAAAGAGTCAGACGTGACTGAGTGACTAACACTCACTTTTTCTAAACCACTGGACCGCCAGGGAAGTCCCAATTATGCATCTTAAACCGTGCAAATTCAAATTAGACTAAATTTTCAAGTCGTTTTTCAGCATTGAGATGTTGTTTGTCATTTTAGTTGCTAAGTTGTATCCAATTCTTTTGCAACCCCATGAACTGTAGCCCACTAGGCTTCTCCATCCATGGGATTTCCCAGGCAAAAATCCTGGAGTGTGGAGCCATTTCGTTCTCCAGGGATCTCCACATCTCTTCACCGGAGACGGATTAGCCCAGATATTGAAAACAGTGTGTTTGTCCATCAAAAATCTAACCAGGAATAATAGAGTCTATAATTTGAGAGACCTAAATATAATATTTTCTAAAGCTCATCTTGTTTTTAGTTTTCCTTGTAGTAATTTGATTCCTTCCCTTTAAGAATGATTAATTCAGCCTATGAAAGTCCTCAGGTAGCTGAAAGGAAATAACTGTTCCAGCGGTCAAAAGAACAAGGAAGTTCAAGGAAATACCTTGTACCTAATTTATTTTCTGGTAGAAAGCATTAACGTAAAAGTCACACACAGTAAGACATAATGCTGTTCTCTGACTTATTAGACATCTTTTCCATTCAACTAAGCCTAGATAGCTTGACCAGTTTTGACTTTATTTATAGTCAACTCCCTGTCCTTGAAGATTTCACATGAAGTTTTCACACCCTTAATACTGTACTTTTTCTGTCAAGGCCTTGAAGACATTGTACATCAGTCCTTTGCGTTCAGAGTAAGAGAGAGCGGTCCATCACCATGAACTGAGATGTCATAAACCAAAACCAGGGGCTCACCCAACGCACAGTTTCTAAGAACTAATAGAATCACATGGAATCTATTAGCACATTAGAACAGTTGTACATTGGGGTGAGGTAGAAAATGGAAGTGGGAAATAAGGACAAAAGGAAATAAACATTTAAATAATACTTTACACGTGACTCCCGAGTCACATGTCCTGAGTTCTGAGGTTCTTTTCATTGGCAGCAGGAGCTTTCTCTTCTGCCACTGACATGCCTCAGACAGCACTCATTTCTAGTTGATTTTTTCCAGATATTAAATCCCATGAAAATGGAAAAAAAAAATGCTTAACTCAGTGTGCTATGTTTCAGTATATACATATGTGCTGCTTCTGCTGGGCTTGCTTATTTTGTGCTCCAGTTATCTCTAAGGCTCTGGTCGTTCAGAGAGCCACATACTTGAGTTTCAACCTGTTGTCACTGGCACTGGGCTTGAAGTTGAGGACCCAGTGGTGAGCAGGTCATTTCAGAGTGCCTGCCTTCAGGGGTCTGCAGTGGAATGGATAGCACTGCTCATCTGCGGGACCCAGGACAGACTGCAGGACTCTTGCACAACCTTGGCCTCATTAGAGTTGAAGGCAGTTGCTTTCAGCTCCTGGCGACCAAGTCAGATTGCACTTGCGGGGAGGCAGCTTGGGACAGGGCAACAGAGCAAAAGGGAGAAAGCTGGAGGCCGCTGCCTGGGCCCCTCTGAGCACGTGCCAACTGCAGAGGCGACTGGAGACACAGACGGTGTGCTTCCACCATGGAAATTCGATCAGGCCAGTTATCCTATGATCTCATAAGCTTTGTCTTTTAGAAGTAAGAGGAGGAAATTTTTTCATAATTAGTTTTGTCTGGTATTCGAACGCCATTTTCTAAATGCAATCAGCTCAAATCCCGGCATTAATGAATGGAAGATCATGACTGGGATGGTCTCAAATATCAGACAGCCTGAACATCAGGTATATTTATACTCATTTCTGAATACGAGTCTCCACATCTCTGCACATTTGGGGAATTCACATTTTGAATGTGAAACCATGGAAGTCAGCCCATCCAGTCAGGATGGGAGCGGTACATCCTGGCCAGGAAGGCCTGGTGCGTTCTTCAGCCTTCTCATCCCCTGTGTGGGTCCCCCTCGCCCGTCTCCCCGACAGTGCACTGGACACAAGTACTGTCTGCTCTTTAGTCCCCATACAGAGTGGAGCCAGCCAGCGGTTTCATGCATTTACTTTTGCATTTCGTGGTAAAATACAATGTAAAAGTTACCATCCTAACCTTTTTAAAATTAATTTTTATTGGAGTGAGGTTGCTTTACCCGTTCTAAGTTTTCTTTCCAAAAGTATTAGTTTTCTGTTTATGTGGCTGCCCCAGGTCTTACGTTGCGGCACGTGGCATCCTCTATCTTCATGGTAGTGAGCAAGATCTTTAGTTGCAGTATGTGGGACCTAGCTCCCTGGCCAGGGAGGAACCCGTGCCCTGTGCCTCGGGAGCATAGCATCTTAGCCACTGGACCACCAGGGAAGTCCCCCATTCTGACCTTTTAAATGTACAACTTGGTGGCGCTTAAATACATCGAGAATGTTGTGCAAGCTTCGCTACTGTCTAGTTCCAGAATATTGTCATCACTCCCAAAGTAACCCCCTACTTGAAATAGTCATCTCTGGGGTACCTTTTCAGAGCCTGCTCTCCAGTCCTGGAAATCACTAATTTGTTTTCTGTCTCCACAAACCTGCCTATTCTGGAAATTTCATATAATTGGAATTATACAAGATGTGGCCTTCTGCATCTGGCTTCCTTTACTGAGCATGGTTTTGGCTGAATAATATTCCATTGTATGGATATACCATAGTATCATAGACATTTGGGTTGTTGTTACATTTTGGCTATAGTGAATAGTACTACCACAAATATTTATACACAACTTTGTATGTGAACACCTATTTTCAGTTCTTTGGGGTTTATTAGCAGTGGAATTGCTAGGCCATATGGTAGTTCTGTTTTGAGGAACTGCCAGACTTTTTCCCACCAATAAGGTATGAAGGTTTCAGTTTTTCCATAATTCACCAAAATTTATTTTCTGTTTTGTTTTGTTGTTATAGCCATCCTAGTGGGCATGAAGTAGTATCTCATTGTGGTTTTGACTTGCATTTCCCTAATGATTAGTAATGTTTAGCATCTTTCCTTGTGCTTATCAGTCATTTCTATGTCTTCTTTGTAGAAATGTCTGTTAAAGTTTTTTGCCCATTTTTAAGCTTGATTTTTACCTTTTTGTTGCAGAGTTGTGAGAGTTTTTAAATGTTCTGGATAGTAAATCCCTCTCATATATATGATTTGAAAACATTTCCCCCTTCTGGGAGTTGTCTTTTTATTCTCTTAGTACAATCCTTTTCTGTAGAAGAAATCATTTAACTTAATGAAGTGGAGTTTATCTGTTTTTTGATGTTTATTGTGCTTTTGGTGTCATATATGAGAATTCGTTGCCCAATCCAAGATCATGAAGATTTACTTCTATGTTTTTTTCTAAGTGTTCCATAGTTTCAGCTTTAACAGCTATGATCCCTTTTGAGTGAATTTTTGTGTATGGTGGAAGGTTCAGTTCAGTTCAGTCGCTCAGTCGTGTCCGACTCTTTGTGACCCCATGAATCGCAGCACGCCAGGCCTCCCTGTCCATCACCAACTCCCGGAGTTCACTCAGACTCACATCCATCGAGTCAGTGATGCCGTCCAGCCATCTCATCCTCGGTCGTCCCCCTTCTCCTCCTGCCCCCAATCCCTCCCAGCATCAGAGTCTTTTCCAGTGAGTCAACTCTTCGCATGAGGTGGCCAAAGTACTGGAGTTTCAGCTTTAGCATCATTCCTTCCAAAGAAATCCCAGGGCTGATCTCCTTCAGAATGGACTGGTTGGATCTCCTTGCAGTCCAAGGGACTCTCAAGACTCTTCTCCAACACCACAGTTCAAAAGCATCAATTCTTCGGTGCTCAGCCTTCTGCACAGTCCAACTCTCACAACCATACATGACCACAGGAAAAACCATAGCCTTGACTAGACAGACTTTTGTTGGCAAAGTAATGTCTCTGCTTTTGAATATACTATCTAGGTTGGTCATAACTTTTCTTCCAAGGAGTAAGCATCTTTTAATTTCATGGCTGCAGTCACCATCTGCAGTGATTAGGATCCCAAATATTCTTTTGCACATGGATGTCCAGTTTTCCACCATTGTTCCTTAAAGAGACTAGTCTTTCTGCATTAAATGGTCTAGACCCTTGTCAAAAGCTGATCTACCATGCATGTATGGTTTGTCTAGACTCTGAATTCTATTCCATTGATCTATATGTCTGTCCTTATGCTAGTACCACACTACATTTATCACTGTAGCTTTGTAGTAAGTTTTGAAATTGGGAAGTATGAATCCTCCAACTTGTTCTTTTTCAAGATTCTTTTGGCTGCCTAGGGTTCCTTGGAACTGTCAGATCAACTTTTCCATTTATATAAAAAAGGCTATTGGGCCAGTGTTTTAATAGACTCAATAATTTACTGCATTCACTGGCCTCTAGGGTCTTGAAAGACTTCTCTGGGCATACTTTGAGATCCTAGTCTTGGCGGAGCCCTTCACTAAACAGCCAGTGCTCATTGTGGATAACAACTTGAAGACTGACCAAGTAGCCGTCTTCAGAAGCGGAATTTGGGTATTGCCCAAAACAGTCAGTAGAGTTCACTCCATGATGTGAAGCAAGCCTTAGTTCCAAATACATTATGCCTTAAGTATATATTTCAAAATCCTGTTACTAACAGATAATTATAAAAGGTGTCATTAATGGGGGGCTTGGCGACTGTGTAATCTGAGTTGTTATCTTTGAGGTGAGGAAATTAAATTCTAAAACAATGGGAAGCAAGTAGCTAGTCACTGACATGCTTTATGTCACAGGCCATTGATATTCCGTTAATGTGCACTTTGAAATAGGCTTCCCTGGTGGCTCAGCTCATAAAGAATCTGCCTGCAGTGTCAGTCTGGGATACTGCCATTCTGAAAATATTACCAAGCATGTGCTCAGTCACTCAGTTTTGTCCAACTCTTTGCAACCCCATGGACTGTAGCCCACCAGGCTCCTCTGTCCGTGGGATTTTATTGGGCAAAAATATTGAAGTGAGTTGCCATTTCCTCCTCCAGGGGATCATCCCGACCCAGGGATGGAACCCGAGTCTCTTGAGTCTCCTGAACTGGCAGGCAGATTCTTCACCACTGCACCACCTCACTACCGAGCATGGTGGTATTAAAAGAACAAACAGAAAAGCCTGGCTGGGGAGTCCTAGGAAGACCCGGGATTACAGCCCCAATCTCACACATTAGCAGCTGGACTCTGATCAAATCACCTAAGCATTTGTTTCCTTTATCCATTAAATGGAGACGAGGGGAGATGGGGACAGGAGGGCTCTGATGAGTGAATGAGGTCACACAACAACACCTTATAAATTATAAAGAACTGTACAGTTGTAAATCCCTCTTATTATAACTTTTGATTTAGCTTATAGTATGTGATCCTTTTGGCCTTTATTAAGCTTGTGTTTCTATGGAAGTACATGAGTATAAGTAAAAGCATTATTTGTGGCTTTTACTCATACTTAACTGCCTGAGTGCTTGTTATCTCTTCAGAATTTTTTTCCTATCACATAATTCAGTTTAGGCATCTGTCATCCAGTTGAAAGATTTCTTTGGTTTTGGTCCAAACTGGCATGAGCAGTTAAGTGACTAAGGGGATCTGAGGCCTGATGATAAAAATGTGTAATCACGTGATTTTTAGCTTCCATCAACACCAATTCCTTTTCAGCCCTGGGCACATTGTAAGGCAAGTGGCAGATGGAAAGGCTCAGGAATGGTCCTGGCCAGGGTGTAATAACAGACACCCTTTGAATGCAATGGCCGATCCTAAGGGACCACACCAGTTTACAAGCACCGTGCACTCTCATTTATTGACCGTGGGATTTGAGTGGAGCTGTGACAAATAAACTCCCTGGTGTATTTCATTTTTCTTAACTTTACTCATTCAGGGAAGAAGGCAGAGGCCTCGATTTGATCAGCTTGTCTCAGCTATTGTTTGAACATCCATGGGGCCCAAACGTTAACCAGTTGATTCATGCTGGTCAGACCATATCTGGCATATTGTTTGCCTTAAGGTGGTGGTGGGGGAACATGGCATAAATTCATTGGCTAACTGAAATGTGAGCAGGACTAGAAACTCTCTAACTCCTATTGTGAAGAGGCTTAAGGAACTGAGGGGTTTCGCTTGGGAAAAAGAGAAGTGGGAGCAGAGGGGATGAAGATAGTCCTGGCAGCCTCTGCAGGTTGGTGCAGGACTGATGATGAGGAAAGGGAATTCAGCTTGTTCCCTGAAACTCTAGAAAATAGAATGCGAGCTTGCATAACAATGGAGCTTCTTAGGGCTTAGCTGACTCATTTGTAAAACCAGGGACTGGACTGTTGCCCAAGGTCCCCCTCCGCGCTGACATCCCCAGTGAGTGGACCGCCCTGGAAGGCAGGCCTCTCTGAGTGGGCTTCGTGTTCAGGAATGGGCTGCTGCTCCAGTGCTGTGCATCTCAGAGAGGTTTAATGTGAGCCACGCGGGTACTTTTAAATTTTCTGGAAGCCATTTTTTATAAAGGAATAGGTGAAGTTCATTCTAATATGTTAATTTACCGCAGTATATCCAAAATATTGTTATTTCAATATGGAATCAGTATAAAAAATTATTAGTGGTATATGACACAATCCTTTTTCATAATGAGCCTTCCAAACATGGACATGAGTTTTAGCAAATTCAGGGAGATAGTGAAGGACGGGGGAAGCCTGGTACGCCCGCCGTCCATGGCGTCACAAAGAGTCGGACGCAACTGAGCGGCTGAATGACAGCAACATGACACGTTCCGTTTTCATCCTGAGCCTTCCAAATCTGGTGTGTGTTCTGCACTTTGTGCACGTCTCCAGTTTGGAGCAGCCATGTCTCAAGTGCCCACTGGCCACCTATGACCAGTGGCTGTCATCGTGGGCAGCACGTGACGCTTTAGTGACCACGCGAATGCTGACTACACGTCAGACTCTAAGGGGGGATGTACGTGCATCTTTCTTTCAGTCCTGAGAGATTTCCATTGTGTAAATAGGAAGAAAAAAAAAGGGAAAAACACCTCCAAGGACTTTATCATTTGCACAAGTCCACACACTTAGTAGGCAGCTCCCTGGTTCGACCTTAGAGCTGTCGAGTCTTTAACCATTAGGCATACCGCAGGGCAAGGGAGTGGATTCTCTGTCATGAAACTAGACAGTTATTTACACGTAAGACGTCTGGGGTGAAACTTTGGGAATGGATTCCAGTGGAAGCCTGACCTAAAATAGAGTTTCAAGAGAAAGGCTGTGTGGACAGTTTCAGGCACTCCCGAGCAGATAAACATTCTCTGTCCCTACGAGGGCACACTTAAGCGACCCTGGTCGTGCTGGTCCTCAGATAGCTTCTCTAAAGAGTTTCCTGGAATCATATATCGTCAGTCATTCCTAGAATATTATTTCAAATAAGTGTTAACAGTTTTTAAAATCTCCCAAAGCTTTTATTTCTAACCGGATGTTTCCATTTAAGATATTTATGATGATGACTGGAGGGGGGAGTTGAGAAGGAGATGATAGATTCTTGGCTCTGAGAAGCAGGACTGTCTCGCACATGGCTGGAATGAGCTGTGTGTCCACCTCTGACTCTGGGGCAACATTTCTCTGTGCATTCCCAGACAGCTCAAAAATCCCCAGTGGTGAAAGCTCGTGGGCCAGAGGAAATGGTTGTGATCATTGTTCTTATACAGACTTAAATAAGAAAGGAGAAAAATAATGGTTACGAATGGCTTGTTGGATTTTATCCTATTTGCAAGAATAATATATCTGCAGTTCCCTTTGAGAGTTTCCTCTTGTCCTTTGGGAGCAGTCCCCCATCCTGGGGATTCAAAACACGAATGATATTTTCTTTTTTCCTTTTCCAATTTTCATACTGTGTGAACATTTCCTGCTATAGCTGAGGAAGAAATTCATCATCCCGTGATACCATGTAATGCCTTGAGAGGAACTGAGGTTCAATGCGATAAGAATGAAACTTCAGATGTTGGTTAGACCTGTTTGTAATTTAAGGCGACTTCTGTTTATGTTTCCGTTTTTGTTTTTTGTTTTTTTTTTTGAAGGGACGCAGTGTCCAATAATGTTTACTTATGTAAAAGAGAGCATACTTGTCCATTTACCTTTTACATTAAAGTCTTAGTACATAGTTACATAACCTGATTTTTAATTAGGAAAAGATGGCTGATTATCCTAAAGAACACATATGAAAAAATGCATAGTTTTGGCACTGACAAGAGTGGTTTTCCAGCTCTTGTTACCGAGCAGCTCTCTTGTTCTCTCCCACCCGAGGCCAGGGACCTTCACCGATGGGTTAGTCCCACCACCAGATCTGAGGTTCCCAACCACCCCCTCCTCCAGGCTGCTGGGTCATCCGGCAGCCAGAGCCTTCACAGCCCACACGGGACTTGCACTCCCACTGGCCTTCACAGTGTTTCATTCTTAGAGCATCAACAGTAACAGCTGGTCTGGCTCCCAGTAGCTTATGATGTTTTCAACAGGCTCAGAAGTTTAAATGTTATTAAAGTCAGGACATTAGATATTATTGCTGCTCCTTCCAGAGTGATGAGCCCAGTTGTTCCTCCTGGTCATCAGAAAGTAGTCTCAGTCTGGAAAGAAAAAGGGAGACTTCCCTGATGGTCCGGGTGGTTGAGACTCCGAGCTTCCCTGTGGGGGCCACGGGCTCCATCCCTGGTTGGGGAGTTAAGATCCCACCGGCTGCCACAGCATGGCCCAAAAGCGCAGATGAAGTTGAAAACGAGAAAGTAGTTTCGACACACTTGTGCCCAGGATACTGACATTGTAATCTGACGTGTCCAACTCTGAGTGAGCCTGTGGGCCATAGCCCACCAGGCTCCTCTCTCCATGGGACTCCCAGGCAAAAATACTGTAGTGGGTTGCCATGCCCTCCCCCAGAGGACCTTTCCCACCCAGGGATCGAACCTGGGTCTCTTAATGTCTCCTGCATTGTCAGACAGGTGCCTCACCACTAGCACTACCTGGGAAGCCCCTATAATCTGACAGCCTCAAGCATATAAAATCCAGACCTTGATTATCAAGCATTCACAAACTTTGGGGAGCCTTAAAGCAGACATCCTGAAGTTCTGCGAGACACTTTCATTTTTAAGGATTCTCTTTGAAGCTTCATCTTTGCAATGCCTCAGGAGAAAGAGATTTTTGTGCAAGACTGCTGTCTGAAAGCCTGTCTCTCCTTTCTCTATTTTGTAAGGACCAAAAAATTGATCATTGATGTGATCCGGAACCAACCAGGAAGCACACTGACAGAGATCTTAGAGACACCAGCAAGTACAAAACAGGTAATTGGCCTTTAGAGTGTAAATAACAAGTACCTTAGATATGTGTTGATTTTAGTAACAGCTCTCTGTGCCAAATGTTTGCTGTTATCTCAGAGAAACTGTCTGACACAGTTTGGAAGTAAAACTTTCAGGGAACTGACTTCAATTATATAGAAAATCCATGGAATATCAACAGAAATGAAATAGGAAAATACGGCACTGAATTTATACTAAATAATCGTATCCTAGACCAGAAGATTAGTCCTGGGTATTTCAGAGCCTCTGAATGTTCACGGTAAATTTTGAAGGGTGAGTGTAGGGAACAAAGGGGAAAAAACTGGACTGCTTAAAAATGAAGACTACTCATTGCAGTGGAGATAGGCAGATAAGTCACTTAAGGAATTGCTCTGGCCAACAGGATATAGAAAAATACCTTTCATATTTTGTGTTTTTGCCGACTTGAAGAAATGAACAAGTGCCTTACTCATTAAAACTGTTTTTCAAATGCTTTGGAAGCCAACATCTTGAGTCCATTAGATCAGAGCACCATTATCTTGGTGTAAATAAAGTTTCATAACAATCTTGCATTAAACTTTTATCAGCATCCTTTAAAATGTATCATTATTTAGTTTGTTCTGAATTAATTTCAGTTTCATTGCTTTAGTTTCAATAATTGCCACTCCCTAAACACACACAAGATTATCTGTTTAGTTACCTCTTTGTACTTTTTGAACTTTAGCTGGGTTACACGTGATTTTCTTGAGTCATTCTTAATTTAATTGGTTGTGAAGAAATCGTTATGTCATGGTTTTTAATAAAAGTATATCTAACCAAAGTGGGTAGAATATGGTACTGAGTATGAAATTTTTAACTCTTAATATTTTATTAAGTATATTTTCTTTCCCTCCAAATGTAGCATGGTCACGAAGAGTGCAGACTTCCAAAATCAAATGTAGCTCTATACCTCCTCGCTGTGTAAGGCTAGGCACCTAGAAATATTTCTATGCTTCAGTTTCCTCAGCTGTAAAATGAGAATGATAATAATAGCACCCAGTTCAGGAGTAACTCAGTTAAAACATGTTAAGTGAATAGAAAAATATCTGTTACATACCAAGTGCTCAACAACGTTGGCTGCTACTGTTGTTTCCTACTGACCTAGCTTACTGTTCCTGTGTCCTCCAGGGTGATCTGTCTTTCCTGTGTGTAATAACATTTATAGTCTTAGACTCTGTCTGCTGTGCCAACCAATTTTCTAGTACAGTGACATGTGAAGATCACTAGTCTCTTGTATAGTTTTTTTAAACAAGCTATCCAAACTGTTTTGATTCATTCATTTTACTCACCATTTATTTGGAAACATACTTTGTGCTAGTGTACTCTTAATTTCTTTGGTTCAAAGAAACCCTGCAGATTTCTCAGAGTTCATAGTTGGAGAACGATTGCCTTACCAGGACAAAGGTCTCTGCCTGCCTTCGCAGCTTATGAATGTCTGAAAATATGGCTCGTGTGTGAGCGTTTAACTGGGTTCTGGATGTCCAGAGTTCTTGTGGCCACGTTTTAATGGATAATCTAGTTTTAATTTTCTCAACTGGACTATCCTATCCAACACTGAAATCCTTCCATGCAGGGAATTATAAAATGCTGGTTATCCCTTGTAATACATCTGTTACTAACTTATCACATTAACCATAAAGTAACGATTTAGAATTTTGCTCAGGGTAGGCCAGCCACCACTGCTCTGTTTTTTGGGAAAACAAACTAATTCCTTCCCAAAGACCTGCCACAAAACCCCTGGGGAACATGTGGTTAAGGTCTCCCGGACCTTGGCTTGAGGACCTCTTTCATTTTGATTTTGGTATACCTTGTGCAGCTTCTGAACCTGTGAGGTCAGGACATCAGAGATAAATCAACATCTTGATGTTCCCTTTCCAGGAGACAGATCATGCCTCAGACATGGTGAACCGTGCGGTTTTAGATTCCAGGACTCCCGAAGACATGAAGCAGGGCCGGTCTATGGTTGAAGATGCACAGCTGCCCCTTGAGCAGAAGAAGAGGAAAATCCAGAGGAATCTTCGGACATTAGAACAGACTGGACACGTGTCATCTAAAAACAAATACCAAGACATTCTCAATAAGATTGCCAAGGTTATGGGGAAGAGTATTCTTTCTGCTTTGCGTTCAGTTCAGTTCAGTCACTCAGTCGTGTCCGACTCTTTGCAACCCCATGAACCACAGCACGCCAGCCTCCCTGTCCATCACCAACTCCTGGAGTCCATCCAAACTCATGTCCATCGAGTTGGTGATGCCATCCAACCATCTCATCCTCTGTCTGTGCTAATCATTGCTCACACACGCTGGGACTCAGTAGGTGACATGAAGGATTCCTGTCCTCCTCAATATTACAGATTTTTAAGGTCAAAGCAGTTGATGACTTTTAACAGAGAATAACCACAACTCCCCTAATTAAGGGGCTTCCCAGGTGGCCCAGTGGTAAAGAATCTGCCTGCCAATGCAGGAAACACAGGAGATGCAGATTCACGCCCTGGGTTGGGAAAATCCCCTAGAGGAGGAAATGGCAACCCACTCCAGTTTTCCTGCTTTGAAACCCCTGTGGACAGAGCAGCCTGGCAGGCTACAGTCTGTAGAGTTGCAAAGAGTTGGACACAGCCAAGGACACTGAGCTGAGCGTTCAGGCGCAACACCCCCAAGTTGTCAGAAGAGCTGAAACATACCAGACATAGATGAGTAATAATAGATGAGTTTCATCTGTTGCTTTACACAATACCTACTAATTTTAAAAGCAACACTTCTAGGAGAGTTCTCTCTTGAGTAATAACTCAAGTTGTCATATAATCCTCTCGCCCATAGGACCTGCCACTGAGATGATGCCTCTATGTGCCTGAGAATTTGTCTCTAGTCAGTTTAGCCTGAATGCAGTTCAGACTTAAAAGTTCGTTTCTGTTTTCTCATCCCATATTTTTACAGTTGAGAAACTTCCTGAGAAAAGGATATCAAATTAGTGCAAGGAAACATCACAGGAAAAGGCTAGATCTGTTTGCCAAGGATAAGGAAGTATATATTTTGGGTTAAAAAATTGTTTTCACTGTTTTCTTTTGTCCAAACATGCAAACTAAAATGGATCTGGAGGTTAAGGACAGTTACATGATCGAAAAAAAAAGAAGAATTAACTTCTGAAAGGGAAGTGCACTCAGCTTTATTCTTCCATGGAAACTTATGGCCATTACTGGCAATAGGCTTATTCCTCCCAGCCTGAGTGACTCAAGGGAAGTGGTGCCTTTTCTGTAACTCTGGGTTGGAAAATACTTCTCTCAGGGAATGTACAGTAGAGAAATTGAGGGTTTTGTCTTAAAAAAAAACACTATCATGAAAGCATCCCCTTAAATATTCTACTTAAAAGGAATGGTTTTTAATTTGTCCACAGAGGAAAAATAAGAATAAACTGGCACTGTTTTATTTAACATTTTCTTAATTTACCAATTAGAATTAAAAAAAAAAAAAAGAATTGTATGTTTGTAAGTTTAACTATACCATGTCTCTTGCAAGCTGTAAGCAGCTTGATCAACTTCATGTTCTAGGAACTCTGTTTAAATCCAACTAATAGTTATCCATGTTGAATTTGTTCAGTCTTGAGACCCCAGTTTGTGCAAATGTTGGAAACTATTTTTCAGATTAAAAAGTATATTTAAAAAAATTAATTTCACAAATGGGGACGTCCCTGGTGGACTCTGAGCTTTCATTGCTGAAGGCCAGGGTTCGATCCCTGGTTGGGAAACTAAGATCCCACAATCCTGGCAGGACAGCTAAGAAAGAAAAGAAAAGAAAATGAATGTAATGATGAAATATAATACTTTTCAGGATAAAGCACTCTTCGTAGTATATATAATTCAAAACATTCTGAGGAAATTGTCTCCTGCTAAAGTCTTGCTTGTGTACTTTTTAAAACCCTAGTTCTCCTTAGATTAATTGTATGCTTACTCTAAAATTGCTTCTTTGCTTTTCCATCAACCTTATATCTGGAGAAGGCAATGGCAACCCACTCCAGTGCTCTTGCCTGGAAAATCCCATGGATGGAGCAGCCTAGTAAGCTATAGTCCTTGGGGTCGCAGAGAGTCGGACACGACTGAGTGACTTCACTTTCACTTTATATCTCAAAGTAAAATATGGACATTCCCAGTTCTAAAGTAAAAGGGAACATTTGGGTGCTGAAAGTTTAAAATGAAGTGACTGAAATAAACTGTTATTGTTATTTGGTCACTATCCACCTCTTTACAACCCCATGGCACTAGCCCGCCAGACCCCTCTGCCCATTGGATTGGCTGCCGTCTCCTTCTCTAGGGGTGTTGACCTGGCTCTCTTGCATTGGCAGGCAGATTCTTTACTATTGTGCCACCAGGGAAGCCCCACCTGTTGTAACAGTCACAAGGAGTGATTTTAGTACTAGATATTCTTCTTGTCCCAAAGGGGCGATGTTATAAAGCAAACTCCTGCTTAAATCTCATACCATGGCCTTTCCTTCTTACCTTAGGATATTCGAAATCAGAGAATCCATCGTAAGCTTCGAAAAGCTGAACTGGAAAAACTTCAGCAGACGCTCAATGCACTTAACAAGAAGGCAGCATTTTTGAAGAGCAAATTAATTATTATGACACTTACATAAAGACTTGTTTAGACAACTTAAAAAGAAAGTAAGTTGAAATCATATATTCTTCGTAATGTCATGATTTATACAAGGTATCAATTCACATACAATCCTGGGCTGTTCAGGTTGGGTTTGGTAGCAAACTTTGATTTATTACATAACCGGAAACTAGAATCTCAATTTTATGATTCGCCATTGTGAGCTAAGAAGTCAGGAGTGAATTTAGAAACATGTTAATTCTCTATAAACATTGGCATTAAAGTTAGTTTTACCCTGTTGTGTTTCAGTCAAGTAACTTTAAACACTTGGGGAAGCACTTTGATTATTCCTTCTTTTTAGTCAAAGATGTCTTTTAAGAGTTGACTCATTGGAAAAGACTCTGATGCTGGGGGGATTGGGGGCAGGAGGAGAAGGGGATGACCGAGGATGAGATGGCTGGATGGCATCATGGACTCAATGGACGTGAGTCTGAGTGAACTCCGAGAGATGGTGATGGACAGGGAGGCCTGGCGTGCTGCAATTCATGGGGTCACAAAGAGTTGGACACTACTGAGCAACTGAACTGAACTGAACTCTTGGGGATATTTACAGTAAACAGTATTTATATGCTTAATAATGTTTAAAGCCAGATGCTTGCTATTGCACGGTACAGCTTAGTGATTTTTAATTGCTTACTGGTTTTTAAAAGTCATATTGACACAAGAGACAAAATTTGTCAGTTCTTTATTACCCGTTAGCACACATATCATAGTTTTTTTCCACAATATAGCCAATTTTAATGAGTATTCTGTGCTCATAATTATTCTTATCACTGGATAAGGTCAATCCTAATCAAATTTAATTACTCATTTAAATATGTAATTCATTATTTTTGTGTAATATTTGTAGTCAAATTGACATTAAAAAATGGTACTGTACAAAAGAGTAAATTGCATTAATCATAGAAGATTTGATGGAGGAATATAACCAAATTTAAACCTCATTTATCTGGACCCCACTAGTTCTGATTAATTTGCAGCCTTTAAATTACTCTTATGCTATTCCTGTGAGGAAGAAAGTTGGTCAAGCTAATATATAGTAGAAATAAAGTTGTGAGAGATTTTCTTTACATGTTTACTGCATTTTCTTCACATATTTACTACAGCAAGGCATTTTACAAGCTCTGCAGTCAAGTGAGACAGATTAGGATTCTCTCTTACATTGTGTGATCTTGAACCAATCCGGTATTCTCTCAAGTCTCAATTTTCTCATCTTTAAGTGGGATTTGGGAGTGCCAGCCTCACACGTGTTGTAATGAGAGCTAAGTGGAATACTTGTGGGACAGAGGAATTTATTTTGGAACACAATGGAAAGGTTAATTCTGTAAATGTGAGGCAGTATTTAGAAAGCACTTGGAAGAAGGATGGCCATCTAGTGTTTGTTAAATAAACTAAATCTGTTAAACTAAACACTTTTAATGACCCCTTCCCTTAGGAGTGTGTACACAGTTCATTTCACGGCACCTCAGCTGCTTGCAAAGTGACTTAATGGAGCCATGTGGGCCAGTACTCCTGAGACAGCAGAGTGCAAGTGCTACGAAGCATATTCGTCTGTAATTCAAACTTGAGTCACATTGAAAATAGCTTTCCCTTAACCAGTTCAGTAGGAGATTTCACTGTGCAGGGATGGTTGTCACTGACGATCACACAATATAAAGTTGCCCGGGTTCCATACCTGGAGGCCAGGGGTGGGCGGGGGAGTGCTCTCCTGGCCGCTGTGCTGCCAGGAACGTCTGGGTTTGCCACCTTCATGGCAGATGGTCTGTTCTTATGTTTCCAGAAATACTCGGAGATCAATTAAACTTGATGGAAAAGGAGAACCCAGAGGGATGAAGCGGGCGAAGCCAGTGCGGTACACAGCTGCAAAGCTGCAGGAGAAGGGTGTCCTCCTGGACATAGACGATCTTCAGGCAAACCAGTGAGTGGCCCCCAGAGTCTGCACAGACACATGCCCCCTCTCGGCATGCACATCAGATCTGACTCACACTCATTCAGCTTCCTGTGGCCTTTGAAGGAAGCTTCACTGGGTCCATCAGGGGCTTCCCCTTGATTTCAGATGACAGGAGAAAACACACGTATTGTAATCTCTGGGCTTCCCACCAGGCCTGGCACTGATCGAGAGGTTGAGTTTCCCATGGCTTTGCCAGCCTCGCCTTTCCCTCCAAAAGTACTGAGTCATAGCAGTGAGAATGCAAGGCTGCCTTTCCAAAGCACTTTCAAAAGTAGATTATTTGCTTTGTCTTTTTAAGAAAGTGGGATTTAAAAAATTGGTATTTTACTCAGTGTGCTATTTTCTGCCTGCTTTCAAAGCAAATGGTTTACTATTTCTATCAATTTGTATTTCCTGAGGTTTAAAGACAAGAAAGAAACCCGTTGCTGCCTAGCTCCAAAAAAAATAGATTAATTTTGTTAAAGGCAAACAGGAAGCTGGAGCGATGTGGCTTTGAATGACCCAGGGTCCTCATTCATTCAGCAATAACTGTCTGAGTGTTCTAGGACATGGTGCACTGTGCTAGGACCTGTAGGGACCCAGACTTAGAGCCAAACACCCCCATCCCCAGCCTCAGAGGGTTTCAAGCCTAGGAAAGACCACAGAATTCAGCTTTTGTTTCTATGAGTTCCTTTTGTAAAAGGCAAGGATATGTCTCCTGCCACCTTCCAGCATCCCCACTTCCATAATTGGGAGAAGACAAGTAGCTGGGCATATACAAATATGTTGAATGAATTAATTAAATATGTTGGATTAATTAATTAAATATGTTGAGTTAATTAATTAAACAGTCTGACCTTTGGTCTTGCTCAGTGAGAGTTATTTACAGTTGCAAAACAGGACCTTTCTGAGAATTCCCTGGGGGTCCAGTGGCTAAGACTCTGCACTCCCGTTACAGGGGGCCTCGGTTCAATCCCTGATCGGGGAACTAGATCTCACACGCCACAACTAAGACCCTATGCAACCAAAGAAATAAAAATAAATATAAAAAGCAAAAACCACAGATGGTGCCTTGCCTGGGTCAGAGCCACTCCAGCAGCAGTGTCACTGTGTGTATTAGAAGTGGAGGAGAAACTCCTCCCAGGCGCCACACCAGGCCCTCTTGGGGCCGCTGTTTTAAAGAACCAGATTCTTATGGTCCATCACTCCCTTTCCCATTGTGGGAGGCCAGACTCACTGCGTGCAGTCCTCTGTAACCCCTGCTTCCTCCAAGGCCTGGCTTCCCTTCCATTTATTCCATCCTACCTTCTCTTTGACTCAGACCAACTCAGAGAAAACGCTGCTTCTCCTTTGAAGTTGCCACCGAAAGTAGTCATCTAAACAACTAACCTCTTGTCGTACAAGTCAACACGCACATTCTGTGAATCTCATACAATTTCAACTGTATCTTATGCTCTTTAAGACCTAGGGTCATATTTTGCCTTTCTTTTGTAACAAAGCACCTACTCCAGTGCTCTACGGGCTTCAGATCTCCTAGTTCCCGTGAGCCAAATCAGGAAAAGATGATGGGAGACTTGGGGTAACTTACTTGGGGTTTTCCCAGCAGGCTGTTCACTGAGGGGGTTGAGTGAGGATTCCATTCGTTTCAGCTTTAAGCATACATTTGCAGTTCCACATGTGTGAATGGTCCTTTCTTCACTAGGTTTAAAAATGTTACATTTGATATCTCATCTACTGAAGATGTGGGTATCTTCGATGTCAGATCAAAATTCCTGGGTGTTGAGATGGAGAAGGTTCAGCTCAATATTCAGGTAAGCTGGAACACCTGCATATTGAGGGGAGTTTCATAAAGCGGGTCATTCTTGGCTTCTCTTGCTTGCATTCTTCATCACAACGGCATTTAGCTGTAGACCAATACCACCATTATTTGCCTGTCTTTAAGTACTGATGATTTTTAAAAGCTATGGTTCTTCAAATTATTGGAACTTAAACTGCTTTTAAATGGTAAACCATAGCATTGAGTTTTTCTAAGCCATGTTTTCATTTTGAAACTTAGAGAAAAGAATAATATATACAACAGTATTCAGAGCTATTGATTAAAGGCTGGAAACTTTCTTTTTCTCAGGAAATTGCATTTCTAAGATAACATATACCCAGGATTGAAACTTTCTGGATCTTATTTCTCCTTTTCTTTCTCCTTCCTAGAATTATTTTTATATCAGTTTCTTAAATTTCTTTGTTAATTCTTTGGGGTCACAAGAAAAACATTGTGCAAAACAGATGGCTATAAATAGAAAAGTGAGGTTTGTGGTCCGAATTATTGCTATTTTTTAAAATAAGAATCACATTTAAGCCAAATATGCTTGAATAGAAACTGAGAAAATAGTTTGTGCCACCAAAAAGAAAAAAAAAAAGTGGAGGGTGTTTGCAGCAAACACGTACTCCAACTTCTTAATGCTTAGCACAGGATCAGTTTAGATCCTTAGAGATCATCCTTAAACTGATCTTTAGATCAGTTTCGAGATGGGGTTGAGTTTTCTTTTTGTATGAGGTTTTAAATGGAAATAACCCCTATTTACTTGGGCCCCAAACTACTTGTAAAATGGTTCCCAGGTATTCTGCATGCATCTGCATGAATCATCATGATAAACCACTGGGAATGGTGTAAGTTCTAGGCTCACTGCCTGCCGGACCTGTGGCTGAGATCAAGGAAGTTATACCCCCACCCCTAAGCCATGGGGTAAAATACCAGGGCCCTTCTTTTCTGTCTGGCATTCCTTGTAAGCTTAAAGAACAAAAGAAAGAAAGAAAAAAAAAAGCTAAATGATTTGATAAAGACACTGAGATAATGGAGTAAATTGGAGAAAATTGAAGATATTATGTAATTTTGAAAAGTATACTTAAGTAAATAGATTTCTAATGTATTTTAAATGTCACTAAATGCATCTGTTTAAAAATTAAACTGAACATCTTAACTCACTCCATGGGACACTTAGATAAATTGAGGAAGAGAAAAGAATGCAGTGATGTGCTTTGGTTAGTGATTCTTCTCTAAAGCAAAGATACATTCATGGATTGCCAAGAAGGAAATGACCCAAGGCCAGTCAACATCTACTGAACAGATGAATCACCAGTGACCAGGAGACACCTGTTTAGAGAGGTCTTGGGAATTCCACAGGACTTCCTTTTAACATGGGTGCAGACATCCAGCTTCACTTGCTCCTTTGTTAAAGTTCCATAGTAGGATTAGCTGTTCACGCCCTTCACTTAGACGTACAGTTGTCAAATGTTACTCCTGAGCTGTCTGCAGATGGCTAATATGCTCCATATTTTTTCAGTCATTCATGTATAACGTCAGGACCAGTTATGTAATTTTCAGGGTTCAGTGCAAAATGAAAATGCAGAACACCTTACTCAAAATTGGTGAGAATTTCAAGATGGTAACAGCAGAACGTTAAGTGCAAGGCTCTTTGTCTAATCAGGAGTGTGCAGATTGAATGCCCACAGAGCCAGCCCTGTATAAAATGATTGTCAGACATAAGGTCAGACGTCTTGTCACATATGGCTTTTAGACAGTTCTAGTATGAAGTGAATTTTACCCAAAGAGAAATATGATGGCCAGGTCCTTAGTGTGAGTCAAGGACTTCATCTCCAAAAGGACAAAGGGAGATTCCTTCTAACTCTATGTGTCTAGGTTTTCTTCAACCCACCATTGCCTTGGTTCATAAAGATTACATCCTATAGCCGTGTACATACAAGAAGGCGTGACTTACATGAAGGGGTTCTGCTTATACAGATAATGGCTGGTGTTTATGGAGGGCTGCAGCCGTGGCGTTCTTTTCCCAGATGAAGAACTGAGGTTCAGAAAGCATGCTATGGAAGGGGCCCCTGGAGTCCGAACCCTGCATAGCTCTGCTCCACTGCCTGTCTCTCAGGATTCCCACTGATCCTCACCAGACAAGAATGGCTTACTAAGAACACACCTGTGGAGCTGGCAGTGTCAAACCCCTTGTTTACACACAAGAAAACAGAACTTCAGCGAGGTTATATGTTGTTGCAATCTTAGAGCAAATAGTGGAGCTAAGACTAAAATCTGATCTTCAACCATGAGTTCAATCAGAGTTCCTCCATTCCCTACATGGGAAGCCCAGCTAATTTCCCTCTGTACATGATTCCTTCTCAACTGAACCATGTTGGTTTCATTCTTTTCCATGAGACTTTAACAGATGTTGCCTGTCCCAAAGGAAAAGTGAACCTCCACCCCTGTTTAATAGTCAAAAGCATTCTTGATCAAAGAACTTCACTTCCCTGTGGCATTTCCATCCCAGAAGCATTTCTAAATAATGGAAGGGTTTTAGTTGAGTGCAATTGGAGCTAACTGAGAAAGTGGAGCAGGAAGCTGGCAAGAGCCCACATTCTCTCGAAGATGATTCCAACTTCCGCAGGTGGCCATGCTCATTGTAGACACAAGGTATTATCATTAAGAAGCAAGAAGTTTTCAGAACTAGAAGCAGGAAAACAAGACCTGAGTATGAGCCTAGGGCAGTTTAGGAATGATATCTTCCGTTTGGAAAGGGCCCCTGTCCTGTGTTATTATAAAATGTTACTGCTTAGACTCATGTGTGTGATTGGTGTGACCCAATTTTTAATTTATAAATGAAGGAAATTTTATTAATTTCTCTTTGTTTATACAGCAGTGATGAAACACAGAAGAATACAGGAACACAAGTAGTTTGTCTAGATCAGGAGGAATTGCTTTGTTCATTGGTCTCCAAATGTCAGTCTCACAATTTTCATCAATAAATAGATCATTTCTCCCCATTTCTACATATTTATTTATAAAGTATACGTGCACTTGGCACTTTACTCAAAATTTATTTTATAAAATACACAGAAAATGTGAATGCTTAAGGAATGAGGGGAAAAAAATAAAGAGGAGTTTCTAATATTCTTTTTGCTCCTCAGTGAATTGTCTGACTCTCACTTTAGAAAAAACTGGCTCTTCTACAGGATATACCCCATCTTGCTGTCACATCTGTGTCTTGAGTTTTTCAATTAAAATTAAACTTTTAATTATATATCTAATGTTAACGGTATTGGTTTTCTCTCATACAGTCCTTATCAATTCTAAAAATCTGTTTTCTTTCATTGAGATGAGTGATTCTCAAACTATGGCACCCAAACCAACAGTATCGTCACCCCTTGGGAAAATGTTAAAATGCCAATTCTTGGGCCCTCCCCAGAGCTCCAGAATCAGAGGTTCCTGGCTGTGGGGCCCAGCAATCTGTGTTAACTGGCCTGTGTTTCATTAATAAAGCAGCTGATTCCAATGCACACTGAAGTATAAGAATCCCCAATGAGGTCCTTAGGTCAACTGAATCTTATTTTTGTCAACAAATTCTTCTAGAATGTGTTTTAGATGTGGGAAACGTCAAGTTGAAGCTGTGATTGGTGTTCCTTGCAATTGCAGGATTTACTTCAGATGCAGTATGAAGGCGTAGCTGTGATGAAAATGTTTGATAAAGTTAAAGTGAACGTAAACCTTCTCATATACCTGCTGAACAAGAAATTCTACGGGAAGTGAAGTGCCTACAGAAGTCTCTCGGATTCTGTATCACCAGGATTAGGAAATGAATCTGTTTAGTATTTTTGTTTCTAAACATGATTGAGATCACTGCTTATAAATGTGTGATTTTTTTTTTCAAGACCAAAACTGTTCTGAAGAATGCACCCATGTGCCTTTCTGATAATCTGATACTGCAGTAGAATGAGACACAAAATGAATTCCTGTAAACACTGCCACATTGTACTGTGGTTTGGGTACTCTGATTTAAATCTTTGGACATTCTGGGATTTGTTTTAAAGTAGAGAGATAATAATTTTAGCTGACTAGGGACAAATGTGTAAACCTATTTTCCTATGAAAAAAATTTTAAATGTCCCATTTGAATAATGTACCTCTTCATAGATTTTTTTGTTGTTGTTTTGATCTGTGGAGAAATGGAAGCTGAATTATTTGTAATGAATTATTTAGACAGATAACTTGGTTCTAAGCCCTGCCTCCTGGGAGTTATCGATTTTAAAGAGAACTTTTGTGCAATTCAAAATGAGTTTTATAAGTAATTGAAAGTGACAGTACAATAACACTTTCTGTACAAAGGTATATATTTTATGTGATTTATTCCTACTCAATGAAATGCACTACTGCCTCATGGTAAAGACTCTTGGACCCAGAGCCTTTAAGTGACTAAGGAATACCATGAACAGCGATCGAAGGCCCCCATTTCCACCCCTCACAATCTATTTGAATATTTCCATTGTGCCTCTCAAGTTTTTGTAATGCAATAAGATCAGTATCTGGATGGTTTTTAAATGTATTCTTTGAAAAATTGTTTTATGTAAAATAAATGTTACTGAATTACATTAATTTGCCTTTTGTCCGAATAAATCCAGATCATTTAGTGGGTAGGAGAAGCTTCTTGGTAGGGCCTTTGGGGAAAAGAAGTACCATTGACCCTCAAACAACATGAGGTTTTGATCTGTGTGGGGCCGCTTATATGTGAATTTTTCAATAGACAATTTAAATGAAACATGAATTTCTTTTTAACATTTTTTAGTTTTGATACCTAGTGTTAATAAGCTGTATAACATCCACAGTGTTTTATAACATATAAGATAATATAGGTACTGATAAATTATTTATTTTATAACAGATGACAGACTTTCAATATTGATAAATACAGTGCAGTACTGTAAATGTATTTTCCTTATTATTTTAATAACCTTTTCTCTAACTACTTTATTATAAGAATACAGTGTATAATACATATAACATAAACAATATGTGTTAATCAAGTGTTTATGTTATTGGTAGGGGACTTCCCAGGTGGCACGGTGGTAAAGAATCCATCTGCCAGTGCAGGAGACCCAAGAGACACAGGTTCAATCCCTGGGTCAGGAAGATCCCCTGGAGAAGGAAATGGCAACCCACTCCAGTATTCTTGCCTGGAAAATCTCATGGACAGAGGAGCCGGGGGGCGGGGGGGGCGGGGGGGGCCAGTCCATGGGGTCATAAAGTGTCAGACACGACTGAGCGGGCACGCATGTTATTGGTTAGACTTTAGGTCAACAGTAGGCTATTAGTAGTTGAGTTTTAGGGAGTCAAAAGTTATACTCAGATTTTTGACTGCGTGGAGGATGGATGAGTGAGGCTTTTAACCCCCACATTGGTTAAAGGGTCAACTGTAATACATCTATACCTGTACTAAGTAGGATACAGTTTACAGGGAGAAAAAAATAATTTTCCCTCTATCCTTCAGAGTCTTGGCTGAGGACCACACCCCCATAATAAAAGATTAACAGGAGAAAAAGAGAAGTTTAATAACTCCTATACGTCCTACATATTGCGAGACACACAGGTAAAACTGAGTAATTCCCCAAATAGCCCAAGCCACCCCCTTAAATTTCCAACTAAAGACAAAAGGCAATGGGGGAGGGAAGCAGTTACTGGAGGTAATCGGGAGATTTCCCTTGTAAATGTAAATGTCTTTCACAAAAGGATAACTGCTTGGTTTCCAGAGATTCTCCTATATCTGCTGTTTTTCAAAAGTAGCCAGCTTGAAGTACTCCTTCTACCAAAGATACATTTTCTGCTCCCTTTCAAGAGTGGCTGCTGTGACCACAAGTTCCAAACCCTGTGGCTGAGACAAGGTGGAAGTCTTTTCTCTGGGTGGTGAACAAGCAGTCCTCTGGGTTACAGGGACGGGGCTGGCACTGGGCTCTGTCCTTGTCCCTGATTCAGGGAAAGAGGTCCAGGGCAAGCCCTTTTGTTCCAAGCTCCATGTATTGTTTCTGCTTACTTCCATTGGCCAAGACTTAGACACATAGCCACAACTAGCTTTGAAGAATCTAAGCTACTCCATTTTGTTAACAGAAAAACTCCATTTTGTAAGGTTCCTGGAAAAGAGCCTTTGGAAATCAAAAGCCTTTGGAAATCCCCTGACTTCACCCCACTGGCCACGAGCCAATCGGACCCCAGATCAAAATCTCCTGACTTAACGCTCAGGAACTTGTGGTCTACCTAGACAACAGGGACCAATCAAGAACCAACACACAACCCTTCGAAAGAAAGTGACCAATCAGACGTCCCCCTAACCAGAAATCCTTTTTCCATGTAGTAACGCTGAAGAAGCTGAAGTTGAACAGTTTTATGAAGACCTACAAGACCTTTTAGAACTAACACACAAAAAAGATGTCCTTTTCATTATAAGGGACTGGAATGCTAAAGTAGGAAGTCAGGAAACACCTGGAGTAACAGGAAAATTTGGCCTTAGAATGCGGAATGAAGCAGGACAAAGACTAATAGAGTTTTGCCAAGAAAATGCACTGGTCATAGCAAACACCCTCTTCCAACAACACAAGAGAAGACTCTACACATGGACATCACCAGATGGTCAACACCAAAATCAGACTGATTATATTCTATGCAGCCAAAGATGGAGAAGCTCTGTACAATCAACAAAAACAAGACCAGGAGCTGACTGTGGCTCAGATCATGAACTCCTTATTGCCAAATTCAGACTGAAATTGAAGAAAGTAGGGAAAAGCGCTAGACCGTTCAGGTATGACCTAAATCAAATCCCTTATGATTATACAGTGGAAGTGAGAAATAGATTTAAGGGCCTAGATCTGATAGATAGAGTGCCTGATGAACTATGGAATGAGGTTCGTGACATTATATGGGAGATAGGGATCAAGACCATCCCCATGGAAAAGAAATGCAAAAAGCAAAATGGCTGTCTGGGGAGGCCTTACAAATAGCTGTGAAAAGAAGAGAGGCGAAAAGCAAAGGAGAAAAGGAAAATATAAGCATCTGAATGCAGAGTTCGGAAGAATAGCAAGAAGAGATAAGAAAGCCTTCTTCAGCGATCAATGCAAAGAAATAGAGGAAAAGGACAGAATGGGAAAGACTAGAGAACTCTTCAAGAAAATTAGAGATATCAAGGAAACATTTCATGCAAAGATAGGCTCGATAAAGGACAGAAATGGTCTGGACCTAACAGAAGCTGAAGATACTAAGAAGAGGTGGCAAGAATACACGGAAGAACTGTACAAAAAGATCTTCAAGACCCAGATAATCATGATGATGTGATCATTCATCTAGAGCCAGACATCTTGGAATGTGAAGTCAAGTGGCCCTTAGAAAGCATCACTACGAACAAAGCTAGTGGAGGTAATGGAATTCCAGTTGAGCTGTTTCAAATCCTGAAAGATGATGCAGTGAAAGTGCTACACTCAATATGCCAGCAAATTTAGAAAACTCAGCAGTGGCCACAAGACTGGAAAAGGTCAGTTTTCATTCCAATCCGAAAGAAAGGCAATGCCAAAGAATGCTCAAACTACCGCACAATTGCACTCATCTCACATGCTAGTAAAGTAATGCTCAAAATTCTCCAAGCCAGGCTTCAGCAATACGTGAACCATGAACTCCCTGATGTTCAAGCTGGTTTTAGAAAAGGCAGAGGAACCAGAGATCAAATTGCCAACTTCCACTGGATCATCGAAAAAGCAAGAGAGTTCCAGAAACACATCTATTTCTGCTTTATTGACTATGCCAAAGCCTTTGACTGTGTGGATCACAATAAACTGTGGAAAATTCTGAAAGAGATGGGCATAACAGACCACTTGTCCTGCCTGTTAAGAAACCTGTATGCAGGTCAGGAAGCAACAGTTAGAATTGGACATGGAACAACAGACTGGTTCCAAATAGGAAAAGGAGTACGTTAAGGCTGTATATTGTCACCCTGTTTATTTAACTTATATGCAGTGTACATCATGAGAAATGCTGGACTGGAAGAAACACAAGCTGGAATCAAGATTGCCGGGAGAAATATCAATAACCTCAGATATGCAGATGACACCACCCTTATGGCAGAAAGTGAAGAGGAGCTAAAGGGCCTCTTGAAGGTGAAAGAGGAGAGTGAAAAAGTTGGCTTAACGCTCCAACATTCAGAAAACGAAGATCATGGCATCCAGTCCCATCACTTCATGGCAAATAGATGGGGAAACAGTGTCAGACTTTATATTTTTGGGGCTCCAAAATCACTGCAAATGGTGACTGCAGCCATGAAATTAAAAGATGCTTACTCCTTGGAAGAAAAGTTATGACCAACCTAGATAGCATATTCAAAAGTAGAGACATTACTTTGCCGACTGAGGTCCGTCTAGTCAAGGCTATGGTTTTTCCTGTGGTCATGTATGGATGTGAGAGTTAGACTGTGAAGAAGGCTGAGCGCCGAAGAATTGATGCTTTTGAACTTGTGGTGTTGGAGAAGACTCTTGAGAGTCCCTTGGACTGCAAGGAGATCCAACCAGTCCATTCTGAAGGAGATCAGCCCTGGGATTTCTTTGGAAGGAATGATGCTAAAGCTGAAACTCCAGTACTTTAGCCACCTCATGGCAAGAGTGACTCATTGGAAAAAACTCTGATGCTGGGAGGGATTGGGGGCAGGAGGCGAAGGGGACGACCGAGGATGAGATGGCTGGCTGGCATCACGGACTCGATGGACGTGAATCTGAGAGAACTCCAGGTGTTGGTGATGGACAGGAGGCCTGGCGTGCTTCGATTCATGGGGTCGCAGAGTCAGACACGATTGAGCGACTGAACTGAACTGAAGCAGTGTAATCCAAAACCCAGGTCTCCTCCCTATAGCTGCTGCGTCGGTATCGGTGGGAGCCCCAGCTCGAGCTTGGTCATAAAAACTCTGTTGCTTTTGCATGGGCTCTCGGCTCCCTGGTGGCCATTGGGAGATTTCGCAACTTGGGCATAACAGCTTCAGGAGAGGCTGGACAGTAAGGTCTGTAACTGTAAGTCAGCAGCCATGTGCCCGGTGAAAACCCCTGCGGTTCTAGTTGTAAAGAAACCGGAGCAGTGAGAGCTGGCGACGAACCAGCTGTCTCTACCACAACAGTAATCCAGATTCTCAGGCTACCCCCTGACCAGAGTACCCCTGACACTTTGTATTCTGTTCATTCACTCAACAGGCTTTATGTTCCATGGGGATTACCAAATGCTGGGAAACTGGGTTAGCCTATGCGCATTTGGCATAAACTTCCCCAATGGCACTAATGGTAAAGAATCCACCTGCTGGTGCAGGAGACACAAGAGGCAGTTTCGATCCCCGGATGGGGAAGAGCCCCTGGGGGAGGAAATGGCAACCCACTCCAGTACTCTTGCCTGGAAAATCCCACGGACACAGGAGCCTGGCAGGCTACAGTCCACGGGGTTTTGAAGACTTAGATGTGACTGAGCACACACGCACACGTTTGGCACAAACGAACTTGAAGGTAAGACAGAATTTGGAAAATTCAAATTTAAAAAAGTAGAATCTGCTACTTTAACAATGGTTTCAGGGTATACAGATTTTTGACAGGTAAATACCTTGAAACAATGTTGTCTCAACAGTTTGTAGATGTGGGTTTTTATGCATTACCTTTACTACACACTTCTATCAGAGCAATCATTAAAAATACAGTTAACTTCACCTTGAGACTAAACCCTGTCTCCTCCAACTAGCATTAGGTGAGGGACAGGAATCTGTAGGAGGTAGGTGGTAAGTTAAACGTCCTTCTTCACCCTCCAGGAAAGACTTTAAGTGGAAATGTACAAGAGGAGCCAAAAATAGGGGAAGATGTTTAGAAAGAAAACCCAACCTTTAGCAGTGTCTCAAAAAGGGACTTGTCTTAACTTATTTCAACACTGAGTGACATGCTTGAGTATTATTTGTATGGATGAAGATCTTTGTATCATGGCAACACCCTCAAGGAAAGCTGTGAATGTTTTCTCTTGGCCCACAGGATGAGATAATTGTTAAAGATGTTACCAATTGCTACTTGTTTGAGATCTTGAAGGGACATGAATGAATGAGTGACCCCAAGAAGGAAGCAGGTAAGAAGGACAAGGAGCCAGTGGAGGCATGCGTGCAAAGACTCCCAGAGCCAAGGCCTGCACATTTCTCAGGAGGACTGAACCACCCCCACGTCAGGGCACAGTTGTTCCCTACAACCCTGAGCCACTAGGACTTCGGGGCAGTGTAGGGGAGAAAATAATTTTCCCTATACCCTTTGAGTTCTTTACTGAGACTCCCTGTGCTAAATGATTAACAAGAGAAAAATAGTTGATTAACATGGGAGATACTCAGGAAAACTAAATAAAAATCCCCCAAATAGCTCAAGCTACCATCTTAGATGAGCTTCCCTGTTAGCTCAAATGGTAAAGAATCTGCCCGCAATTTAGGAGACCAGTTTTGATCCCTGGGTCAGGAATATGTCCTGGAGAAGAGAATGGCAACCCCACTCCGGTATTCTTGCCTGGAGAATTCCATGGACAGAGGAGTCTGGCGGGCTACAGTCCATGGGATCACAAAGAGTCGGACACGACTGAGCAACTAACACACACCACCTTAGACACCATCTTCAACTAAGATAAAGATGTGAGGAAGCTGGGAGTGGGGGCAGTTCTCCGGAAGGTGAGAAGAGGAAACATAGGCCCTGCAGATAAGGCTAGAAAAAGTTATCTTTGGTAATAGCACTCTTCCTGGCAAGCCCCCTTTCTAGTGTGAATTTCCTTACAATTTCCTTTACAGAGAGAGAACTTCCATTCTGCTCTCAGAGCTTCTCCTGTGTCTGCAGTTTCTCAATATAAGATTATGTCAAAGAGGCCTGTTTAGGGTGGCCTGTTCTGCTACCCTTCCCCAGCTTCCTCCCCAGGGCTCAAAGCTTTCCTTACTCATAGGAAGAAAAAAGAAAACACTGGTTTTGCTTTAAAGAGACATAGCAATTGAAACACTTAACTTCATTTTTACATAGCTGACTCCTGTATCTTGATGTATGTTTGATCACGGTTCCACTGTTAACAAATCGTTTTTGGTCTGAAATGCTGAAAGGGACCATGTGTCTCCCGAACTCCTCTTTTAAAGCAAGAAAGAAAAAACAAAAACTTTTTAAATTTATTTTTGGCTGTGCTGGGTCTTCGTTGCTGAAGGGTTTTTAGTCTTTTCCCCTAGTCGCAGCGCAGTGCGCAGGCTTCTTTTGTTGCAGAGCATCACCTCCTAGGGTGCTCGGGCTTCAGAAGTTGCAGTTCCCTGGGCTATAGAGCACAGGCTCAATAGTTGTGGCCTATGGGCTTACACTCGAGGCGTGTGGGATCTTCGTGGATCAGGGATTGAACCCATCTCCAGAAAAGCCCTGAGCTCCACTCGTCAGCACCTAGAACTTAGAAAGGACGTCACAGGATTCTAGCTACTCTCAAAGAATGTGGTCTAGTGAACGCCACAAGAGGGAAAGCCTTTGCATACTTTAATATTCTGGAGGTTTGTGATGAAGAAAGAGACCAAATCAGTGAAAACATTGTCTGACATGACATATGTTAAAAAAAAAAATGACAAACCCCAAATGAATTGATTTTTTCTCCCTACTCCCATCACAGCAAAGCAAGACTTGACTGCAGTTTTAACCCTACCCAGAAATGTGACCCATAAAACAGTCAATCTTAACTTTTGGATCAAGACTGTGGAGCTAATCTGCATGGTTAAGATCCCTGCAGTTCCCTTCCCCAGAAGAAGATGGCCTGGCTTGAAATCCTCTTTTCTGGGTGCATGGGATGATTCAGGGAGAAGATGTGGGGTGGGAGGTGGGAGGGGGCTTTGGCATTGGGAGATCGTGGACACCTGTGGCTGATTCATGTCAATGTATGGCAAAACAAATACAGTATTGTGGGGTGGGAGGTGAGAGGGGGCTTCGGCATTGGGAGATTGTGTTCACCTATGGCTGATTCGTGTCAGTGTATGGCAAAACAAATACAGTATTGTAATTAAAAAAATAAATAAATTAAAAAAAAAAAAAAGAATACCTCCTTGTCCCACCCTCCTCCAGCCTATAAGAACCCTCTGGAGTTCCCCTCTAGTTGCTACAGGAGCTGCTGTCTGATTCCTGAATCTCTGAATGAAGCCAATCAGATCTTCAAATTTACTCAGTTTTTATTTTTAAAGCACATCTCCTTATGCTGCAAGATACATGTTGGTGTATCTGTGTGTGGTCAAGCACTAACTGGAGGTGTTATTCACATGTAGTTTTTACAGCTCAGGCTGTGGTCAAGTAGGAGTTTGTGGTACTCCTCAACATTCCAAGAGGCAAACCACAAAACTCAGAATGGTGAAAGTTGTCTCTATTTTGAGAGATTCTGGTGTG
Source organism: Nanger dama (assembly GCA_917880005.1). Lineage (NCBI taxonomy): Eukaryota > Metazoa > Chordata > Mammalia > Artiodactyla > Bovidae > Nanger > Nanger dama. The sequence goes on from CAKJTW010000036.1 coordinate 8,095,550, forward strand.
TATCGGGTGGTCTAAGTGCTGATCAACTTTGTAAAAACTCCATTGCCTGTTACTGAAACCAGGATTTAGTAACAGGTTAAGATAGAGCCTTCTCAGTCACCCTCTAAGCTCCAGAGGACAGAGACTGTGCCAGGCCCTGGTTCTCAGAGCCTCGGCAGGGCCTTGTAAGTGGCAGGGACACCCAGCACTGGATCCTGCCGCGGGGCTGAGAAGGAGACAGATCCCCACCCCTCTCAGGTGCCCCAGTATGGCTCTTGGCACTTGTACTGTTGTAGAATTCGGAGTTGCAAACACTCCTCGGAGGACGCTCGAGACAGTGGAGTATGGTTTATTACGCTAACGGCTCCCAACAAGTGATTTCGGAGGACTCGGTTTTATATCCTCAGCTACATGACTGGCTGCTGCTGCTGCTAAGTCGCTTCAGTTGTGTCCAACCCTGTGCGACCCCATAGACGGCAGCCCACCAGGCTCCCCCGTCCCTGGGATTCTCCAGGCAAGAACACTGGAGTGGGTTGCTATTTCCGTCTCCAATGCATGAAAGTGAAAAGTGAGGTTACACGTTATTAATTAGTTTTACAACATGCAGGTGCGGAACAATGAACAATTACAACAAGCAGGTGCAGGCACTATCCTTAATCTGAGACAACCTGACCTTTACTCCAATCTTTGTTTGCCACCTGTGAAGAGGGGGTTTCCTGGTTTTCCTTTAAGGATGGCTAACAGGGTTCAGGACATGAGTCAGATTTAACTCTGAGAGTTGGTGATGGACAGGGAGGCCTGGCGTGCTGCGATTCATGGGGTCGCAAAGAGTCGGGCACGACTGAGCGACTGAACTGAACAGAACAGGGTTCAAGCCCAGTTCCCATCCTGCCTTACGATGGCTGACAGTCTTCAAGGTGGAATCCCTCTTTCCCCCCACAGTGGCCCAAACAGTATGAATGGTTACTGGTTATCTGTTTAACAGTGAATATGCACTCTCCAAATAAAACAGCTCATACGGATTCTCTAGGTTGCCTCACTGTCGTTTCCTTACAGGGTAAAATCTCTTAGCTAAAACACATTGGAGGGTGTGATGGTTAATTGTATCAACTTGTCCTGGCAAAAGGATGCCCAGATAGCTAGTAGGATATTATTTCTGACTATATCTGTAAGGGTATTTCCAAAGTAGATGAGCACTTGAATCTGGAGACTGAGTAAAGATCATACTTTCCGTGGGATTCCTTGGTGGGCCAGTGGCTGACTCCACATTCCCAATGCAGAGAACCCAGGTGTGATTCCTAGCTGGGGGACTAGATCCCACGTGCCACAACTAAGACTCAGCAAAGCCAAATAAATAAAGATCACCCTCACAAGTGTGGACAAGCATCACCCAATCTGTCAAGAGCCCAAAAGGAACAAAAAGGTGCAGAAAGAGGAAATTCTCTTTATTTATTTTTTCCCTCTTTGTCTTCTTGAGCTGAAACATCTGTCTTCTGCCCTGGACACCAGAGCTCCTGGTTCTCGAGCCTTCAGACTCTGAGACAATACCAGCAGCCCCCTGGTTCTCAGGCTGGGAACTACACCATCACTTCCCCTGGTTCTCAGGCCTTTTGACTCACTGAATTATACCACTGCTTTCCTGGTTACAGCTTACAGAGTACAGATCACAGTGAGACTTCTTGGTTTCTATAACCGTACGAGCCAGTTCCAATAAGAAATCTCTATATTTATCTCTATATATCCTATTGCTTCTGTTTATCCAGAGAATCCGCACTAATTCAGAAGGGAAATGAACAGATATGAGAAGTGAAAGATACTGAGTTCACCTTACATAACTTGGAACAAGTTTCTGATGTTTCTTTTGAATAAATACTGAATTTGACCTTTTCCTAGCACCCCAGACCACTAGGATAGGCTACCATTCTGTCCATGGTGTAATTAGTGGAAATGCCTTGTTAACCTGCTAGAAATTATTAACTTTACCTCTAAACCCAAAATACCAATGGAGGTTTGTGTCAACAAAAGGCGGAAATAGGATTCCTTGATTACAGATCGACTATTTGCTTAAAAAACAAATGTAGAGATATCTGCACAACACCTGGAGAATCGAATATCTAATTTGAATACAATTTGATCTTACACCATAGCAGCCTGGATATCATTACCATTAGCTTCCAAAAGGAAATTACTAAGGCAAGTTCTCGGGATATAGTATTGTCCCTAGAGGGCTTCAGAGGAGGGGGCAAGTGGAATAGCTGAAGCTGGTAGGTCATCTAATGGGTTTAAATAAAACTGCTTTCAGGGGATCTTGGGCTTAAAACTTTCACCATTTATATAGCATGTTTGTTTTAAACACACTATTAAATACCACAACACTATGAGAGGATAGCTAGTGACTTATTTTAGTGCCAGACAAGTTCAAAGAAAATGAAACTAGGAACCACTATAAAGTGGTTGTGAGTGATATGCGTAATGCTGCAAATGAGATTTCATTTCTGGGGACCATTAACATGTTGGGTGCCACCTCTGGTTAGGTTAATGTGATGCTCCGGGGAAGTATTTGCTCTTAAACTGGCAACAAAAATATTTAGGTATGGGTAACAGGGAGCAAATGAAGCAGAGAGACTGATACTTTTGCAAGGACCGCTAAAGAGCACACAAATACAAGAATTTTTGTAGAGAAAACAGCCTATCACCAACAGACCGTAATACAAAATTGGAAATTAATCAAAACGTCTAATAACTTACAGATTGGAGAAAGGTAAAATGAAGTTGACAAAATATTTATACCTGAGATGCATATGTTTATACATATTTACTCCTGAGATGCTTATCAAAACTTACAAAATGCAGCTGAAGTGAAAATTATACCTGAGATGCATATGTTTATACATATTTATACCTGAGATGCATATCAAAACTTACAAAATGCAGGGAGAAGTGAAAATTAAGCTAAACAGTTCAAAAAGTTAGGAGAATTAAGAGTAAATCCAAAGGAAGTCGAAAGAGGGAAATTTTTAAAGCCTGTGTGAAAATTAAGGACACAAAAAATAAACAATAAAAGCAACAAAACAAGACGGGCATTTAAAAAAACTGGTCATTTCCATTAAAGGGAAAAAAAGCAAAAATACATTATATAAGGAATGAAAGTGAGGTCAAAACTATAGATAATATAGATGGCTTTAGAAGAATAAAATGTGGTATATAAGAAAATACTATAGGTTTAAAAAATTAAATATACATGTATCATATAGGTAAATTTCAAAAAACACAAACTGCAAAATTATTCTTAAAGGATGTTACTCTGTGTATTTTAAAAATACAGAGCTATACTGAAACAAAAAAAATTGAGGGGAAACACAACTATGCTAAAAGTGCAATAACATGGATGAGAAAGTTACTCTTCTGAGCAGAAAAAGAATGGAATCAGAAAAGTGTAGAGAAAAATCTTAATACTGTATATGTAAATGCCATGGGTATGAGGTTCTGTAGTTTTCTATGCTTGAAACATCATATCATTGCAAGAAAGTAATACAAAACCTATATGGAATCCTGTTCAATTCTTTTTCTCTCTCAAAGCAGTTGTTTTCAGGTGTGTCCGCAGCAGCCTCAGCATCACCAGGGATCTGATTAAAAATGTAAATTTTCAGTCATTTCCCAGACCCACTGAATCTAGAAATGGAACTTAACAATGGGGGGAGGGGAGTTAACTAGCCTGCCAGGTGATTCTGATCCAGGTGTTTGAGAACCCTGTCTTAGAGTGTACATGCAGGCATGCTTAGTTGCTTCAGTCGTGTCTGACTCTGCAACCCCATGAACTGTAGCCCACCAGGCTCCTCTGTCCATGGGAGTCTCCATGTAAGAATACTGGAGTGGATTGCCATGCCCTCCTTCAGGGGATCTTCCTGTCTCAGAACGTTGTTACTGAAAACTTTGGTTTGAAACCCTTCAGATACTACCCATCATCTGAGGGTCCTTGTAAAAATGTAGAATCTGATTTCATAGGCCTTGGATGGGATCCAGGCGCCTGCACGTGTGTGTGCCATAAATCAAAACCACTGTTTCTGAAGGCAAGTTTTTGAAGGCAAGTTCAATTTTTGGTGGCTGCTCAATTAGCAATCCACAATCTTTAGAAAATACTCAAGTGAGGAGGAAATACCTCATTCTGTTCCACTCTTCTTTGCTCGGTGTATTTCAGTCCCACCCTAAAGGATATTTCAGTTCTTACACACAAAGAACTTAAGCATTTCATTATTTCCAAAGCTCTTTTCTTGTCACTAGAGGTACATTCTGTTCTAATGTGCTAAGTCATTTCAGCCATGTCTGACTCTGTGTGACCCTACAGACTATAGCCTACCAGGCTTTGTTCTAATAACTAATGAAACAGATAAAATGAAACACCAATGAAACAGATAAAATTTAAAAGTGTACTCAGAGTGTTATTTCATTTTCAAGGCTATACATACATACCTGGGCTTCCTTGGAGGCTCAGCTGGTAAAGAATGCGCCTGCAATGCAGGAGACCTGGGTTCGATCCCTGGGCTGGCCCGGGTTGGGAAGATCCCCTGGAGAAGGGAAAGGCTACCCACTCCAGTATTCTGGCCTGGAGAATTCCATGGACCGTATAGTCCATAGGGTCACAAAGAGCTGGACAGGACTGAGCAGACTTTCACTTTCACATACATATATACTTGTATGTGATTCCAGTTTGAGTAATGGACAGAAACTTTGCACAGCGGTCATCATGCATATGTGGTTCTTAGAAGGGAAGGCCGAAGATACTTTTCCTTTTCCTTTTATATCCTTGAACTGTTATATTTGGCTGCACGTGTTAATTTTATATTTAACACTGTATTTCACTGATTCTAGGGCTTCCCTGGTGGCTCAGTCAGTAAAGAATCCTCCTGCAATGCAGGAGACTCAGGTGCAATCCCTGGGTCAGGAAGATCTCCTGAAGAAGGAAATGACAACCCACTCCAGTCTGCTTGCCTGGGAAATCCCATAGACAGAGGAGCCTGAGGGGTTACGGTCCATGGGATTGCAAGGGTTGGGCTTAGCAACTAAACCACCACCATTGATTCCAAGATGTTCTTTCTTCGTGTTTAAACAGTCCTGAAATTGAGGTGTTTCTTACAAGCAAAGGTATGTCACAGTTTAGCTGGCAGCATTTTTTTTTTCTTGCTTGTGGTACTTAAAATGACTTTTTAAAACCAATGGCATCTTAGGGAGGGGTGCTGAAAAATAGTATGTCGATAGAGTGAAGGAGTATGCAATTTTTATGGTTTACATCTACTGTTGGATATATTTTCCTCGGAGAACTGAATAAGCATTTTTAATACCATTACTTAGGTTATTCAGTAATTTACTGAGCACCGTCTGTGTACAACAGGGCTCTGTGCGCTGAGAACGATGAGGGGAACACAAGGAAGAACCAGCTGGTCTTGGCAGGTTTAGGTTTCAGGGCTCTCCTCGAGGAATAGCTTTTTAAAAAGCTTAGAAACCCGACAAGTGAGTCTCAACAGCAGTTTATCAGCCCCAGGGTTCAGAACACACCACCACATCTGGGAGGAGAAGGGGCTGCGGGCAAACTTTCCCAGAAAGGGCCTTTTGAGGGGACCCGTTTCCCTTTGCGGTCTGAAAGACGCGCTCAGCAGATACGCTCTCCGAACGAAATCGTCCGCCCGCTGCTGCCGGCTGGGCTTCGTCCTCCAGGGGGGCCCGGCCAGAGGCTCGAGGGTCTCCGCCCTGCGCCTTGAATTTGGCCAAACTCTATCAAACCCGGGAAAGTGTGAGCGGCCTCAAGAGTCACCCGGGCGCTTCGGCTCCCGGGCGGCCCTCCCTCGCGAGGCGCGGGGGAAAGCCCATCCCGCCCGCCTCCCGGCACCCGGCGCAGGTGGAGCCGGCGCGCGCCTCCGCTGAGCTCGGGTTAGAGCCCAGAGCTGCAGCCGTGCCGAGCGCGAGGGCGGAGAAGCGGCTCCTGGGACCGGATGACTCTGTACCCACTCAGCCCCCGTGTCAAAGAACGAAGTGCCCGACCTATGAAATATCTAAGGGGGCGAAATCAAGGCAAGCGAATAAGAAGCGTCGAAAATTCTGTTCAAAGCGAAGAGCTTCTTCCCATCCGCCGGCCACTCTGTATCGACAGTATAAACTTTCAAATCCACTAACCCCGAGTTACAAAAGCACAAGTCGCTTTAACACTTGCGGCCAAGCGCCCGTGTTTCCCAGCGCGGCGCAGCGCTGGGCCTGAGTCGGGCCGGGGGAGGGACGGGCTGGCGGGGCCGCGACCCGAGGTTCTCCGCTCAAGTCCGTGCTCCCCCGGTGAGCGGCTGATGCTCACGGGCCCACGTCGACGGGCCGATGAAACGACTTCTCACTCCGGGTTCCCCCGCGGGGCGGGCGGCCCAAAGCGCGAGGAGGGGCGGCTGGATCGCCGAGCCCCGGCGCCGAGGCGCACACTGGCCGCCGGGGGCGCCCCTTCCCGGCCCGGTGCTCGCGCGCCCCGCCCCGCCCGCGCCCCCGGGGCCCTTTTTCCCCCGACCGGCGCCGCCAGAAGCGCCGAATTGTCTCATCCTGCTCAGAGGCGAGCGCTCAGTCTGCCCGCGCGGCCGCCCTCTAGACTCCGCGCGTGCTGCCCGAGCCTCCGGGCGGCGAGCCAGCCTCCCCGAGCCGCGCCGCCCCGACCCGCCGAGCGCGCGGAGCCCGGGACAATGGGGCCGCGGTGGCTGCTGCTCTGGGCCGCGGGGGCTCGGTCTGTGCAGCCCCCCTGGTGTCGGCCCGCATCCGAGGCCCCAGACCAGGTGAGCGTGGGCCCCGAACTCCCCTTCCGTCCGGTCCCGCAGCCCGGGACTCCGGGGGTACCCCCTGACCGCCCCCTTCTCTGGGAGCCCGCTGCGGGCTCGGCCCGGACCTCTCTGCACCGACTTCTGGAGCGTGCAGGGTGTGGGAGGTGGGCGAGGAGGGCTCGGGCTGTCTTGGGGAAGCCGAGGCACCTCGTTGCATTTGTTGTCACTGCGGGGCCTGTTTCTCCCAGGACCACCCCGAAGAGAAAGGGGTTTCACGTTGCTCCACCAATAGCCGGTCGGGTCCCCCCACCCCCAAGATGAGGTGGAGAACCGCTCCCGCTGAAGTTTTGTTTTGTTCAAACGGCTTTCTTTGCACATTTTGAAGGCGAGGAAAGGGGTGTAGAGAGAAGCTTGGTCCCGTGGCCCGTTCAGTGGAGAATCAGGACCTGCCGCCCCGCCGGGCACAGACAGGCCTTGTATCGGGGTGGTCGTGGTGCGGGATACCGAGTGATAGCTAGATCGCCACGAGGCGGTGGTCGGCGGGCTTTGTTTGCTTGTTTCCTAGGACCCAGTCTTCCAAGCGAGTTGAGGCAACAATCCAGCTCCTCACAAACGGCTTCCTCAGCCCCTGTGGGATGAAACCATTTCAGTTTCTGATCTGCTGGGAGACAGAGGTTTCTCACCTAGAATACATTTATTACTGTGCCCTGCGTGTATTTTTAAGTATCTGGCTGCCTGAGCAAATAAATGTATTTTCCAACCTCTCCCCCTTAAAAAAACAGGGCAGAAACGTCGTTGCCTGGAAAGAGCCTAGATAGAAAGGAATGGGGAAATGCTTTTCTTTCTTTATAGCGATACAACTTTGTAAGCTTTCTGACCGCTTCTTTTATTCCAGTGGTAACAAATGCTAGCTGTTTTCCTTATCTGTGAAACACTATGTACTCTGTATTGTTTTCGCAACTAGGAAGGAATACAGGCAGTTGGAGACGGAGAGGTGACTGAAACACATAGAAACTGGTTTCTCTGCTCTCCATCTGTGCTCAGGGTGAGTTTGGAGGTGAGGCTTTTCAGAACACTGAGAGGCCCACACAGGAGCCCCAAGTTTTGCAGCAACTTCTCACGTTATCTCTTGCGATGTTTGGGAAAGCAGAGAACTCCAGAAAAATTGTGTATGGTGACATTGATGTCAGATATCACTTTATAGATTTATTCTGGGATGTGCTGTTAAGAGCACAGATTTTTGTTTGCGATTTGGATGGTGAGGTGGAGAACAGGTTTATACAGATGCTGCAGCCATTGCGTCACCTTTCTTCTCAGTGGATTCCCTAGGAAGGTTTTGGCCTCTTGTTAGGGAGTGAAGTTCAGACTGCTGTTCCCTACGCTTGTTACAACATCAGCCTGAATGGTGCATGCTAAGACGCTGCTATAGACAGAGTTGAATAACATTGGCCAATTCATCTACCCCAGACTCTGGGACCACTTTATGAGAGAGAGAAGAAAAGAGGATGAGAAAGAAAAGGCAGCCTTGTTTTGTATTGTGTGTTTAACCCTGGGCCCAGAGTTTTCACTACGCATTGTCTCATTTCACCCCCTCACATGTTTATCCCCTTTTGCCAATTCTGAAACTAAGTCTCAGAGACAGTGTACCTAAATTCCAAAAGGAGGAGGGGATCCTGGATGCAAGAAATAGGTGGGACCTTGTCTTTGGAAAATAGGTCTGCTTTTTATTATCACTGTGCACCTGCAATTCTAAACAATGCATGTCTTAACCACCTGTATCTGATGGAAGGAGTCAAGAGACCCCAGTCATAGGAAATCCTTCCAGGACAAGCCTTGCCCACCAGTTTGAGCTTTCTCAAAGCACTCTCAGACTTGTCCCCACTCGTTTTGGCTTTTCCTGCAAAGTGGCTTTTCCACTTTGTGGGTCTGTCATCCCTCAGCAAAGATTATAAACTTCCGTTTATCCCTTTGGCATCTAGAACAGATGTTCACTCAGCAGATGCTTGAGAAATTCCTGAGTTCATTAACCAGTTTACATTCCTTTGTCCAAGCAGTATAAGTGAGACTCATCAAAGCATGTCAGTGTCCTGAAGGTGATGTCCGTTGATTCTATAAAGGTCTGGAGAGTAAAAGGTGCCAGAAGCGCTGATGGTGACAGTGGCAGAGGGGGTCAGATGGGAGATTCCACGTACTGCCTTCCTACCCACAGAGTCAAGCTCAGTTCCTTAGTATAGGCGAAGGTGCCTCTTCCCTTGCAGGGTGGGTCCCCAGCCTCTGCCCAGCCTCCCTTATTACTGAGCCTCCCCTATTACATAATCCATTACATTACCTGTGCTTCACCCAGCCCCCCACGCAGTAGTTCCGCCTCCCAGGAGCTCTGCTCTCTCTGGCTTCTGTCCCCAGGCTATTCCTCTGGCCAGAATGCCCTCCCCACACCCTACTTGTTCACATTTAATTAAAAACAGGTACTTTATGTCAAGAACCTACTACAGCCAACACCCTGCCTAGATACATTACAGATACTGTTTTACTTATTCCTGTATCCACCGTTTGAGTAGATGGCATCCCCATTCTACAGGTAAAAACTGAGGCCCCCAAATGGTTAAGTCACAAGTGCAGTTACAAGCGAAACTGAGATTTGACCAGAGGCCTTTTCCGCTAAGTGCAGGTTTTCTCTACTGTCCCCTGTGAAGAGGAAGCCATCCAGACGCCCCAGCCCCTCTGACAGCAGAGAAATAATCCTGCTGTGCTTCCCAGGATCCCGGAAGGCAGTCTGGGCCGCGCTGGCCGCGGAGCGCAGGGCCAGCGCACAGAGGTGTTTATAAGTGTCGGTGCGCCGGCTGTGGTGCCCCGCCTTTGCTCTCTGAAGCAGCCGATGAGGCAGTCTGTGACTAGACCTCCGTCATGGGCGTGCGGGTTAATTGGCCGTTGCTGAGAGGCTGTGATCTTCCGCCCAACAACGACACAAAACGAGACAGTGAAGCTGCTTGAAGCCAAGCAGAAGCCTCTGAAAGTCAAATTTCTTATGAATCAGCAAGTCGTTTTCTTCCCCAGCATCTAAATCGCTTAAAACGTCCTCCGTGCTTCTTTTTCCCATTCATTCGCTGCTTAGTGACTGGGGCCCTGTGTTCGTAAGACACATCCTAAAAATAATGATGAGACCCGTGCTGCGGCTGAGGACGGGTGCCGAGGCGCTCGGGCCCTCCTCGGGAGTCCTCGCGCCACCTCTGCGGGCTGCCCTTCCAGCCCTGCCTCCTCCTTTTCAGTTCAGCGCGTCTCTGCCCTCTCTTCTTTCTAGCTCAGCATTTCTCTGCCTTTTGTGTCTAAACAGGCGAGCGCGCTGTCAGCCGTGCCTCGCAGCTCCTCCTCAGCTGAGTTTCTCCTCTGCCAGCCTGCTTCCGCCGTCGCTGCCCTGGGCCCTTGCTGCCCCGTCTCCTCTCTCGGGCACCTCACTCCTGTCCTCTCACCGCAGCAAACGGACTCAGCTGAGCCTGCGTTGGAGTTCCGCTGAGACCCTGGAGTCCCCAGGACCCTGCGTTTCTCTCCTCTCTCTCATTCTGGACACACATCCTTCTTTTCCCTTGAAACTCGCCCTTCCTGCCTTCTTTCCCTCTCTTCCTCCTCTCCCTCCTTCCTTCCTTCCTGTCTTCCTCTGCTTCTAAGATTGAGGTCAATATTGTTCAACACAGGGAATGTAGCCAATATTTTGTAATAATTTTAAATGGAAAGTAGCCTCTCAAAACTATATAAAAGATTACGCTGAAATGAGTGAAAAGAATTTTTTAATAATTGCATTAAATAATATAAGATTGTGCAATTGAGCATATGATGCAGAAATGCAGTCTTTCTTTGACACACAGTGCGGAGGAGGGGCACGGAATGAAGATATATTAGAGTTAGGGACTGACGCTGCATGACAATTGGAACCCACCGGAAGAAATGAAGAGGAGCAAACTGGGAAATAACATTAATATCAAAATTAACTCTATAGACATAAAAATAATTAAACAAAATTGAGGTAGAATCTACATAGAATAAAATTAACCATTTTAAAGTTTACAGATAGTGGCATTTAGTACATTTACAGTGTGGTACACCTACCGCCTCTATCTAGTTCCAAAACATTTTCATCACCTCAAAAACAAACCCGGTCATCATCACGTGCTCAGCCCCATCCCCTACCTCCAGCTCTTGGCAGCACTGATTTGCTCTGGGTTCACCATTTCTGCATATTTCCACACACGAATGGAATCATATCATGTGCAGCCTTTTGTGTCTGGGGAATTACATCCCCTTTACTGTGGGATACTCAAAGAACCCCAGAAGGATCATCAGGAGCCCCAGCCTGGGTTTACTTTTTGACTAGGATGACAGTATCCAGGGCTCACAGTTTCGACATTGAGAATTTTCTGTTTGTTTCCCTACTTTGTGGTTTATTTCATTCTGCCGTTCACCTCCTCATGTTTATGCCCAAAACTGTCCAGAATACACAGTTCTCTGTCTAGACTGAGCTTCCCCCAGACAACCTCTCCCACACTGACCTTGGGATGTGTGTGTGTAGTCGCTCAGTCATGTCCGACTCTTTGTGATCCCACGGACTGTGGCCCGCCAGCTCCGCTGTCCATGGGGATTCTCCAGGCCAAAAAACTGGAGTGGGTTGCCATTTCCTTCTCCAGGGGAACTTCCCAATCTAGGGATCGAACCCAGGTCTTTCTCATTGCAGGCAGATTCTTTACTAACTGAGCTGCCAGGGAGGCCCTTACCTTGGGGTGGTGCTTGGAAAAACCCCTGAAGCGATGCCTCCTTTTTCTCCATCCCAAGGCATCCAGTGATGTTTTGCCACCTACCAGGCCGTTACAGACCTTTATTTGCTTTCAGAAGAGCCTGCTTTTGGAAATAACAGGAATAATCTGAAATTTGCACTTCAAAACAAATTTACTGAACTTCAGGAAAGGACCTAGTCTAACCTCATCTATTTATACTTCAAGTCTGTGGTGGATTAAAAGTCAGGTATTATGTAGTGTAGAGGAGCGTTTTCCAATGTTTTCTTTTTTGCTGATCAGCAGTAAGGACTCTAAGGAATATGCTTTACATGATAACACGGTTGCTGCCTGTATGTTCAATAAACGCCCGGGGACAGTCATGGTGTACAGTAACAAGTTTTCCCAACCAGGACTCACCTTTACCGTGTGCTGTGCGTTCTGACATTTTCTGCATGATTCTGTCTTTTTAAAAGCTTGTTAAAAAGCATTGATTTCATAAGCAGCGTCAAGTCTCTAGCATCATCTGAACACTGGCGCAGCGCGCTGTCCTGCAGCCGTCAGCTTCTGTGGCCTTATGAGAAGAGTTCTGCTTTCCAGGAAGTGCTGTTTATGGCCGTTTCTATCACCTCTAGAATGTAGCTTCTTTCAGTTTGGGTTTGCAAGCTGCAGTACAACTTGGGTGGGGTTGGGGTTGGGGTGTGGAAGCGTTTGGTTCTGGGGAAATCGGTGACTGTAAACATCCTTTACTGTAAATTAGTTTTCCTGTCAGCTCGGCGTCTTGTAGAGACCGGTATCCCCACACCTGTCCCTCTGGGTGGAGAACGGGCCTGGAGGAATGGGGAGAGCTGGGATCAGAGTCCTTCCCAGAGACCCTGCTAGTCTTCTGACCCCACGAGTTGAGTCGGGCCCTGGCCTTCAGGAGGGGCCCCCACACACGTTTTAGCTCCTGCAGTGGTGTTGGGTACTCTGGGGTTAACATTTTCTGGTTGGCCTTGCTTCCTGTAACCCCCACACCCCTGGCTTCCCCCAGGTTTGCTTTGTGATGCTCCCAGCCTGCTCCAGAGGGTGGGAGGGGCAGAGGGTCGCCGCAGGCAGGGGCCATCTCATCTTCACTCTGCAGTCAGGGTTTATCTTGTTCTGTAATGCTGGCTTGTCCTCAGCAGAGATTTTTGTTCATTTGCTTGCTCACTTACTTGCTTCTGCCTCATCTGAAGCAGTATTCTAAACATCTCTTTCTCTGTTTTGTCCTTGACCATCTTTTGCTACATCTGTCCTGTCTGTGAGGGCTGGGTTGTTGGCACGTGGTTGGTGTGTCGCCAAGGTCAGCAGGACTTGTGATTCCCAAGCAACAGCCGTGCCCATCATCGGCCAAACTCACACACTCACATGGCCGTGTCCCAGTGGCTATGTATAGTTCCGAAGGGTGGGCAGATTGTTTGCTGAAATGCTAGAGAAGAAAAGCGTACTCTTTCAGGAGTAGGTCCTGAATTCACAGCTTTTTTGAAGAGACAGGGTAAGTGGTGGTTAAACAGCATGAGCTTCGGAACCTGGCAGATGTGGCCCAGGCCCCGGCTGCCCCGCTTTCTATCTGTGGGGCATTGGATCAGTCACTTAGCCTCTCTGCGCACCCATGCTGTCTGTAAAATAGGCCCTGTCACACTTATCTCATAAAAATACTAGGGTTACATGAGGTAGGTAAGTGGAATATCGAGTATAAGGAACTGCTCAGCAAATGTGTTCTTCATACCCGCACCCTCCATATTCCAGAAACGCCTTGGAAGGACTGGTATCACATGAATTCTCTCAGTGTAAAGCTGTGTTCACACAAACATTCAAGCACCTTTTTCCCTTTAAAACTAACACAAAGAGAAATGCAAAAGAAAACTGTTGTCCTTAGTTTTTGGTGGCTAGTACATGTGCATAAAATGTTTTCCTCTTTTATTTTTCACTTTTCATTATGGAAATTTTCAAAGCTACCCAAAGTGGGCAGTATAATTACCTCTTGTATGCTTTATCTGTATCCTCACTTTCCTCCTATCCAAATGGGCAATTTTAAAGTAAATCCCAGACACACCGTATCTTTTCATGTGTAAATATATATCCTTAGAGATAAGAACTCTTTTCTTCATGTAACCACAATGAGGGTCTAATACCTAAAAAAGACTGAACAACAGTTTCTTAATATTGTGAAGTATTCGAATGGTCAGTGTTCACATAAATGCTTTTTCGGTTGGTTTATTTGAATTGGGATCAGATGAGGTCCGCTGTTACATTAGGTTGATGTATCCTTAAGTCTCTTTTAATCTGTAATGGTTTTCCCTCTCCTCTTTTTCAAGGCTCTGTGTCAGAGAAACTAGGTCATCCCTCTTCTAGACTTTCCTATTACATACTGGGTCTATCCAGCAGGGCTGTTTGGCGTGCGTTTCTCTCCTATGCATTTTCTATAATGTGGTCCATTTGGAGGCTTAACCTGATTTATTTGGTTTTTCTCCAAGACTGCCTGACCTAGTGGTGTTGTGTACACACCCGTTACATTACCTGTTTGTTTGTTTTTAATTTGTTTGGCTACACCAGTCTTAGTTGTAGCATATGGGATCTAGTGCCTTGTCCAGAGACTGAACCCAGGTCCCCTGCACTGAGAGTGCAGATCCTAGCTCCTGGACCACCGGGAAAGCCCTGTCTCTTTTTGAGACCTTAAGGTTATGCAGTGGACTCGGGTGTGGTCAGGTGACCCAGTTATCAGATAGTTCCTATCACCTAACCTATCCTTACACCTCACGTTTTGTTTTTTTTTTTAAGAGACTAATGATCATTGGACTAAATCTTATTTCATTAAGCACTTCAAGATGCATTTCTAAATCTGTCATTGTTTCTGTGTTTATAAGCTGGGATTATTTTATAAAGTAGAAGTTTCCTTCATTGACTATTTGGCTTCCCCAAAATATTTTCAATATAGAAAAGGCAAGATAAATGCTGCATCTGGCCTTTATTTACCAATTTTCATACTGGGTCCCCTCATTTCCTCCAAAAGTGACCCCAAAGGTTTCATTTTCCTTGAAGTATAATTATGAACTCATCATTCAGTCACTCAGTTGTGTCTGACTCTTTGCAACCCCGTGGTCTGCAGCACGCCAGGCCTCCCCGTCCATCACCAACTCCCAGAGCTTACTCAAACCCATGTCCATTGAGTTGGTGATGCCATCCAACCATCTCATCTTCTGTCGTCCCCTTCTCCTCCTGCCCTCCATCTTTTCCAGCATCAGGGTCCTTTCCAGTGAGTCAGCCCTTTGCATCAGGTGGTCAAAGTATTGGAGCTTCAGCTTCAGCATCAGTCCTTCCAATGAATATTCAGGACTAATTTCCTTTAGTATCCTCTGGTTGGATCTCCTTCTTGTCTCTTAAGAGTCTTCTCCAACACCACAGTTCAAAAGCATCAATTCTTTGGTGCTCAGCTTTCTTTATAGTCCAACTCTCACATCCATACATGACTACTAGAAAAACCATAACTTTGACTAGACAGACCTTTGTTGGCACAGTAATGTCTCTGCTTTTTAATACGCTGTCTAGTTTGGTCATAACTTTTTCCAAGGAGCAAGCATCTTTTAATTTCATGGCTGCAGTCACCATCTGCAGTGATTTTGAAGCCCCCAAAATAAAGTCTGTCACTCTTTCTACTGTTTCTCCATCTATTTCCCATGAAGTGATGGGACCAGATGCCATGACCTTAGTTTTCTGAATGTTGAGCTTTAAGCCAACTTTTTCACTCTTCTCATTCACTTTCAAGAGACTCTAGTTCCTCTTCACTTTCTGCCATAAGGGTGGTGTCATCTGCATATCTGAGGGTGATTGATATTTCTCCTGAAAATCTTGATTCCAGCTTCTGCTTCATTAAGTCCAGCATTTTTCATGATGTAATCTGCATATAGTTAAATAAGCAGGGTGACAGTATACAGCCTTGATGTACTCTTTTCCCGATTTGGAACCAGTCTGTTGTTCCATGTCCAGTTCTAACTGTTGCTTCCTGACCTGCATACAGATTTCTCAGGAGGCAGGTTAGGTGGTCTGGTATTCCCATCTCTTTCAGAATTTTCCACAGTTTATTATGATCCACACAGTCAAAGGCTTTGGCATAGTCAATAAAACAGAAGTAGACGTTTTTCTGGAACTCTTGCTTTTTCGATGATCCAACAGATGTTGGCAATTTGATCTCTGGTTCCTCTGCCTTTTCTAATAGATCTTAACAAATAGGGCATTTCTCCCACATTCCCATGCATTTCTGTCATTATTCTCTTAATGATCTTTGGCCACTGGGAAGGGCCCTTGGACTGACTTCAGAGTCTTTCTGACCTGACCCTAGTGTCCTTTGAAGACATTCAGGGCTCGTCTTATGCACTTCCCTCCCCCACATCTGGCCCTAGCAGTTTCTTTAAGGAGCAGCTCTTTTCCTGATGTGTGGTTCCATCTGAGACCGTGGAGTATCCCACTCGTGTTGTTTTCTGCTTGGAGTTAGTATGTTTCCATCATTCTTCCATCACCCCCTTTTTGATTGCTCTTTAGCCTGTAGTGTTGAGTCACTGGTGGAGAAATGCAGGGTACAGCTATCCTTCCCTATGAATGTAGGCAAGGTCCTGGGATTTCTGACTTCTTAACCCACCAAGGGTGAGTCCTCTAGGCCAGAGCTCTGAGTCAGAACTGAAGCTGGCATATTCTGGGAGGCTGACATGGTATAAATCCCAGGATCATGAGGGACCTTGAGAGAACATCTGGGCACCACTCTGCTTCTAGGCCAGATCTCACCAAAGTCAGAAAAAGTGCCGTGCCTGACTTATAATTTCTAAAAGTCTCCAGGTTAGAGAGTCCACATTAAAACTCATTAGCAATATTCTATGTTCAACAGTCAAAATTACTTTAGAGCCATTTCAAGAAATCTAAATTAAGTGAAACTTTTGCAACAAATATGAGGATCAATTTTAGGACCTGTCCTAGTTTTTTTTTTTTTTTTTTAAGCCATCAGTTCAATTCACTTCAGTCACTCAGTCGTGTCCGACTCCTTGTGACCCCATGAATCGCAGCACACCAGGCCTCTCTGTCCATCACCATCTCCCGGAGTTCATTCAAACTCATATCCATCGAGTCGGTGATGCCATCCAGCCATCTCATCCTCTGTCGTCCCCTTTTCCTCCTGCCCCCAATCTCTTTAAGCCATAACTTACCAATAAAAACACAGATGGTTACATGAGTTTTCGATCCGCTGACAGGCACTTTCTCCTTGACCTGGGACTAAAGTAAAAGCAAGATTCCCAAACTCAAATTTCAGCCTGAGGGGCACAAGCTAGTTGGATTTATCTAGTCACCTGGAATTGGTTTTATTCTCTCTTTGATGCTGGTATACAGTTAAATAAAATTTGCTGACATCCTGTAATCCCATAAAGGCCAAAATATCAAAATCTGTGGTGGCAAGAAAAGGTGACACCTTAGGCAATGATATCTAATCACAGGATTATGCATTCTTCCTGGGCTCCAGCCTATAAAAATGTCATGTTCGAGTCGGCATTAAGTTTCTGTCATAAATACCATACTGCCCAAGAAGGCCAAGCCAGGGAAGAAATTTTTGAAAACAAATACTGATTCCCAAAGTGTTGGGTTGGCCATAAAGTTCATTCGGGCTTTTCCATAAGCTATGACAGAAAAAGCCAAACGAAATTTTTGGCCAACCAAGACTAGCTACAGAGCAAAGCCTAATGACAGTTTTATGTTCAGGCCACGTGACCACGTCTAAGAGTTGAGTTGTGTGTGTTCGTAGTTTTCCAGGGTCTCTCTCCTCTGGGTCACGTCCTGATGCTCATGCAGCTTGCACACAGGCATGCGTGTGCTTTTCTCCCCTCTGTACATGACGTGACGAGTCCTCAGTCTGGCCAAGCCCCCAGAGGACTTTCTGCAGCAGAAAGTCATGTTACTTTAAGGTTCCTGTGGGTCAGCATTTTTAAGGACAGATATCTCTGTAGTCCTAAAGTGCCAGAACTCGTTCATTTTTCTTCCACCTCCCACACATTCGTGACTTCGAGGGTAGCCTCACTTCCCTCCCACGGGGGCCGTTGAACCAGAATCTGGTTCCCACGTGACCAGATCCAAGACACACAGAGCGAACTAGATGCATCACAAGAGGAGGGAAGTGGTCCTTGAGGGAAAGGTAGTGAATTTGAAATTTGATTAACGGCTCTGAATGCTGGGGCTCTGTACCTTACAGCCTCTTCATGTCCCTCATCAGAGGAACACAGATTCCATCTTAATTTCTTTGCTTTTTTTCTTTTTTTGCTCTCAATTGAGAGCAAAAAACAAACTACATTGAAGTGATGGGAAAGGATAATAATTTCTCACACTGGTTAATTTTTGAAGATTACAAAGTGAACATATATGCTTATTTCATGTGTGATGCTCCATGCTGCCAGATTTGCAGGCCAGGCAGGTATTGGATCTTCCCGTTTTAGTGATCCTGAGACTGAGTGCAGAGGAGTTAAGTGACTCCTGGTAGAGCCACTTGTTTGCTGTTGTTCAGTCGCCCAGTCGTATCTGACTCTTTTGCGACCCCATGGACTGTAGCCCTCCAGGCTCCTCTGTCCATGGGATTTCCCAGGCAAGAATACTGGAATTGGTTGCTGTTTCCTACTCCAGGGGATCTTTCTGACTCTGGTATCGAACCTGCATCTTCTGTATTGCAGGTGAATTCTTTACTGCTGAACCATCAAGTAGAGCCAGTATTAGAATGCAAATATATAATTAAAAGCCAATTTAAGGACCACGCCTCCTACCTGTGGGGCAGGGTACTAGAGAGACTTGGAGGTTAAATGGGAACTGTTTCCTACCCTTAGGGAACAACCTCCATATCTCTGTACACTCAGGCTCATCACTGCAGATTTTTGTTCTTCCCGTGGGACAGATCAACTCTTTATCCTCAGGGGACCCATTCGTGCGTGCTCTTGCTGAGGTCATCTGACCTCAAGCTTTCAGTACCAGGCCCTGTTCTACTGTGTATCAGTTGGTGCCATTCTAGGTTTGCTCTTCATTTTGGAAATAGATGCCAATTTACTGTGTTTTATTTTGTAGTTCTGGAAGTTCTGTTGGTTGGTTTCATTGATGTTTTCTATTTCTTCCTTCATTTCAATCAAATCTTTCTCTTCCCTCATTAAGCATAGTTGCAGCACACTCTTTAAAATCCTTACCTGCTATTTCTAACATCTGAGTCATCTTGGGATTGGTTTCCACTGATTGTCCTTTTCTCTTGAGATTGGGTCACACTTTCCTGATTCTCTTTATCACAAATGATTTTTAACTGTATGCTGAACATTATCCTACAGTAAACACTCAAGATTTTGTCTGATTTCTCTGAAGAGTGCTGGTTTTGCTTTAACAGGCAGTTAATTTGGTTGAACTCAAACTGCAAACGTTTCCTCTTGAGCAAAAAGCTCAAACAGCACTTCTATTCTTTTAAGTCTAGCAAAGCAGCTTCACATCTCCCAAGTGTGCCCCAAACCTGGGGCAAAATTTACACTGGACTCTTCAGCTCTCTATGCCTCTCCGACTTGCTCTTTTCTGGATTCTTCCCTCCATTTCCAGTGACTGTGGTTGCCCTGAACACTGTCTTCCTAGTTCTTCGGGCCACAGAGACTATGAGATTTCTATTTTGAGTTTCAGCCATCTTTCATGGCACTGACTTTGGCCTCCTCTCAAGCTAAAAGCCACTGAAAGCTAGAAACCCCTCAGTTGCCATCTTTCCTTTCAAGACCCATCCCTCCCCTCCCCAACACGACTGTGAACCTACATAACTTCAGGTCGTTGATTCCGGGGAGGAAAGAATCCAGAGTCTGTACTTTTTGTCTAGGGGATAGTTGGGTCTGGTAAGGACCTTCCAGAAGCAGCACTTTCTCTTTTACTGTTATCATGCTTTTCTGTGTAAGTTTTTGTTTGCAGAAGGTTCCACTACTGAAAAATAAAACCGAAAGCTGGAAAATTCACTGTACTTATCTCATTTCCAGCCAGTTCTCATTCCCCGGACCTCACTTCTGAGTGACATGTGTGTCCAGCCTTTGTGGTAATCACCCCCAGGGGTAGAAGCTTCATCCTTTTCCCCCTGGGGTTTCTGTCCCCCACTCTTGAGCTCCCCAAAGCCCAACAGAGGCTCTCTGTCCAAGTCTCCTCAGTGATAGAATGACAGTGCAGCTCCTAGGAAGCAAAAGCTGGTGGAGTTCCAGCAGCTAAATGCTGCAATTCTGTGACGAACATTTCCACTGGATGTTTTTGGTGGAGGAGGGTCATAAAGGAAGGATGTTTGCAGCAGTCTTTATGGTGATTTCTAGTTGACACTCAAAAGAGCCTGGCTGGCCTGGCATTTGCTTGGATGCATGTGGCATTTTGGAACTGAGTTAAGAGAGGCAGTGACCTAAAACTGGTGCTGCTCCACTGACCTACTGAGGAGGGAGACAGGGAAAATGACTCAAGTGGTAGGTGCCTTGTGGTTTTATTAGTAACCTGAGGGACTGTGGTTTGGACCCAAAGATGATGAGAGATTTGGGACATTTACTGTGTAAACAAGCCAAAACTAGTAAAGGAGAGCTTCTATCACCTGGATAACTGTCATCGAAACTGGGTCCCCTCAGTCTTGCTCAAGGAGAAGGCAGTGGCACCCAGCTCCAGTACTCTTGCCTGGAAAATGCCATGGACGGAGGAGCCTGGTGGGCTGCAGTCCATGGGGTCGCTAAGAGTCGGACACGACTGAGTGACTTCACTTTCACTTTCATGCATTGGAGAAGGAAATGGCAACCCACTCCAGTGTTCTTGCCTGAAGAATCCCAGGGACGGGAGATCCTGGTGGGCTGCCATCTATGGGGTAGCCCAGAGTAGGATACGACTGAAGCTACTTAGCAGCAGCAGCAGCAGCAGTCTTGCTCAAAGTCACCTCTAGCTCCAGAAGCTTTAAGATGTTCCCTCAACTTTCTGTGCTGATTTTTTCCATGAGGGAGAATGGATCTCAAGGGTGGCCACAAACAAAATGGAGGGGGAAAGTGTATGCCTGCAGGCCTATGGAGGAAAGAGAAGCCACACAGCCTGGGCGACTTGTTTATAGAGACAGTGGCTCGCATAGAGAAGAAGTCATGGCTTTTTTCTTTCACATCAGCCTGTAGTCAGCCTGTCCTAATATCTGCAGGAAAGATCTCTGTAAGTATGTGGTTCACCTCATCTCTCTCCGAGGAGCAGAGCTTGAAAAGTGTCTGCTTGTGCCAGAACAAAATGTGGTGCACTATCTTGAGTTAGCTAATTCCCTGATGAAGTCTGGCCTTCCCTGGCGGCTCCGTGGTAATGAATCCACCTGCCAGTGCAGGAGACTCAGGTTTGATCCCTGGGCGGGGAAGATCCCATAGAGAAGGAAATGGCAACCCACTCCATTATACTGCCTGGGAAATTCCCATGGACAGAGGGAGCCTGGCGGGCTGCAGCCCGTGGGGTCGCACGGAGTCAGATGCAATGGAGCGCACACACAGACACACACAGATGAAGAATGTCGTCCACTCGCGTGTCGCCTGCTCTTTACCACCGACTCTCCCAGGAAGAGAACAAAAAGCAGAAGTCAAGTGTATTCTCTCCTTGTCTCTTTTGCCTTTTTAATTCATTAAATTTTCTTTTTTTTTTACTTTTCAGAGGCAGACGCAACAAACGGTACTGTGGGTCCCCGGTCTTTCTTTCTCAGGAATTCCAATGACGAATATGAACTAATCCCACTGCCAGAGGACGAGGACCCGAGCGAAGGTGAAATCACAGAAGACAGGATAAGCCCAGGCAACAGAAGCAGCCCTCCTCCAAAGTCACGGCCTGCGTTCGTCTCCAGGGCCGCCGCGGGGGTACCTGACCGGCGCCTGGCTGACGGTCTTTGTCCCCTCGGTCTACACGGGCGTCTTGCTCGTCAGCCTCCCGCTGAACGTCATGGCCGTGGTGGTGTTCGTCCTGAGGATGAAGGTCAAGAAGCCGGCCGTGGTGTACATGCTGCACCTGGCCGTGGCAGACGTGCTCTTCGTGTGCGTGCTACCCTTCAAGATCAGCTACTACTTCTCGGGAGCGACTGGAGGTTCGGGCCCGCCCTGTGCCCGCGTGGCCACGGCCGCCTTCTACGGGGAACATGTACGCGTCCGTGATGCTCATGACGGCCATCAGCGCCGACCGCTTCCTGGCCGTGGTGTACCCCATGCAGTCGCTCTCCTGGCGGACCCTGCGGCGCGCCTCCTTCATCTGCGTGGCCATCTGGGCCGTGGCCGCCGCGGGGGTGGCGCCCCTGCTCCTGCAGGAGCAGGCCACGCGCGTGCCGGGCTCAACATCACCGCCTGCCACGACGTGCTCAGCCAGAGGCTGCTGGAAAACTACTACTCGTACTACTTCTCCGCCTTCGCCGCCGTCTTCTTCTTCGTGCCGCTGATCCTCTCCACAGTCTGCTACGTGTCCATCATCCGCTGCCTCAGCTCTTCCGCGGTTGCCAACCAGAACAAGAAGTCCCGGGCTTTGCTCCTGTCCGCGGCTGTCCTCTGCGTCTTCATCCTTTGCTTTGGACCCACAAACGTCCTTCTGCTTCTCCACTACGCGTTCCTGTCCCGTGACTCCATGACAGAGGCCACCTACTTTGCCTACCTCCTGTGTGTCTGTGTCAGCAGCATAAGCTGTTGCATCGACCCCTTGATATACTACTATGCTTCCTCGGAGTGCCAGAGGCACCTCTCCGCTGTCTTACACTGCAGAGAAAGTTCAGATCCCAGCAGCTGTAACAGCAGCGGTCAGCTGATGCCAAGTAAAATGGACACCTGCTCTAGCAACCTGAGCAGCAGCCTATACAAAAGCTCTTAACCTAGGATAGGGGACTGACAGTGAGTTAAAAGAAAATGCTAAAAAAGCAGATCACCTGAGGATTCAACTTCATCCCTGACCAAAAAAAAAAAACTGTTTCCTTTACCATCCAAAACAACAAACTTGTGATTTATGTGCCTCCCTACCAGAGCTTGTACATTTGTTACAGACAAAAGTAACAGGAATAGAAAACATTATTCCAAGAGAGCATTGCCAGGGTTACCACAAGAACTACGCGTCTCTGCTTTCATATATTTACATGACTTATTATAGATATATGTGTGTATGTGTGAATTTATACACAAGTACTTATATCATTTTCAGTACAGTATAGAATAGGCACTTTGAAACCTCTCTCTTTTTTTCACCAGAGACTATAGAAATAAACTCTGATTTTCTGATTTAACATGCAAAGTTTAGGTTGGAGGTTAACTCAGAACATCTGAAGAAGCCCATCAGTAGTGAGGGATTCTGCAGTTTGGACTTGCACAGCTTTTGCAAATAAATGTATTTTTAAATTGTTTGACAGCAATGTTTAAATTGTTGAGGAATGAGACTTAGTACTAGCTGTGTGTAGAGAAAGTTCTTTTGTTTTTCTTGTTAAATATATCAAAGTTTGAATTCTTAAAATTATTAAAGCGGATGAAAACAGATGATGTGGGTAGCATTTTTGCTGTTTTACACGCCACGTGTGTAAACTGAGAATGAGCAGAAGTCCCACCAGTGACCTGAGGCTGGCTTTCAAAGCGTCTTGCCCCCTCCCCCAGATGAAGGACTCCAGGCAGTAGATACAAGACAGGGCCACGTGTTTGCTATCCTCTGCTGGGATTCCCTCAAGGATCGGCCGTGACCTTATCATGTTTATTAGAAGCTAGTGGAGTAGGATGTGCCATCCCAAGAGATAATGCATGTGAAAGACTTCCCTGCCTATTTTAAGAATGGAGGAAGAAGGCACGTCTGCCTGCAGCAATTAGGCTGCAAGGGTCGCTGTCAGAGCCACAGGGCAAGCGTGGGCAGTCATCGCATGCTCTAGGCACGCATGGGTGCTGGGCAGACAGTGGAGTCAGACTGAAACCTACTCTGGAGAATATCAAAGTGGACCAACACACAGAGTGCAGACAAGCGTTAAAGAGATGCATCAGTATGTAAAGAAGTGCGTTTAGCCAGATGTCCCCAGGCAAGTGCCACATAATGGAGCCTGGCGGGTGAAGAACTTTGAACCTTTGGGTTACTGCTTCCTTTGGTTATAACTTGAGAAGAAAACAATATATTACAGGAAGCATGTTTTTAAAAATAAGTCCCTCAGTCACAGAATATGAAATGTTCTATTACAGTGTTATAAGCAAGATAATTAAAAATTCTGTATATAATATAATCATCAGTCTGTATATCAACATGAAAGAAAAGTTGTACATAAAAGATTGAAAAAAATAAACTAAAACATCGACTAAGGATAAAAAAAGTCCTTCAGTCTGACTTAATTGGACACTATTTACCAGTGTTTGGTTCAGTACATACTCATATCAGATTTTTAAAAAAGCTTAATTATGTCAGATTAGAAATGGCAGTAGAAATAGAATTGACTTTGAAATCTAGGAAAATATTCTCCATTTTTTCCATTCACTTTTCTTAAGAGTTAATGAAATGACTTTAAAAGCATTTTTAACCCTATGATGAGTATCAAGTATAGAATATCCTCATGTATTTAGCAAAATAATTAAAAATAATGTTGATATCTTTTTTCCTTATGAAAAATGTTGGCATTTTAAACAGCTGTAAGACAAGTGCTTACCTATTTAAAAGAGCAAACTGTTTCCAAATGCCATTGAATAATTTACATTAAAGTATGTATTGTAAGTAAAAGTTAACATTGTTTTTATTAATTTAGTTACTATATTCATTTTATCTAATTTAGTGAAGATATACTGTCACAGTTTATTGTTTATGTTGAAATACATCTGACTTAATAAGACCCATTACTATATTATCAGTATGTGCTTATAAAATATTACATCACTGTTTTTATGTTCTTTTTTTAAAATGTGTATAACCTCTATTAATAAACCTGAAGGTTTGCTTGATATCTGTTTGGAATTAAATATTATTGTGTCTTTAGAGCCTGGCAGGAAGGCCAGTGTAAGGATTTAGCTGTTTGTTGTTTAGTCAAGAAGTCACCTCAGATTCTTTGTGGCCCCATGGACTGTGGCCCACCAGACTCCACTGTCCATCAACCCATGCCTCGTGCGTTGGCAGGCAGATTCTTTACCACTCAGCTGCCAGGGAAGCGATTAATAAAGAGATGATTTGCAGAGGTGTGGGTCAGGGTTAAGGGTAAAGAACCTGCCTGCCAATACAGGAGACATAAGAGGCGTGGGCTCAGTCCCTAGGGTGGGAAAATCCCCTGGAGGAAGGCATGGTAACCCCCTCCAGTGTTCTTGCCTGGAGAAGTCCATGGACAGAAGATCCTGGGGGCTACAGTCCATAGGGTCACACGGAGTCAGACACCACTGAAGCGATTTAGCCCGCACTCACTGCTAGGGTTCCCTTAACCAAGAGCTGGTGAAGAGCCCCAGGGACTAGCGGTTAAGGAAAGCTGTCACATCCCAGGCCCAAAGCAGATTGGGGTGGAGGGGCGGATACACAGACATTCTCTCCCCACACCTTGACCTCTGTTGGTGCCTCCCATTGCTCCTGATTTTAACCTGCACCCCAAGGTCAAGGGAACCTGGGTGATATAGCCCATAAAGTTGAGTTTCTTGGGGCACAGAGAATGGAACTGGAAGGGAAAAAGAAAAGTACAATTTCTACCAAAAACTTTGGTAGTTAATTACAAAACTTTTTTTTTTTTTCAATCCCTTCTTAGGAAAATTTAAGGTTATATCATTGAGAGTCTTTGGATTCCTGGGTTATGAGCATCGTGGATAGTCTGCAGTTCTTTCCTAGTGAAGAGAGAAACCAATGTCAGAGGTTGAAACTTAAGGAAGGGTTGCTCTTGAGTGACAGTCCTTGCCGTCCAACACTCCCTGGGGCAGAGGGAGGAGGAGGAGTTAAAAGCAAAATTATAAGTACCTAGGAGAGCTGAAAGTCAACCCCAAATTCTGATAATGTATTTCTAAATGCATAGTCAACAGAAAAGTTATTTCAACTAAGAAGAATTATTCAGCACACAGCATTTGTAAGTTAACACATGAACTCAAGTTCCTGAGGCCTGGAGTCTGCATAGTATTTCAGGAATGGATCTATTGAATGAAGTCAGCTCAGGTCACGGTCACCAGAAAATGGGATCCGTCCTCAAACCAGAGAATGACCTTTAAGCTCTTCCATTGTCATTTTTTAAAATATGCTTGAAACCAAAAACATTTGAATTTTCTTAGCCCAAAAAGTATGTTTTTTTCCACCAAGTCAAAAATAGGATTTTAAAGGAAGTGGAATACTTGACTGTTGAATATACACAAGGAAAATCTGAGGTTACAGTTCTTAATTTAAGAAATGAAGAGAAATGTCAGTATGTCCTTCAGGAAGTCTTAAGCTATGGGAGTAAAATGGAAAAACTGAAGCAATGTTTTTGAAGAAGTTTTTGCCCTGAGGCCTGGGCCTTTCCACTGGTAGCTTCTCACCTAGGTGCCATCATGAACTTAACTGGGGAAATAGTCACAAACAGTAATTTCCTGGCAGAACTGGCAAAACTGTGTGTCAAAACTGCTAGAATAAATGTGCATGGAGAATAATTAGCCACAGGATGCACTGAGTGTGATTTACGAAGGAGCTGCAGTTCAGGAAGCTGTGACCTGAGCAGAGAGGAGAAATGCTCTAGTTCTGTGATTCTCCTTCTGTGCTCAGCCTTCTTCACAGTCCAACTCTCACAGCCATACGTGACCACTGGGAAAACCATAGCCTTGACTAGACGGACCTTTGTTGGCAAAGTAATCTCTCTGCTTTTCAATATGCTGTCTAGGTTGGTCATAACTTTCCTTCCAAGGAGTAAGTGTCTTAATTTCATGGCTGCAGTCACCATCTGCAGTGATTTTGGAGCCCCCAAAATAAAGTCTGACACTGTTTCCTCTGTTTCCCCATCTATTTCTCATGAAGTGATGGGACCAGATGCCATGATCTTTGTTTTCTGAATGTTGAGCTTTAAGCCAACTTTTTTCACTCTCCTCTTTCACTTTCATCAAGAGGCTTTTGAGTTCCTCTTCACTTCCTGCCATAAGGGTGGTGTCATCTGCATATATGAGATTATTGATATTTCTCCCAGCAATCTTGATTCCAGCTTGTGCTTTGTCCAGCCCAGCGTTCCTCATGATGTACTCTGCATAGAAGTTAAATAAGTAGGGTGACAATATACAGCCTTGACATACTCCTTCTCTTATTTGGAACCAGTCTGTTGTTTCATGTCCAGTTCTAACTGTTGCTTCCTGACCTGCATACAGGTTTCTCAAGAGGCAGGTCAGGTGGTCTGGTATTCCCATCTCTTTCAGAATTTTCCACAGTTTATTGTGATCCACACAGTCAAAGGCTTTGGCATAGTCAATAAAGCAGAAATAGATGGTTTCCTGGAACTCTCTTGCTTTTCGATGATCCAGCGGGTGTTGGCAATTTGATCTCTGTTTCCTCTGCCTTTTCTAAAACCAGCTTGAACATCTAGAAGTTCACGGTTCATGTATTTGTCAAGCCTGGCTTGGAGAATTTTGAGCATTACTTTACTAGTGTGTGAGATGAGTACAATTGTGTGGTAGTTTGAAAATTCTTTGGCATTGCCTCTCTTTGGGATTGGAATGAAAACTGACCTTTTCCAGTCCTGTGGCCACTGCTGAGTTTTCCAAATTTGCTGGCATATTGAGTGCAGCACTTTCAAAGCATCATCTTTCAGGATTTGAAATAGCTCAAGTGGGATTCTATCACCTCCACTAGCTTTGTTCGTAGTGATGCTTCCTAAGGCTCACTTGACTTCACATTCCAGGACATCTGGCTCTAGGTGAGTGATCACATCACCGTGATTACCTGGGTCGTGAAGCTCTTTTTTGTACAGTACTTCTGTGTATTCTTGCCACCTCTTCTTAATATCTTCTGCTTCTGTTAAGTCCATACCATTTCTGTCCTTTATCAAGCCCATCTTTGCATGAAATGTTCCCTTGATATCTCTAATTTTCTTGAAGAGATCTCTAGTCTTTCTCATTCTGTTCTTTTCCTCTATTTCTTTGCATTGATCACTAAGGAAGGCTTTCTTATCTCTCCTTGCTATTCTTTGGAACTCTGCATTCAGATGCTTATATCTTTCCTATTCTCCTTTGCTTTTCACTTCTTTTCACAGCTATTTGTAAGGCCTCCTCAAACAGCCATTTGGGTTTTTTGCATTTCTTTTCCATGGGGATGGTCTTGATCCCTGTCTCCTGTTCAATGTCACCAACCTCCGTCCATAGTTCATCAAGTACTCTATCAAATCTAGTCCCTTAAATCCATTTTTCATGTCCACTCTATAATCATAAGGGATTTGATTCAATTCATACCTGAATGGTCTAGTGGTTTTCCCTACTTTCTTCAATTTCAGTCTGAATTTGGCAATAAGAAGTTCATGATCTGAGTCGCAGTCAGCTCCTGGTCTTGTTTTTGCTGACCGTATAGAGCTTCTCCATCTTTGGCTGCAAAGAATGTAATCAGTCTGATTTCGGTGTGTGACCATCAGGTGATGTCCATGTGTAGAGTCTTCTCTTGTGTTGTTGGAAGAGGGTGTTTGCTATGACCAGTGAGTTCTCTTGGCAAAACTCTATTAGCCTTTGCCCTGCTTCATTCCGTACTCCAAGGCCAAATTTGCCTGTTACTCCAGGTGTTTCTTGACTTCCTACTTTTACATTCCAGTCCCCTATAATGAAAAGGACATCTTTTTGTGTGTTAGTTCTAAAAGGTCTTGTAGGTCTTCATAGAACCATTCAACTTCAGCTTCTTCAGCGTTACTGGTTGGGGCATAGGCTTGGATCACCGTGATATTGAATGGTTTGCCTTGGAAATGAACAGAGATCATTCTGTCATTTTGAGATTGCATCCAAGTATGGCATTTCGGACTCTTTTGTTGACCATGATGTATACTCCATTTCTTCTAAGGGATTCCTGCCTGCAGTAGTAGATATAATGGTCATCTGAGTTAAATTCACTCATTCCAGCCCATTTTAGTCCACTGATTCCTGGAATGTAGACGTTCACTCTTGCCATCTCCTGTTTGACCATTTCCAATTTGCCTTGATTCATGGACCTAACATTCCAGGTTTCTATGCAATATTGCTGTTTACAGCATCGGATCTTGCTTCTAGTACCAATCACATCCACAACTGGGTATTGGTTTTGCTTTGGCTCCATCCCTTCATTCTTTCTGGAGTTATTTCTCCACTGATCTCCAGTAGCATATTGGGCGTCTACTGACCTGGGGAGTTCCACTTTAAGTATCCTATCATTTTGCCTTTTCATACTGTTCATGGGGTTCTCAAGGCAAGAATACTGAAGTGGTTTGCCATTCCCTTCTCCAGTGGACCACATTCTGTCAGACATCTCCACCATGACCCGTCAATCTTGGGTGGCCCCACATGGCATGGCTTAGTTTCACTGAGTTAGACAAGGCTGTGGTCATAGTGTGATTAGATTGGCTAGTTGTCTGTGATTATGGTTTCAGTGTGTCTGCCCTCTGATGCCCTCTCGCAATACCTACTGTCTCACTTGGGTTTCTCTTACCTTGGACCTGGGGTATCTGCTCCAGCAAAGCACAGCCACTGCTCCTTACCTGGGGCAAGCTCACCCCTCCTAACCCTGAACGTGGAGTAGCTCCTCTCAGCCCTCCTGTGCCCGTGTAGCCGCCACTCCTTGGATGGGGGTTGCTCCTCTCCAGAGGCCAGGTGACATGTGATTACATGCCAGACTGAATGCAGAAGCAAGATATGAAAATCTGACTCTTCTATCAAGCCAACTGTTAAAGAGATTTGCCAAAATAAAACCAAGGTAACTCTTCATTAAATCATTGTTTGGGGGAAATTTTTTCTTTGTAAAAATATGGTATTTATGTTAACATGTAATGGATTTGTCATTATATTTTAAATTATTTTTTATTGACATATAGTTGATTTATAATGTTAGTTTCTAGTGTACAGCAAAATGATTCAGTTATACATATATACATATTATTATTTTTCAGATTCCTTCCATTGTAGATTTTACAAGATGTTGAATATAGTTCCCTATGCTATACATTAAGACCTTGTTATTTATTTTATATGTGATAGTTTGTATCTGTTAATCCCAAACTCCTATTTACCACCCCACAACTTCTTTGCATGTTGGTAACCATAAATTTGTTTTCTATGTAAGCCTGTTTCTGTTCATAAATAAGTTCATTTGTATAATTCTTTTTAGATTTCACACTAAAGTGATGTATTTGTCTTTAGCTGACTTAGTATGATAACCTCTAGGTCTATCCATGTTGCTGCAAATGGCATGATTTCATTCCTTTTTATGGCTGAGCAATGGGTTTGTTGTTATTTTTAATGGAAGCATTTTCAAAAATTCTCCATTTTAATGTCTAAAATGTGAATAGAATCTGTGGTTTGCTGCTAAATCCAACCTCCCCCAAAAAAAATTCTGATAATAGCATTTGCCAATTTCCATGGTATAAATATTCCCTTGGTGACCAATATTAAGCCTCCAGTGTTTTTCCAGTTGGCTTGAAAAATTCCTGAATGTTGCATTCTCGTGAACTGGTACCAGCTGACTCCAGCATCAGTTCAGTTCAGTTCAGTTCAGTCACTCAGTCGTGTCCGACCCTGCGACCCCATGAATCGCAGCACGCCAGGCCTCCCTGTCCATCACCAACTCCCAGAGTTCACTCAAACTCACGTCCATCGAGTCAGTGATGCCATCCAGCCATCTCATCCTCTATTGTCCCCTTCTTCTCCTGCCCCCAATCCCTCCCAGCATCAGAGTCTTTTCCAATGAGTCAACTCTTCTCATGGGGTGGCCAAAGGACTGGACTTTCAGCTTTAGCATCATTCCTTCCAAAGAAATCCCAGGGCTGATCTCCTTCAGAATGGACTGGTTGGATCTCCTTGCATACTACTGGATATAACGTACATGAAAAAAAAAAAAAAAAGCCAAAACCTCCTTAGGGTCCTCATAATTTTGAGGCATATTAAAGACTGAGCGAACTGAACTGAACTGAACTGAACTGAAAGTCTCAAGAGAATTTGAAAACACTGCTCTTATGCAAGAGTTCCCAACTTTGTTACCTTTGAGAAGACATGGAAACTGGTCCTATTACAAAGCACAAAGAGGTGAACAGTGGGAACTGACTTCAGGCAGCACGGCCCTTGTGGCTAGTGAATGAAAAGCTCTATGTGAGGCCTCGTTTCCATCAGCTGCCCACTGTGGCACCTCTGTTAAGAGAACAGCACACGCACTCTTGGGCACTGCACGCTGGTCTTCTGGACAGAAGAAGCCAGAATTAAAAAGCAGATGCCATATTCATCAGCATCTTGAGTTCAGATAGCACAGGAGGTTTCTACCCTGTGGGCTGGTCATCACTTCGGGAAATGACTCATGAACACTGGAGAGTTAGTTTTGAAACTGCTTTTATGGTAGCCTGAAGACATGGGGTGGTGGCAGGGCCAGCCGGCTGTTTTGCCCTTTTTTTTTTTTTTTTTTTAATGTTTTAATTACTTATTTGGCTGTGCCAGGTCTTCATTGCTACACAGGCTCTTCTCTAGTTGTGGCCAGCAGGGGCTACTTTCCAGTTGCTATATGAGGGCTTCCTGTGGCTGCGGCTTGTTACAGAGCGTGGCCCTAGGGCCCCTGGGCTTCGCGGTTGCAGCACGTGGGCTCAATGGTTTCGGATCCCAGGCCCTAAAGCCGCGCTCAGTAGTTGTGGTGCATGGGTTTAGTTGCTCTAAGGCACATGGGATCCTCCCAGCTGCTGCTGCTGCTGCTAAGTCATTTCAGTCGTGTCCAACTCTGTGCGAGCCCAGAGGCGGCAGCCCACTAGGCTCCTCTTGTCCCTGGGCAAGAATACTGGAGTGGGTTGCCATTTCCTCTCCAATGCATGAAAGTGAAAAGTGAAAGTGGAATCGCTCAGTCATGCCCAACTCTTAGCGACCCCATTTACTGCAGCCTACCAGGCTCCTCCGTCCATGGGTTTTCCAGGCAAGAGTACTGGAGTGGGTCGCCAGTGCCTTCTCCAGACCAGGGATCAAACCCATGTCTGCTACGCTGGCGGCAGATTCTTTATTCCTGAGCCACCAGGGAAGCCTTATTCATCTTAATTACCACAAAACTGGGTCATTTTAGTGTGCTGCTGTGTCACCGAGGCAGGGATTGTCATTACTAAGAAGCGTTTAGCAGCAATACTTCAGTTGTTTTGTGGGTGTGTGCCTTTTTTAGTTCTACCTGTTTATTGCTACCAGCCCATCTCCTTCTACCCCCTCATTCGTGCATGCTCAGTCATGTGACCCTGTGAACTGTAGCCCACCAGCCTCCTCTGTCCATGGAATTTTCCAGGCAAGAATATTGGAGTGGGTTGCCATTTCCTCCTCCAGTTTTGTGTTTTTGTGATATTTCATTTCTTATCTGAGATACGTAGTTGCTCTTGAAACTGGCCAAAACAAAGTTGTTGTTGTTGTTGTTGTTGTTTTCAAAGCCTTTTCAGTGTTTCCCTCTCCTCCA
Organism: Nanger dama; assembly: GCA_917880005.1. Taxonomy (NCBI): domain Eukaryota; kingdom Metazoa; phylum Chordata; class Mammalia; order Artiodactyla; family Bovidae; genus Nanger; species Nanger dama. The sequence goes on from CAKJTW010000036.1 coordinate 8,127,654, forward strand.
GGAGCTGATTTGGGGATTTAATAGTAAAATGTAACAGTTAAGAAGCATGGAATTTATAGACCTCACATTTCAGAAAGAGTTGTTTGTTTTGTTTTGTTTAATCAGTGTTGCCTTGTTAGAAGGAATTTTTAGAAACTCTAGGTCAGTTCTCATCTCTGGCTGCACAGGGCATCGCTAGAGAGCTTCTAAACAATTCTAAAGGCCAGTCACTGCTCCCTGGGGCGGGGCCTGGACATTCATATTGCATCCAAGCGCCTTGTGGGATTCTAAATGTGTTATGCCAGAACTGACACCACAGCTTTAGGAGTGCCTCTCAAATTTAACAAGTATTTGGATTATCAGTAGACTCCAGGCTGATGTGGGTAGGTCTGGGAGGGAACGGGGCTGTGAGTCTAACAAGTTCCCAGGCCACGTTGACATTGTGAGTCCTTGAACCATACTTTGAGTAGCAGGGCCCTGAGATACGACTTTGAGGCAAAACTGGGCCAGCTCAGAGGTCCAGACACTCAGAAAATTCAATTCTCATATCCTTGCAATCACTTTCTGGGGCAGTTTTTAATGCAGCAGTCGCATAGTGCTTAATCAGACTTTGTTTTAGGTGATATCTATCTTGCTTCCCTTGTGGGATCTCCCCCCCCCCCGCCCCGCCAAGGGGAAAGATAGCTTAAAAGGTTCTAATCTCATACATAAAACCATCCCACAAGAGGCTGGCGGTTTAGAGTGGCAACTCCCGACTCCCTTTTGTAAAGATAGTGCCCAGCAGAGAGCAGCAGCTCCTGGCTACCAGAAAGCAGATGTGGATATGCTGCTTGTCTCTGGGTCTGGCTGGAAATGGTGACCTCACGGACATGCTGGGATGCTAGTCAGCCTCAGGAGTTTCCATCTTGATGGTGCTGGAATGAGCAGCTTTGGAAATCCTCAGGCAAGTGAGTCAGCCCAAGGATCATCCTGACAGGAGTCACGATTCTGTCTGTGCCTGGGAGAAAACAGAGATCTAGGACGTTGACCTGGGGTAAATTCTCCATTGTGTGTGTGTGTGTGTGCTCAGTGGTGTCTGACTCCATGAGACCACATGGCCTTAGCCCTCCAGACTCCTCTGTCCGTGGGATTTTCCAGGCAAGAATACTAACTGGAATGGGTTGCCATTTCCTACCCCAGAGGATCTTCCTGACCCAGGAGTTGAACCCACGTCTGCTGCATTAGCAAGCGGGTTCTTTACCACTAATGCCACCCGGGAAACTCAAATTCTCCATTATAGAAGCCCTGTTACAAGTGGCTAGGAAAAAAAAATTAAATAGTGAAAGAGGAACTATAACTATTATGGGGAAAATATTGCATCTCAGTAATAATCAAATAGCTACAGTTTAAAACGAGACAACTAAGTGTCAGTTGCTCAGTTATGTCTGACTCTGCGACCCCATGGACTGCAGCCTGCCAGGCTCCCCTGTCCATGGGATTCTCCAGGCAAGAATACCGGAGTGGGTGCCATGCCCTCCTCCAGGAGATCTTCCTGACCCAGGGATCAAACCCAGGTCTCCTGCGCTGTCTGAGCCACCAGTGACACAGCACTGGTACCTACCCTAATTAGCAGTGGTTTTTTTTTCCTGTGATACCTGAAAACAGCCACCAAAGGAAGGATGGAAAGAAGGAAAATATAAATACCAGCAAGAGTAAGAGAATTCTGATGGACATGCTTTAGGAGAGCAATTAGACAAACTGTCATCATCCTTATGATGTACACAACCTTGGACCCAGTTGCATGACTTTTGAGAAGCTAGCCTCAAGAAATAATTATAAGTAACCAAAAAATAGACTTCTAGTTTTTAAGAGCATTTTTATTTGCATATTAGTTAAAAGACTGGAAACCTGCTAGATGTCAAACTCTGGAGGACTGCTTTTCCAAAACTATTATACCCATTCAAAATGATATATATTAAGTGTATGTAATGGTACTAAGTGCTCTGCATCCCCGTGCACTGTCACCCGCCGGGCTCCTCTGTGCGCCCCCAGGGGTCCCCCCGGGACCGCCTCCCCCGCGCTGGGGGGGGGTGGGCCCGGCGGGGGCCGGGGGGGGGGCGCCCCGGGGGGCCCCGGATGCTCCAGGCAAGAATACTGGAGTGGGTTGCCGTTTCCTCCTCCAGGGGATCTTCCCTACCCAGGAATCAAACCTGCATCTCTTATGTCCCCTGCTTTGGCAGGCAGGTTCTTTACTGCTAGCACCACCTGGGAAGCCCAAAGCATTAGCTGCTCAGTCGTGTCTGACTCTGCAACCCCAGGAGTGTCGCCCGCCAGGCTCCTCTGTCCACGGGATTCTCCAGGCAAGAACACTGGAGAGGGTTGCCGTGCCCTCCTCCAGGGGATCTTCCCGACCCAGGGATCCAACCTGTGTCTCTTATGCCTCCTGCATTGGCAGGCGAGTTCTTTACCACTAGCACCACCTGGGAAGCCCGAGTATGTACTACTTCTCTAACAAAATCTCAGTGCACATTAAAGCAAAGCAAAAACCAAATAAATAAACAGAAAAACAGACCCTGATACTACATTCTTTATTTTCTCCCCCAAGGAACAAAGGCATTCAGAACTTCCTCTACTAGTTTTTTTCTTTGTTTTAATCTACAGTAATTTTGAAGCAGACACTCTTGAGCATTTCCTAGCCACGAATTAGTATTTTGTGCTTGATATGTTATTCAAGCAGGAGATGAAAATGTTAGAAAATTCTACATTTGACAGGTTCACACTTCTTGCATAATTATCTTGTGGAACCCTAGAATTCTACAAAACTTGAAAACATAAAAATGTCTTTAACCAGACTCTGAAGCCAAGAGTGTCTTTATTTGCAACAGCTACCAGAACGTTCAATACAGCATTTTGTTAACACACATAACTAGAGCTATACTTTTTCCTCTGATAGACTTTATACTTGTATCAAAAGGGCTGGTCATTTATTTTCTTCTGGAATTTCTCCTTCCTTATCAAGGAGCAAACATTATTTACTCATAACAAAACAGAAACCTTTATTCTGACTGATTTTGTTGCCTAATTATGTCAGTCCTCTTATTCTTAAAAATGAATTTATGTATGTAACCCATATATTATTTAGTATTTGAAAAATCTGATTAATTCTTTCATAAGCTCCTTTTTTAAAAAATGGGCTTTAGGTCCAATATGGAGGTGCCCACTGGCAGTGTGAGCTGCGAGGAGTTTGCTGAGTTCCAGGAGTACTCAAGGCGAGGACGACTGATGACAGAACAGCGCATGAATTAAACACTACGGTTCCAACAGGTTCCTTCCCAGGGAAAGTTAATGCCAGCCAAATGTGTAAGCAACTCTGAGTCATTGATGGTGGCCTATGTCAGTTGGGACAGAGTCATAAAAAACTGTATAGCTCAGACCTTAACAGTAGTAAAACAGCTCTGAGAAGAGACAGAAAAGAATTTGGATGATTTAAGATTATTAAAGGAAGTTAGAAAAGAACAAAGTTGAAACGGATGCAGTCAGAACTGAATGTTGAAGAAGTGGTCAATGACAGGAGCCAGAAGGTGTTTAATGAACACTGCCAAATTCACTTCAAGCCTGCAAACAATGAATAAAAAGATATCTTTTAAAAGATGGACCAGCTCATCTCCTAGGAATTGAGCTTGACAGCATGGTGGACTTCCCAGGAGGATTTCTGAGCCAACAGTCCAAGACTTCTGTTGATTTCAGCCTCACTTAGCCAAGACCTCACATATAAATAATTCTAATAATCATGGAGAAATCAACAGCTATTTTATACTGATTCTGTTTTTAAAGAAAAAAAAAACATGTTTTGTAACTATTAAAATAATTTTCTGACTCAGGGTAGAAAAAAAAAGGGGTGGGGTTATTTCTTTAACTCACTTCTGCCTTCCTTGACCCAAACTGTTGAGTCCTTAGTTTCACTTATCCCTTTTTTTTTTTTTTCCTTTACTAGCTGTCATAGTAAATGATCTCCTACTTAGCGAGAATGAATCAGGCACCAAAGGCTCATGATTTCTGTACAATGAAGGCAGGTGAGAACACACAGTAGTGAATACACGGTTTCTCAAAATGAGGTCCATGAACATTATTTGCACTGCTTATTATAAGACACATTTGGGGGCCACATCTCACACCTATAATCAGCCTCTGTGATGGGACCTGGACCATTTACATCTGAAAGAAGAGGCAGGAGTGATCCTTATGCACTGATGACCCTGAGCCACAGAGCTGTCTCTAATCTAGTATGTTTTTCGGTCAGCAAGCAGGAAACCACAGTTTAGCTGTAAAAATGCTAAAGTTCTCAGAAGTATGCTGTAGATCAGCACGTCTATCTGCGAAGTTCCTGGACTTTCAAGATTCTCTAGATAGTCTCCCTAGATATTGCCTCCAGATATCTGACTGTATTCATTGAAAGATTTAGCTTTACCAATAATTATCTCTGTCACTGACTTTGCTTTGTATGTATGGAAATGGGTACCTCCTCCTTTAGAGATTTAGGTCAGTGGTCTGTATTCATGTAGAATTTTTAATGCAGTTTTAAAAGCAGGGAACACTCACATGGTTCAAATTCCCAAAGAACAAGAGGGGGTCCAGTGAAAATTCCCCTCCAGCCCTTGTCATTTCCTCAGAAGTAACCATAGTTAACAGCTTCTTAAGTACTGGATATATTTACAAACAAGCTAGAAACCCATTCTCTGTTTTGGGGGGCAAAGCGAGAGTATACAGTAGGCTGCTTTATTTTTAAGTTGTATCTGTTGTATTTGGCTGTACTGGGTCTTAGTCATTGCCTGTGGGATCTAGTTCCCTGATTAGGGATTGAACCTGGGCCCCCCTGCATTGGGAACCCAGAGTCACTGGAGCAGTGGGGAAGTCCCTGGATTTGTGAGTTTTAAAAACTCCTTTTGATGTAGAGATATCAGTCGGGTACTGGTGTGTAACAAACCACATGAGACCTCAGAGACACATAATAATGAGCATGTACTGCTCATGCTCTGGGGTCCTCAGGCGGTTCTGTCAGCACCTCTTAGCTGGTGCAGGACGGCCTTCTCTGGGGTGACTGGGTTGACTTCCTGTGGCCCCCCCGCCTCTCACCTTCAAGTGTGCTGCTCCTGGCGCGTTCTCATGACAATGACGGGGGAGCAAGGGAAGAGGAGACACGCAGGACCTCCTGACGCCTAGGACTGAAGCCGGAACATCCACACTATAGTCACGTCCCAAGCAAGACACAAAGCCATCCTAGACCTGAGGGGCTGGGGAAATGGACAGCGCCTTTTTAGGGAAAGGAATTTCAGTGTCACATGCAAATGTGTGGCGACAGGGGAGGAACGGAGAACAGAAGCGGTGCATCATTCTGATGATACAAATGCCGCTCCCTGCTGTGAACCCTCCACTCTCTTTTATCTTTCATCCACAAAGGGAAAGAGGCAGAGGAGAGCATGCCTGATACAGCCCTGGACCACCTCTCAGAACTGGGCCACTAGCTTTATTGTCTCCCCCAGACTTAAAAAGGATCACGTCAGTTACACAAGAAGAGCGTGTTCTAGAGATCTGCTGCACCAGCCTGTGGCCACAGTTAACAGTACTGTATGGCGCTCTTAGGGTAAGAGAGTAGCTCTCATGTTTGTGTTTTTACCACAATAAAAATTATGACACTCAAAACAAACAAAAAAAAAATAGAAGCCATGATTGCAGTCTGAATGTCCGAAAGCTCATCATGATAATACCCTGGCTTAGTATCCAAGTATTGGCTTCCCAGTGGCGCAGGGGAAAAGAATCTGCCTCCCAATGCAGGAGACACAAGAGATGCGAAAACCTAAGGAGAACAAATGCTAAGAGGTGGGATTGTACCTACCACGTTCCGAGAACTCCAGTAGCCTGACAGTGCAAGAACAGAGGGCCCACAAAGAGCAGTGAGGAGGTAAGGTTGGACTTAGGGTAGGGCCAAAGAGGGGTGGTGAGGCTCACACTCACAGTTGCTTGTCTTCATCTCAAGGGCAGCGGTGAGCCCCTCAGTGTCTCTGAGCTGAGTGCTGAGGTCTATGATCTGAGACTAGGAAGTTGGTGGGAAGGAAGAAGGGCTGGAAAGGGTGAATCGGGAGCAGGGTTTGGAAGGCTGAGGAGGTTCAGGAGGTCCGGCCCCCAACCAATCAGACCTGTGGCTCTTGCTTTATCCCAGCCAACTGCAGACATTTTGCACTGTGCCACTTTTGGAGAAAGAAGATCTCACACCCTTGGAACATTCCAGAAGTTTCAATATAAATTGCCTTTGATTAAAAAAAAAATGCAAGTAATTTCTAATGAAGAATATTTCTTCAGCTCTACCCTTTCCAGTGTCTAATAGACCATTTTTCTCTGCTTCCTCTTTCTTATTCCCTAACTCAACTGGGAGGAATGACTGATGACTCCAGTTTTTAGGTGCTACAGCAAACCCAAGCTCTGCTGGGCTTAGTTGTGTCTGCTCTTTGCAACCCCATAAAGTGTAGCCCACCAGGCTCCTCCATTCATGGGGATTCTCCAGGCAAGGATACTGGAGTGGGTTGCCACTTCCTCCTCCAGGGAATCTTCCCGACCCAGGGATCGAACCCAGTTCTCCCTCGTTGCAGGTGGATTCTTTACCGTCTGAGCCACCAGGGAAGCACAAACCAGGAAGCAAACCTAAGTGCCACTGAAAAGATCACCCGGGCTGTGAGGGTTGCTTTAGACGAGTCTTGTTTGTTCGGGCACCTTATTGAATTCTCAGTCATCCAGGCCCTGGCAAGGCCACATGCTAGCAGTGACTCCCCCTCCCTGCATTCTGGATGTGAGGGGCTGTCCGCTCAGGGAATGTACGGGACCAGCTGGGTTCTGTCTGCTCTGAACCTGCCCCCGCCCTCCTCTCCATGGCTTCCCTAGTATGCCTGCCCATGAGAATCAGCTGCGGGACTTGTGAAGCACAGAGCCCCGGGACCCTCCCTGCTGACTCAGGAATCAGAGCCCGTGGTTGGAAGCTGTCTGCTGAGTGAGTGCTTCTGAAGTTTGTTCTTGGGGAAGGCACTGAAGGCCGTGTGCCCTGCTGGCAACTGCGGCCGCCCCCTGATAGGGAGAAGAGGTTCCCAGCGCAGAAGAGGCCCCAGGCCTCTCTCTGGGATGAGGACCATGGTAATCACTGGACCGCGCATCCCCGAGACGGGACAAGTAGATCCACCTGGGTTTCCGCAGCGCTGAACCAACCAGACCCAGGCCCAAGGGCACTCACTCCCAGCAGCTTCCTGCAGTGGGTGGGGATGGGCGGCCACCAGCTCAGTGACGGAGGCCTCCAGGCTCCATTCTCCATCCAGCCGACTCTTGAAAGCCCAGATCCACACAGCCAAGGGAACACTCCACGAGGGGAAGGTTTGTGCAGCCCTTCTTGCTAAGAGAGCTTGAGGGTTTTAGGGCATTTTCCTAAGCTTTAGGAGAAATCTGAATGCTAGGTGGAGATAGCTGCTTTTTTAAAAATATTGTTTGATTTAGGGGGCTGGGAGGATTCAAGGGAAAATGCCTGGTTGTTCCTAAGTAATCTATGAGCCAAACTGCTGTTAAAAAAAAAAAAAAAGAAGAGGAATGGAAAATTGGAAGGAGAAGAAACGTGTGTGTGTGAATGAACACGAACACCCAGGGAAGAGAAAAGGTGTGTGGATTTTTGATGTAGACCTCACTCTTGAGCAATACTGGAGAAAAAGTCTAGTTTCATACATGCAGCTTCGCATAACTGAAGCTTTTGTGCTAGTGTCGATTTTCCAAAGGCAGATCCTGAGACAAAGTGCAAGTACGAAGGGTTTATCTGGTGAGTCCAGGGTGCACCACTGGAGAGATGGGCAAGTGATAAGGACACTGTGCCAAGGGGCACGCTGTGATCCTGGTTCCCACAGAGGCACCTGTGGCTGAAACCAGCAGGGAAACACAGAGAGACTGGGAACGAGAGCCCTCTTGAGGGGAAAGGAGCTGATGCATGCTACGCCAGCACCCGAGAGTTACAGGTTGAGTGTTGCCTCTGGAGTCAGGGGAAGAAGTGAAAAAGTGTTGGTTGCTCAGTCGAGACACACTCTTTGCCACCCCCATGGACTATAGCCTGCCAGGCTTCCCTGTCCATGGAATTCTCCAGGCAAGAATACTGGAGTGGGTTGCCATTTCCTACTCCAGGGGATCTTCCCAATCCAAGGATCGAACCTGGGTCTCCTGCACTGCAGTCAGATTCTCTACCACTGAGCCCAGGGAAGCCCAGGTATTGCTCCTGGGTTCGGGGGTGGGGGTGTTAACTCCCCATCACTTTTCGACTTCTGAGCAGGACCACATTCAGGAAAGTGAATGGTTTCGGAAAAAAGGCCCCAGTGAGCTTCAAGGAATGCAAAGCAGGGCCCTGACAGCGTCGGCTGCATTGTACTAACCCCCAAATTCACTTTAGCCCTCCTGAGATTTTTTTTTTAAGTATTTGCAATGTTGTGTTAGTGTCGAGTATATAGTAAAGTGATTCAGTTATACGTGTATATGTGTACATTGCAAATGCTTCAATTGAAAATATGTATAATCTTTCTTGGATTTCTTCTTTCTTTCTTTCTTTCTTTCTTTCTTTCTTTTTTTTTTTTGGCTGTGTGTCACGGCTTAGCTCTCCCACCAGGGATTGAGTCCAGGCCCCAGCAGTGAAAGCACTGAGTGCTAACCACTGAACCACCAGAGAATTCCCAGATTCTTTTCCATTACAGATTATTCCAAGATCAGTAGGTGCCTGTTGTTTACCTACTCTATATGTAGTAGTGTGTATGTTTTTAGAGTTAACTCTAAAGCAAGTGTGGGACTGTGGGCTTCTGGGAGCAGACTCCACAGGGAGCCACAAAAATTCATTTAGAGATCTAGACACTCATAGTCCTTATTTACATAAAAGAAATTTAGCAGAGTTATAGGTTTCTATTACCTCCATTCATGTAGAAGGAAAGGGCCATCCAGTTAGAATATGCTAATTTGGCAAATAAGTCTTACAGTTGTCTTTAGACCATTTGGGAAAGCAGAGACATTGTTTATAACATCTTCACCAGGGCAGCAAGTTATCGAGTAAGATAACCTATTACCAACCTTTATTTAGAGATCAGTGATTCCTCACAGAGTAGTACATGACTCCCTTGTTCCTATAATGCACCCCAACACAAGGTGGTAATCATTACAAATAACCACCACATCACTACATGGAACAGGAGAGCAAGACTGAGTCTCTGTGAATTTGACTTTTGGAGAATGTTCTCAGAATCAATATGAAGATATCAAATATGAAGATATCAAATTCTTCTGCATGAGTGGAGAAGAGGTCAAGGCCCTGGCTCAGATATCTTGGGTTCAAAGCTTGGACTCCTCACCCTTTCAGATGAATCTCCTCATCTGAAAAATAATCCAACCTCTCTAGGCCCATTGTCTTTCTCAGTAATATGGGAATTAGCAGTAGTACTCAGATGGCTCAACGGGGAAAGAATCTGCCTGCAATGCAGGAGCTGCGGGAGACTCTGGTTCAATCTTTGGGTCAGGAAGATCCCTGGAGGAGGACATGGCACCCCACTCCAGTATCCTTGCCTTAAAAATCCCATGGACAGAGGAGCCTGGTGAGCTACAGTCCAAAGGCTTGCAAAGAGCTGGACACGACTGAAGCAACAGCACAGGACACACAGCAGCAGCACTGAGCGCTGGGGCTATTGTGGGTTAGATAAAATAAGTCACTTCATACTTTGGCCAGGAACTTGCTCAGAAAATGTCAACAATTACTTTAATTACTTCTAAAAGTGGCAGTTCCATTTCAGTTAAAATCTTATTATCTAACATGTTCTATCAATATTGTTAAATTGAATTTGGCTGTTTATTTTAGTTTTGTTTGTGTTTAATTTGTGCTTTTTATAGTTGGATAAGCACAAGATATTTATACTTTCTTTGGAAAACATACCATTATAGTAAAAATAATTTCAGCCAACATTTGAGGTGCATGCCTTCCTCAAGATTGTCTAAAAACTCTGGTCTATGTCTATAATGCATTTTGTAGAAGAGCCCTTGTTACTCTTTTTCTTTAGAGTGTTTTTAGCAAGGAATTAACCATCAATGGGTTGTTATTCGAGGGAGAGGACTGTGAGCCTGCTGTTGCTGCTAAGTCGCTTCAGTCGTGTCTGACTCTGTGCGACCCCAGAGACGGCAGCCCACCAGGCTCCCCCCTCCCTGGGATTCTCCAGGCAAGAACACTGGAGTGGGTGTGAGCCTGCTTAGAGGATTGGAAAGTGGGGGGCCTCTGGGCATGGTGGAGTGGGCAGCTGATGCTTGAGTGGGAACAAGGAGAGCTGTGGGGGATGGGGCCCTTTGCAGTAATCATGAAAATTACCTCCCCAGATTCCTCTCCTGAGTGGATCTGGGAATCCCAGGAGTGCCCACTGCATCCCAAGGGGACCTCTGGGATTCCTGGTTCTATCCAAGAGAGGGATCTGGAGAGGAAAGACAGACTTCCTTGCTCCAAGTAGAACGGGGCCACCAAGTCACATTAATTTAAATACAATGAAGTTGGACATAACATATGCATCCTCTCTGATTTCTGTTGGTGGCTTTTCTTCTTTAGGAAGTTGAGTTGGGGAAAGGAAGTGCAGTTGTCTGGGAGGCTCAGCTGCGAAATCTCTGCAACAATGAGGACCCCTTCTGCACCTAACGCTGCCACTCAGTGATGGAGGCAACACTTGTCCCATCCTCGAGTTCAAAGGCAGCAACGCAGCCTCAGTCCTGCTCTGACCCCATGGGGAATCCCACCCCTGTCATCCCTGTTAGTCAACCCTTTGTTACCCTTTGCAGTCTCACCATAAATTAATTGGGACTGGCATCTGTAAAGACATTAAGATCTGTGCCCACGGGGGTTCAGGTAAAATGGAAAAGCAAGCTGCTTCTTTAGAAATATGAACACTGCATTGTCAAGTGCGGGAAAAACTGGGCTGAGTGATGAAGAAATTCTTCGCATTGTCTGGGGGAAAGACTCCTCTTTATTAGTGGAAGAAGGTAAAAGCCTTTTCCGATGCAAGTTAAGGAAGACAACTAATAACCAGCTCTGGGCTCAATGTGAAAACCCTGGAAAACTGAAAATGGGCTGCGGTGCTCAGGTTGTAACACCTCTGGGACATGTGTGTGGAATGAGTGGTAGTTTTCAAAGTTCATTTACCCCCTGGCTGTCCTCAATTAAGAATCAGCCCTCCATACATATTTAGTGTGGCTCCAGACCGACTCTAGAAAGGTTCTTTGTACGAGGAAAGAAAACCAAACAGGTGAATCTCAACCTCTGCCTCACCCTAGATCCACAAAATGGACAGACCCAGGCTCTGGCTACATGCCAACAACTGCAAATTCCACAGCTGGGAATCTTTTGCCAAGAATTTTGTCTCTGATCATTTCAACTGCAGGTGGAGGTCGGTAGGGGTGCACGGTATTTACATGCTGGTAGCTTTCAACAGCAAGATATGTAGGGAGACAGACAGATACCCAGGACTCTGTGTACCCACGAGTCCCTGCCAGACCAGAGGCCAAGGTCAAACCACTGGCCCTCCAGGGAAGCCAGCTCATTCAAATTCTAAGTAAATGTTCCCTAAAAGAAACTGACCCCAGGCATGAGATTCTTTCCCAAGTTAGGTTATCTGAAAAATGGTTTAGAGGAAGCCAAGTGGCCAAGGACTTGAACAGATGACCTTTTGAATAAATGGCAGCTCGTGGGATAGAAGCTTATTGCTTTAAAAATGAATCTGGGCAGAGCTTTCTGTGTTAGCTTTCTCTCCCTTTGGTCTGAGACCAGCAGATGTGCAACCTGAAACGTTGTCCTTATCTTGTCACAAATCAGGTGGAGAGTGGCTAAGAGCCCAGGCAATCAGTTTCAACAAAAGCTAATCCAACAGAAGCTACATCCCAACAATAGTGGGATGTAGGGCTCTTCAGGGGGTGTCACAGAGAAGATCTGATCTTGGGTTCTTTGAGGCTTTGTCATTTGTTTCTCAGGGGAACAGACACCTTGAGAGTTTACTAAGTGAAAAAGTGTCTGAAGTCATATAAAACGAAAACACCAGAGCCAGATCTCCACCGTCAGGAGTTTAGTCTCATCTTACAAAGGTTGCTCTCTTGCTGTCTCCCTCTCTCCCTTCCTTTCATCCATACTTTCCTTCCTGTCTCCTTTCCTTTTAGGTGCTTTTACTAAGTCTCAGCAGAAGCAGGAAGGAGGATGAAATAAGTCACATCCTCGGGTGGGTGGTTCTTGACCCTAAACCCTTTGCCTCTGACCTGGAGTGAGATGCAGCAGACTTCTAGGTCATTCCGCCCCCAGTCATCTCATGGCCTCAATCATGGGCCTGTACAGAGGTCCTCAGGCAACTAGGTGAAACAAGGTGAAGTCTCTCAGTCGTGTCCGACTCTGTGACCCCATGGACTGTAACCTACTAGGCTTCTCCGTCCATGGGATTCTCCAGGCAAGAATACTGGAGTGGGTTGCCATTTCCTTCTCCAGGGGATCTTCCCAACCCAGGGATCGAACCTGGGTCTCCCGCATTGGAGGAGGCAGACGCTTTAACCTCTGAGCCACCAGGCAACTAGACAGCACTTTAATTCAGCGTGTACACACATGCACAGCCTGTACATACTTGGTCCTCTGGTTCTATAGGCAGAAGGCAGTCATCTAATTATGAACTGGGTCTCAAAATTCAACTCACTCATCATTATCTGAAAACATAAAAACATGTGAGCCCAGGGTTATTCTATTTGCTCAAAGTTTTGTTTCACTGGTTTTTATGTTGAAAGTGTAGTTTTAAAGTCGAGTCAGCTATTAGTTGCTCAGTCCGTCCCCCACCCCCAGGCTATAGCCTGCAAGGCTCCTCTGTCCTTGGACTTCTCCAGGCAAGAATCCTGGAGTGGTTGTCATTTCCTTTTCTTGTTTGAGCTCAGCCCATCTACAGTATTGGCCATGTAGTGAGTCTGTTCTCTAACCCTTTCCCTCTGTTGGAACCATGTTGGAACCTTCATTCATGCAGCCTGCCCTGGCATCACTGACATGATCGAATCATCCACACATTCAGTTCAGCTCAGTCACTCAGTCGTGTCCAACTCTTTGCGACCCCATGGACTGCAGCACGCCAGGCCTCCCCGTCCATCACCAACTCCCGGAGTTTACTCAAACTCATGTCCATTGAGTCGGTGATGCCATCCAACCATCTCATCCTCTGTCGTCCCCTTCTTCTCCTGCCTTCAATCTTTCCCAGCATCAAGGTCTTTTCCAATGAGTCAGTTCTAAGCATCAGGTGGCCAAAGTTTTGGAGCTTCAGCTTCAGCATGAGTCCTTCCAGTGAGTATTCAGGACTGATTTCCTTTAGGATGGACTGGTTGGATCCACACATTTAGTTCCCTTGACTGTTCTCTGTGTGTGCATGTGTGTGTGTGCTCAGCTGTGTCTGACTCGCTGGGACCGCATGTACTGTAGCCCGCCAGGCTCCTCTGTCCGAGATTCTCCAGGCCAGAATACTGGAGCGGGTTGCCATCTCCTTCTCCAGGGGATTTTCCTGACCCAGGGATCGAACCCTCAATTCTTTTCTCATTTACTCCAAAAACAACTTAGAGCCCCAGATCAAAAGAGGGAAATGTGGGTCCAGCAGCCTCTGGGCAGAACTTGATTATATTGCAGTCAATCTCACCATCTACAATATGCATAAATTATATTATCTTAAAAAGAGTATTATCAATATGAAAACATGATATTCGTACAGAGAACTAATTCATCTGCTTAATATTAAAGAGATCAGAGTTCTATTACTATGTTCCTCTTATAATATATGTAGCTTTTGCACTATTATATGTAGCTGTTACACGATGGTCAAATATCATTGATCTCAAATACGATTCCATGCCTAAATAATATGAAAATTTGATCTTCGGTCCTTACCAAAAAGGTAGTCTCTGTGGAGACTAAACACGGCCGTTCTGTTACAGTCATGATTACCTTATTAAGGCAGATCTTGGTTAAAACAGCCTTCCGCAATGGCTCAGCAGTAAAGAATCTGCCTGTAATACAGGAGACGAGGGTTTGATCCCTGGGGGTCAGGAAAATCCCCTGAAGGAAGAAATGGAATGGGAAAATACCCACTCCAATGTTCTTGTCTGAAAAGAAATCCCATGAGCAGAGGAGCCTGGCGGGCTAGAGTTGGACACAACTGAGCAACTAAGCATGCATGCACTTGTTCAAATGAACAAATCATTAGAACTGAAAATAAAGGGGTACTATGATTTATAAAGACTTCGCTAACTGGCTTTATTCCTCAGTTGCTTTGCACTTTAGTTGGTGGTAAATATAAATGCTTGTATCTGTTTTCCTCTTGGAAATTATGAACTTATCAGAATTGGGAACAATGGTTTTTCTATCAAGGGTACTGTTCCAGGAAGCTTGTGGATTAATGCGTGCTTGTTCTGAGAAATAAACAAGGCTGTATCCTCTGACTTGTGGGAGGCACTCCCTCCTTCTATACTCTTTTCACCCTTAATCATCAATTAATGTTTTAGTAATTCCGAAATGTCCAGAATTGCAAAAAAACAATTTTGCAAAACTACCATATAAACATGGTATCATTTAAGTCCTTGCATTTAGCAAAAGAGAATTAAATACAGCTCTATATTTATTTTTCTAATGAAAAGGACAAGAAAAAATGAAATTTATATGCAATTCTGATTCAAGAAGGTGACCGAGCATGTATGTTGGTTATCCTTCTTTCCCAAGATTCTATTGAAGTGATAAAGAACTTAAGAGTATAAACCCATGATTACAAGGATAATGAGAGATCTATTGGGCATCAGCAGTTGACACATTTTCACAAATTTCTGGGAGATGGGAAGAGGACATGAACATGGAAACACAGACTGAAGTGCACAGGGTTATGTGCAGGGGGAACATGGAGGGTGGATCTTTTCTGCCTGACAGATGCCCAGAGGGGATTGAACTGGAGTCTGCATGTTAGAAGGGGCAAACAGAAAAAGGCTGAGAACAGATTTGCAAAATGCTGTCAGAAAACTATTTAGGATCTAGAATTCTATTCATCCAAAACATATGCCAAAATTAAGGCAAATAGAGACAATTTCAGAAGTCAGATAACTTTTACTTGCTACATATCCTTTCTTTTTTTTTTTTTCCCAGCCTTAACACCTCCTTTTTTTTTTTTAAACACCAAAAACATGTTGTATTGGGGTATAGCTGATTAACAATGTTGTGATCGTTTCAAGTGAACATTGAAGGGACTCCAATACATATTACATGTATCCATTCTCCCCCAAGTCCCCCTGCCATCCAGGCTGGCATATAACATTGAGCAGAGTTCCAGCTACATGCCCTTTCTTAAGAAGTTACTTAAGGATGTTACTCCAGTAAAAGGGGAGAAACCCAAGGGGAAAGCAGATAGGCAGTTTAAGCAGTGGAGAACTAAACCAGGATGAGCGTTACATAAATTGTTAAAGTCCTTGGGCTGCAAGAAGTGTATCATCAAGAAGAAAATACTGGATTCCAGGCCACATATAAAGTAAGGAGCTGTAGGGAGGAGGGCAGGAAAAGCTGGTGGCAAAGTCATGTGTTTTCTTTCACTTAGAGATGTAGTTAGAAACTCCAAGAAAAAAATCTGTAACAAATTAACAATCCTAATATGGAGCAAATTGAATTATAGCATGATCTTGGGCAGTTAATGGAGTATAACAAAAGAATCTTTATGCCTTAATGCTAGATACATTCTCTCATAGTGGCTTAGGGAATATGACATTCCATGGAGGGAGAAAGAAGCAAAATCATGGTTCAAAGCAAACAACAACAACTGAGCTTTTCAGTGAACAGTATTTACAAAGTTTTAATAAAATGAGCCCTGGCTTCCTGGCTTTCCTCTTTTGCTAAAAATAAAGAGCACCAGGACTTTCCTGCTGTCTCAGATGGTAAAGAATCTGCCTACAATGCAGGAGACCTGGGTTCTATGCCTGGGTCAGGAAGATCCCTTGGAGAAGGGATCCCACTCCACTATTCTTGCCTGGAGAATTCTATGGACAGAGGAGCCTGGGATCACAAAGAGTCAGGCACGACTGTGACTAACACTTCAACACTTCAATAAAGTAATCAGTTTACTAATTCTCAGTTTTTAGAGGCTACCCAACAGGGGAAACGGAGAAGGCAATGGCACCCCACTCCATAATTCTTTCCTGGAGAATCCCACGGATGGAGGAGCCTGGAAGGCTGCAGTCCATGGGATCGCTGAGGGTCAGACACGACTGAGTGACTTCCTTTTCACTTTTCACTTTCTTGCATTGGAGAAGGAGATGGCAACCCACTCCAGTGTTCTTGCCTGGAGAATCCCAGGGACGGGGCGCCTGGTGGGCTGCCATCTCTGGGGTCGCACAGAGTCGGACATGACTCAAGTGACTTAGCAGCAGCAGTAGCAGCAATAGGGAAAATTTGGTAATTATAGAACAATGAAAATGTTATCTGCTTTGATCATGTTAAGATGAAGGTAATCTGGTAGAGGTTGAGAGTGGAAGGATGGAGAGAAGATGAAAGAAAGAATGGAGATGCTGATATTCCCAAGCTACATTGTGGAGAGTCTTAAGTTTGTGTCTAAAATGAAGAAATAGAAGTTGAAGTATAAATTTTAGAATTATGAAAATAATCAGTTAAAATAATTCAAAACTATAATATGGCTATCAAGATTATGAGGCAAGGGAGAAGAAAGTTAAATTTAGTCTAAATAAATGAAATTCTAATTTCTCATTGTTAGAAATCAATAGAAACGTTCTAAAATTAAGAATCAAGAAGTAGGAGTAGGTGAAATGATCAAATGACTTTTATTCTTCAATTTGTTAATACAATGTGTCACATTGATTTATTTACAGATATTGAACCATTCTTGCATCCCTGGTATAAATTCCACTTGATGTTGGTGTATGATTCTCTTAATGTATTTCTGAATTTGGTTTGCTAATGTTCTGTTGAGGATTTTTATGTCTATGTTTATCAGTGATATTGGCCTATAATTTTCTGTGTTTACGTGCTATCTTTGTCTGATTTTGGTACCAGGGTGATGCCAGCATCATAGAATGAGGTTTTTAAATTACTTTTTAAAATACTTATATTTATTTATTTATTTGCAGCATGTGGGATCTAGTTCCCTGACCAAGGATTGAACCCAGGCCCCCTGCATTGGGAACATGCAGTCTTAGCCACTGAACCACCATGGAGGTCCCTAGAATTAATTTAGAAGTGTTCCTTCCTCTGCACTTTTAAAAACAGTTTGAAAAGGATAGGTATTAACTCCTCTCTTAACATTTGGTAGAATTTATCTTGAAGCCATCTCGTACCTGAACTTTTGTTGGGAAATTTTTCTGTTATTGATATAATTTCATTACTGGTAATTTTTCTTTCATATTTTCTATTTCTTTCTGATTCAGACTTGGAAGTTTATGTTTCTAGGAATTTATTCATTCCTAGTAAGTTGTCCATTGTATCACTGTATAATTGTTCATAGTGATTGCTTGTGATCCTTTGTATTTCTATGGTATCAGTTCCAACTTCTCTTGCATTTCTGGTTGTTACTTTGGGCCCTCTCTTTTTCATTCTTGATGAGCCTGGCTAAAGGCTTATCAATTTTGTGTATCTTTTCAAAGTACCTACTCTTAGTTGAATTTTTATTTTTATAGTTTCTATTTCACTTATTTCTGCTTTGATCTTTATTATTTCTTTTCTTCTCCTAACCTGTTGTTGTTCTTTTTCTGGTTCCTTTAGGTGTAAGATTAGATTATTTGAGATTTTTGTTCTTTCGTGAAGTAGACTCATAGTGCTAGAAACTTCCCTCTTAAAACTGCTTCTTCTGTGTCCCATCTGTTTGGATCATTGTGTTTCCATTTTCACTTGTCTCCAAGTATCTTTAAACTTCTTCTCTGACTTCTCCAGTGACCCATTGGTTGTTTAGCAGCATATTGTTAGCCTCCTGGTCTTCCCTGGTGGTTCGGACGGTCAAAGTGTCTGCAGGCAATGAGGGAGACCCAGGTTCGATCCCTGGGTCAGGAAGATCCCCTGGAGAAGGAAATGGCAACCCACTCCAGTATTCTTGCCTGGAGAATCTCATGGATGGAGGAGCCTGGTGGGCTACAATCCATGGGGTCGCAAAGCATCGGACACAACTGAGTGACTAACACTTTCACGTGTTTGCTTATTTAAAGCAATCTATGTATATATATGATTATTTTAGGTTAATGGTCTTTTCAGTTAGAATACATTCTGCCAGCCTGAATTTTTATTTCCCTCAATATTTAATATTTTTTCATGATATTTTACCCATTTGTTTTATGTATCCCCTAGCTCCTTATTATGGATATAGATGATTTTATTGCTTTTGTATGTTAATCTTCCTACTAGCTTTATAAACGGTCAGTCAAGTGCTTGCAACCTTTACTGTGTGTTTGCCTTTCCTAATGAGACTTTTCCTTTTGTAATTTTTATATTTTTAGTTTGAGTCTTTTCTTTTCCACTTGGAAAACTGCCTTTAACATTTCTGGTAAAGATGTTTTAGTGGTCCTGAACTCTTTTCTAGCTTTTGCTTATCTGTAAAAGCTTCTTGATGAAAGTGACAGAGGAGAGTGAAAAAGCTGGCTTAAAGCTCAACATTCAGAAAACTAAGATCATGGCATCTGGTCCCATCACTTCATGGGAAATAGATGGGGAAACAGTGGAAACAGTGTCAGACTTTATTTTTGGGCTCCAAAATCATTGCAGATGGTGATTGCAGCCATGAATTTTTTTTTTTTTTTTGCTCTTTATATTATTTTTTTACTTTACAACACTGTATTGGTTTTGCCATACATTGACATGAATCCATCACAGGTGTTCATGAGTTCCCAATCCTGAACCCCTCTCCCACCACCCTCCCCATATCATCTCTCTGGGTCATCCCAGTGCACCAGCCCCAAGCATCCAGTATCCTGTATCGAACCTAGAATGGCGATTCATTTCTTAAATGATAGTATACATGTTTCAATGCCATTCTCCCAAATCATCCCACCCTCTCCCTCTCCCTCGCCCTCTCCCACAGAATCCAAAAATCTGTTCTATACATCTGTGTCTCTTTTGCTGTCTCGCATACAGGGTTATCATTACCATCTTTCTAAATTCCATATATATATGTTAGTATACTGTATTGGTGTTTTTCTTTCTGGCTTACTTCACTCTGTGTAATCGGCTCCAGTTTCATCCACCTCATTAGAACTGATTCAAATGTATTCTTTTTAATGGCTGAGTAACACTCCATTGTGTATATGTACCACAGCTTTCTTATCCATTCGTCTGCTAATGGACATCTAGATTGCTTCCATGTCCTGGCTATTATAAACAGCGCTGCGGTGAACGTTGGGGTACATGTGTCTCTTTCAATTCTGGTTTCCTCGGTGTGTATGCCCAGCAGTGGGATTGCTGGGTCATAAGACAGTTCTATTTCCAGTTTTTTAAGGAATCTCCACACTGTTCTCCATAGTGACTGTACTAGTTTGCATTCCCACCAACAGTGTAAGAGGGTTCCCTTTTCTCCACACCCTCTCCAGCATTTATTGCTTGTAGACTTTTGGATCGCAGCCATTCTGACTGGTGTGAAATGGTACCTCATTGTGATCTTGGCAGCCATGAAATTAAAAATGCTTACTCCTTGGAAGGAAAGTTATGACAAAAACCTAGACATCATATTAAAAAGAAGAGACATTTCTTTGCCAACAAAGGTCCGTCTAGTCAAGGCTATGCTTTTTCCAGTGTTCATGTATGGATGTGAGAGTTGGACTGTGAAGAAAGCTGAGTGATGAAGAATTGATGCTTTTGAACTGTGGTGTTGGAGAAGACTCTTGAGAGTCCCTTGGACTGCAAGGAGATCCATCCAGTCTTTCCTAAAGGATATCAGTCCTGGGTGTTCATTGGAAGGACTGATGCTGAAGCTGAAACTCCAATACTTTGGCTACCTCATGTGAAGAGTTGACTCACTGGAAAAGACCCTGATGCTGGGAAGGATTGGGGACAGGAGGAGAAGGGGACGACAGAGGATGAGATGGCTGAATGGCATCATCGACTCAATGGACGTGAGTTTGGGTAAACTCTGGGAGATGGACAGGGAGGTCTGGCGTGCTGCACGATTCATGGGGTCACAAAGAGTCAGACACGACTGAGTGACTGAACTGAACTGAAATTTCTTTCTTTCTCCTTCCAGTCTGAAGGCCAGCTTTGCCAGGTAGAATATTCTTGGTTGTAGGTTTTTCTTTTCATCGCTCTGAGTATATGATACCATTCACTAAAAAACCAACTGATAGTTTTCTGGGCGCTCCATTGTATGTAACTTATTGCTTTTCTCTTGTTGCTTTTAATATTCTCTCTTTATCTTTAATTTTCACCATTTTAATTACAATGTGTCTTTATGTATATCTCTTTGGATTTTTCTGGTTTGGGACTCTCTGTGGTTCCTGATGTCTGTTTCCTTCCTCAGATTAGGGAAATTTTCAGCTGTCGTACCTTCAAGTAATTTCTCCATTCCTTTATGTGGAATGGAAAAATTCTCTATTCTTCTGCAACACCTATAATGTGAATGTTACTATGGTTGATGCTATCTTAAACTATCCTCATTTTCTTTTTAATCTTTTTTTCTTTTTTTCTGCTCAGCTTCAGTGGTTTCCACTACGCTTTTTCTGATCCATTTCTCTGTACTATCTGATCTACTATTGATTCCCTCTAGTATATTTTTAGTTCAGCCATTGTATTCTTCAGCCCTTTTTGGTTCTTCTTGTTATTAATATTTTCTAAATCATGGTTAAAATTCTCACTGTGCTCCATCCATTCTTCTCTCAAACTCATTGAGCATCTTTATGACCATTATTACCCTGAGCTCTTTGTCAGTTAGATTCCTCATTTCCACTTCAGTTAGATCTTCTTCTAGGATTTTGTCTTGGTCCTTCTTTGGAACATATGCCTCTATCTCCTCATTTTGCCAGTCTTTGTGTTTATTTCTATGTATTAGGTAAGTTGGTCACATCTCGGAGATGTAACCACTTGGGGAAGTGATCTTACAGAGACGTCCTCGGGCCTATCAACTCACTTCGTTCTGATCACCAGAGTTAAATGCTCCAGGAGCGCCCCCTATGGGCTGTGTGGGCCCTTCTGTTCGGTGGGCCTGGCTACAGAGGGGATGCTGGTAGGTGGGGCTGGCCCTCTGCCAGTTGCACGTGTAGCCCTGCCTCATGAGGCGGCTTCTGGCTCTCTGGTAGGTGGGGCTGGGTCCCAGGAGGCTGACTGTGTGGCCTAGGGAGTCCTGAGACTGATACTAGCCCTCTAGTGGGCAGGTAAACTCCTGGCTCTGATAGGGTCGAGGAAAACCCCAAAACAGTGCTGGTCAACACCCGTGTCCTCCTGGTGGAATAAGCTCCCCCACATTGATGCTGCCAGCATCTGTGTCCTTAGGGCAGGTCCTGTTGCTTCCTGCCTCTCTGCGAGGCTCTCTGAGATCAGCAGGGGTATCAAACCCAGGCTTGTTTTGAATTACTGCCTTTGAACTGGGACTTGGAGGGTATAAGAGTTGGCACATGACCTTTAAGAGCAAAGCTTCTACTTACTACGCTCGTCTCGGTCTCCGTTAGGTGAGTCCCGCTGGTGTTCAAAGCCAGATGTCCTAGGGGCTCATCTTTTCGGTTCAGGACTTCCAAGTGACAGAGCCCAGTGTGGGGCTTGGACTCTTTACTCCTCGGAGAGAACGTTTGCAATCTTGATTTTCCTCTTGTTTCTTGGTCGCCTACCTGGAGGTGTGGGTCTTTACTATACTTCATCTCTGCCTCTCCTAATCACGCTGTGCTGCCTTCATTTTATCTTTAGTTGTGGGAAATCTTTTCTGTTGGTCTTCAGGGGGTTCCCCTGTGGTGCTGGTGGTAAAGAAAGAGACGTGGGTTTGATCCCTGCAGTTGGGAAGATCTCCTGGAGGAGGGCATGGCAACTCACTCCAGTATTCTTGCCTGGAGAATCCCATGGACAGAGGAGTCTGGCAAGCTACAGTCCATGGGGTCACAAAGAGTTGGACATGACTGAAGCAATTTAGATAGTTTCTCAGTAAAATAGTTGTAATTTTGGTTGCTCCTGGGAGGAAGTCCACTCAGGTTCTTCCTACTCCACCACTGGCCACACCCTCCCTACTTTGATATTTTAAAAATGTGTATGTAATGGTTGAATGATGGCTAACTATTGGCAATTTGACTTTTAAATCCAACTTTGAAATTATTATGGTTATTGCCTTTAAATATTTAGCTCAATACATCATAGCTTTCTGCTTATTTGATTTCACAGTACAGTTATGAAAATCACCCAGAAAAAGTGATACATAGTTTGTGCTGTTTCCCTAAATGGAATAAACATTAATTTTGCTGTAAAGTCTTTATAACTTCCCATAAGGAAACTGGTGATCTTGTGGGGTCCTGAGTGTGCCCTGAAGTCTCTCATTCACATGCAACATAGCCCTGACTCCTGGGCACCCACTTCCAAGTGGGGAAATCATGTGAGTTGATAAACAGCAGAAGGGCATGGGCCCCCTACTGTCCTGCTGGAAGACTGCACCTGCCTGGGCAGCATTCCAAAGTGGGGGGAGGCTTCCTGTGAAGGTAGTGGCTGCAGAAAGGAAACTCCACTTGCATCCCCAACTGCATTTGTTTACATGTTTTCGTCCGTAAATATGATATCCTAAACTGTCCTCTGCTGAGCTTCCTTTTGTAGCTTGCCAGGTGGGGCAGTGGTAAAGAATCTGCTTGCCAGTGCAAGAGATGCAGGAGGCGTGGGCTTGATCCCTGGGTTGTGAAGATCCCCTGGAGAAGGAAAAGGCAACCTACTCCAGCTCATGCCTGAAAAATTCCATAGACAGAGGAGCCTGGCAGGCTACAATCCACGGGGTCACAAAGAGTCGGACACGACTGAGCCCACACACACAAATTATTTACATAACGATTTGGAGAAATTTGAATGTCAACTGCTTGCTAAATGATATTTGGATGTTATTGCTAATGTTCTGATAATGATTCTGTGGTTATATAAAGTGCCCTTATTTTATGAAATGCATGCTGAAGTATTTAGGGGTGAAACACGATACCTGCAACAAATTCTCAAATGGCTTTTTCTCTCATCCACAGTTAAAGCCAAAGTCCTACAAGGCCATTTTCCCTTTGAAATCCATTCTCACCTTCCATAATAACTGATTTGTGGCTGAGAAATAGCTGCTCAGCCCAAGACTACACTTCCCAGACTCCTTGCAGTTAAATGGCATACAGTACCCACTTCATAGTTTCTGTGAGAGTGTTGGCTGGTTTGTTTTTCCAATGTAGCTGTTAAAATTGAACCCAGAGCCACTGTCAGTTGGCGCCAGGCTCTGATGTGGAGAGTGTCATTTGAAAAGTATTATTTTATTTTTGTTACTTTTATCAGTTTTTCCCTGATTGTAAAAATTAGAGAAATTCTAAAAGAAGAAAATTAGAATAACCATAATTCCATCAACCTGATTAAAAATATTAACATTTATATCCTACCAGAACTTTCCTATTCATGTATACATTGAAATTGGAAGAGACCCTGATGCTAGAGAAGATTGAGGGCAAGAGGAGAAAAAGGGGACAACAGGGGATGAGATGGTTCGATGGCATCACCGGCTCAATGGACATGAGCTTGAGCAAGCTCTGGGAAATAGTGAAGGACAGGGACGCCTGGTGTGCTGCAGTCCATGGGGTCACAAAGAGTCAGACATGACTGAGTGGCTGAATGACAACAATGCAGAGAAATACATATTACAAAAGCAGAGCATACGATGCAGTTCTGTAATCTACGTTTATTTTATTGGTTTACTTTTGGCCACACCTTGCAGCACATTGGATCTTAGTTCCCCAGCCAGGGATTGAATTTATGCCCCCCCGCAATGGGAGCATGGAGTCTTAACCACTGGCCCAGGGAAGTCCCTATAATTTTCATTTAGTATGTTGTGAGTATATTTACATATTCATAATCACATATCTTTAAGGAGTATTTATTCTTTAATTGTTTGAATACTGAAAACTCCTTGTTCCTAAGGGATCCCAGCACATGGATTACACCTCCACTATTCTTGCTATGGGCTTCCCTGGTGGCTCAGAGGTTAAAGCGTCTGCCTGGAATGCAGGAGACCCTGATTCAATCCCTGGGTCGGGAAGATCCCCTAGAGAAGGATATGGCAACCCATTCTAGTACTCTTGCCTGGAGAATCCCATGAATGGAGGAGCCTGGTGGGCTACAGTGCATGGGGTCGCAAAGAGTCGGACACGACTGAGCGCTTTCACTTTCACTTTCATCCTTGCTATATTAACATTGATTGTATGCTGGAGGGTAAAACAGAAAATACAACAAAACCACAATGACAAAGCACAGAGGAGGATAGTAAGGTTTTAAACAGAAAGAAACTGCCCCAAGTGCAGGAATTCAGAAAAGTAAAGCAACCAGCAACATATTACAAACTACTATGCATGATGTAAATCCACCACGTGGCCGAGTAAAACAAAACCCAGACAAATAAAAACCCTGAAGCTGAAGATGTTCCAAATCACCATCCAGTTCACTTCCTAACTCTGTGTGTGGCCTCAAGCACTTCAGGTGCCTTGGAAGAGAGACTTTGGAACTCAGTCTCCCATCGGTAAAGTGAGGAGTTGAACTAATGCACCCTTAGGTCCCCCTGGTTCAGACCTTCCTTGATCCTAAGGAAGCAGATCTTTCCTGACCCAAGGAGAAAAGATCAGAACACTGAATAGCACTTTTAGGGTTTCACTGGACTGGCCGCTGACCCACCACTCCCTCGGTCTGTTGACCAGATAACAATGGAGCCCCTAAATGGGTCAGTCTGGATGCCCAGCAGGTGCTTTGAAATGCTACTGATTCAGGCTAAATTGGCAGGATGGGCATGGAGTTGCTATGCAGAAGCAAAGAGTGGAGGCAGGTGGAACTGTCAATCATTCTCTCCTCTAAACTGCTTTACTTTGTCTTTCTTCTTTCATGACTTTCAATCCTGGGAGCTGTTTTCAGGGTGAACAGAAGAATCTATGGAATGTTCTTTTGTTCCTATGATTTGCCACAAGCAGAATTCAAGTCTTGAATATCTAACACTGTCTTAAAACCCTAACTCAGTATAAAAGCTATGCTTCCCGCTATTTGCAATAGCCCCAAGCTGGAAACTCAAATACCCACTAAGATAGGATGGATAAATAACTGATGGTATATCCAGAAAATGGAATGGTATACGACAGTGAGAGGGAAGGCGCTGTAACCACAAGTGACCACATGGAGGCGTCTCCCAACAAAATGAGGAGCAGAAGCCAGAGACTAGGTAGGATTCCACTCAGACAAAACGTGGAAGTTAAAAAGGACAGAATCTGTCCTCCTAGAAGTTAGAGTAGCTGTTTTACCCTTGTGGGGACCAACGACTGGAAGAGAGCCTGGGGAAGGTACAGGTATTCCAAGGCTCCCTAGTGTTTTCTTGATTTGGATTCGGCCTATACATGTACTCTCACTTCATAAAAATCATGATGTTGCATACATGCCTTTTTGTAGGTGAATGGCACATCAACTTTTACATACTTTTTTTTAATTTTTACATTAAAAGTAAATATAAAGGCAGGACTCAATGTCGGAGATAAAGATTATTACATCACGAAGAATCTTATACAAGCTTTCCAAAGTTCGGAAACACACACATGCGCATTCAGGTGGGTGGGGAAAGAGAAAGTGTGGTCATAAATAGATTTAAAAGTTCCCATTAAAAGGATCCCCACACTGTGGAAAGTGGGAGGAAGCAGGTTTGAGGAGGAAGAGGAATTAGTAAGCAATAATGGCTCACCCAAGAACACTGAAAATCAGGCAGTATCCTTTTCATTTGGACTCTGAACGAAATTCAGTGAATTATTCTATCGCGCAGGTGGGTGGGAGGGTGTGCCCTGCAGCATTACTCACTCGCACTGGTTTCTGCCCTCAGGTAAATCAACACTTATATCCCACATAAACTGCCTGTTTCCCACTTGAAAATGGCCCATATACCATGTGTGACTATTCGGTTGGATGCTAGGTCCATAATGCCAAATCTTATCAGAACCTAGAGCAGAGGTACTGTGACTATAATGTAAATCAGAAGCTTTGGAAAACTTCTTAAAAACACAGATTTCTTTGAGCAACGATTCTGATTCAATAGGTCACAGGCCGAAGCCCAAGAACCTTCAATGTTGGGCTTCAAGTCTTCAATCTGCCTGCGGGGGGGCAGGCACGCGGGATACATGGGTTCAATCCCTGCATCAGGAGGAATCCCTGGAGGGAGGGCATGGCAATCCACTCCAGTATTCTTGCCTGGATAATTCCATAGACAGAGGAGGCCTGGCGGGCTACAGTGCATGGGGTTGCAAAGAGTCGGGCACAACTGAGTGACTAACACTCACTTTTGGCGTGGAGGGCATACATGGAGTGCCAAATAATATTTGGTTAAATGTTATCGAGGGTGTTTATGGAAGAGTTTAACATTTGAATTGGTAGACTGAGTACAGGAGATTGCCCTCCCCGATGTAGGTGACCCTTATCCAGTTCACTGAAGGTGTAAATACAGCAAAAAGGCAGAATTCACTCCCTGATTGTCTTCAAGCTGAAACATCAGCCTTCTCCTCCTTTGGACTCTCAGTCTCAGACTTGAACTTACATCATCAGCTCTCCTGATCATCTGCCCTTCAGACTCAGACTGGAACTACACCATCGGCTTTTTTTTTTTTTTTTTTCATTGTGGGATCTTAAATCTGGGCCAAAGCAGTGAAAGCGCCGAGTCCTAACTACTGGACTGGCAGGGAATTCCCAGGGAATCAGCTTTCCTGGGTCTCTAGCTTGCCAACTGCAGACCTTGGGACCTCTCAGCCTCCATATCTGTGTGAGCCATTTCCTTATGGACTATCTTATTGGTTTGTCTCTCTGGAGAACCCAGATCCATACAACTGAACTGTAAAGGTTCTGGATCTCTGTTACGTCCCTCTGAAGACTCCTAATGTTTTATTTAGCAGGCAGTTAACTTGGCTGAATGCAAGCTCCAGGTTCTGTCTTTCCTCATGATGGCTGGCAGCTGAAATTCTTTAGGTTTTAAAAATCAATGTTTGACATACACTATCTTTTTTGTTACTCCTAACAAACGTTATGAAGTGAATATGTTATCCTCAAAGAATCCACCTGTAATGTGGGAGACCTGGGTTCGATCCCTGGGTTGGGAAGATCCCCTGGAGAAAGGAAAGGCTACCCACTCCAGTATTCTGGCCTGGATCATTCCATGGACTGTGTAGTAATGCAGTCGCAAAGAACTTTTACTTCACTTTAATTCATCCTCATTTTACAGACAAGGAAAGGAAAGGTCAGAGAATATTTGTTAAGTTGTAGAGCAGGAATTTAAGCCTAATGCTGTTTCCAGTGCTTTTGGATTTTGGCAAACAAAGAAGTGTTGTTAGATTGGAGCAAATGTAATTGTGGTTTCGGACTCTGAATTTTAAATCATTATAACTAGGCTCAAGCACATCTTTATTCATCAAAATAGGAATCATTACAATCAACACATTTTTGCCAATGAGAAATGTCTATTTATTCTTGTAGCATAAAAACCTGTGCTTCAGGATTCGACAAACTCTTTGAAAACATTTTCTGTGTCCTGCTGGTTGTGGAAGTGTTTTCCCTGCAAAAAGCTGTCAAGATGCTTGAAGAAGTGGTAGTTGGTTGGCAAGAGGTCAGGTGAATGTGGCAGACAAGGTAAAACTTTGTATCCCAATTCATTTACCTTTTGAAGCACTGTTGTGCGACAAGTCGTCAGATGTTGTCATGGAGAACTGGGCCCATTCTGTTGACCAATGCCAGCATTGCAGTTTGGGGTGCATCTCATTGATTTGCTGAGCATACGTCTCAGATGTGATGGTTTCACTGGGATTCAGAAAGCTATAGTGGATCAGACCAGCAGCAGGTCACCAAACAGGGAGCATGATCTTTTTGGTGCAAGTTTGGCTTTGGGAAGTGCTTTGGAGTTTCTTTTCTGTCCAACCACTGAGCTGGCTGTTGCTGGTTGTCATATAAAATCCATTTTTCATTGTATGTCACTATCCCATTGAGAAATGTTTTGTTATTATTGTGTAGAATAAGAGAAGCTGCTAAGTCGTTTCAGTCATGTCCAACTCTGTGCAACCCCATAGACGGCAGCCCACCAGACTCCTCTGTCCCTGGGATTCTCTAAGCAAGAATACTGGAGTAGGTTGCTATTTCCTTCTCCAAGAACAAGAGAAGAGAACAAGAGAAGACGACACTTCAAAATGACAATTTTTTTTGCTTGCAGTCAGCTCATGAGACACCCACTTATCAAACTTTCTCACCTTTCGAATTTGCAGAACGATCATAGAATGGTTGACATTGAATTTTTGGCAACTTCTTGTATAAGAGGATCAGCTTCGATGATGGCGCTCAATTGGTCATTGACAACTTCCCACAGCCAGCCACTACATTTCTCATCTTCAAGGGTCTCGTCTGTTTTGCAAAACTTCTTGACCCACCACTGCCCCGTTCGTTGGTTAGCAGTTCCTGGGCCAAATGCATTGTTGGTGTTTCGAGTTGTCTCTGCTGCTTTATGACCCATCTTGAACTCAAATAAGAAAATCTGTTGAATTTGCTTTTTGTCTAACTTCATTTCCATAGTCTAAAATAAATATAAACACCAAGTAACAAAACATTAGCAAAATACACAAAGCAAGAAATGTGCACGAAAATGTTGTACAACATAACCACATTTATTTAAGAATATATTCCAATATCAAAGACTAATTTCAACAACACAAAAACTGCAATTACTTTTGTACCAACCTAATATGTAGCTTTGCACTAAGTGTCAGTTGAGGAAACAAGAATAAAGGCCCTCCAGGTATTTTGCTTGAAGATAGCCACAGTGCAAGTGAGTTACAGTCAGAGAACCCTGGGTGATGGGGGGGCAGGTCCGCCTGGATCCTTGGCTGTTTGGCATCAGTTCCCAGCTCCACAGGTAAGGGTTTCCACCCAGGTGTGCGGTAATGGCAACACAAACAACACTGAGATGCTATAAATAAGGAAGTGCTGTGACCTCAGGATAGCACCCCTGGAGGTGACCTTGCACAAGGACACCCGGCCACTAATCGCTAACCTCATTCTAACGACAAGACAGAGAACAAAGTGTTCTCCTCCCTGGAGCTGCAGAGTCTCCATCGCAAACTAGTCCAGCCCTTCTCTTCTCAACGTGATCTGATTCGGCATCTTTCCCACACTGCTTGGAGCACACAGTGCCTTGCTGATCACTTTCTTTCCTTCTTTTCATGTTTCTATTTATTTTTCTTAATGACAGAAGTAACACATAAATTTAAGATACGAAGAATACAATAAGAGGACAAAATGTGAAAGCCTCTGCTCCTCCCCACTCCCCAGCACTTTATTCTTCCGGGTTGTCTTTCTGTACACAGAGTCCTGTGGGCAGATATGCATCTGTAGCTTTTGTTCTTCGGAAGGCCTTTAATTGCGCTCTGCGTCTGGTTCTGCTCTCTGGTTTTCATTCAGTGGAATGTAGTTCTCCATGTTATACACTTACAGGGTCCTCTGATGTAGTCATGGGCTTCCCGGTGGCTCAGTGATAAAGAATCTGCCTGCAGGAGTCACAGGATATGCGGGTTCCATCCCTGGGTCAGGAAGATCCCCTGGAGGAGGGAATGGCAACCCACTCCAGTGTTCTTGCTTGGAGAATCCCATGGACAGAGGAGCCTGGTGGGCTACAGAGTCGTACACCAACTGAAGTGACTAAGCACGCATGCAGTGATGTGTGCGTTTTACATGTTGAAGTCTACATTTATATATGCAAAGTATTTCCTTTAATAATTTATAATATTTTATACACAGATAATTATTTATATATAATTTCCTTTATGTTGTAGTGAGCTTTTAAAATTATATAAATAGGTTTTCACTTTCACTTTCAGGTTATTGATGAATTTTATTTCAAGATAGTAAAAAGGGCATTACAATGTTTTTTTTTAAAGGCTGCCTCCCACAGCTGATAGCTATACACTTTTCCTTCTTTTCATATTCTGCACAGTGGTTCATAACCTGAAGGCACTTTTTTATATCACACAGACATTTAGGTGTTTCCCACCAGTCCTGCCACGGGCATTGCAGACCCTGCTCCAGCCTCACCTGCATCGTCCTCTCGTGCGGATCTTGCCCGGAGTGGAGGGACGGCCAGGATTTACAGAAAGAGAGTTTTGGACCTGGCCATTTCTAAGTCTGGCAGGGTGTGTGATTACAAACAACAGAGACCAAGTCGGGCTAACTTCAACAGGCAAGGAATGCTGGACGTTCAGTAGTAGCTCACAGATGGACAGGAATGTAGGAGGCGAACAGCAGACGGAGAGCCAGACTCTGCAGGGCAGGAGGTCTGCATGAGGCTGCCGGAAGCTGTGGGGCGGGGCGCCACCCCTGACCCTCCACTTTGACCTGGAAGCAGACGTCCATGCCCCACACCCTCCAGAACCCCTCAGTGAGCACATCTGACTGGATGAGCCTGTGTCAGTGCCCTGGCTGCCTCCGAAGAAGAGAGGGGACAAGCCGCACCTGCCATCCCACGCCCCAGCATCCCCACAGTTTGCAGAGTGAAATACCTCCCACTCTCCCATGTTTTCTTAGGAAGCAGGAACCCACCTCGATTCGGGAAGGAATTAACAGGCAAGGAAGGGCTGAACTATCTTCTCTCTCCTTTAGAGTTGCTCTTTCTTTCCTTTCCATCAACCTTTACAAGTAGATAGAAAATACTCCATGGTGGGCTGCATAATGGCCCCCAAGATAGCAGATTCTAACTCTTGACACCTGTAAATTTTACCTTCTAAGGAATAGGGGTCTTTGCAGATGGGATTAAGTAAAGGCTCTTGCCATGGAGAAGTTATCCTGGGATATCCAGGTCAGCCCTAAATGCCATCACAGGAGAGACGAAGACAGGAGAGACAAAGGGGGCAATGGTGTGACTGCGGAGGCAGAGGCTAGGGTGATGAGGGCACAATTCAAGGAAGGCCACCAGCCCCCAGGGAAAGGCTACCCACTCCAGTGTTCTGGCCTGGAGAATTCCTTGGACTAAAGTCCATGGGGTCGCAAAGAGTCAGACACACAGAGCAATTTTCACTTCACTGACCACCAGAGGCTGGAAGAGGCAAGATTCTCTCTAAGAACACCCTGCTATCACCTGCTGACACCTCCATTTCCAGCAGAAGGTACTGATTTCAGACTTCTGCCCTCCAGAAAGGAGAGAATGTATTCCAGCTGATTTCAGCCTCCGAGTCTGTGGTAATTTGCTACAGCAACTACGGGAAACTCATACAGAATTTCAAGAAAATAGACAAGTATTTGTATCTCTAAAACACATACTCATATCTTTCTTTTAAAAATGGAAGGAAAGGAGAGAGAAAAGAAAGGAAAAGAAAAGAAAAGGAGGAGAAGGCAAAAAACCAAGCCAGGCAGTTGATGAGCTAGTGAATACGGCATTAGTCATCTATCACACAAAGGCTTGAAAGGCAAAAGAATTAACCCTGAAAGGCATTTGTCTTTTGAAAATATTGATAAATTCAGGATTAGAATGGAACAGACCGAGTAATATGGGCAAACATAATACCTCTGTGAATCCATCTAAATAAGCTACATAATCTCCTGACAAAGGAGCAGCAGGTACTGTAAGAAGTTTGAATTTCTTTCCTCCTGAGATAATTTTTTGAAAAGAAAGAGAGGAATGCAGGCTAAATAAACTGGATGACTCAGGAAATGAATTTGTTTTCAGATAATTGCTTCCTAATGCAGCGATGATGTGACTGTTAGTCATTTCAATAGCACTTCCATGTAGACAGCAAATAAGATAGAACACAAAGTCCACCCCACCCACAGCGATTACTCTGGTGGGAAAGCCCACAGAATTGATGTGGAGCAGCCTTTTGTCAGAGCGATGCTGTGAGAAACCCTGAGCCTGGCGAGGATGGAACGGCTCTAGACGTTTGCTTCCTGTTGTGTCTTGTTGCTATTGTGAAAGGGGCACTAAGATAAAGCAGATGTACATCTGGGGAGAAAGGATGCCAGGAGTGTGACGTCACTGGCAGCCAATCAGAAGCCCTGCTTTCAGCCTTGCAGGGACTTGCAGGGCAACAGGTCTCAAGCCCTGCAAGGCCTTTGTCTCTAATCAAGGTTGGCCTGCCTTGAGCTTCTTCTAAGTGCTCAGGGGGAACAGAGTCAGAAAGGACTCCAAGCCTGCTTCTAATCAGATGTGTAGATAAAACATGCCCCATTAAAGAATAATGAGAATGAAACACAGGAAAATGTATTATCCTGATTTGATACAGGGCTCAAGCACACGTACTTAAGAGTCTGTGGAGAGGAGCAAATATCTTCTTTGAGTGAGCTAGCATGTGGTTCCCAGACTTTGAGGATGGTAGCTTTAGACATGGGCTTGTTCTGTTGTGGGACTGGGCTGTTTAATCTGTGAGTGAATCACCTATGTGCACAGCTTTGTGCCAAAGCCCAGAGGAATACACATGCACAGGGCTCCTGACCCTAAAGGAGTTTAGCAGTCCAGCTGGGAAAATTAGCCAGCCAAGCCACACCAGTGGGCTAGGCAATGCAATGCAAGGGAATTGTGTTCTCCTGGCTGTTGCTACCATAGGAGTTCATTCATTTTTTTTCAATTAATTGTTGTTGTTATTCAGTCACTAAGTCGTGTCTTTGTGAGACGCTTTTTTGAGTCGTGACTGAGACTCCATGGACTGCAGCACGCCGGGCTCCTGTGTCCTTCACTATCTCGCGACTTTGCTCAAATTCATATCCATTGAGTCAATGCTATCTCACCATCTCATCCTCTGCTACCTGCTTCTCCTCCTGCCTTCAATCTTTCCCAGCATCAGGGTCTTTTCCAATGAGTCAGCTCTCCTCATCAGGTGGCCAAAGTATTGGAGCTTCAGCTTCAACATCAGTCCTTCCAATGAATATTCCTTTAGGATTGACTGGTTTGAAGTGAATAGTTATTTTTACTCTTAAACATTTTAGTATAATTTTATAGGTTACTTTCCATTTAGAGTTATTGCAAAATATTGGCTATCTTCCTGTGTTTTATGATACATCCTTGAGCCCATCTTATACCCAGTAGTCTGTATCTCCCACTGCCCTGCCCCTATGTAGCCCTGTCCCCTTCCCTCCCAGCACTGGTAACCACTGATTTGCTCTCTATATCTGAGTCTGCTTCTTTTTTGTTAAATTCATTGGTTTGTTATATTTTTGAGATTCCACACATAAGTGAAATCATACAGTATTTGTCTTTCTCTGACTTATTTCACTTAGTATAATGCCCTTCGAGTCCATCCATGCTGCAAATGGCAAAATTTTGTTCTTTTTATGGCTGAGTAGTAGTACTCCATTGTTCCTTATCTATTCATCTGTTGATGGACACTTAGGATGCTTCCATATCTTGGCTGTTGTAAATAATGCTGCTGTGGACATTGGGATACATTCAGCTAATAGCTATCGAGTGCCTGTTTGGTGCCAAGCAGTCCTCTGGGCACTGGGACACAGCAGTGAACAAACCAAATCCTACCTCTGCCTCATTGAGCTTACATCTTAATGTAGGGTTTGGAAGAGTCACACACATTTGGGGATACTACTAGACACCATGATGAGATTTATGAGGCTGGAGCTCAGGGGAGAGACTGGGGCCACAGTTCAGAGAGGGGTGAATGCTTTAGGGAGCAGGAGGCTTGATGGGTCCTCAAAGGATGGCCAGAATTTGGAGGGACCACGAGGAGCTGGAGAGAATTTTGGGAGCCGAACAAAGTGACGGAGAACACAGGAAGGTAGCTGCGGAGTGACGGAGCCGGGACGGGGGAGGCAGGGGTGAGTTACTGGAGGAAAGAGGGGAGCGTGGAGCTGGCGCGGACTGGAAGGTTGGGGGAGTTTGGCTTTGTGGCACTTAGAGCAAACGTAGGTGGTAAGTGACAGGTGTAACAGTGAGGAGCCAAGCGACACCACGTCTCTGAAGCCACCTTGCCTAGGCCTTGTCCAGCAGCCCCAGCCGCTCCTGCTTTACCCACCACCTCATTTCCCCACCCCCCCCCCTTTCATCAGTTTCCTCTTTCTGATCCATTTTCTTCCTCCTCATCAATCTTCTTCCTTTTTCTCATCCATGCATTCTTTGAGGTTCCTTTCCTGCCCCTTCATTTATTTCTTTAAAAGCCACTTATAAAGCAGTTCTTTTACTTATTTTTTTAAATTTTTTGACGACACCGCTTGGCAAGCAGAATCTTAGTTACCCGACCAGGGATTGAACCTGCAGCCCCTGCAGTCAAGCCGCTGAGTCTTAAACACTGGACCACCAAGGAAGTCTTCTTGCTCCTTTTATTCTCACCTCCCTACTTCCCATAATGAATGAGAAAAATCAATAAAGCAAAGAGTTATCCTGACTGAAGAACAATGGAAGAGGAAAGGGTTAGTTCTAAAGCATCAACGCTTGACAGAGGATTAGCTTTGTGTTAACTCCCTTAACACAAAGCTCTGAATAAGATCTCGCAAGCCCCTGAGCTT
This sequence comes from Nanger dama, assembly GCA_917880005.1. NCBI lineage: Eukaryota > Metazoa > Chordata > Mammalia > Artiodactyla > Bovidae > Nanger > Nanger dama. The sequence goes on from CAKJTW010000036.1 coordinate 8,162,353, forward strand.
GCCTTTGTGTGATATGAAAACTGAAAGTCACTCAGTCATGTCTGACTGTATGACCCCACTTACTGTAGCCCTTCAGACTCCTCTGTCCATGGAATTTTCCAGGCCAGAATACTGGAGTGGGTAGCCATTCCCTTCTCCAGGGGATCTTCCCAACCCAGGGATCAAACCCAGGTCTCCCACATTGCAGGTGGATTCTTTACTGTCTGAGGTATCAGGGAAGCCCTGTGTATGATCTAATCAGATCCTAAAATACAACCTTGGAAATAACTGCTTTTTCAAGAATATATGCTAAGGCAATAGAAATAGGAACTTCGTTGTTAACTGTGCAGAGGAATGTGAAAGAAAACACCTGAGAATTAGCATACTAATGCTTTTAAAGTTGCCTTAACAATCATTAATTGTGTTCTTTGTGTGTACAGTTCAGATAAGTTTGATCTTGTATTATAATGATGCAGGACGTAGTAGGCAATGCATGTTTCTTCATGTATTTATTCTTTTCCTCTAAAAGTAAAGCAAGCTGACTCAAATACACTTGGAAAATGTGGAAAAGCATAAGGAAGAAAATAGCCATCAACTATGCCATCATTCAGAGATGACCAGAATGAATCTCTTTGCCACACGAAACCAACTTCACTCTCTCCACAGCTGGTAGCAACATTCGTGTTCTCTTTCCTGGGTCCATGGAGGCTCTGAGTGTTCAGCTGGGCTGAGTTGGGCTTGGGTTCAGGCTGAGTTGGTTTAAGTCTGATCACCTGCATGTGTGTTTCCTCATGGTCCTCAGACTAGCACCTACCAGGAGGAACTTTTTCCCCATGGAAGATGACAAGAATTCAAGAGGGTGAGCAGGAAAACCTGATGGCTCTTGAGGTCTTCAGTTCCTAGGAGAGCTGCCACTAACTCTCCATGGGCCAAAGCAAGTCATCCATGAGCTGACGTGGCTGGGGCATCATGCCCACTCTACAGCACTGCATGTCACACAGCAGATAAGAGTGGAGATCTACAGTTATGCTGGTGTGTTTCCTTCCAGGGCTTTTTATGTATACTGTACATAGTTACCAAGATAACCATGATGGTGTGATCACTCACCTAGAGCCAGACATCCCGGAATGTGAAGTCAAGTGGGCCTTAGGAAGCATCACTAAAAACAAAGCTAGTGGAGGTAATGGAATTCCAGTTGAGCCATTTCAAATCCTGAAAGATGATGCTGTGAAAGTGCTACACTCAATATGCCAGCAAATTTGGAAAACTCAGCAGTGGTCACAGGACTGGAAAAGGTCAGCTTTAATTCCAATCCTAAAGAAAGGCAATGCCAAAGAATGCTCAAACTACCACACAATTGCACTCATCTCACATGCTAGTAAAGTAATGCTCAAAATTCTCCAAGCCAGGCTTCAGCAATACGTGAACCATGAACTTGCTGATGTTCAAGCTGGTTTTAGAAAAGGCAGAGGAACCAGAGATCAAATTGCCAACATCTGCTGGATCATTGAAAAAGCAAGAGAGTTCCAGAAACACATCTATTTCTGCTTTATTGACTATGCCAAAGCCTTTGACTGTGTGGATCACAATAAACTGTGGAAAATTCTGAAAGAGATGGGAATACCTGACCTACCTGTTGAGAAACCTGTATGCAGGTCAGGAAGCAACAGTTAGAACTGGACATGGAACAACAGACTGGTTCCAAATAGGAAAAGAAGTATGTCAAGACTGTATATTGCCACTCTGCTTATTTAACTTCTATGCAGAGTACATCATGAGAAACACTGGGCTGGAAGAATCACAAGCTGTAATCAAGATTGCTGGGAGAAATATCAATAACCTCAGATATGCAGATGACACCACCCTTATGGCAGAAAGTGAAGAGGAACTAAAAACCTCTTGATGAAAGTGAAAGAGGAGAGTGAAAAAGTTGGCTTAAAACTCAGCATTCAGAAAACGAAGATCATGGCATCTGGTCCCATCACTTCATGGGAAATAGATGGGGAAACAGTGGAAACAGTGTCAGACTTTATTTTGGGGGCTCCAAAATCACTGCAGATGGTGACTGCAGCCATGAAATTAAAAGACGCTTACTCCTTGGAAGAAAAGTTATGACCAACCTAGACAGTATATTCAAAAGCAGAGACATTACTTTGCCAACTAAGGTCTGTTTAGTCAAGGCTATGGTTTTTCCTGTGTTCATGTATGGATGTGAGAGTTGGACTGTGAAGAAGACTGAGCGCTGAAGAATTGATACTTTTGAACTGTGATGTTGGTGAAGACTCTTGAGAGTCCCTTGGACTGCAAGGAGATCCAACCAGTCCATTCTGAAGGAAATCAGCCCTGGGATTTCTTTGGAAGGACTGATGCTAAAGCTGAAACTCCAGTACTTTGGCCACCTCATGGGAAGAGTTGACTCATTGGAAAAGACTGACGCAGGGAGGGATTGGGGGCAGAAGGAGAAGGGGATGACAGAGGATGAGATGGCTGGATGGCATCACTGACTCAATGGACGTGAGTCTGAGTGAATTCTGGGAGTTGGTGATGGACAGGGAGGCCTGGAGTGCTGCAGTTCATGAGGTTGCAAAGAGTCGGACACGACTGAACAACTGAACTGGCTGTACATGGTTAAATAATTGTATAAGTATCATCTTACACATTTTGCATTCATTGTCTTTTCCCTGCTTTCTCAGCTTCCTCTTTTTCATTCCTACCTGTCTTCTTCCTCTTTCCCATCTGCCTCTTCCTTCCCTTGCCTTGAAGTTTCCCTTCTTAGTCCCCCCACCCCACATATTTTATTCTCCTCTGCCTGGATCCCCTAGAGATTGGGGAAAAAAAAACTGAAAAAAATCAGGGAACTGCTTGATTTTTCATTTAGAAGGACAATGTAAGAAGTCCAATAACTGCATTCAATAACACAGTGGCAATATAGAGATCTCATAAATACCTGGTATATAACAGGCGCGCAGAAGAGCCACATTTCAAGGTGGGGTGGGCAGTGGCTTGCCGGTATTAGCACTATTGGTTGTAGAGTTTTCCTTACTTTGTGAGTTAGTGGGTGAATTAATACTGTTCTACAGTATTAGACCAAGGTAGTGTGTGCATGGGAGAAGGCAATGGCACCGCATTCCAGTACTCTTGAGTGGAAAAGCCCATGGACAGAGGAGTCTGGAAGGGTGCAGCCCATGGGGTGGCTGAGGGTCGGACATGACTGAGCGACTTCACTTTCACTTTTCACTTTCATGCATTGGAGAAGGAAATGGCAATCCACTGCAGTGTTCTTGCCTGGAGAATCCCAGGGACGGGGGAGCCTGGTGGGCTGCTGTCTATGGAGTCGCAGAGAATCGGACACGACTGAAGCGACTTAGCAGCAGCTGTGTGTGCATGGGTGTGTGTGCTTCCACTGTTGGGGGCCCAGGTTCAACCCCTGGTCAGGGAACTAAGATCCCAGGAGTTGTGCAGCCTGACCAAAAAAAGAGAAACAGTACACAGTAATGATAGAAATGTTGTTCCAGTGGACAGGAAGATATACATATATGTCCAGAATAAATACATATAAAATAAATAAGTAGGCAGCACTAACAAAATCCCTCTTAGCCATGGAAAGCAACCTGTCTAGCAAGTTGACTGGTTCTAAATATGTTAGTTCTAACAAATGAAGAATTGATGCCTTTGAACTGTGGTGTTGGAGAAGACTCTTGAGAGTCCCTTGGACTGCAAGGAGATCCAACCAGTCCATCCTAAAGGAAATCAGTCCTGAATATTCATTGGAATATTGATGCTGAAGCTGAAACTCCAATACTTTGGCCACCTGATGCGAAGAACTGAGTCACTGGAAAAGACCCTGATGCTGGGAAAGATTGAAGACAGGAGGAGAAGGGGACAACAGAGGATAAGATGGTTGGATTGCATCACTGACTTAATCGACATGAGTTTGAGTAAGCTCTGGGAGTTGATGATGGATAAGGAAGTCTGGCGTGCTGCGGTTCATGGGGTCACAAAGAGCTGCATACGACTGAGCAGCTGAACTGAACTGAACAAAGAAGGCAGTCATCTCCAAATCAGGATAGTCATCTTGACCACTGTTACATGTGGGAGATGTTTAAAATAAAGATGTCCCAAAGAAGACTGTACTTGCTAGTGACCAGAGGTGAATAATATACAGATGTGGACGCCTTAGGCAAATTGCTTAACCAGCGTCTGACAAGCTCAGTTTCTCCATCGATAAAATGAGGAGGTTGGAATGGGTCATTGACTTGTTGTCATTGAGCGTACTGTGTAAAGCAATGTGCCCGACTTGGGGTGTGTCTCAGAGACTGGGCAGGAGACAGTCCTGGACTTTACTCATTCATTCATTCGGTCGGTCAATCAGTCACAAGGTGGCTCTTACTCCATGACAGGCATTGAGCATACAGCAGTGGACATAATAAATATAGTTCCTACTCTAAAGTCCCCATTTTGATGAAGGAGGCAGCTAGCCAGGCAATTATAAACCAGTAAGATGCATGGTATAAAAGGGAAGGTGAGAGATGTGGAAAAAGAGAGATAGTTAATACTTCAAACAGTCAGTGTGCTAAGGTATTCATTTCCCATTTGACCATTCACCTAGTCTTTCAGATGAGAAGAGTAAGGGGGTTGGAGCCTAGCTTTGCAAACCTTAAAGTTCTATGAACTACCTGTGGATCTTGCTAAAATTCAGGTCCCGATTCAGCAGGTCTGAGCTTCTGTGTGTCTGACAAGCTCCCACTCTGAGCAGCTGGAGCCAGATAGCTTGGGTCACTGCCTCGGGTTACCCGGCTGGTAGAGGTCAGTGTTGGGTCCTCAGCTTAGCACAGTCTGACCCCAACACCTGTGCCTTTACTGCCTCTCAGAGATCCTGCCCCAAGAGCTCTTGCTGCTCTAAAATTCTGATTCTCATGCCAGATTAGTTTGAAAAAGGCAAATAAAATAATAGGAATCAGAACTTTGGCTTTTCCTGGTGGCCCAGCTACCCAGTAACAGAGGAGTAGTCAGGATACCTGGGCTCTTGCTCAGAGCAGGGGAAGCTCCTGGTACCAGGCAGCTTCTATCACCTGTGTGACACTCAACAGGGCCCTTCTTTGTCCTCATGGTATTTAAAACATATCCTCTGGTGGCCTACTTACTAAGAGCTGCCCCAGAACTGGAGCATATGAACAAAGAAGTTGTCACAAAAATAATAACCACATATTGAGCCCTTAACTACGTGCCTGGCATTTAACATTTAATTCCTACCATAGCCCTATGTGGGCAAGGAGGTAGAGCTAGGGGAAGGACAGAGGGTCCTTGGCCACACAGACCCTCTGGGTCACTTTTCAGTGACCCACCTTTGCTCTGCAAATAAGGAATGGAAGTAAAAGGGTTAGTTGCTCAGTCATATCTGATTCTGCAACCCCATGGACTATAGCCCACCAGGCTCCTCTGTCCACAGAATTCTCCAGGCAAGAATACTGGAGTGGGTTGCCTTTTGCTTCTCCAGAAGATCCTTCCAACCCAGGGATCGAACCTTAGTCTCCTGCATTGCAGGCAGATTGTTTACTGTCTGAGCAAATAACTTACATGAAGTAACACAGTCAGCAAAGGCAGAACCAACACGGAGAACCAGGGCCCAGCCTTTATGTAGGCTTGGGGCTTCCCTGGTAGCTCAGCTGGTAAAGAATTTGCCTACAGTGCAATGCAATGGTTCAGTTCTTGGGTCAGGAAGATCCTCTGGAGAAGGGATAGGCTGCCCACTACAGTATTCTTGGGCTTCTCTGGTGGCTCAGATGGTAAAGAATCTGCCTGCAACACAGGAGACCTGGGTTTGATCCCCAGGATGGGAAGATCCCCTGAAGATGGGAAAGGCTACCTATTCCAGTATTCTGGCCTGGAGAATTCCATGGACAGAGGAGCCTGGCGGACTACAGTCCATGGGGTCACAAAGAGTTGGACAGGACTGAGCGACTTTAACTTTCATGCCCTATGTAGCATTGCTTCCAATTAATCATTCCTGCTGATTAGGAAAATTTGAGCTGCAGCTCTGAGCCAAAAGTTTCCGTTCTACTCCCCCCACACAACACACTCCCACCCGCCATAGCGACTTACAAATACTTTTTAAAAGAATTGTTTATGTGACCATATACGAAATGCCTGCCCCTCTTCCTTAACCCAAGTCTGAGAAAATGATATGGCAACTAGTTAAAAAGATACAACCCTGGGAACCAGGAACTGATTCATGCTATTAAAACAAGTAGATTCCTCTCTGGTCATTTTAGGCCTCCTATTTGTTCATGACCCATGCCTTCCAGGAACTTGAACCGTTATTTAAGAGAGAATTTATATATATGACAGAATTAGGACTACATCACAGGGATTTCCCTGGTGGTCCAGTGGTTAGGACTGCCGCAAGTTCAGTTTCTGGATAGGGAACACATGCCCTGCAGAGTGGCCAAAAAAAAAAAAGAAATACAACACAGTATCACAAAACACAATACCACATAAAGTAGTCAGTCATATCAAAGGCTGAAATGGTGAGATAATAGTGATGATGGTGGAAGGCGCTTAGTCGTGTCTGACTCTTTGTGACCCCACAGACTATACAGTCCATGGAATTCTCCAGGCCACAGTATTGGAGTGGGTCGCCTTCCCCCTTCTTCAGGGGATCTTCCCAGTCATGCATTGATCGTGATCTGTGTGTTTTCATTGAATGTCCCCAACAGCCCTCTGTTGTCCCCAACAACCCCCAACAGGAGGTTATTATTATCTCTGTTTTATAGATGAGGGAACAGATGCTCAGACAGAGAGTCACTGGGCCAAATCCAGGCAGCTAGAAAGTAGGAAACCTGGATTTGAGCCACAAGCGTGATCCTAGCCCTTACACACCACCTCATGACAACATGCAGTGCTTGACAGCCTCTTTCTGAAACCAACCCTTCATGCAGCATATTGCTGGCAGGGAACGGATGTGCATTGCTTGGAACTGTAGAGAAAGGCCTCATGAAGAAAATGGTATTTGTGAAACTGATAAATCAACTACCAACTTTATCAACTGTTAAGTCTGTATTAGAATGCTGCAAAAAGCAAAAAATGCTTTCAGAGCTGAAATATTCTGCTTCACTAAGAGTTGGCTATCAAAGGATAGCTCTGTGTGTGTGTGTGTGTGTGTGTGTGTGTGTGTGTGTGTGTGTGTAGAAATGAGGGGTAGGGAATGCTGGTTGGAGAGAGTGGCATGAGCAAAGCTTTGCCATGAATAAGCTCAGCTTGTCTCCAGAAAATTGTGAAAAGGCCAGGCTGTCAACAGCAGAGAGTTCATTCAGTCACTCAGTAAATACTTCTGGAGCACCTGCCATATGCCAGGCACTGTGATAGGTGTTAGGGCTGCAAAGATAAGTAAGACACAACTCCAGGGGACTTGCCTGGTGGTCCAGTGGTTAAGACGCCATGCTCCCAATGCAGGGGGCCTGGGTTCAATCCCTGGTCAGGGACCTGGGTCCCACATGCCGCAACTAAGACCCAGTGCAGTCAAATTAAAACAAAAACAAAAACACACCTACATAACTTAAGCCATCAAATGCTTCACAGTCTTGGTTACAGTAGGGGTTTTGTTAGGAAGGAGACAGACAGACAGATGGGGCACCAAAACCTGATAAATGGCTTAAGAAGGGTCAGGTAAAGAGCCAAGGGTACCAGTACGCAGAGGGAGGCCTGGTGGGGAAAGGGAGAGAGAAGCTGAGCAAGGATGATCAGGCCCCTGAAGGCAGTGAGACCCAGAGGGCAAGGGCGTGAGGGTGGGGAGGGAGGGTGGGAAGACCCTTGGCCACAGAGGTCCTCTGAGTCATTTCAGCGACCGCCCCCCGCAACCCCTGCCCAAGCCTGGCCAGACTGCTCTGTTGCACAAACACACTCGGGCCCTCGAACAGAGCGCTTTCAGACAAGATCCTTAGGTAAGATTAACGCGGCAGCTGTTTTCCGTGTTTTCAGGCAACTTCCAGGAAATATTTATGTATTCACTTTTCTCTTAACCAAGTTGTAACCAAGTAACCAAGTTGTAGAAAAAAGTAGGAAAAATAGTCATGCTCCTAACATTTCTGCATAAAGTGTTCTTCCACTTCAGGAGTCACCCTGTAAGTCTTGGAGTGTCTCCATGTGCCAGGCAGCCTCCAAGGTGCAGAGGATACAGCGGTGAACAAAATCCCTGACATCATGGAGATTACATTCATGTGGGGGCCACAGTCAGAGGCAAAAACAACAGCTAGATGTACGATATGTGAGGCTGTGGCATGTAAAGGAAAAGAAAGGGTAAAGGGGTGTGTGGGGTGGGCCACTGTGTGGGGGACAGTCAGGGAGGCCACACTAACAACGTGACCGTGGAGCCCAGGCCTCAGAGGGTGCGGCGGTGAGCACATAACTCAGTCATGGTGTGGGAGGAAGAAACTGAAGTGTGAGAGTGCTCAGTGTACTCTCAAACTAGCAAGGAGGCCAGTACAGCTGGAACCAACTAAGCGAGAGAAGAGTGGAGTGGAGCGAGAGGAGCCCCGAGGGCCCAGGAGGCAGAGTCTGCGGAGGAGTTTTCCTCTGCCTGAGACAGGAGAATTCGAGCAAGGACAGTTCAAGGTTTGGCATCCTTTTAAAGGGTCACTCTGGCTTTTGCGTGGAGGATGGAACACAGGAGAAGGCGTGGACCGAGGGAAACCAATAGGCCACTCCTGCGATGGCCCAGGTGATAGAGCGTGGGGATGTGGGCTGGGGTAAGAGCAAGTGGAGACGGTGAGACGCAATCTTATTCTGGGGATTTTGAAATCCAAAAGAACTTATCGGTGGATTGGATGAGTAGCCGAGGATGATTTGAAATTCTCAGGTTTTAGGCCAGAGTAACTGCAAAGAACTATTTTTTAAGATGGGGAAGACTTCTCGAGGTTAGGGTTTCGGAGTTTGGTTTTGGACATTATTAGTTTGAGACACCTATCAGGATATAGAATCCCTGAGTTCTGGAGAGGGGCCAGAGCTGTGGACCGTAGTTAGTAAAGTGAAGATGGTAATTAAAGCCACGGGACTGGGTGAGATCACCGGGGCAGTGAGGTCAGGTGGAGAAGAGGCGTGGTCCCCAGGGTGTGCCAGAGTATGGAGGAGGACAGGAAGTTGGGGGAGAACCAGGAAAGGATGGTATCCTGGAAGCCAGTTACTGCTGAGAGGGGAGGGGTCTAAGGACTGGTGTCAGCCCTTGGGTTTGGCCATGGAAGATCACTAAGGACCTGGCTAGAAACTTCAGATGGAGCAAGGGGGATGGAAGCCTGGTGTTCCCATCAGGGTTCAAAGAAACATGTGGCAGGAGAGGATGAGGTAACAAGAGTGCCCGTCTCTTCTAAGGAATTTTGTATAAAGTGCAGCCAAGAAAGGAACTGGAGAGAGATCAAGAAGGAAGACGTGATTTCATAGCTCTGGGGAGTGGAAACGCACAAGTAGAGAGGAAAAACCAGCCACGCAGAGGAGAGGAGTAGGGGTTGCGTGGGTGTTGGGTCCTTAGGCTGTTGAGAGGGGATGGCACCCAGTGCATGGGTGTGGGGTTGATGTAGATGGGGGCACGGGCAGTTCGTTGTCAAAGGAGGGAACGCAGAGACATGGCAGGTAGACTCGTTGGTGAACCATGAGAATGTTCCTTTCTGGGCATTTCTCTTCTCTTCCTGCTGTGTGTACGTAGCAACAGTGCCCTGTTTTCACCAATTCTAAGACGCAATTTTTTCACGTTGAAGCCTCTATGAGATCGGACTGTGTCTTAGAATCAGTGGAGTGTTTCATTGTTGGTATTTATTCTTTCTCAGTGCTACATACGACATAGGTGACTTGGAGTCTGTGGGACATCACTTTACTTTGGCCCCAACTAGAGTTCTCCATTAGAGGGTCCTGCAAATATTGATTACCTTGTGAGTTGAGGGGAAATGTTGACAATTGCAGGGAGAAAATAGACTGGAGCCAGCTGTCTGTTACATGTGCGTGCAGCCCACGTCTCCGCAGAAGGACCAGGTGCCTGGGGAACAGGGGAAGGAGGCCGGCCTTCTGCCCACAGGCTGCAGAGCTGTCTGGCCCTCTGCCCACAGGCTGCAGATCTGTCTGGGCCTGTACTTCCTCGGGGGAGTATGGCAGACCAGGACACTCGGCCCACACCTGAACCTGGGCAGACGCTCCTGACTCAGAGACCAAGCACTTCCTCCAGGTAAAGAGGTTCTGGGCCCCACATCCTGCTCGGTAAAGATAAGAAGAAGTGTGGGGGTCTAAGAACACGGAACTGTGTCACGGCATAGCTCCTGGGGTCACTTTGGTTTCTTCAGCTGCTAGCCGCTGTGCCTTTTATTGCTTCTGTGGGCAGACCCAGAGCTTCGGCCCTACTTCTCTATAGTGGGGAGTCTAGGGAGGGTTTGAGAGGGTCCCTTTATCTAGGGGGACTGTAGCTCAGTTGGTAACAAATCTACCTCCAACGCAGGAGACCCGGGTTCTATTCCTGGATGGGAAAGAGCCCCTGGAGAAGGAAATGACAAACCCACTCCAGTATTCTTGCCAGGAGAATGCCATGGACAGGGGAGCCTGGTGGGCTACAGTCCATGGGGCCGCAAGAGTCGGACACGACTTAACGACTAAACCACTTTATCTAGAGTTGACAGTTTATTATATGCTGTGCTAAACCAGGTGGCACAGTGGTAGAGAATCCGCCTGCCAATGCAGGAGATGAAGGTTAGATCCGTGGGTGGGGCAGGTCCTCTGGAGGAGGAAATGGCAATCTGCTCCGGTACTCTTGCCTGGAGAATCCCGTGGACAGAGGAGCCTGGCGAGCTATAGGCTATGGGGTTGCAAAGAGCTGGACATGACTGAGCGACACACACATGCTAAACACTGATGCACAATAAACCAATAAAGACAGGGTCCTTACTCTCCAGAGCAGATACCCAGTGAGGGGAGATGCATTCATAAAATAGTATCTATTTTGAGAATTCCTTGGCGGTCCAATGGTTAGGACCTCACTGCAGCAGGCAGGGGTTTGATCCCTGGTCAGAAAACTGAGATCCTACAGGCAGCTCAGAGAGGCCAAAAATAAAATTTTCTTAATGTATCTATTTTTAAAACGTCAAGGAAACTATGTGCCAGGGCGTGTGCTAAGTATGTGACAAAGATCAACCCCCATAGGTTGTACATGGCCTGGTGCTGTTACTGTCAGTCCTACTTTACAGGCACAGAGAGGCTAATTACCCGCTCAAGGCCACACAGCTTACAAGAGGTGAAGTCAAGGTTCAAACCCAGGCAGTTTTGCCCAGAAGTCCTAGCTCTTAACCAGCGAGGACCTGCTGCCTCTCAGTTATTTTATCTAGCTCGGTTATTCAGAAATACAACTCCTTTTGGAATTGGAAATGACTCATCTCGGAAGGAGGGATTTTAGCATCTGATAAACCAAGCTTGAGGGCTGTCTGGGGAGCCTGCTGGGCATGGAGCAGTCAGCAATTTGCATCAGGCTTCTAGGCTATCTTGAACTTGGGGCTTCTGGTTCTGCTCTTCTCTTCCAGCTCCTCCATCCCTCCCCTCGCATCACCTCAGGGGCCTTCACGTGGCTTTACTGTTGGGGGCCCCAGGTGTGTTTTCTCTTTGCCGGTACAGCTGCAGTGTGGTGGCTAACTCAGGGCCCAGAACTCTGCCCCAGAGAGGCCCCAGTGTGCGTGGTGCTGTGGGGGAGGAGGGGGCAGGGAGACATGGGAAATCTGATTTCAAGAACAGCAGCAGCTCTAGGCCAAGACTGGCATGCTGCCCTGGGCCTTGCACAGAATCCTTGCAAAACCTCATCTCTTACATTGGCTAGTTCAATGGGCTTCCGAGGTATTCAGGACCCAGGACTCTCACTATAAAACTGAATGTTCCTTCACACTTTACCAAAAACCCTTCTATAGTCCCAGTCTCCTTTGGCTCCCACAGCAGCCCTGGGAGGTCTTCCCAGCTCCCCAGAGGTCTTCAAAGCCGCAGTTAGCTTGTCAGATGCTAAAACCCCAGCTCCAAAGGGCGAGTCATTTGCATTTGTAAAGTGAGTTTCGTTTCCAAATAACTGGGGTTGGTAGAGCAGGCGGGATGGACAGACCTCGGGTTCTTTGTGCTTTAAACTCCGTGTTAGTCCACTCCACTTCCTCTCTCAGGGGACCAAGACGAGACAGCTACACACGCAGTGCCTGGCTCTGGTTCTTTGAGAACCAAAACCGGAATCTACGGACACACCTATGTGCCATCCTTGGGCTCCAGAGCCAAAAACTGGCCTGTATTTCCCCCTAAGAAATAAACACCTAATTTTTCGTTAGAGTGCCAAAAATTCAGGAAAGCTTCTGGTAACACATGTGTTTCTAGGGATGTGAGTTTGGCATTTGTATCTGGAACTGCTTCTGAAGCATGCTATTTCTAACAAAAAGACAATGCTAGTCCCTAATTCATAAGATAGAGTGAAGATTAAATGAGGTAATAATGCAATGTTTCCTGTTACAATGAATTTTTTTTTCCTTTCCGAAATTACTATGCTTTCTGTATTGGACCAGTGACAAAAGTAGCTAAGAATTTGGGGAGTTTTAGACACAGAATGACTCTGGTCTTCAGCCCCTTCTTAGTGTCCAAGAGATAACTGGATTGTCGAAGTCAGGCTGACGTCAGAGCAGGGAGGGAAGCTCCCTGCCCCCGTTCGGCCCAGGAGGCAGAGCACAGCTTTAAAGGCTCTGTGGGTGTTCTGCTGGCATTTCCTCCAAATGCTAATGAGAAGCTCACAAATGCTAAACTGCAGGAACAAACTAGTTTCTGCTGCCCGGAGCAGCTGAGAAATATGGCCCTCTTCTTCCCCAGATTTCTCAGGCCCTCCTCCTCTAACATTCCCACCAGCTGTGCTTAAACTGCCAGGAAACAAACTCATCTCTTTAGGCCCGTGTCCCCCAGTTGTTTTTCATAGGAAGTTCAAATACCCTCCACTCTCCAAACCCCTTTCCTCTCCCTTACCAGCTTCCCAGTTGGGCTTTCTGCAGTTTTGCCAAGGATTCCAGGCAAAGAGAAGCCTCGTAGCAGCCTCTCCCAAGCATAGGAACCTCCAGTCTTGGCCTCGCTTGAAGGCTACAGCTGCTTCTTAACCTTTAGCCTGTGGTGGAGCTTGGCCTCTGGCGCTACCTTGAGCTTTCACCTCCCCAATCGAGTGCACAAGCTAGTCTCAGTTCCTCCTCCGACATCCCTGACTGGTTTTGTAGGGCCATCTGTCTCGGCACCTGGTTACTCTGGGAAGCTGTAAGACCCTGAGCTGTTAGGAAGTGGCTTTGAGGTCTCTTCTTGTCACCCACATAGTCTGTCACATCTCTAGGACAAAGATATGCGTTGCACTCTGCTGGCTTGCACAGTGGTGGTGTAGTTGCAAAGACCCCACGGACTGCAGCCTGCCAGGCTCCTCTGTCCATGGATTTCCAGGCAAGACTACTGGAGTGAGTTGCCATTTCCTTGTTGCAGCAAGAAAACCTTTAGATGGCCAGGGATTATGGGATGATGTCTGAAAACAACATGATTTATTTAAGATCAGCTGTAATACCTATAGCAACGGTAAGAATCCCTGGCATCAGTTTAGTGCTGCTATGGTTTCCAAAGGACTTTAACTCACATTTTCTTAATTCGCTATCACAACCATCCTGTGCGTTGAGCAGCTATTTCATATAAGAGAAACCTGAGACAGAGACCTCACTGTCTGCTTACTTTCTGCTCTGTAGCCAGGAAGCACGAAGGACTTTGAGGCAAGTCTCCTACCCCAGCCAGTGTACCCATTATGGTAAAGTAACTCTGCTAAAAAAAAGACCTATTAATACATAGAATGTATGCAAATATTTACTGATCCTGTGCTTAGATTATACTTCAGAATCGCAGTTCCCCATTTCTTAGAGTCTTTTCAGCTCCATGGAAAATCTTTTCCCCTACTTTGCTCCTTTTTCTGTTTTATAATTTTATTTATTTGTTTATCGTTGGCTGTGCTGGGTCTTCACGCTGTAAGGGCTTTTCTCTAGTTGCAGGGAGCCGGAGCTACTTTCTGACTGTGGTGCACAGGCTTCTCATCGCAGTGGCTTCTCTTGCTGAGGAGCACAGGCTGCAGGGTGCTTGGGCTTCAGTAGTTGCGGTACATGGTCTGCAGGGCACAGGCTCAGAAGTGGTGGTGCTCAGGCTTAGTTGCTCTGAGGCATGTGGCATCGAACTCGGATCGAACCCGTGTCTGTACTGGCAGATTATTTACCACTGAGCTGCCAGGAAAACCCTACTTTGCTCCTTGAGTAAGGAAATATTAAAATCAGGGCAGGATCATCAAATTTAGTAGAGATTTTTAAAAACAGTAATACCCAGGGCTGGTGAAGATGTGGATGGACATAGATACACCGCTGATGGGACTATATACATCTTTTCTGAAGGGTAATTTGATGATAATCATTAAAAGCTTTTAAAATAAACAAAAATTGTTTGATGTAGCAAATCCATCCATTTCTAAAAATATTTTTTCCTAAAGGAATAGTCTGAGACTGCAGAAAAAAAATGTACATATCAGAATATGTTTTTCTCTGTTATTTAAAACACAGTAACAAAAACCTAAAGTAGTATGGATAGTCCATAACAGGCTAAAAAGGGGTATACTGAGAAGATGAAACCATCTGTAGTAACCAAAAATGGTGCTATGGAAGACTATTTAGACTTTGGGAAGATGTTCCTATGTTGATGGGGCTTCCCTAGTGGCTCAGAGGTTAAAGTGTCTGCCTCCAGTGCAGGAGACGAGGTTCGATCCCTGGGTTGGGAAGATCCCCTGGGAGAAGGAAATGGCAACCGACTGAGTGACTTCACTTTCCCATGTTGATGAGTGGGGAAAGCTAAGAAAAAAAAAGAGTTAGGCAATGTAATCTAATCTGGTTTTTGAAAAGATAGCTCTAACTAGAAAGATTGTAGATCCAGTTTAACAACTGGATCTTAACAGAGCAAGTATCTGGATTCTTTCCTCCTCTTCCCCTCCCTTCCTTTCTTTCTCCCCTCCCTTCATTTTGTATTGTCCAGTCTTTCTTTTTTTTTACAGTAAACTTAGTAAGCATGCATAATCAGTAGGGGAAGCATTTCTTCTTTAGATGAGACTAAGAATGAGCGCCTGCAAGAGGCGGGTGGAGCTCATGGTAGACTGGAAGCGAACAGGGAGCAGCTAGTCTACGGAACTGTGAAATAACTGTATGCAGGGACTGAATGTCTTTTTTTTTTTTTTGCCAGTTTATCCAAAGAGGATATTGTAACAGATTCAAGGAAAGTCAGCAGTTAGTCTTACAACTGGGCTGTGGTTCTCAGTCCTGGCAATTAGACCTGATTCCTCCAGGCAGACACTAAAGCCCTCTCTGGAGAGGAGCCGAGTGGTGGTCTGTCCTTGGCATCGCCCTCTAGTCCCACAGTCAGCCTGGAGCTGCCCCGCCCTGGACTCTCTCGCTCCCCACTCTTTCCGCTTATCTCTGAGAAATTAGTTTCCTTCAACTCATCCACCAGAGCTGGGTGGGGGTGGGGGTGGGGTGCTTTAGAAGCCCTCTGGCATGAGGAAGGGAGACCCTGAGGGTTGCCGTACTCACCAGTATTACTCAGCTCATCATCAGTGAAAGAGAGGGGTCTGGACAGAAGTCAAAGGTTGGAACCTTAAAAAGGAGGTCTCTCAGCTTCCCGCACTTGCTAGACCCAAAGAAGTAAATCTAAATGATAATATTTTCAGGCATTAGCAACCAACTACTGTTTAGGCTTGTGATCTTTGGGATTTGGGGTTTTTCTTTCTTTTTTAACTTTTCAGATTTTTTTGTTTCTGCCAAACAATAAAATATTTTTTAAGGAAAAATGTTGCAAGGCTTTTAAGCAGAGTGCTCCCTTGGTGGCTCAGACGGTTAAGCATCTGTCTACAATGTGGGAGACCCGGGTTCGATCCCTGGCTCGGGAAGATCCCCTGGAGAAGGAAATGGCAATCCACTCCAGTACTATTGCCTGGAAAATCCCATGGACAGAGGAGCCTGGTAGGCTACAGCCCATGGGGTCGCAAAGAGTCAGACACGACTGAACGACTTCACTTCACTTCACTTTGGTGTGGTTGGACCGCACATCACTGGGAGGAATGTTAACAGGGAATGCAGCCCTATCTTACCTTTCTGAAAAGGGATTATGCTGGCTGGGAGCAGAGCTGGCATCCATATGTCTTGAAGAGCCAGGTGAAGTTGTCCGTGCCAGTGATTCCCTAAGGAAACAGGCACACGACAGGGCTGAGGCAGCAGATAATCATGCCACGTGGTGATTAGACAGTGGGACGGGCTGTCCAGGGCTGAGGCAGCAGAGCCGTGATCACGCCACGTGGTGATTAGACAGTGGCACGGGCTGTGGGGTGCGGCAAGGTCCTCTATGGGCAGCATTTGCAGGAGGAGTCTTCTCCCATTTCCCTCCTCCTACAACTCCTGCCTGATTTAGTCTTTTCTTTTGGTGCCAGCAAGGCCACCCCGTCAATTTCAGTGATGTGAAGATAGGCTGAGAAAGGATGGTTTGACCTTCAATGCTCTTAGGACGAAATCCAAGGTCTTTTTGTGGTTTCCCTGATAGTTCAGTTGGTAAAGAATCCACCTGCAAGTCCCGAGACCCTGGTTCGATTCCTGGGTGGGGAAGATCCCCTGGAGAAGGGAAAGGCTACCCACTCCAGTATTCTGGCCTGGAGAATTCCATGGACTATATAGTCCATGGGGTCACAAAGTCAGACACGTCTGAGCGACGTTCACTTTCACTTTTCATGGTAAATAGACGCCTTTCATAGGTGAATCTTGCCTACTTTTCTAGTTCTATCGTGGGCCACCTTCCTTCACATTCTCCTGGTTTCTACCACAGTAGTAGGCTTAACCACACTTTGATACTGTGCTTTCCCTCGGGGGCCTGCCTCTACGCCATCATACCTGGGGTAAAGAGAGAGACTGGATAACTGTCCACTCAACTCCATTTTCCCCTTCCTGTGGGCACACAGCCTGCCTCGCAGCGAGCCGTGACCATAAGCTCTGGCCAATGGAATATAGAAACGATTGCCTGCCACTTTCAGGCCGGAGCTGTGGAAACTGGACATGAAGAATCCTCCCGCTCGTTTCCTTCTGCAGAGCCCTTGGAAGCCATGAGTTGAAGATGGCAGAACCCCAAGGTGGGAGAAGCCTGGCTCACTTACCCACACTTGAAGGAGAACCTTCCACCAAACGCAGATTTGGCTTTGGCCTTATGTAAGAAAGGAACATCTATTTCAGTGAAGTGCTAAGATTTGGAGATTCATCTGTTATAGCAGTTAGCCTTACTGTAAATCATTTACCTAGGGAACTATTCATCCTTCAAAGCCCTCTTCAGATGACCTCGCCTTCAGGAAGCCTTTTCTGATGACCCCAGGAGAGAGTCATTCTTTCTCCAGTGCCCACAGCCCTTCAACAAAGCATCCCTCTGCCAGACCCCTTACCCTCAGTCCTTGACTTACACGTCTCACTTCACTTTTCAGCATCCACACAATGGAGGTAGAGATAGGGATCTTGGCAATCCTAGCTTCTAGCTGAGCGAGTGAAAGATAGTAGGTGAACAATAAAAAGAATTCATCTATTCACAAGTATTTGTTGAACTCATTCTATTGTTCTAGCACTGAGAACACAGGAGTGGACAAAACAGATTAAAAATCTCTGTCCTCTGCATTTTAAAAGTTGACTTTCATAGTGCTGTAGATATTTGCCTTTCTGCATTTTAAGAAAAGTAATTTAAACTGGGACTCAAATAGTAACATCTGAGATGTTATAGAGATAAGTATATCAGAAGCAGTTGCCAGCACTGGATAATGTTACTCTACAAATACTTTTTAAAATGCCACAAAGGAAAAACAAAAAACAAAACAACTCTGTACTCATGGAGTTTACATTGCAGTGGGGGAACTAGATAATAAGTAAATACACGCAGAACAGCAATGCCGGTGATCCATGCCGGGAGGAAAATAAAACACGGAGGAAGGAGGGGAGTGCAGGATGGGGGCCTTCTTAGAAGGTGCCCCTGGGAAGAGAGCATGCTAGCAAATACCTGGAGGAAGTGAGGACTGAAGCTATGTGGGTGTCTGAGGGAAAAGCAATCCAGGCACCGGTAGGGCAAGCGGGTGTGCGTGGCTGGAGCAGAATGAGTGAGGGGAACAGAGAAGATGAAGTCAAGGGGGTTGTGTTTGGAGGGCAATGGGGGAGGGCGGATGTGTAAGGCTTGGACAGGCTTTGGTTTGTACTCAGAGGGAAGTGGGGAGCTACTTCAGTGTTTTACGTGAGGAAGTGATCTGAACTGACACACAGCTTAACAGGTTCCCTCTGGCCGCTGTGCTGAGAGAAGACTGTATAGAGGATATGGGTAAAAGGACAGAGATAAGTCACAAGGCCATTGCCATAATCCAGATAAAAGACAAAGGTCACCTAAACCAGGGTGGTATTTTGGGTATATTTTCAGGGTAGGATTCGCTGAAATAATGTGGGGTGTAAGAAGTCACAGATGATTCCAAGATTTCTTTCTTGCTCTTTCTATTTACTTACGGCTGTGCTGAGTTTCTCTTGCCTGGAAAATCCCATGGATGGAGGAGCCTGGAAGGCTGCAGTCCATGGGGTCGCTGAGGGTCGGACACGACTGAGCGACTTCCTTTCACTTTTCACTTTGATGCATTGGAGAAGGAAATGGCAACCCACTCCAGCGTTCTTGCCTGGAGAATCCCAGGGACAGGGGAGCCTGGTGGACTGCCGTCTATGGGGTCACACAGAGTTGGATACGACTGAAGTGACTTAGCAGCAGCAGTGCTGAGTTTCACACACAGCAAGCGCAGGGGCTACTCTGCTTGCAGTACTCAGGCTTCTCGGCGGCTTCTCTCGTGTGGCGCACAGGCTCTATGTGCATGGACTCAGCAGTTGCTGGCACACAGGCTTAGTTGCTCCATGGCATGTGAGATCTTCCCAGACCAGGGATTGAACCCATGTCCCCTGCATTGGCAGGCGGATTGTTAAATCATTAGACCACCAGGGAAGCCCACTCCAAGACTTTTGATCTGAGCAACTGGAGGGATGGCATTGCAATTTAAGGAGATGGGGAGACTATGAAAGGGTGAGGTGAGTTAGGAATTTAGTTTTGAACTTAGGTTTGACATGCCTATGGTCACGTCCAACTGGAGATAAGCAGTAGCTGAATGGATATGTGTCTAGAAAGGAGAAACCTGGGGTAGAAATACAAATTGGGGAGTTGTCAGCATAAAGATGGTATTTTAAACCATAGGATTAGATTAGATCACCCAAGGCAATAAGTGAATTTATTGAAAAGAAGTCCAAGGACAAACTCAGGGTCCTACTCCAGAATGCAGAATTGAGGAAGGTAAGTGAGAACCAGAAAAGAGTCAACCCCTTCTGAGTTGCCAGGGAGACAGGAGGAGAATCAAGAAAAGAGTGTTGCAGGAAGTCAGGGGAATATAGCATTCAAGGAGAGAAAGATCAGTTATGCCAAACTCCACAGTCCAGATGAGTAATATTAAGACTGAGAATTGACCAAAGGATTTACCATGTGAAGGTCATTCCTTATCTTGTCCTCAGTGTTTGCTCAATGAATGAGTAAGTGAGTGAATGTTAATGTCTCCTCCATCTATATTTGACCAGGACCCAAGAGTAGACGGACTAAGTCTCTTTTTCTCCAGAAAGAGTTTGATCAGCTTGATAAATGACTGTAGAAATGATGGGATGAAATGGCTTTTCCCTTGGTATCTCACCTACCTCAGTTCCCACTTTATTTCCTGAGAACTGTAGAAGGTGGGAAGCTGCATAGAGTTCCCAGCCCCTGAAAGCCGGCCTGTCTGGAATTGCCTGTGGTCATTTCTCTGTACTGTTGCACACAGCCAAGTCATTCAGGCAGAAGAGTCAACAAAAATCAGAAGACAAATACTCTAGTCTCTACGTCACAGGGAAACATATGCAAACTGACTTGAATGCACGTAGTCCGGCCTCTGGGAAAAACCACATTCTTGAGATCCTTAACCTGTGACACTGTTCAATAAAAATATTTTTTGGAAATTTTGACAATTCAAGGCATTGTTCCATAAAATACTAATGAAAATTTAAGTTGAAGACAGCTGGCCTTTGATGCATTGTAAAAGGAAGATGTCCCCCAGGGCAGTCATTCTACAGTGGCTACCATTTCATGAGAATTTACTGTGTACCAGGAGCTGTGCTAACTGGGCATAGAGCAAACCCAAGTCTTCACGAACAGCCTGTAAGAGTGGTACTATTATCACCTTCAGATTATAGATGTCATAGATCACAGATGATTCAATGGAGGCTTGGAAGGATTGAAGGGCTCTCGTGGGACTGAGTATCTTCCCCAGTGAAGGACCCTTGGGAGTGACCTGTTCGCCATCAAGAGATCTTACTCCTGGACAGATGAGGAAGGCCCTGGTGCTGCTTCTAGAAGTCAGCTTTTCCCGGGAGGAAAAGAGGGCACAGCGGTGTGGCCCTGGGAAGCAGCATCCTGAGAGCTGGGGTACAGGTGGGGGATATAAAGAAGACTCCTAAATGAAAGGAAGGAAACAAAACACAGTCACAATTTATTCTAATCTCAGGTACTTTTCAACTAAAATAAAAAATTGACCCCATCATTTTTACTTTCTTCCCCCCACAACGTATGGCTTGTGGGTTCTCAGTTCTGTGACCAGGGATTGAACTGGGGCCATCAGCAGTGAGAGCAGGGTCTTAACCACTGGACCACCAGAAAATTCCCTTGATTCCACTTTATAGCTAAGTGGAATGCCCGCTCCACTTAGAGAGGGTGAGTAGTAAAATTTATCCCAAGTCACAAATACCTGGAAGGTGAAAGTCCAAATTTTGCCCGCAGGGTTATATGGTTTCAGAGGCCGGGGCTCTTTCCACATTCCCAAAAGAACTCCAGACAATAATAATGAGAGGTTCCTAAGACATGGGGCTACGGAAAGGCACCATTAAAAAAACTGTGTCACTCACTGGACAGCTCCCCCAGCCCCTCTTGTCTGTGTGTGTGTGGGGAAGCAGTCCATTCCCGTTATTCAGGGAGCAATTACTCCATTCTTGTGGTCCATCCAGGGCCATTTGCTTCTCCGCCTTTTCAACCATTTCTTTTCCTGCTCCTGTGAGCTCTGTCAGGGCAGAGGGCAGAGGCAGAATGCTAGCCCTTTATTAGGTAAATGTGGGGACATGTCTTATTTGCCATATGGTTGAGACAACTGGCTAACATGATATCTAAAAAATAATTTTGTCTATGAATCTATGGTTGTCCTGGGTCTTCGCTGCTGCTTGGGCTTTTGTGGCTGTTTTTGCAGTGTGCAGGCTTCTCATCGTGGTGGCTTCTCCTGTTGCAGAGCACAGGCTCTAGGCCGCACGGGTTTCGGCAGTTGTGGCACGTGGATTTAGTAGTTGTGGCCCCAGGGCTTGAGAGCACACGCTTAGTAGTTGTGGTGCACGGGCTTAGCTGCTCCGAGGCACGTGGGATCTTCCCAGATCAGGGATCGATCCGTGTCTTCTGCATTGGCAGGCGGATGGATTCCTCACCACAGAGCTACCAGGGGAGCCCCTAACATGACATTTTATGCAATCTTGTCTGCCTGAATTATCTGGAACCCCCATTAGTTCTATTAATTGGTCCCATGGTAGGTTCAGCAAGAGGTCATACTCAGAACACAGGGCCTTTATTAGATGTAAGCTCCATTCTAGAAACTCACAGGCCCAAGATGGAGTACGTTCAGTTCACATCTGTTCAGTTACTGATGGCATCACTGACACCTGATTCACCAAACTAGCCTTCTAGAAAGAACCACGGACTCCCAGGGCTCAAGACGCTCGGAGGCGACCTGGACTCCTCAGCCTGCCCCCTGATCCTGGTAGGGAATCGCCTCTCCAACCTGCAGGACACATGCCCTGGTCCTTTGCTGCAAGTCTGACAGTGATGTGGCCTTAATGTTAGCAGGCAGCCCTCAGGACTGGGACTGTTTTTGTTTGTTTTGATTTGGCCTCACCTGACAGCTGGTGGGGATCTTAGCTCTCTGACCAGAGACTGCAACCCGGCCATGGCCATGAAAGAGCCGAGTCTAACCGATGGACTGCCAGAGAATCAGACCTGTTAAAAACCTCTTTCCACATTTAGCTGAAGTCAGTCCCCCACCGTGGCTCCTATTTCTGCTCTCTGGAGCATGTCTAATCCTCCCCTACATGCTAGCTCTTCAAGTATTTCAAGATAGCACTCACGTTTCTCTTCTCTGCTCCTCCACTGCCCACGAGTTTTAAATGAATTTTAGTAAACTAATTTTACCTTTTAAAGCAAGTAAAAAGTAAGACATTAGCAATATAATGCAGAAAGTGCTGTGCTCCATCGCCAGGCTCATACTCAGCCTCATGCCCCGTTAGGCATTCTGCACACAAACTCGTAAATATGTGCTGAGCTGCTTGAGTCGTGTCTGACTCTATGTGACCTCATGGACGTCAGCCTGTCAGGCTCCTCTGTCCATGAGATTCTCCAGGCAAGAATACTGGAATGGGTTACCACGCCCTCCTCCAAAGGGTCTTCCCAACCCGGGGGATCGAATCCCTCCTCTCTTACATCTCTTGCACTGGCAGGCGGGTTCTTTACCACTAGTGCCACTGGGAAAGCCCTACTTGTAAATATAAATGTTTATATAATTCTGTGGACTGTGGACTCTCAATACAGAAAAGCCTCTGGCGGGGAGCAGTGACTAATAGGAGAAAGCAGAAGTCACAGACTCATGTTTACATGTGATGGACTCTTACAGTCAGTGACTACCGCTGCGTGACTGTGGGCAGTTTGTTCAACCTTAATTCAGTTTCCTCGTCTGTAAAATGGTTATAACAGTTATTGCATGTTTTTACATTCGGGGGATTAATCTAGACTGGGCTCCTGAATCATTTACACGTGGTGCTTTAAGTAGCTGTTACAACTGTTTTCTCCCTCCCACTTCGTAGACGGGGAAGGGCGCCTAGAAGGGATGAGAGGTTTATGAGGGGTCGCAGCTAGTTAACAGCAGAGCGGAAACTTAAACACAGATCCCTGATGACCCCGGCAGGCCCGGGCCCCTGCCTGCTCCCCATCGTGTTGGCGGGGGCCCGCCGACGTCCATCCTGACAGTGCAGACTAGAAAGTCACCCCTCATCCCACAGCGCGGACGACACTGGGAGGCCTCTACCAAGCACCCAAGATAACTGCAGCGAGCCTGGGCCTTGGCTGTTTGCCCTTTAGGAAGGGCCGGGGGTGGCGGTGGACAACGCTGGTTCCGCAGGAGTAATTCAAGGTTAAAGGCGGTTTTCGGCCTTGCGCAGGCCGCGGCGATCCCACGACGAGTGTTCCAACCTTTCGAAGACTACAGCACGGTTTCTACGCGGCCGGGTGCACCTCGGGCGGCGGGCCGGGGCGGGGCACGGGATTCCAGGTCTCGGAACCGCGGGGCGGAGCAGTGCGTTCCGGCCCCGGGGCGTGGTCCAGCGCAGGTGCGGCGAGAGGCTCGAGTTTCACTGAAACTTACCGGGTTCCCAGGAGGCGTGCGCGCAGGCTCCAATCAGGGGCAGGCGGGAGGTGGCTTCCTACCCGAGCCGAGCGTCGAGGGGGACTCAGTTTCCGGGGCTGTGGCGGCAGCGGGCACCCCGTCCGCCCGGCGTCGGCGCTGCTGGAAGGATGCGAAGCCCGAGCGCGGCGTGGCTGCTCGGGGGCGTCCTCCTGCTGGCGGCCTCTGCCTCCTGCAACCGCACCGTCCCAGGTGAGAGGCTCAGCGGGAGGGGTCGTGCTGCTTGGGAGCGGGGGTCTCGGGTGCCGTGGGCTGGAGGCGGACGCCGGGTGAATGCGGGAAGGGTGAGTGCGGCCGCCGCCGCCTCCTCCCCGCCCCCGGCGGCTCCGCTCCCCGGCTTCGGAGCGGGGGTCTCCGGGGCCCCAGCTGGGACCACCAGCAGGGGCTGAAGCCTGCGGAGGCGAGCGGAAGACAGCAGGGTGTTCGCGTCGACGGACGACCCGGGGGGCTGAGTCCCTTGCCGCCCCCCCACCCCCCCAGCCCCAGGTTTCTTTGCAAACACTGGTCATCAAGGAGCTTTCGCACACTTTTCAGACTTTCCTGCCTAGTCCTGCGCGACCCGCGGAGTTAGCGAGTTGATGGCCTCCGAACTTTCTGAGTCGTTTTCTGAGCTTCCTGCAACTTCTGGAGGCCCCTCTTTGGGGTCGGCCCTCGGCATTCAACCCGCCTCCCCCTCCCCGGGGCCGGCAGCTCCTCTGGGACGGTTCGTGGCTGGAGTGGGGAAGCCAGGGCCGAGCCCTGTTGGTTCTTCGGGTGCCAGGCGCTCGCTCCGGGTTGTAGGCCAGTCGAACAGGTGAACGAATGGAACTTCCTGAACCCTGCTTTACATTCGACCAGGTGACCTCTGGGCCCCGGGTTTCCCGTCCCTTCGGTGCCACACAGGCCGCCACCAGGTCCGAAGGCCCGAGGCTGACCGCCTCGGGCATGGAAGTACCTGGGGGGCGCGCAGGTACCAGCTTGTGCGCCGCAGCCGGTGCCCGGGGTGTGCTCGGACTTGTCAGGCGGGAGGGGGACTCTCCCGGGCTGAGCTGCTCTCCCAGGGCGTGGGCGCTGTTAGGCCCGGTATTGCCTTCAATTCAGTTCAGTCGCTCAGTCGTGTCCGACTCTTTGCGACCCCATGGACTGCAGCCCGCCTGCCTTCCCTATCCACCAACCCCTGGACGCAAACTCATACTGTGATGCTAACGGATGGGGAGCTTTAAAAAGGAAGCTTTGTTTCCCTGCGAAATTTGTAGACCTGTTGTTAAGACAAGTTCTCACTTTCATCCTCTGCATGAAGACATTGTAAAAAAGCAAATCGCTGTGAATTTGAATCAGAGGAATGTGATTCTTTTCCTTCTGCAGTTACAGAAAAGGGTATTATTATGGTGGATACTTGAAAAACCACACCCCTGGTACACATTTTATTGTCAGCGTTAGAATAAAGATATTTATTTCCTGGAAGTACTGAAACTGTGATAAATACATGTCCCTTTACCGTTCTATTTTTAAACTTACAAACTTAAAATTTAGGAGCAAGGCTTACTGTGTGCAGACATCTTCTGTAAAATGTGAGGATGTGCATTCCTCTATTTTATGATCTAGACAATTCAATAGGAAGCTTGCCTGAGTGTTTGGCTTGCTCTTGTTTACAAAGTGAGGGGCAGGAGCTGGGAGGATTTCTGAAGTATAAGGCAGACTTCATTTAACAACACGACAAAGATCAAGTTACTTGTTAAACAGAACTATTCAATATTGCACTTTTTTTCCCTTCCACATACTTCTATTCCTTTGCAGGGCAACTTTGCTAAAGGGTCAGTTCAGTAACAGTGAGACTTTAGGTAGATGGAGCTTTCTTCACAACTTGAAATGAAGTTGATTTTAATTAGAAGCATGGCACCACCAGTGTTTCTGACCTTCAGCACCTGTCTTTGCTCACCCCCTTCAGTCTGGCCCTCATGTATCCCCTCCTCAGTTTGCAGCGAGACGCATCCTAGACTTTTCTTCCCAAAAGTTTTCCCCCAAAACACTGCCTTATGGAAGGGAACTCAGCCTAGAGAGTAACCTTATCATGTCACAGAGGGGGCTGCTGAATTGAGGGGGAGAGGCAAGGAAAACTGTCCATCATACCCCTGCTTTCTTTCCTATCACAAGTGTGTGTGTGTGTGTGTGTGTGTGTGTGTGTGTTAGTGGCTCAGCTCTGTGACCCCAGGGACTGTAGCCCAGCAGGCTCCTCCGTCCATGGAATTCTCCAGGCAAGAATACTGGAGAGGGTAGCCGTTCCCTTTTCCAGAGGATCTTTCTGACCCAGGGATAGAACCCCGGTTTCCTGCATTGCAGGTGGATTCTTTACCATCTAAGTGAGGGATAGTGACTTCTGTAAATAGCTTTATCTCTCCCCCAATTGGATCACATACTCCAGGAGGCCAGGGACCCCTAACGGCACCTCCATCACCACGGTCCAACACATCTCTTTCCCTAAAGGACCTCAGTAAATAGTGAATAAAAAATGAAGTGAAGGGACTGGCCCAGAGTTACCTGGCAGCTGATGGCAGTTTGGCATTTAAGTTAGCTTTTTTCAGGTACTTACTTCTTTCCACCCTGTCACAAGTCTGAGAAGTCCTCTGTAAAGCAGTCATTCCGTTTTTCTTTTGGACATTGAAACTTGTGTTCACTTTGTAATTGGTCATTAATGATACAAGCCATATGTGATTACTCTAAAGGAAAAATAAGTCCAAAAGGAGGTGGCATTAATTAAACCACCCTCATTACTCAAAGCATTGCTAACATTTTGGTTTCTAGCCTTTCTCATGCTTTCATACATCCATGCACAAAATATGTATTCATAAATAGAAAAAATTTTTGTACAACTATGTGTTTATATAAACATCAGTCAGTTGTCATTGCTCAGTCGCTAAGCTAGGTCCGACTCTTTGCAGCTCCTCTGTCCTCTAATATCTCTTGGAGTTTGCCCAAATTCATGTCCACTGAGTTGGTGATGTTATCTAACCATCTCATCCTCTGCTGCCCCCCTTCTCCTTTTGCCTTCAGTCTTTCCCAGCATCAGGGTCTTTTCCAATGAGAGTAAAATCAGTAATGGTAAACATCAGTAATGAGTAAACATCAGTGACCAAACATCAGTAGCATGTTAGTAAATATAAAACATTTTTAATGAATCTAAAATGTTGCCAGTGGATGTATAATAATTTCTAACTGGTCCTCTGTTGATAGACTCATGGGCTATTTTCCATGTTTTGTAATAAGAGAGGACACTGCAGTGAATGTGAAGATGGGACCTTAAATTTGTGTTGGGTCACCTGCCTGACCTTGTAGTTACTAATTAATTTTGATAGGTGATGTTTTAGTGAAGCGTGTGTTTGACTTTCTTACGGTTTTATTAGCTGGGCAAATGTTGAGAGGAAAACACTTCATCCTGAAAGAATACAAGGAATTTGACTAAAGTGTCCCTAGAGAGGGTACCAAGTAATGGAAACTTTTCTTTTTTGATCTGTGCTCCCACAGTTCAGAGCAAAAAGAATATTTGGGGGCGAGGAGGATAATAGGGGAAAGAACACAAGAGGAGAGTTTAAACAAAGTAGCTGCTCTATACCTGCTTATGTTGGGAAGGTGGGCCACAGGAGGGAGCTTAATATAGCAAAGAGCAGGTAATGTTTTTAAAGTTAAAAGTGCAAATCAAAAAGGTTAAAAATGAAATATCCCCATTCTCTCCCTTCTTCACTCACAACAGACTTCTTTATGCAGAAATACATGTGTTGTGTAACAGTAGAAGGCTCATACTGTACATGCGGTCCTACCGTTTTTTTAACCTATAGGATCTAGTCATGGTCAATATAGGAAAATCTGCCCATACTTTTGTAGGGGTCACATTATTCATTGTATAAATGCCATAAATTACTGAACTCGCCTTTTTTTGTTTTTCGATGGACATTGAAACTATCATTTTGTTTTACCATGTAAATATTCTTGTACATACACTATTTTTGTGTACTTTAGCTAGTATACCTGCAGAACAAATCCCTAGCAGTAAATCAGTGGGCCATAGGGTAAGCACACTTAAAATTTTTGATATTTTGCCAAATGGCCCTTTGAATAGATTACACCAGTTTACACGCCTCTGAAAAAGCAATCCAAATGACATAGAAGAGTATAAAGGTAAAAAAGTAAAGTTCTCCCCTCCCCACCCATTTTACTCTAGAGATGGCCAGAGTTTATGGTGTAGTAGGTGTTTTCCTAGACTTCAGATTTGTTGACAAATTATAGTTTTATTCTATAGATGGAAGCATATTATTCCATCAGTTGCTTTTTCAGTGGACACTATATTGTGACTGTCCTTGCAGTAGTTCATCTTCACCCTGTAAAACCGAAACAATGTTGTCTGGTTTACGGATGGGTTAGCAGCTGGGACGGCATCCGTTCTAGACGAGTTCTGTGAGTTGAGGACACTGTATGAGGTAGACGCCTGTGCCCTGTGCTGGAAGGGCTTCGGGGCACTTTGAGCAGCAGCTCGACATTTACCAGTGTTAGTACTGAGCCGTTCCAGCACTGCTCTGTTATACCAAGTGGCATGCTGGTTGTGTGCTCTGCCACTAGGCTGGTGGACACAGCTGATAGGAATGGCATGTTGGAGTGCAGTCGTGCAGGGTTCTATGTGCGAATAGCGTCAGGAACTCTTTCTTCCTCACTCTTTGAATCCTTCCCTACCTTTTCGTAGTATTTCGGGCTCCTTCTCCACCCCCCTTCTTTATTTTAGTATCCTTACATAAAATAGTTTTTTATCTCTTTGCATGAACTTTTGTGACCTGGTGTATGTTTGTTTTTATGGAAAATTCTAGACACATGAAGACAGAATGTTGCAGTGAGTCCCTGGTACCCTTCAGTCAGCTTTAGTAATGACACCTCAGCCTACCTCCTGCCTTCCATCAGGTATCATTCTTTAACAGGTTTATTAAGATGTAACCTGCAAACCATACAGTTCACCTGTTCAAAGTCTACAAGTCAATGCCTTTTAGACTATTCACAGATAATCTATCCATCACCACAATCAACTTTAGAATATTTTTTTACCCTATAAGAACACTCCACCCTATTCCTTAGCCAGCCAGGAAAATGGCTAAGAAAATCCCCAGTTTGCCCCATTCCCCAGCTCCTGGCAATCACTCATCTGTTTTTTGTCTGTGGATTTGCCTATTCAGAACATTTATTATAAATGAACTCCTACAGTGCATACTCCTGAGGCTTCTTTCAAAAGCACAATCTTTTCAAGCTTCGCCTGTGGTGTAGCATATATCGGTACTCCGTTACCTTTTATTGCTAAGTCATGTTCCATTGTAGGCATGGACCACATTTTGTTTATCCATTCATCAGCTGATGGACATCTGGGATATTTCTCCTTTGGGGCTCTAATGAATAATGCTGCTCTGAACATTCCTGTACAGGTTTCTGTGTTTTCCTGTGTCCTGGGTATATACTCAGGAGTAGGAATTGCTGAGTTGTATGGGAATTCTATAGTGGACCATTTGAGGAACTGCCAGATGGTTTTGCATAGTGTCTGTACCACTTTACCTTCCCACCAGCCGTGTCTTAGGTAGAAGAGGAAAAAATGATGACAACAAGTACAAGTTATCAGATAAGCTTGTGAGTAGGTTGAACATCCTCCCTGGCATAAACACGCCATGGTGAAGGGCTGCTCTTCCCCAGAAATAAAGTCAGGGCCTTCTTTGTTCTTACATCGCCTCTCACTTTGTTCTGCAGGTTGATGGACATTTGGTTGGGGCAGGATGTAGGCTGGCCATGCCATTTATTCATGATTTTTAAAGTTTAATTCATTATTTGGGGATGAAAGTGGAAGTTGTTAAAGCTTAGTATATTACTTACTTAAATGTCAGAATACAAATTTGTCTGAACAGAAATCGTGTACCCAGCTGCCCAGTGACCTTGAGGTCAGAAGGCTTGGTGCCTGCTCTTCTCCTTGGGCAGGTCTCCAGGAAGCTCTCGAGAAGCGGGAGACTCCTGCCCTGGCTGAGGCTGTCCTTATGTCTAGAGAGACAGTGTGTCTGAGCTCCTGGGAAGCTCGCTGTGTTGGACTTTGGGCTAAGGAGTGATGGGCCAGGCTGAGTTGTCTTGCAGCACAAATGAGATAGATGGCCATTATGAGAACAGTTGGAGACTAATGAGTGTGGACAGTTTGTAGAACTAAATGATATACTGTCAGTTTTTCCAGGATTCATAGAAATCATTGTTCTGTTGTACACATACTTCCCATTTAAAAAAATACCCATTGTAAAAACACACACATGCACACACACACACACACACACACACACAGCAGGGGGACTTCCCTAGTGTTCCAAAAGTTCAGACTTAATCTTTCAACGCCAGTGGTGCAGGTTCGATCCCTGGTCAGGTAGCGAAGATCCCATGTGCCACATGGCCAAAAACCCGAAACATAAAATAGAAGCAATGTTGTAACAAATTCAGTAACGACTTTAAAAATAGAAAATTAGGATTAAAAAAAAATAACAACAAAAATAACACAACAGGCACACAAATCCAGACCATAGAAATCCTAGTAATCCCACCACCCATCAAAAGCCCCTGGAAGCATTCTGGGTGCCCCTCCTCCTGTCTTCTTTCTCTTCCTTCACACAGCGTGGGAAACTTTCTCCATCTACACTGCCCTGGAGAAAGGCAGGCTCACCTGACGCTGTCCTCTCTGGCTTCTGTTCTTGTTCAGTCCGTTTCGCTGCTTCTTTTTCTCCTCAGCTGCTGTCCTCCTACTCTCCTCTGCCCGAGCTTTCAGGTGGTAACTGGAGCGCTGGGCAGCATCTTGCCCGTGACCTTCCCACCAGCGTTCTTTCTCTGAAGCGCTTGTATTTGGACAAACCAGCATCTCTGCGGAAACACTGATTTCTGTAATGACCCTTGTCCGCCTTGCCTTTCTTGTGCAGGAAACAAGAGGCTGTCTAAAGGAAGAAGCCTCATTGGTAACGCGGACAACTCACCCGTGGTCACTGGCAGAGGCGTGACAGTGAAACCAGGCTTTTCCGTGGATGAGTTTTCTACCTCCGTCCTCACTGGAAAGCTGACCACTGTCTTTCTTCCTGTTGTGTACACGATCGTATTCGTGGTTGGTTTGCCAAGCAATGGCATGGCCCTGTGGGTCTTTCTTTTCCGAACCAAGAAGAAGCACCCGCTGTGATTTACATGGCCAACCTGGCCTTGGCCGACCTCCTCTCGGTTATCTGGTTCCCTTTGAAGATCGCGTATCACATCCATGGCAACAACTGGACTTACGGGAGTCTCTTTGCAAGGTGCTCATTGGCTTTTTCTACGGCAACATGTACTGCTCCATCCTCTTCATGACCTGCCTCAGCGTGCAGAGATATTGGGTCATCGTGAACCCCATGGTGCACGCCAAGAAGCAGGCAAGCATTGCCATCGGCGTCTCCCTGGGAATATGGCTGCTCATCCTGCTGCTTACCATCCCCTTGTGCGTCGTGAAGCAGACCTCCTACATCCCGGCCCTTAACATCACGACCTGCCACGACGTTTTGCCGGAGGAGGTGCTGGTGGGAGACATGTTCAACTACTTCCCTGTCTCTGGCCATTGGAGTCTTTCTGTTCCCAGCCTTCCTCACGGCCTCGGCCTACGTGCTCATGATCCGGACCCTCCAGTCTTCTGCCATGGATGAGAGCTCAGGAAAGAAGAGGCGGAGGGCCATCAAGCTCATTGTCACCGTCCTGGCCATGTACCTGATCTGCTTCACTCCCAGTAACCTTCTGCTCGTGGTGCACTACTTCCTGATTAAGACCCGGGGCCAGAGTCACGTCTACGCCCTGTACATCGTGGCCCTCTGCCTCTCCACCCTCAACAGCTGCATCGACCCCTTTGTCTATTACTTCATTTCACAGGACTTCCGGGATCACGCCAAGAATGCTCTTCTCTGCCGGAGCGTCCGCACTGTAAAGCGGATGCAGGTATCCCTCTCCTCAAAGAAATCCTCGGGGAAGTCCAGCTCGTACTCTTCAAGTTCAACCAGTGTCAAAGGCTCCTACTGAGTGGTCTGGCTCCTCACTGGAAGTTCTGCTGGAGGCTTTGGGGCCTGCTTACCATGCTTCTGTTGTTTCCTAACCAAGTAGGTTTCACCACATCCCATGTATATGCAGCACCTCTCAGGGGTGCTGGAAGCTTCCCTGTTTGCATGAGGAAAGTCCCCCAAATTCACGTGGAATGTCAGTTTCAGAATTCTTCTACTCAGGGGCTCCCAGAAATGGAACTGATCGAACCAGACTTTTCAGACAGTGCAGAAAAGACGGAAACCCCCATGATGTGCTAAGACTAGTTTTGGGGTGAAGGCTTAAGTTTTTAGCTCAAACTACATCTCTTTTACATCTGGGGCAGGGCCAGCTGCATGAGGGCTTCAGGGCCCTCAGAGCAGATCAGTACAGTTGACTGGCTATACAGATGAGAAAACTAAAGAGGTGGGGGAGCTGCCCCCAAGTCAGGTTTCCAGCCAATGGCAACAAGTTTGAATGGTGGGGTTCTTGTACCACTTCGTCAAAATCATTGTGTATCTTGTTTGAAAATGTAGATTTATTGTACTCAGGAATCAGAACTCAGAGTCTGGGGCAGGGCCCAGGAACCTACATTTTAACAAGTCTTTCTTACACTCCAGTGTTTGAGAACCTTTGGTCTGGGTACTGCTTCCACTTGACAAGGAGCCATGCCAATTTTTGAAAAATGAAGCAGAACAGAACGTTTTGTGTTTCTATCCCATCCAGCTCAGAACAGTCTGTTCATTGACTTATTGGGACTTCCAGTCATTTCTTTATTAATGCTTCGAGCTTTTGTATGTATCATTATCACTTCAAGGAAAATATGACAAGCATTTTAAATGTGGAAAAGCTAATTTTGTGTCTTTACTGACTTGAGTGAAATCTTCAGGTTTTCTGAATAGTAGATTTTTCACAACTAAGAATTAGTGTTTACCACTTAGTATTTTTAAAAATTATTGTCGGACTATTTATTGCCAGTTTTGTTGACTTTTTATAATATATGAAATGATAACGCCGTCTCTTGAGTTTGAACCACATCTCTCTGGAAAAGAACACTAAAATAGAGATGATTTGCAATGTATTTAAAGAGGTACTTGACTCCAAGCTGACTTTATGCAACTGTTGTATTTGTGACCTTTTAAAATAATTATTTTACTGTATGATTGATTTATAAATAACACATGACTTTTATTTTTACGACTTATCTCTGAATTGTGTGGTTTTTGCTTTTGAGGAAGGGAGAGTAGGGAAACAAAGGCATCACTCCTCTAAGAAGAAATGAAAGTGATTCTCACATCTTATTTTTATGTAAAGAGGGTCATATTGTACACATTGCCCTGTAATAATTATTTTTCTTTTAACTACTTTTTAGAATTCACATGTCTGCATCTATGGATTGACCTCCATTTTTAAAGGATACAAGCTACTTAATATTTGGGGTATATTGTGAGGTTTTAGTCATCTGGTCATTTCCATACCTATGGCTACTGGAGTTGTTTCTCTGTCCCTCTCTTTTTTTCTCTGTTAAAACAGTGCCACACTGAACATCTGTATGTAGACATCTTTGTGAGTATTTCTGTAGGATGAGGGCTTCCCTTGTGGGTCAGCAGATAAAGAATCTGCCTGCAGTGTGGGAGACTTGGGTTTGATCCCTGGGTTGGGAAGATCCCCTGGAGAAGGGAACAGCTACCCACTCCAGTATTCTGGTCTGGAGAATTCCATGGACTGTATAGTCCATGGGGTCTAAAGAGTCAGACACGACTGAGTGACTTTTATTGTAGGATGAGTTCCAGAAAGTAGAATGGCCGGGTCGAAAGTTGGGTGTTCATTTTAAATTTTGGTAACACTTGCCAAATGGCCTTCAGTAATGTATACTTCTACCAAAAAGTGTGTTTGCGCTTATTTCCTGAAATACTCATCCATCAGTCTTCTGAAATGTTTGGAAAACATCTGTTGCATTAGTCTGTGTTGAAGCAGCACAGCCTCCCACCAGGCAGGGCTGAATTCTCACTCCATCATTTCTTTGTTTTGGGTTCCTGAGGAAGATGCTTCTCTGCGCCTCAGTTTCTTGTTTGTAAAATGCGGATTAGGATGAAATGTTTGGCACGTACTCATAAGTTTAATGTAGCATTATTACTGTTCGTCTCTCACAACTGGTGTGGTCTCATTTCTGGTCTTGCCTTTCGCTTCTTGGCCAGATACACCCTGCCTTCCTTGCCGGCTCAGCTTTCAGTCTCCTAGCAGGCTTCCTCGTGGTGGGCTTGCTTCCATTTTGCAGGTGGGAAAGCAAAAGATGGTCTACCCAGGGTAAAAGCAAGCAGAAACAAGGGGCACACAGGCTGATCCAGTGGAAAGCATTTTTTGGTCTTCGCTATTTCTTTATTAGTCATTTTTATAATACATGCTGATAGTAAAAAAAAAATCAAACTGAGTAAAAATATATAAAATGCAAAATGTACTTCTTTGCCACTCATGTCCATTCTTATCTCACAAAGGGAACTAATTTTTATAATTGTTTATAGAAAAAATTATTTTGTATGTAATATTCTTAAAATAGGAATAATGTGTTTGTGTGTGTAAATACATATATGTACATGTATATGCCAACTTCCAAACCAATTCACATGGATCTTCCTCATTTTTTTCAGTGACTAGTATTCTGTACCTGAGTGATCATAATTTAATCCCTACCGTGTGGAAGAAGTGTTTTTCTTGGTTCATTTTCACTAAATCTGTGAATCTACATGAAGTGTACAAGAAATGATGTGGGAAATAGAATCATAAGAGTATCTGTTTGCTGAATCAAATGTTTCTCTTTCCTTTGGGAGCGGCTCACAAAGGCCCTGCCCCACCTGAGTTGGGCCCCTGCCAGCGGCAGGGAGGGGCAGGCGGGTGGGAGGAACTCTGGCCCTGGGCCCGGGAGTGCCCTGGGTTGCCTGTCTTCCCTCTGTGTTCCCTATCTTGCTGGGCTCTGATTTTGCTAAACTATCTGACAATTTGAATGTTGCCCTCCACTGGCTCTAGTGGCTAAAGGAGGGCTCTCAGTTGATAGCGAATATGGATTTGTGGCCCCTTGTGCAGGACACACGCTCAACTGAAGTGTCATTTCAGTTGTTGGCAGCCTTCAGTTGTTTGAGTTTCAGAGGTAATTAATTTCCCTGTTAGCAAGATTTCTTCAATCCTGGGGCTATAATCTCATCAGTATGCATAGTTTAGTGATTGCAACTTTGTTCCTGTAACTTTTCCCCTTTAGAGACGCTCAAGAGGACTGGAATTTATCACCGAATCAAAGGTACAGTTTCCCACACTGTTCCCTGGTCTCATCAATTAAAACTGTGGGTCTGGGCTGCAGAGCTTGGTTGTTGTCTTAAAAAGCAAAGTCTCTGATTTTACACTAGTCAAAGGCATGTGTTTAGTCCACCCCCACCGCTAATTCTGAAGAGGAAAACCAAACTTAGGGCTAGGTCCTCCATTTTACCCAAGCCTTGGAAAGTCACTGAGATGGTGGTTCTTTTTAAATGTAAATCATTGGAGTCCCTCCAGTCACATTCTGGAAAATGTCTTTATGGAGGGAGAGCGTGACGAATTCTGTGGTTTGAGTGTGAGCTGCCTTTGCCTTTACCTGTTAGTCAGCCTGTGGAATATTCCCGGTGTCCATCTTTACTGATGTGAAACTAGGTGTGACCAGCTGTGGCTCACCACCTCCTGCAAAACCACAGCCCTAGCCTGTGAGCTCACAAACTCTAGTTAAAGTCATCAGCACACCGAAAGTGTGAGTGGCTCATACATTGACCTCGCAGTTATTTTCATCTTTTTCTTTATTTGTTTTTAATTAGGGGATTATTGCTTTATTACATCAACATGAATCAGCCACAGGTATCCTTAGGTCCCCTCCCTCTTGAAACCCCCTCCCACTTCCCTCCCCTTCCTGCCCCTCTGGGTTGTCATAGAGCGCCAGCTTTGCATCCCACAGTTACTGCAACATTGTTGCCTTATTAAATGCAAATAATTAAATCAGGATCCCAATTTTAGCAGCATTCTAATTGTAGGATTAATGTTCTCAGTGAAATCTTAAAAAACAAAAACAAAAACAAAACCTTCCAGTGTCTGGGTTACTGGATAAAGAAGAGACTGTTCTAAAGCCAGGTCCTGAGAGTGGGAGAAAGTCAAGGAAAAACAGAAGGACAAGAAGGCTTAGGAAGGGCCATTACTGTGGCTTCTCTCTTAATATTGTGATAATAGCCTTTAAAAAAATAAAAATTATAAGAGTAATAAGTGGTTGTTGTAAATAAATCTGAGAATATTGGATCATATACTGAAAAGTGGACATAGTCCCTCCCTACCCACCCATCCCTTTGTGCCTCCTTTGAGGTATATTCTATGCATGAATAAATGTAAGTGCCCATATGCTTTTTTAAAAAAACAGTAAAGAGTTATGCTACCTATGTCTTTTATGTATAATCAATTTCCTCAAAACTTAGTGGTTTAAAATAACAGTCAGCATTTACTGACTTGCACAGTTTCTGTGCGTCGTGAACTGGGGAGCCCGTTGAGGCAGGTGGTTCTGGCACGGGGGTCTCAGGAGGTTGCAGTCCTCTGAAGGCTTGACTGGAACTGGAGGATCCACTGCCTGTGTGGATTCCTCACAGGGCTGGCTGTTGGTGGGAATCCTTGGTTCCTCTGTGCAAGGGCTTGTCCACAGTCCTGCTCAAGTGACCTCATAACGTGAAGGTTGCCTTTTCCCAAGCGAGTGATCCAGGAGAAAATGGAGGAGTTGCACTGCCCTTTTTCGAGCCTTGCCTCAGATGTCATCCACCGTCATCTACACCTTACTCTACGGGTCATGTATGTAGACAGCTTCAGTTCACTTTGGGAGGAGACTGCATTAAAGCGGAAATACCAGGACTCAATCACTGGGGGCCGTATTGAAGGCTGGGTACCACACCGTACAAACACATCTCGGACATTGTTCCCTTATCAGCATTTATAGATTAACCTCATTCATTATAAATGGCTGTACCCACTGTATGGATATACTAAAAGGAATCCTCTGGCTTTTAAGTCATTTACAATCTTTTTTTTTTTTTGCTATACTTGTTTTGCTATTCAAGCAATCTTTGGGTGAATATCTTTCTGTATCTTTACATACTTGTTCACCCAGTATTCTTCCACCAGGTACTATGTGCCGAGTCATGCTCAAGACACTGAGGAGGATTGTGGATGACAAAATAGACGAGATCCCTGTCCTCACTGAGTTTACTTTCTAATGGAGCAGAGACCAGAAATAAGGAAAACATCTAATAGTAGTAAATTCTAAGAGAGGGTAAATGCTAGGAGTCTTTTGTACTATGGTATTGGGGAAGGTTTCTAAGAAGGTGAAATTTAAGTTGCAGTATATAAGGACAAAAAGCCAGCTCTGGGAGGATCCCAAGCAAGGGCTTCATGGGAGTGGGTGAGGGGAAAAAGGATGAGCCAATAGGTGGGTGAGATAGGCAGGTGCTGGGTAGCTGAAGGGGCTTACTTGTAAGGGAATAAGAAGCTTGACTTTCACTCTGGGTGGGATGCCATAGGACTGTTTTACTGGTAGTCACTGGCTGCTACAGGATATAGATTATAGAAGGGCAAGAG
This sequence comes from Nanger dama, assembly GCA_917880005.1. Taxonomy (NCBI): domain Eukaryota; kingdom Metazoa; phylum Chordata; class Mammalia; order Artiodactyla; family Bovidae; genus Nanger; species Nanger dama. Next base: position 8,199,653 of record CAKJTW010000036.1, read on the forward strand.
GGAAGCAAGAACAATAGGGAATTCCAGCAATGCAGTCAAGAGATGATGCTGTCTTGAACTGGGATGATAGAGATGGAGAGAAGGGAACTAATTTGGACTCTTGATGGTGAAGTCAACAGATGTAAGGAAAAGAAATCTAGGAATCGAAGATAATACCTAGATTTTTTTTTCAGTGGATGATAGTGAAATAATTAGGAGTAAGTTTGGAGGTTGAAAGTCAAGAGTTCTATCTTGGCCATGACATCTTGAGTTTGCAATGCCTGTCAGACATCCATGGAGAACTGTTGAGTAGAACATCTGGATATCTGAGTCTGGATTTTTTTTAGAGTGATTAGGGCCAGAGATCCAGACTTGAGTCATTGGCCACATCACTAACACTTTTAAAGTAAAGGACTTAGATATTCTAGACAAGAGAAGAGATGAAGAGAAGGGCACCTGGGACAAAGGCCTTTGGCACTTAAAACTTTCTGAGCAGAAAAGGAGTCAGTGAAAGAGACTTAGAAGGACTGGTCACTGGAGCAGAAAGAAAGTCCAGAGAATCTGTTTTGGGCATGCCAAGGGTATAAAGGAGAGGGGGTCAATCATAGGAAATATTGCCAGAGGTCAAGAGAGATAAAAATAGAGAAGTGACTATTGGATCTTATCAATGGAGAACATTGGTGACCTTGACAAAACCTCTAGTCTTTTCAGAAAGGAAGGTGTTCAAGAGAGAATAAGTAAGGAAGTGAATTCAGAGATGATAGACAATCCTGCCCAGCAGGTTTACTTGTGAACCGGAACGGAGGAATATAGGATAAAGAGAGGAGCTGAGAGTGACAGTTACCTTTAGAATGTGGTAATGGGGGTGATCCAGTAGACAGCAGGGAGATATTGATGGTGGGAGAGAGATACTATATTTCTAGAAGTAGAGTTTCTGGGTCAAAGGTATATGTCATGTTGATCATGATTAATTGCCCTCTTGAGATGGTGCACCAGTGTCTATGACCCACACTGTTATAAAACACAGTTCTCACAGTCTTCATTATTTACCAGTCTAAACGTCATGCATTGAGTGTATTGATCCTGCACAACTATGGGCATGTTGGGAGAAATGAAACTGTGTCTTACCTCCTTTATTTACTTCGTTCTTGGGGCATATTCTTCTCCTTCCACTCTTCACTCCAGCAGGGCCACTTGAAAGGTGCTGGCCTGGGGAGACTTGGTCTCCTTTCTCTCTGTATTATCTCTGAAAGGAAACCTCAGTTATTCTTCTGGGTGAGTTGCAGAAATCTTCTGCTTCATTCGGGACCTCCTTTGTTCTAGAAAGTCCTTCATTGTTCTTCTGTAGAGAATAGGAGGGCGTGGCTGCAGCCCCTCCAGCTGGTACCGCACAGCTTGGAGTCTGAGCGCTGGGCCCCAGCCAGCTCACCTGCAGACATTCTGTGTCGTTGCTTTTGGCTCTGGCTCTTGTCTGAGTGCCTTAATCTAGCTTCATGGTGTAGCCTGGGGTAGATGACTTCAGTTGGTTCAAGAGTTTAATTAGAGCTTATTTGTAGCACTGGCTAGCTAGACTTAATTACCTAATCCTGAAAGAGCAGTTTTAACCAAGTTTTGCATTCTGAGCCCAGGCACTTGGAAGGGACTGTATCTAGTTCTTATTGGTTACAGACAAATTTTCCCTCCAATTAAAGACACTTTGTAGATGAGGGATTTTGTTGAAAGTATAGTTGATTCATCAGAATTTATGGTTTAAAAAGAATTGTGGGGCAAGGAGGAAAATGATAGTATGTATTCCAAAGATATAGTTCAATGAATTAAAACAATTTTTTTCTTTTTAAAAATTTCATAATTGTGGAGAATTGTGTACCCACCCAGAAGTTGAAAGAACTGTATAAGGGAGCTCCAGGACCAGGCATCCACTCAGCTCCAACAACCATCAATCCTTCCATTCTACCCCATTCACTTCCCTATCCCACTTATTCTGAAGCAAACCTCAGAAATCCTATTATCTCACTTGTAAATGTTTCAGTGACTCTAAAAGAAAGATTACACCAGGTCTTAGTAGCAGCACACAGGCTCTTTATTTGCAGCATGGGGATCTAGTTCCCTGACCGCGGATCGAACCCAGGTCCCCTACTCTGGGAGCATAGAGTCTTGGCCACTGGGCCTCCAGGGAAGTCCTGAAAAGGAATTTCAAAGTCATACCTTAAAAATAAATAATTTTTAATATAAACTATCCTGTCAGTGTTCAAATTTTTATTCATCTCAAATGTCATATTGGGGTTTTTAGTTAAAAATAAAGACTCCAAATAAAGCTCACACATTGCGATTGATTCATGTCTTTTAAGCCTCTTACCTTTTTTTGTTTTCTTTTTGCAGTTTGTTGAAGAAACAGGTTATTTGTTGGGAGATTTTCCCATAGTGTGGATTTTGCTAACTCTAGTCCACTGAAAATTTATTTTTTTAAAGCTAATTGTAAATTGTAAAAATTGATTTATTGTGCTTTTGGCTGTGCTGGGTCTTCTTGCTGCACACGGGCTTTCTCGCGTTGCAGCAGGAGGGGCTGCTCTCCAGTTGCCATGCGTGGGTTCCTCATTGCAGGGGCTCCTCCTGTCGCCAACAGGCTCTAGCGCCAGCAGGCTTGTTGCCTCACTGCATGTGGGGTCTTCCCAGACCAGGGATGAATCAGTGTCCCCTGCACTGCAAGGTGCATTCTTAACCACTGCACTGCCAGGGAAGTCCTTCCACTGGCAATTAAAAAAAAAAAACCCTACGGCAGGAGAGAAAAGGCTCTGTTAACCCAAGAACGCTATACATCTGTTCATTTTACACTTTATGGGAAGCAGCGGGAATTCGAAAGCCCTTATCACTGTGCTCTTATCACTCTCTCTGCTGTGTGTGGATCTGAGTGTGCGCTTTTAGGGACGGGGAGAACACCCTGGCCCGGCTGCCTCTGGCTGCCTGCGCCTGGGAACTCCCCTCTGGCAGCACCAACATTAGCTGTGTGGGCATTTCACAGCGGCCTTCCACGCCCAGGCGCTCATTCCGGCCGCCCCAGGATGTCCAACATTCTTTACATCTACTGTTTGGAGCCTTTCATCTTCTTTTTTCAGGTGGGCTGGCATAGTTATTTTAGAAAGAGCGATGTTTTGGTCCTCAGAACCTATCCTGGAGTTTTCTTTCAGGATCCTCCTGTGTGTGTTGGACTCCTTCCGCCCCTCCGTCTGCCCCTCCCTTTGCCTTGAGTGGCGATTCTCCAGGCCAGCAGCGATCTCAGGTCCAGGGCTGATGGCCACGTTGCCCTGGGCTGGCTGCTGTGAGGCAGAGCCTGAGCGACTCCTGTGTCTGCTTGGGAATGGTCTTCCTCTGGCGTCTGGAAAGACGCGAGCAAAGCTGAGTCAAATCTCCTGAGCAGATCTAGGGAGGCCAAGCCACACCTTGAAGGTCCTTCTGGATCTTTCAGCTTGGACAGGAACAGGACACCTGAGTTTCTCCCAGTGAGATGGGAGTGAAGCAGGAGGCCAGGGTGGCCCCGAGACCCGGAAGGGAACCAGCTGTGCAGGACAGGGGCCCGTCGGAAGCCCAGGGCTCTGAGCCACTGCCAGCTCCTGCCCCCTCTCTCTCCCTCTCTTTTTCTTCCTCCTTGTGATCAAGGTAATGAGGATGCCTTTTACACAGGAAGCCCCATGGCAACCACCCTGTGACCTTTGCTGTTGTCCCCAACCCCCGCCCAGGGGCTTTCCTTCCCTCAGCCGTCTGGTTTCTAAAATAATCTACTTTTTGTTTTTCATCTGTTAAAGCTGGCTTCAGGGGGATGAGGTAAGAAGAACGCTCTTATCTTGATTTCAGGCGGAAGGAGGAGACAAGCTTCCTGCAGAAACTTAATTCTGGAGCCCTGGCTGGGAATCACCTAGCTCTGAGGAAGCCTTTGCTGCTATGGAATCCAGACTCAGGGCAGGGCAGATATGGTGTTTGTTATCAGGGGAGCACGAAGACACAGCTGCAGTTTATGACTTGGAGCCTGTAAATCTGAGTAAACAGAGTGGGCAGGACAAACAGGTTGAGACAGACCCTGGGACCACCAGCGCCTCCTGGTGGTGAAGAGCAAGTACTCTGGAGACAACCAGGTTCACATTCACCAGCAATGACTTGAGGGAAAAATATCAATAACCTCAGATATGCAGATGACACCACCCTTATGGCAGAAAGTGAAGAGGAACTAAAGAGCCTCTTGAAAGTGAAAGAGCAGAGTGAAAAAGTTGGCTTAAAGCTCAGCATTCAGAAAACGAAGATCATGGTATCTGGTCCCATCACTTCATGGGAAATAGATGGGGAAACAGTGGAAACAGTGTCAGACTTTATTTTTTTGGCTCCACAATCACTGCAGATGGTGACTGCAGCCATGAAATTAAAAGACTCTTACTCCTTGGAAGAAAAGTTATGACCAACCTAGATAGCATGTTGAAAAGCAGAGATATTACTTTGCCGACTAAGGTCCGTCTAGTCAAGGCTATGGTTTTTCCAGTGGTCATGTATGGATGTGAGAGTTGGACTGTGAAGAAAGCTGAGCACCGAAGAATTGATGCTTTTGAACTGTGGTGTTGGAGAAGACTCTTGAGAGTCCCTTGGACTGCTAGGAGATCAACCCTAGGATTTCTTTGGAAGGAATGATGCTAAAGCTGAAACTCCAGTACTTTGGCCACCTCATGTGAAGAGCTGACTCATTGTAAAAGACTCTGATGCTGGGAGGGATTGGGGGCAGGAGGAGAAGGGGAGGACAGAGGATGAGATGGCTGGATGGCATCACGGATGGACGTGAATCTGAGAGAACTCCAGGGGTTGGTGATGGACAGGGAGGCCTGGTGTGCTGTGATTCATGGGGCCGCAAAGAGTTGGACACGACTGAGCAACTGGACTGAACTGATTTCTTTGTGCTTCAGCTTAATAAGCTATAAAACTGGGCTAATATTTCTTCATACGGTTTTTGAGGGACAGAAACAAATACATTTGAACTGCCTAGAGTGGTGCTTGGCCAGTGTGCGTGCTGATTGCTGCTAACCACTATTGTGAAGTGAAAGTGGCTTTCGTGTCCGACTCTTTGAGACGCATGAACTATACAGTCCATGAAATTCTCCAGGGTAGAATACTGGAGTGGGTTGCCTTTCCCTTCTCCAGGGGATCTTCCCAACCCAGGGATCGAACCCAGGTCTCACACATTACATGTGGACTCTCTACCACCTGAGCTGCAAGGGAAGCCCAACTGCTATTAACTACTGTTGTTTTCTTTTAGTCTAGTTCCTGTGCAGGGACAGGGGAAAGCATGAGATGACGGGGGGAGCGCTACGAGGTCTCTGATATTCTGGGGAGCTTTGGGGTGTCAGGGAGGCTTCCTGGGAGGACCAGTGCCTGAACTGAGTATCTGAGTGTCCCTGGAGCAGTGTGTTTTGTGGGGCAGAGGGGCTGGTGAGATGTGGAGCTGGGACTTACCCAGGAGATGGTGAGGACCCTCCATGAGGTTAAGGGAGGCAGAGGGTCAGGCATGCATCCCAGCAGCTGCCAGAGGCTAGGTCTGAAGAAAAGCAGAGAGGGTGCAGGAGGTGAGTCTAGTGTCTTAGAGTAATTCAGGCCAGAAATGGCCAGGGTCTGAATCACCATGCTAGGGTCAAAGAGGAGGGGATGGGACTTCAGGAGGTAAAGCCTGACCATGACTGAATGAGCAGAGAAGGGATCAAAAATAGTGTGACACTCAGGCTCCTGGCGAAGAAGGCAATGGCACCCCCACTCCAGTACTCTTGCCTGAAAAATCTCGTGGACAGAGGAGCCTGGTAGGCTGCAGTCCATGGGGTCCCAAAGAGTCAGACACGACTGAGTGACTTCACTTTCACTTTTCAGTTTCATGCATTGGAGAAGGAAATGGCAACCCACTCCAGTGTTCTTGCCTGGAGAATCCCAGGGACGGGGGAGCCTGGTGGGCTGCCATCTATGGGGTCGCATAGAGTCAGATGTGACTGAAGCGATTTAGCAGCAGCAGGCTCCTGGCTCACGCAGTCGGATGAGCAGGGGCGTTGCTGCTGGTTGAGACAGCACACAAAGGGGGCCCCGTCTGGATCCTCCAGAGGAGGAGTGACGGAGTCAGGAAGGGAAAGGGGCCAGTTCAGTCTGGTGTGACTCGGGTATTTGATGCGCCAATAGGCTGTCTAAGGGAGATTTCCTGTAGTCAGTGCATTTATCCTCTTCTCTGTCCTAGGTAAGGGGCTTCCCTGGTGGATCAATAGTAAAGAATCTGCCCCAGTGGGTTGGTCCCTGGGTCAGAACAATCCCCTGGAGAAGGAAATGGCAACCCACTCCAGTATTCTTGCCTGGGAAATTCCATGGAGAGAGGAGCCTGGCAGGACAACCGTCCCAGGTAGAATTTAAGGTGATATGCAAGGATACATAAAGTAGAGGAAAATGTTAATTGAGTAGAAGCAAAAGAAAGAAAAATAAGAATGGAATGTAAAACAGGAAGTTGATATAAAATACGCAGCAGAAAGCAGAAGTCGCAGGCCGACTAGAGTCATCTGACCTGTATTGTTTGCACTTGCCTGTACTTTAATGTTTGTTTATTTTTGGCTGGGCTCTTTGTTTGTTGCTTTTTTGGAGTATAGTCTTAAAATCCAGGAGTCCTCAAAATTAGGATTTCTGGGTTTGTTTTAAACATATTGGAAGTTCTGGGAGCCCTGAGCCATGTTCTAATCTGGCAACAATTATCTGGATCTGAGGAGCAGTCATTGTTCTTAAGAGGGTGTGGGTTCTCCAATTTACCACAATCCCCACCACTCCCTATTGTCTCCCCAACACTGAGGTAGAGTGTCAGTCCCATTTATCATCATGGACTATCTCTGTCAAATGTGAAAAAAAAAAATAGACCGAGACTTCTTTTTTAATTCTCACTCTAGTTTGGCTGTTTCACTCTATAGCTGCCTGGCTGTTAATGAAGGCTGATGCTCGTGGTTTATAATGATTGTGCATTCTGATTGGTGCCTTTGTTGTACCTGCTGTTGAATAGTTTAAACATGGCTCCTGCTGTAGGAATTTGAGTTTATGACAGGTGGTAAATTCATGTAATTGGCCTAGTGGTCCACAGACTTGGTGCTGGGTTTTCAAGAAGTCAAAGAAAAAGAGGACATCTTACCAGCCAGGCAATTCATCTTTTCCATAAGATGATTGCTTAAGCAAATCAGGGCTCTTTTCAGCACAAGACCACACAGAAATTTCTCCTGAGAGTCTTCATAGAGAAGGAATGATATGTTCCATCTCCAGAGTGTATACAAATCTAAGGCTCATTCTAGAAGCTTCCCTCAACTTAGTCAAGTGGCATTTCCCCAGGCACAACTGCTTAGCAATTCTAGGGGAAGCCATTCTGATATAGTTCAGGAACTTAATTCTCTACCAAACTGACTTATTATAGGGATAATTTTAGAAAATATACAAAATCTGGAGAAATGGATGAACTCCAAGTAATCTTTCATAGATGATCCAAAGATGTGATGCCTGGACTTGCAGCAGCCACCTTGTGACCATGAGGGGTGAGAGCCAGCATACAGAAGATGATAAGGAGGAAAGACAAAAGGTTTCTGGTTTTTAATGACATTGTTAAAACACTGAAAGAACCAACCCTTGTTGTTTGAAATAAATGTCCTTATTAAACTAATTTTATTTGGTTATTTTAATTTGCTGACACACACCATATCTAGTAAAACCAATTACCGATTCCAATCCAAAGAAAGAGCAATGAAATCCATGAACAATCTAACTTTTCTTCCAGGGAGTATAAGTATTGAAGAGGCAAGCAGAAGAGTTGTGAACAACATTGATAAGTCACAAGAAGTTGTAGATCTATATTCTAGATGAGTAGAAATAAAACCATACTGGTGTGATTCTCAGGAGCTTCCCAGGTGGTGATAGTGGTGAAGAACCGACCTGCTAGTGCAGGAGACTCAGGTTTGATCCCTGGGTCAGGAAGATCCCCTGGAGAAGGAAATGGCAACGCACTCCAGTATTCTTGCCTGGAGAATCCCATGGACAGAGGAAATAGCTTTCCCTGTGGTAAGCTACAGTCCATAGGGTCATACAGAGTTGCACACGACTGAAGCGACAGAGCAGCGTGCGTGATTCTCAAGGGTTTCAGATGTCAGGTCGGAACTGGGGAAACAGACTTGGAAATTGGAATCATATAGTTTGTAGGTAAAACCATCACAGTAGATGGAAATGCCTAGGTTGACCACATAAAACAGTGGAGAACACCCACATTCAAAGGGTAAGCATTAAAGGTTCCTGCGAGGAAAGAACATAGAGGAAGAGGAGAGAGGTTGTAAGAAAGTCAGCATGGCAAGAGGTGATGGAAACCAAGAGAAAATAATCTTTAGAAAGGTAGGAATTGGAAACAGTGTTAAATACAGCCCAGTAATATAAGGACTTGCATATGAAATCTGGGTTTAATATAAGGACTTGTGGATGAAACTCTTAAGAAATCTGGACCTCTACACACTCCTTCTGAGATGTCATTCTGCAGAGAAAAATTGCCCTGGTCTATCCCATTCTTGTTTTTCCTAAAGTCTTCCATAGAAACTTTCTAGTCTAAGATTTTGAGGGAATCATAGAAAAAATTCTGTAACACAACATAACCCCATGAGGTCTTAGGAACTTATATTCTTTGTTTAATTTCCCTGTGCTCAGTCACTCGGTCATGTCTGACTCTTTTGCGACTCCATGAACTATAGCCTGCTAGGCTCCTCTTTGCATGGGATGTTCTAGGCAAGAGTACTGGAGTGGGTTGCCGTTTCCTTCTCCAGGGGTGATTTCCCTAGCCAATTAAAAAAAAATGGCTTTCTGGAAGTTGTTATCTACCCAGAAATTGAGGCAATAACATCTTTGCTTGCTAAAAGATGGACCTGCCGGGACCAGTTTCAGTTTGTCGTTTATCTTTTGATAGTCCAATGGATGGAGCCTCTTGTTGTCGTTCAGTCCCTCAGTCGTGTCTGACTCTTTTTGACCCCATGAACTGCAGCACACCAGGCTTCCTTGTCCTTTGCCATCTCCCGAGCTTACTCAAACTCAGGTTCATTGAGTCAGTCATGCCATCCAAACATCTCATTTTCTGTTGTCCCCTTCTCCTCCTGCCTTCTATGTTTCCCAGCATCAGAGCCTTTTCCAATGAGTTGGCTCTTTGCATCAGGTGGCCAGAGTACTGGAGCTTGAGCTTCAGCATCAGTCCTTCCAATGAATATTCAGGTTTGATTTCCCTTAGGATTGATTGGTTTGATCTCCTTGCAGTCCAAGAGACTCTCAAGAGTCTTCTCCAGCACCACAGTTCAAAAGCATCAGTTCTTTGGCTCTCAGTCTTCTTTATGGTCTAACTCTCACATTTATACATGCCTACTGAAAAAAACATAGCTTTGACTAGACAGAACTTGGTTGACAAAGTAATGTCTATGCTTTTAATATACTGTCTAAGTTGGTCATAGCTTTTCTTCCAAGAAGCAAACCTTTTAATTTCATGGCTGCAGTCACCATCTGCAGTGATTTTGGAGCACAAGAAAATAAAATTTTCACTGTTTCCATTGTTTCCCCATCTATTGGCCATGAAGTGAAGGGACCAAATGCCATGATCTTCATTTTTGAATGTTGAATTTTAAGCCAGCTTTTTCACTTTCCTCTTTCACCTTCATCAAGAGGCTCTTTAGTTGCTCTTTGCTTTCTGCTGTAGGGTGGTGTCATCTGCATATCTGAGGTTATTGATATTTCTTCCAGCAATCTTGATTCCAGCTTGTGCTTCATCCAGCCCAGCATTTAACTTGGTTAAATAAGCAGGGTGACAATATACACCCTTGACCTACTCCTTTCCCAATTTGGAACCAGCCCATTATTCCATGTCTGGTTCTAGCTGTTGCTTCCTGACCTGCATACAGGTTTCTCAGGAGGCAGGTATGATGGTCTGGTAGTCCCATATCTTTAAGAATTTTCCACAGTTCATTGTGATCTACAGAGTCAAAGGCTTTAGTGTGGTCAATGAAGCAGAATTCTCTAGGTTTTTCTATGAACTAACAGATGTTGGCAATTTGATCTCTGGTTCCTCTGCCTTTTCTAAATCCACCTTGTAAGTCTGGAAGTTCTCAGTTCACGTACTGTTGAAACCTGGCTTGGAGCCTCTCTGGAGGCAATCAAAACAGAGTTCTAGAAGTATGTGAAACTCAAGGCATTTCTGACGGTCACTCATTTCTTCTCAGTCTTCTGCCATCTGTTCCCAGGTTTGGCACAAACTGTATTAGTTATCTGCGGTTGCATAGCAGTTAACCCCAATTTAGCTTAAAACAACATTCACTGTCTCTCATATTTTCCAATGGACAGTAATTTGGGAGCTGTGTAGCTGTTGTTGTGGCTTGGGGTTTCCCAAGAGGTCATGCTGCAGACATCTGGAGGCTTGCCACGGCTGGAGGGCCCGCTTCTAGGGGGCCCATCACACATCTGACAAACCGGTGCTGGCTCTTGGTCAGTTCTCTGCCACACGGGTCTCTCCAGAAGGCTTCTTGAGTATCCTCCCAACATGGCGGCTGACTTTCCCCAGAGCCTGTGCTCCAAGGGGAAGCAAAGCTGAGGCCATGGTGTCTTTACACCCTTGCCTTGTCAGTCACACACAATATCCTATTGCTAACACAGGTCTGCTCCATTCACTGTGGGCAGCATCTACACAGACGTGTGAGTACCAGGGGTAAGGATCCTTGGGGGCCATTCTGAGGGCGGGTCACCACTGAAACTTTGCAGAGAGGGGCTGTGGTTTTAGCTGACAAGGGAAGTGTAATTGCTGGACCTGCTGATAGCTAGTCCTAACAACAGACACAGGAATGCGGTTCAGGCCTGTGGCATGGATACACGCTGCTGTCCAAACACATTCTACCTGCTTGCTTTCCGTCTAGCCATCATGGCTGTCTAAGTTCAGACTGCCTTGTTTGGCCCCAGAATAAATTTGGGCAACTAACAAGCATTCCTGTTTTCCTTCTTCAGTATCAATGTGAATAACTCAGTTTCATGTTCTATTTTCAGTGAAAGAATTTCCTTAGCTATCTTCTCCTGTGATTTATCTCAGTGTTTAACCGCCTTCAGGATTAGGTTTTTAAAACAGTCCTTTAATATTGGTTAAGTTGCTCTTCTTCAGCTGATTGCATCAGTGGAGGAAAGCAAGTGGCCGCTTCTCCTGTCAGATTCCTCCACATACACAAAGCCGTTAAGTTACTTCTTTTCTTCTGACAGACTGTTCCAGTTTGGTTCACCTTTGCCTCGTGCTGACTGGGATGGGGATTGTGTGTATGTATGTGAATGTGTACTTTTTTTAAGGAGGACTTCTGGTGGCTCAGAGGGTAAAGCATCTGCCTGTGATGCAGAAGACCCAGGTTCAATCCCTGGGTCAGGAAGATCCCCCTGGAGAAGGATATGGCAACCCACTCCAGTATTCTTGCCTGGAGAATCCCATGGACAGAGGAGCCTGGTGGCATACAGTCCATGGGGTCGCAAAGAGTCGGACACAACTGAGCGATTACACTCACACTCACTCAAATGTATAGAAAATCGGAATGTAGAATTCTCTGAAGAGCTCTCACGTCCCCAGTACTCACCTTCAACAGTTCCCTGACTCATGGCCAACCTGGTTGGAGTATCTTTTCTGCCCGCTTCCCACCATATCATCTACCTCTCCCCCACTGGATTATTTTGAAGCAAAGAGCAGAAATCTTCTCGTTTGGGCCAAGAAAAATAGATGTTTGACTTGTGTTAAAGAAATTCTTGCCTTTAGGATTCCTCTCTTTGATTCTCAGCTGTCTGTGGGTAAAGGGAAGATAAATGCCCTTAATTCAGCAGGGAACTCAGAGGCTTAGGGACATGACTGAAGGCAGAGAGAGGGGAAATCCCTTTCTGCAATTGTTGGGGCAGAAACATATGACTTGTGTGGCAGGAATGTGTGGCTGGGCCTCTAAACCTGATTTTCTGGACTGTGAGGGTAGAAATATCAATAACCTCAGCTGTTCAGATGACACCACCCTTATGGCAGAAAGCGAAGAAGAACTAAAGAACCTCTTGATTAAGGGGAAAGAGGAGAGTGAAAAAGTTGGCTTGAAATTCAACATTCAAGAAAACTAAGATCATGGCATCCGGTCCCATCATTGCATGGCAGATAGATGGGGAAACAACGCAAACAGCGACAGACTTTATTTTCTTGGGCTCCAAAATCACTGCAGATGGTGACTGCAGCCATGAAATTAAAAGACGCTTGCTCCTTGGAAGAAAAGCTATGACCAAACAAACAGCATATTAAAAACCCGAGACATTACTTTGCCAACAAAAGTCCATCTAGTCAAAGCTATGGTTTTTCCAGTAGTCATGTATGAATGTGAGAGTTAGACTACAAAGAAAGCTGAGCACCAAAGAATTGATGCTTTTGAACTGTGGTACTGGAGAAGACTCTTGAGAGTCCCTTGGACTGCAAGGAGATCCAACCAGTCCATCCTAAAGGAAATCAGTCCTGGGTGTTCATTGGAAGGACTGATGCTGAAGCTGAAACTCCAATACTGTGGCCACCTGATGCAAAGAACTGACTCATTGGAAAAACCCTGATGCTGGGAAAGATTGAAGGCAGGAGGAGAAAGGGACGACAGAGGATGAGATGGTTGGATGGCATCACTGACTCGATGGGCATGAGTTTGAGTGAGCTCTGGGAGTTGGTGATGGACAGGGAGGCCTGGCGTGTCCATGGGGTTGCAAAGATGTGGACACGGCTAAGCAACTGAACTGCACTGAGAGTAAGGAGAGGAAGTGGCCCTCCTGGCTCTCTAGGGACCTCTGCCCTCATAGTGACCTTTCCTGAAGGATGGAAATCTCACACTGGCCTCCTCACATACAAATGTACACACGGATCCTCAAACCAATTTTGAAATAAAACATGTTTTAAAAGGAAAAGGAGCTTCAAAAGCATTTAGCCTAAAGTTGTCATTTCCCTCAAGTGCAGAAGGAGGCCTAGTTAGGTCATGTACCTTAGGTTTGTTTTAGTTCAGTTCAGTCGCTCAGTCATGTCCGACTCTTTGTGACCCCACAGACTGCAGCACACCAGGCCTCCCTGTCCATCACCAACTCCCAGCGTTTACCCAAACTCATGTCCATTGAGTCAGTGATGCCATCCAACCATCTCATCCTCTGTCATCCTCTTCTTCTGCCTTCAGTCTTTCCCAGCATCAGCATCTTTTCCAATGAGTCAGTTCTTCGCATCAGGTGGCCACAGTATTGGAGTTTCAGCTTCAGCATCAGTCCTTCCAATGAACACCCAGGACTGATCTCCTTTAGGAGGGACTGGTTAGATCTCCTTGCAGTAATTAACGGTAATCTATAATGTATTAATATTTTGAATATTTGTCCTGAATTATATAATTTCAACTGAATAACTATTGAAACTATTTGTATGTTCCTTTTCTGTATGTACACACATTTCCCACTATAGCATACATATGATTTTTAGTTTACTAGTTCACTTGTCTTCTCCCACTTCCCAACAGCTCTGCTCTTTTTGCCTTAGTATTTGCATTAGCTTTTCTCCTCTACGGTTGTTCTTGCTTCTAAATTCCCCCAAATCTGATATTTCCGCTTCTCTCACTCTTCACATGCTATCTTAGATGTTAAGACGTGATTTTTAGCTCTAAGCATCCTGAGGCACACCAGAAACTGAAAAGTAAAACTATAATCTGATTCACAGAACAAGGAAGGTGCGACTGGAGGGCTCCTCTGGGCTATAACCAGGTGTGTCTCCCCTGCCTACCCTGGGATATCCTATCACCTGTAAATTTGTGTCTCTAGATTGACAGGGGTCCTGTTGAGACTTTTGACATTATCTTTGTTTCTGAAAGTCTCCCGGAGGGCAGATACTGTGGCTGGATGAAGCACAAGCTGGAAATAAGATTGCTGGGAGAAATATCAATAACCTCAGACATGCAGATGATAGCACCCTTATGGCAGAAATCGAAAAGGAATTAAAGAACCGCTTGATAAATGTGAAAGAGGAGAGTGAAAAAGCTGGCTTAAAACTCCACATTCAAAAAACTAAGATCATGGCATCTGGTGCCATTGCTTCGTGGCAAATAGATGGGGAAACAATGCAAACAGTGACAGACTATAAGACAATAAAGTGCTCCAAAGGCCCCTCCAAGAAAGAGCTCCAAATTCACTGCAGATGGTGACTGCAGCCATGAAATTAAAAGACGCTCCTTGGAAGAAAAGCTATGACCAACCTAGACAGCGTATTAAAAAGCAGAGACATTACTTCGCTGACAAAGATCCGAATAATCAAAGCTAAGGTTTTTCCAGTAGTTGTGTATGGATGTGAGAGTTGGACCATAAAGAAGGATGAGTGCTGAAGAGCTGATGCTTTTGAAATGTGCTGTTGGAGAAGACTCTTGAGAATCCCTTGGACTGCAAGATCAAACCAAGGAATCCTAAAGGAAATTAACCTTGAATATTCATTGAAAGGACTGATGCTGAAGCTGGAACTCCAATACTTTGGCCACCTGATGTGAATAGCTGACTCACTGGAAAAGACCCTGATGCTGGGAAAGATTGAAGGCAGGAGGAGAAGGGGATGACAGAGGATGAGATGGTTGGATGGCATCACCAATTCGATGGATGTGAGTTTGAGCAAGCTCCAGGAGATGGTGAAAGTCAGGGAAGTTTGGTGTGCTGCGGTCCGTGGGATCGTAGAGAGTCAGCATGACTGAGTGGACTGAACACCACCATCACCACCACAGATCAGTCCCTGAAGAGGGGCCATGGTTTACAACTTCAAGCACGCTCTGGAAATTAGGGGGCTTTCCAGGTGGCACCAGTGATAAAGAATTCGCTTGCCAATGCCGGAGACGCAAGAGATGTGGGTTAGATCCATGAATTGGGAAGAGGAGGAAGCAGTGTCTCACCCAGTGCTCTTCTCAGGAAAATCCCATGAACTTAAGAGCCTGGTGGGCTACAGTCCCTAGGGTCACAAAGAGCCGGACCCGACTGAGCATACAAGCAATGCCAAGGCCATCTGGGAATGAGCGCTTCCAGCGCAGTGCTGCAGTGTGACACTAGAGGGCACCATATACCAAAGAAAACATCTAGCTCTGCTAAAGCCAAGCAGAAATCACTGCTTTTAAACCCTAAGAGCAAAGCACACCAAGGTCATATGTATTTTGCACCTCTAGAATCAGATTATAATTACAACATTATAATTTTCAATGTTAAATTTTTCCCTGCCAATTGAATTATTTTTGGTTGAATATGATTTAGATGTAATACTACTGAGGCCCACACATTCTGCAAGGCTTACCCATTTTAGTACATTTAAAACTTCAGCAGCTTAACCTGAAAATAGTTCCAAATTCAAACTCTTTATATTCTCAGAAATAACTGTTTATCTGTCTCTTCGATGAAACAAATTTTGTGTGTGGAATAAATGCAAATCAAATAATTCTTTGGACAATTAAACCCGACAAGGCTCAACTCTTTGGGGAGCATAGTTTCCCTTTCTGAGGCATTTGTTCATTAATCCATCCATCAGCAAAGATTTCTTTTTATAATCTATAATGAATAAATTTATTGTCTTACAAAAATCATTGTCTAGAAATATGGGAATACAAGAAAAGATATTTGCAGTCAGGTGTCTGGTGGTCAACAGCCAGATTTCAAAGCTTTTCCTTCCTGTGTTTGATGCTGTGCCGAATGCTGTGGAGTGCAAGGATGAACCAACTATCAGTTCTGCCCATTCAGCCTGGAGAGTGAGGAGTATGTGAGCAGACCAAAAAAAAAGTGATAAAAAGAAAAGGAGGTGCTGTAGGGGACAAGTGAGAGCAGAGGTGGGCACCTGTCAGAGGAAAGAATGAGCAGCTGGGAAGCTTGCAAGAAAACTTCTAAGAGGAGATATTTGAACAGAGCCTAGAGGAGTGACAGAATTAGCTTTCCAGGCGCTGGGCCCAGAACAGCTAAGGCAGGGCAGAGGAGAGAGCACAGCATTTTGGTCAGTTTGTAGGCAGGTCAGATGGATGAGTGCCCAGGAGTGTGGGTGTTGATTTGTGTTTTAGATCAACTACTCTTGAGAGCAGGATGAAAGAGAATAGTGAGTAGAGAGGGCAGTGAGGAAGCTATCGCAGTAATGAGACTCCAGATCACCAGGTCCTGTAGGTGGTGAAGGATGGAGAGAAAGGGATGGATTCAGCTGATATTTACAAATGGCGCCAGACGCTGGGTGGCGGGAGCAGGAGGAGCAGGTGGGTGGGGGAGAGGGTGTGGGCTTGGCTTTGGTCCTCACTGAGTGTGAGAAGCTTGTGTGACACATGTAGGAACGGGGTCCAGTAGGCGGCTGGATAGTGGTTTTGGAGATTAGTAGAGAACTCTGGGCCAAAACATATAATTTGGGGAGTGACTAAAATTTTAAGTGTTAGTCACTCAGTCACGTCCAACTCATTTTGACCCCATGGACAGGCTCCACTGTCCATGGAATTCTCCAGGCACGAATACTGGAGTGGGTTACTGTTCACTCCTCCAGGGGATCTTCCCAACCCAGGGATCAAACCCAGGTCTCCTACATTGCAGGCAGATTCTTTACTGTCTGAACCACCAGGGAAATGATCAGCTCAGTTCAGTAGCTCAGTCGTGTCTGACTCTTTGGGACCTCATGAATTGCACCACGCCAGGCCTCCCTGTCCATCACCAACTCCCGGAGTTCACTCCGACTCATGTCCATCGAGTCCGTGATGCCATCCAGTCATCTCCTCCTCGGTTGTCCCCTTCTCCTCCTGCCCCCAACCCCTCCCAGCATCACAGTCTTTTCTAATGAGTCAACTCTTCACATGAGGTGGCCAAAGTACTGGAGTTTCAGCTTCAGCATCATTCCCTCCAAAGAAATCCCAGGGCTGATCTCCTTCAGAATGGACTGGTTGGATCTCCTTGCAGTCCAAGGGACTCTCAAGAGTCTTCTCCAACACCACAGTTCAAAAGCATCAATTCTTAGGCGCTCTGCCTTCTTCACAGTCCAACTCTCACATCCATACATGACCACAGGAAAAACCATAGCTTTGACTAGACGGACCTTTGTTGGCAAAGTAATGTCTCTGCTTTTCAATATGCTGTCTAGGTTGGTCATAACTTTTCTTCCAAGGAGTAAGCGTCTTTTAATTTCATGACTACAGTCACCATCTGCAGTGATTTTGGAGCCCAAAAAAATAAGGTCTGACACTGTTTCCACTGTTTTCCCATCTCTTTCCCATGAAGTGATGGGACCAGATGCCATGATCTTCGTTTTCTGAATGTTGAGCTTTAAGCCAACTTTTTCACTCTCCACTTTCACTTTCATCAAGAGGCTTTTTAGTTCCTCTTCATGTTCTGACATAAGGGTGGTGTCATCTGCATATCTGAGGTTATTGATATTTCTCCCAGCAATCTTGATTCCAGCTTGTGCTCCTTCCAGCCTAGCATATCTCATGATGTACTCTGCATATAAGTTAAATCAGCGGGTGACAATATACAGCCTTGACGTGCTCCTTTTCCTATTTGTAACCAGTCTGTTGTTCCATGTCCAGTTCTAACTGTTGCTTCCTGACCTGCATATACGTTTCTCAAGAGGCAGGTTAGGTGGTCTGGTATTCCCATCTCTTTCAGAATTTTCCACAGTTTATTGTGATCCAAAGGCTTTGGCATAGTCAATAAGGCAGAAATAGGTGTGTTTTTTTTAACCCTCTTGCTTTTTCCATGATCCAGTGGATGTTGGCAATTTGATCTCTGGTTCCTCTGCCTTTTCTAAAGCCAGCTTGAACTTCTGGAAGTTCATGGTTCACGTATTGCTGAAGCCTGGCTTCGAGAATTTTGAGCATTACTTTACTAGTGTGTGAGATGAGTGCAACTGTGCGGTAGTCTGAGCATTCTTTGCCTTTCTTTGGAATTGGAATGAAAGCTGATCTTTTCCAGTCCTGTGGCCACTGCTGAGTTTTCCAAATTTGCTGGCATACTGAATGCAGCACTTTCACAGCATCATCTTTCAGGATTTGAAATAGCTCAAGTGGAATTCCATCACCTCCACTAGCTTTCTTCCTAGTGATGCTTTCTAAGGCCCACTTGACTTCACATTCCAGGATGGCTGGCCCTAGGTGAGTGATCACAGCATTGTGATTATCTTGGTCTTGAAGATCTTTTTGTACAGTTCTGTGTATTCTTGCCACCTCTTTTTAATATCTTCTGCTTCTGTTACGTCCATACCATTTCTGTCCTTTATCAAGTCCATCTTTGCATGAAATGTTCCCTTGGTATCTCTAATTTTCTTGAGATCTCTTGTCTTTCCCATTCTGTTGTAAATGATAGGAGTGGCTAAAATTGCCAGGAGTCAAAGAAATTGCATTCAGAAATGAGCAGATCCGGAGAGTATAGTCACAAAGCCATAGGGAGTTCTTGGTTAGAAGATCCAACATGAAATAGACACAGCGTTTCCTGCATTCTCTCCACTTAAGACAGCCCCAGGACAAAAAGCAGTGAGATTTGCTGGGCAGGTGCTTCTCCTGTATTGACCCAGGGCCTAGCATAACATCAGTACCATATAAACATCCCGATTATATGTAGGGATATGCATCCAATGGAATAATACATGATCTCAGTGAAGAATGGGGTAGATCTATCTGTGTTGCTATAGTAAGATTTATATTAATTAAAAGAAAACAAAGTGCACACACGTTAATGCCATTACGTGTGTGCACGCTAAGTTGCTTCAGTGGTATCTGACTCTGTGACTCTTCAGACTGTAGCCCACAAAGTTCCTCTGTCTACGAGATTCTCCAGGAGTGAGCTGCCATGCCCTCCTCCACAGGATCTTCCCTACTCAGGAATCAAACCTGAGTCCCTTATGTCTCCTGCATTGGCAGGTGGGTTCTTTACTACCAGTGCCACCTGGGAAGCCCCTAATATTACATATAATTATATAAACGATAAATGTGTCTTTTTTTTCTATAAGGAAAATAATAGCTGATACAAACAAAGCACTCAGTATGTTCCAGGCACCTGTTTAATCCTTTCTGTTGGGTAGGCAGTACCGTGATCCTGTTTAAACAGATTGGGAAATGGGGACACAGCGTAGGCGACTAGCCCAGGATCCTGCAGCTAATCGGGGACAGAGGTGAGAGCTGGAGATGGGCAGTCCATGCTTTCCACGATCCTGCTTCTCACACAGTAAGTGTTAACCGGGAAGAACTCGGGTGGGACATGGTGGAGAGAAGTTTACTTTTATTTCATACTCTTGAGTATTCAGAACATTATTTTACCACATGCATTATTACTTTCATCGTAAAAAAGCTAATATAAAATTATTTTTTTGAGAACTGAGCTTTAGGTACAAGGTGACAGTGTCTCTGGAGACCTCTCGGGAGGTCCCGTGGGCTGCCTGATGATGAGAGGGACGGGCGTGGGCTGCCTGATGACGAGAGGGATGGGCGTGGGCTGGCTGAGGACGCAGCCCAACTGGCTTGTGAAAGGAGATACAAGGGGATAACTGGTTACTTTCCACATAACTCACGTTGAGCACAGGCAGCGTTGAAAGCACAGCGGCCCGTCTCTGGCTTTGGTTTTCCCAGTGATTTTGCAACCAGTGACTTTGCTTTGCTAAGTTTCTCTCACTTGGCAATTCCCCACCACGGATTCCTGCATCCATGGCTTCAAGGGCTTCATCCCATTGATATTTCTCTCTTTCCTTTTAATCAGGCAATACAGTATTGTGGCTGAAAAAGGTAAAAGCAGTTTGAAAGGGGTAAATGAGAAATCCTACTCCCAACCTCTCTGTTTCCATCTCGACCCTTGTCGCTACTACTTTTTCTAACTTTCTTTTGTAAGCTTTCAGTGATTGCTTAGGCACATTCAAGGATATATGCACATATATATTCTTTTTTTTTTTGACTGTGCCTCTCCGCATGTGGGAGATCTTTGTTCCCTGACCAGGGAACACATATATATCCTTATTTTTATTTTTTTCTACATACTCAGAGTCGCTGTTTTTCCCTTTCTAATCTGGCATGCACAGAGCTTTCTCATCGCCACCCCCTTTTTTTAGAGCTAAATAAGTCCCTGTCTATTGGATGGGCTTAACGGGTCTTCTCTGAGTGTGTTCCCTTGACCTCGCTGTTGGCCTTGCTGAGGAGTCTCCACGTTTGAACCAGTGTTTCTTCTCTGCTTCTCTATATTTAGATTTCTTTCCAATCAGCAACTTCCTAGCAATTGACCGTGTTTGTACCCACATTCCCCTTATTGAGGGGTAACCGGAGCCTCTTTACTTCTTGGCCTTCTCCTCCAGGGCACACAGTGAGGGCCAGCCCTTCCCTGATGGCCCTTGGGGTAGCAAGTCACACCTGTTCCTTTTCCTGGTTAAAAACAAGCTCAGAGTTATTTCCACTTGAATCTCTTGTCACTGGCAGTTTTCATCTTCTTGGAAACAGGTGTGCTGAGGCAGGCCTCCGCCCTCGGGGGGTATAAATGGTTAGAGTTTAATTGTATAAACACCTGTTGATGGAGCCCTGCGTTGGCTGAACAGGTATGAAGTTACTTGTTTCCTTTCTCTTTTTGTTTATTTTTAACCTGTGTTTTATCATGGCTCTGAATTTGTTGTCTGATTGCTAACTTCCAAACACTCTGAACAGCTCCATCATGGAGGAGAGGGGATTAGGGGAGGAGGAAAAACTCACCCACAGAGATCTCTGGAGCTTGCCCTAGAGAGGCAGAACTCTTGGTTAATTGAGGATTATCCTGCTTTAACAATCATCCTTGGGGTGTAAGCTGAGCAGGGATGGCAATCTTCCATTTTAATGAAGGTGTTGGTGTTTCTCCACCAGCTTATCCTTCACAAGCGTTTTCTCCCCGGCTTTGGTGGCCCACCCTGGAGTGCTCCCCTCTGCTGCCAGCATGCCCACCCAGCTGGAGATTGCCGTGGACATCAGATTGATTAGAACCTTCCACCGCTACTCCTGCAGGGAAAGGGACAGGTTCAAGCTCAGCAAGGGGGAGCTGAAGATGCTCCTGCAACGAGAGCTCACGGAATTCCTCTCGGTGAGTCCGACTGTCCTCCCCGTTCAGGTGAGGGTGGAAGCCATGCCCGTCCAGGGACAGCCTCTGTGAACACCATCTCCTGGGTTCTGTCCACACCATGTAATTCCTATCAAGATTCTCAATACCGGGGAGCAAACACTAGGACCTTTGCTGTGTCTGTGGGCACGTACCCCTTTCCATGGTGTCTGGGGGGTGGGAGTAGGGTTTCCAGGTGTTGGAAATTATATTTGAGGTTTTTGTCAATTATTCAATGTCCTAGTGCAGCAAAAGTACAGCTAGTTATACTTGGATGGAGCTATAGTTACACCAGTGACATGACCTGGAGCTCTATCCAGCTGTCTGTAGATGAGTAAACATGATGTTTGGGGCCAGAAATGAAGCCGGGGGTACTGCATCCTGTGGTAGCAAATTTCCTAGTGAATGATAAATATTAGCAAGTTTGTCAGCCAAGAACAAGCTGATTGGGACTGAGGCAAGAGATGTCTGGCCTGTGAACTGCAAACAGATTTACATCTCAAAACGGGCAGGAGTTGAATAAACCCACAGGTGAAACCTTACAATGGAGTGTTTGGAGCCTACCCTGAGGAAAATGCTCACTCTGGTGTTTTTGGAGCTTTGGAGTTTTAGTACACGTTGTAGCCTGGCATGGTGTTATTCTGTCCAAATGCTATGTTAAGACAGTAGTAATTATGACAATCTTTTATCCCTACCCTCTATGGGAAAAAATATAAGAAATTTAACATACAATACCTTTTTAGTGATTTTAGGAGTCCCCAAGAACATTTTTATTTTTCAGATTCAATTTGGCAACTGTCATGTAACATTTAGAATAAACGACTCAGCAAGTGAAACTTGGCACATTGATTTATTCAAGTGCAATTTGTGATTGTTTTTGATTGAATTGATCAGTTTAGTTTAAATGTCCAGCCGTTTAGTGGTTGGCAGCTAATAAGAGGACAATGGGGAATTCTTGGAGGAAATGAACTATACTTTGGGAAACATTTCTCATCAACCTCTAATTATAGGAAAAGTGGGTGCTGCATAGCCCCATCCTTTCTGAATCTTGCTTTCCTCAATGGGCTCCTTGCTTTCCTTTCCACCAATAAAATGGAGTCATTCTTATAAGACCTACCCTTTATTGGGTGCCTCTGTTTTGTTTTGTGATACACAAAACAGGCTGTCGAATAATATATGATATGCCTTATTGGGGACAATATTTATACCAAAAAGTATTCATTGTTCATCTGAACTCCACATTTGATTGAGTGTCCTGAATTTTTATTTGCTAAATCTAACAACCTGGTGCTAAGTGCTCATAAAAGTGTATTGAGATATCCCCTCAATTTGTAGGAGATATTATTCTCCTCATTTGATGCAAAAGGAAATATTAACACGTTAAGTAACTTGCTCCAAGTCTTGTTGTTGGTAAATGGCAGAGTCACTCACACTCCCTGGTTGGCTTCAAAGCTTCCTTCGTTTCATGTCTCCCCACGCGCCCCAACCACTGCTTTCTCCCCCGGTTCTGGCCCTCCACCTGTGCTATTTGGTAAATGCATTATTCAGCATCAGCAGCTCACTTTGATGTGTTGCTGTTTGCTCCTCTTGGTGTTTAGGTCTGAGGACGATATGGACTCGGGGCAGAGGCCCAGACTCACTTAGAATGTGTGCCTGGGCTCACACTTAACCTGCAAACAGGCTCTTGGAATTTGCTTTCGATGCTAAAAATGGAAATGGAGACTTTAACATAGATGAAGGGAAGGGGTGACTTCAGCTGTCGTGAACCTCAAAACCTGGGAGTTAGAAGTTTTCTTTTTCTTTTAGTGCCAGAAGGATCCTGAGCTGGTTGATAAGATGATGCAGGACCTGGATGCCAACAGGGACAATGAGGTGGATTTTAATGAATTCGTGGTCATGGTGGCAGCTCTGACGGTCGCTTGTAATGACTACTTTGTAGAACAACTGAAGAAGAAAGGAAAGTAAAGACAAGTAGTAAGCTAATAGAAAGGCAGAAATATAGCCACAGTTACTTACTGTTCGTCTCTTCCTTCCAGAGCCATAGTCACAGTAATGCCATTTATAGGTATAACATACATGTTTTATAATCAGTTGCTAGGATTATTAGGTGATGTATATGTTAATAAATTGATTTTGAATAAATATTCCAAATCTTGTATGCCCTACTTGGAATTTTCCTATGTGTATGGAATTTTCCTATTTTTATTGGCTTTCAATGTTGTGTTAGTTTGAGGTCTATATCAAAGTGATTCAGCTATATATATTCAATTTTTTCCAATAAAAGTTTTACAAGATATTGAAAATAGTTCCTGATGCTATTCAGCAGGTCCTTTTTATTTACCTATTTTTTATATAATAGTATGTATCTATTAATCTCAGTTTAAAATGTTATATGCTTTTTTGTCTGTTAAAGAGAGCATCACAAAGATTAGCTCTTTCAAATGAGACTAGAACTTAGCAGATTTCTCACAGATGTTCATCACCCTTCAATTGTACTTTGAATTTATCTTATTAAAGAAATAAAGTGGTTTTTGCATCCTCTTGTGATTCTGCTTCAAGAGGAAGAAGCTGTGGGTCTGGAAGCAGAAAGACCAAGATGTGGGAAGAAGCGCTGGCTTTCGCAGTGAGTTAGCTCAGGGAAGGGCTAAGTCCAGGGCTAAGGCGTTCGGCCACCCTTGGAGGCTGGTGGAGAATTACTGACTTGCCTCTGCTGCTGCTACTGCTAAGTTGCTTCAGTTGTGTCCGACTCTGTGCGACCCCATAGACGGCAGCCCACCAGGCTCCCCCATCCCTAGGATTCTCCAGGCATGAACGCTGGAGTGGGGTGCCCTTTCCTTCTCCAGTGCATGAAAGTGAAAAGTGAAAGTGAAGTCCTTCAGTCGTGTCCGACTCTTAGCGACCCCATGGACTGCAGCCCACCAGGCTCCTCTGTCCATGGGATTTTCCAGGCGAGAGTGCTGGAGTGGGGTGCCATGCCCCTGGGGTCACGTGATT
The DNA here is from genome assembly GCA_917880005.1 of Nanger dama. Taxonomy (NCBI): domain Eukaryota; kingdom Metazoa; phylum Chordata; class Mammalia; order Artiodactyla; family Bovidae; genus Nanger; species Nanger dama. The sequence continues at coordinate 8,223,761 of CAKJTW010000036.1, forward strand.
CTGAGGCAAGCGTCTTGCGCCATTTCCCTGCGTTTCCGTGGCCTGTGGGGAGGAGGGCTTCCTGCACCTGCTCTGGCCTCCCGACCCTTCCTGGTCTCTGCAAAGCCCCTCCCATGTGCCCTGTGCCTCTCAAATAAACTACTGACTCAGGGTCTCCTTGGAGGCGACTCCAACTCTGATGGGTCCTTTGGAGAATTTAAGAAAGGGAATGATGTGATTATACTTTTAAGTGCTTGTCCCAGCTGTGGTGTGAAGAAAGAGCTAGAGAGAGGGCAAGTGTGGAAGAGGCCGTGGGCTGTGTTCTAAGGGAGAAATAATGGCATCTCAGGCTGGAATCTGAGCAGGGAAGATGAAAAGAAGCAGTTGAATTTGCTATCTTTCAGAGGTGAGAGTGATAGGGCTTGCGGAAGGATTGGTAATGAGGCGTAGAAAAGAGAGCAGTCCAGGACCATAGGGTGGGCACTCTATTGCCTATCTGATATCCACTCCACCTTTCTTCCACATACTAGAGCCCTGGTTTGTGCAGGGTAGCAATATATTGAGCTAAAAAGTCTTATTCCCCAGCCTCTCTTGCATCTGAAGTGGAGCTTGTAACACAGTTCTGGACAACGAGAAATAAGCAGAAATCTACTAGGAATTTTTTGGAATTTTTGCTATTTCCATATAGGCTCTGTGCCTTACCTTGTTAATTCCTTTCTTTTCTTTCCATTGGCATGTAGCTGTGAGGCTGGAGGTGGGGCTGCCATCTTGCGACCATGAGGACAGAGAAGAAAAAAGGAGGAGCCAGGACATTGTTGGCTGAGAGGAACCAATAACTGCTCAGCCCTGGCCTGCCTGCCTCTGGTCCTCTCCTTATGTGAAAGCAAACAAAAACTGCTCCTTGGTTAAGCTGGATTCCATTATATACAGATGAACATAATCTCTAATATTTAGATTTTGGCTCAAGCAAATGATGCACTTTATGGAATGGGAAAGACTAGGGTAGGAGCAGCTTTGTGTGGGGACATGTGGGAAATAGCTGTTTGAAATCCCTGCTGGACATCCAAGTGGAGGTATCACATGAGCGGTTGGATATAGGACCTAGTCCAGATCTCAGATTAAACAAGAGACTGAGAATACAGATTTGGGAACCATTACCATCTAGATGATGTTTAGCCACAAGACTAGAGGAGATCATTTAGGAGGAGAATGTGGATAGAGAAGAAGAAAGGTCCAACAGTTAGCTCTCAGGAAAAAGGGAAGCCAGCAAATGATGCAGCAAAGTTGTGGTCAGGAGTAGAAGGAAAACCAGGTGAGTGTGGGGCTTCAGGAGCCTAGGGAAGAAAGTGTCTGGAGAAGGAAAGAGGGTGAAATCCACTGAGAGGAGGAATAAGTTGAGAACACAGACATGCCCTTTACATTTGCCAAGACAGGGGTCATCAGTGAATCAATGACCCTGACCAGAGTGATTCTTTACAGAGGCGCCTGTCTCCCTAGTTCAGGCTTCCCTGGTGGCTCAGACAAGAAAGAATCCACCTGCAATGCAGGAGAACCTGGGTCAATCCCTGGGTCGGAGAGAGCCCCTGGAGGGCATGGCAGCCCACTCCAGTATCCTTTCTTGGAAAATCCCATGGACAGAAGAGCCTGGTGGGCTACAGTCCATGGAGATGCAAAGAGTCGGACATGACTGAGCAACTAACACTTTTATCTCCCTATCTGGATGCTGCTGCTAAGTCACTTCAGTTGTGTCCAACTCTGTACAACCCCATAGACGGCAGCCTGCCAGGCTCCCCCGTCCCTGGGATTCTCCAGGCAAGAACACTGGAGTGGATTGCCATTCCCTTCTCCAATGCATGAAAGGGAAAAGTGAAAGTGAAGTTGCTCAGTTCTGTCTGACTCTTAGCGACCCCATGGACTGCAGCCCACCAGCCTCCTCTGCCCCTGGGATTTTCCAGGCAAGAGTACTGGAGTGGGGTGCCATTGCCTTCTCCGATAGTAGGTGCTTAATAAATATTTAATAAGCAAATAAAAGAATCTGCCAATTGTTGTTTTTCTAGTGCTAAGCAAGACCTGTCATTTTTTTCTTTAAATAGGATAGTATTTTTTATTTCCCTTAAGCCAATTCTGAACAGATAGGACAGAGAGAATTTAGAGGTCAGAACATTCTAGAAAAGAAGTATTTATTTCTTCTATCCCTCAAAGGTTGGAAGAAAAATGAGAAGAAAAAAATCGAACACTTATTTCAGGGATATTTAGGATTTTTTTTCTTACAAGAAGGCATATTGCTTATGCAAGAGAAGATCTGACTATTTCTCAGGGGTCTTTAAACTTTTCATTTAATTTAGTAACCAGGTTTACATATTCTTAAATGGGCCACTAATTTATGAGAAGTAAATCTAAAAATTTCCCACATTTTATTCAAGAAAGGACATTCTTAACAGGGAGAAATAAATGGAAAAACAATGTTTATTTCATGGTGTTTCTAAAAATCAATCAAAAGTGAGGAAAAGCAATTTATGTGTCAAATTAGATTTCAAATGAGTAAGAATTACATGATGTACCAAAAGCTCGTTTCTAGTAGAGACTTTGTTTTATATGTGTGTTAGGTATTTACAATAAGTTTGCAGGAGGCAAAATTGATTATTTCTTTTGCTCAGAGGCACTGACCTTGCATTTCTGGAGCTTAAATCAACTTTAAACAACATTCAAGGGTCATCTCCGGAGAAGGCAATGGCACCCCACTCCAGTAGTTTTGCCTGGAAAATCCCATGGATGGAGGAGCCTGGTAGGCTGCAGTCCATGGGGTCGCTAAGAGTCGGGCATTGACTGAGTGACTTCACTTTCACTTTTCACTTTCATTTATTGGAGAAGGAAATGGCAACCCACTCCAGTGTTCTTGCCTGGAGAATCCCAGGGATGCGGGAGCCTGGTGGTCTGCCATCTATGGGATCGTACAGAGTCGGACACGACTGAAGCGACTTAGCAGCAGCAAGGGTCATCTCTAAATTAGTACATTATGATGTTTAACATTTTCTCAGTGTGGTTACTAGAAGACAAAGCTTATGGAAGGCAACGGCCTATGCTTGCTTGGGGCCCTAGCCTGGATATGTGACTGACAATACAGACAGCTAGAAAGCATTAACAAAGCCCCCAAACCTTGAGTTTTAATTTTAAAAGCAGATTTTGTATTTGCTTAAGAATCAGGGGGCTGAAAGAAAGCTTTCCAGAAGCAAAGAAATGGGAAAAGGATGTTAGAACATGGGCCAAATTGTGCAGGTCTGAAGTCCCAGGACATGTTATTTGGGGTCTCATGGGGTGTGGGAGAGGAGGAAATGGGGCTGAAGAGGTAGGGCTTGGAATCAGAAAGGCCCTTGAGTATTAATGTGAGAAATTTGAAACTTATCCTGAATGTAATGATAAATCTTTTTTTCTTATTACTTAAAGCAGTTTTTATGTTTCTAAATCCCCTAAAATATTTGAATCTTAAAGCAGTGTTTGGTGTGTTTTAAAAATTAGTAATTTTACTTTTTGGCTGTGCTGGGTCTTTGTTGCTGCACGGGCTTCCTCTGTTTGCGGTGAACAGGGGCACTCCTGTGGTGCCTGGGCTTCTCCTCGCAGTGGCTTCTCTAGCGGAATGCAGGCCCTAGGCGCACGGGCTCCCGTGGCCCCAGCTCTGGTGGAATGAAGGCCCTAGGCGCACAGGCCCCCATGGCCCCGGCTCTGGTGGGACGCAGGCCCCAGGCGCACGGGCTCCCGTGGCCCCAGCTCTGGTGGAATGAAGGCCCTAGGCGCACGGGCTCCCGTGGCCCCCAGCTCTGGTGGGACGAAGGCCCTAGGCGCACGGGCTCCCGTGGCCCCCAGCTCTGGTGGGACGCAGGCCCTAGGCGCACGGGCTCCCGTGGCCCCAGCTCTGGTGGGACGCAGGCTCTAGGCGCACGGGCCCCTATGGTCCCAGCACAAGGGCCCAGGGGTTGTGGTGCACGAGATTTAGTTGCTCCACAGAACATGAAGTCTTCCTGGGCCAGGGATCAAACCTGAGTCGTCTCCATTGGCAGGCAGATTCCTGTACCCTGTACCACAAGGGAAGTTCCTAAAGCAGTGGTTTTGAATTCCAGCTTCACATTATATTCACCCAAGGTGTTGCATAGAAACAGAGATGAATATGAGCCCCCTCCCACTCAGATTCTGATTCAGTTGTTCTGGGTGCCGGTGAAGACAGTGGTAATGGTGACTGCCTGAGCACCTCTGGTCCAGCCTGGATTCTGCAGCTCATGGGTTTTATCCAACCTGCTCTCTCAGGTTGGTGCCACCGGCTGCCTGCCACCTGGAGAGGCTATTTTTCCCCTTGACTTCTCCACCTTTCTCAGTTTCTTATCAAGAAAGGGAATGCTATAAGGTCATTATGTACGTGTTTTCAAAGACTGTTGACTACAGTGAAAAGTGTCTACTGTATAATATCCCAATTTGGCTTTTAAAAAGTGCTATAACATGAGTTTTTAAGATGCTCTCTTGTTTCTACTTGCAGTTTTTCATTTTCTTTATCCCAGTCAAGAAAAGTAAGGCTTCCTTACACAGTGAAGGCCTGTGCAAGCTGCCTGAAAACCACTTGTCTTCCTAGCTTTTGTTTTCCAGAGCTAAAGCCATTAAGGTAGTTACGTGAGAAGCGTCTAAGGAAAGTGTCAAGAGAAACGGAATTATTCCTGAAGAAAGGGTTTCCCCAGAGCTCTGGAGGAGAGACGTTCCTGGTCCTTAGAGAGGTGCAGGCCTCAATGTCTGAATGACCTCTCCCTGGAATCCTCTTCTAGGATTCCCATCTCCCCCGTCTTCTTTGGTGTAGATCACCTACTACATGAGGGTTGGTGATCAGTTAAGGGTATACTCTGGGTTTCTACCATTGCCTTTTGCAAGTTTAATGTTGTTCTCTCCAGCTTTCCTTTAGAATATAGTGTCTATTATCTTGAGGCTTCAGCCAAAATTCTATTTTAGAAAAGAGCCTGGAAGGGAACCCCTCTAAATGTTCACCATGGATAGTGGCTTTGTAGGTGATTTTCATGTTTTCTTTATACTTTTATCTGATTTCTGATGCGTCTGATGTTTCAGCAATGAACAGTAATCAGAAGAAAGCATCATGTTGTTTATTTTTATTAGAGAATTCCCATACTTTAGCTTTACATGTCTTTATTCCTTCCTTACCTGCCTCTTACCAACTAAAATGTCTTCTGGTCTGAAACCACTTTGTCACACTTGCCTTTCACCATATTCATTTGGGTCATATTATAGATTACACATATAAGTCGTATTGCATGGTCTTATATGGGTGTTGGTCTGACTTGCTTCACTTATTATGATAATCTCTAGATCCATACATGTTGCTGCCAGTGGCATTATTTCATTCCTTTTCGTGGCTGAATAGTATTCCATTGGGTTTATATGCTCTGTCTTCCTTATTCATCTCTTGATGGACATTTGGGCTGTTTCCATGTCTTGGCTATTGTAAATAGTGCTGTAGGAACGTTACGATGCATGTGTCTTTTCAAATTACAGTCTTCTCCAGCAGTGGGATTGGTTTTCTGAGGAACCTCCATGCTGCTCTCCATTGTGACTGTACCAGCTTGCATTCCCACAGACAGTGTAGGGGGTTCCCTTTTCTCCACACCCTTGCCAGTGTTTGTTATTTGTTGACTCTGAGTTAGTACCTCATTCTAATTTTGATTTGCATTCCTCTAATAATCAGCAGTGTTGAAGTTCTTTTCATGTGCCTGTTGGCCATTTGTATGTCATCTTTGGAGAAATGTCTCTTTAGGTCTTTTGCCCACTTTTCAATTGGGTTGTTCATTTGTTTTGTTACTGAGTTGTATGAGCTGTTTATATATTTTGGAAATTCAGCTCTTGTCGGTGGCATCATTTGCAAGTATTTTCTCCCAGTCTGTAGGTTGTCTTTTCATTTTGCCCATGGTTTCCTGTGCTGTACAAAAGTTTGTAAATTTGATTAGGTCACATTTATTTATTTTGGTTTTATGTCTATTTCCTTGGGAGGCTGACCCAAGAAAACACTGGTCAGAACGTTTATGTCAGAGAGTGTTTTGCCTGTTCTCTTCCAAGAGTTTTATGGTAGCATGTCTTACATTTAAGTCTTTAAGCCATTTTGAGTTTATTTTTGTGTATTATTCTAACTTTGTTGATTTACATACCCCTATCCTACTTTCCCAGCATCATTTGCTGAAGAGACTGTCTATTGTCCATTATATATTCTTGCCTCCTTTGTTGAAGATTAATTGACTGTAGGTGTGTGGGTTTATTTCTGAGCTATTTTGCTTCATTTATCCATATGTCTGCTTTTGTCCTCAAAGTATTTTTTTTTTTAATTAAACTGGGTACATGGGTTTTTTTTTTTAAAGACATAATGCTATTGCACAGTTAGCCTACAGTATAGTGTAAATATAATGTACTTTTATGTATACTGGGAAACCGAAAAGTTTGTGTGACTTGCTTTATAGGACAGTTACTTTATTGCAGTGGCCCGGAACTGAACCTGCAGTATCTGAGGCATGCCTGTATTTATGTGGGACTTCCCTGGTGGCTCAGAGGTTAAAGCGTCTGCCTCTGATGTGGGAGACCTGGGTTCGATCCCTGGGTCGGGAAGATTCCCTGGAGAAGGAAATGGCAACCCACTCCAGTATTCTTGCCTAGAGAATCCCGTGGACAGAGGAGCCTGGTGGGCTACAGTCCACAGGGTCACAAAGAGTCGGACACGACTGAGCGACTTCACTGTCACGTTCACTATATTTATGTATAAAAAATAATTCCTGTTTCACCCATCTAATAATGTTTTAGAACATAAGACACCTGAGATGCAGAGCTTGACTTTTATCCAACATGGTCCCAATTGCTCTTCATAGACAGTCCCAAGAATTCTGACTGGCAGGCTTTGGTCTTATTGACATTGTCGGGCTGTCTAGGTTTGAGGTGGTGACAACACAGTCTCACGGTCACACAAAATCAGGAATGAGGTAAGTGATCACGTGGCCATTCTGTCTTCCAGAGGTCAAGGGAATGTTAGGTCTAAAACATCAGAAGTTGACTGTATAGCAAGGCTAGAATTGAGACTTAGTGCACCTCAGTGCCCAGTACTTGCACTGTGTTAAAGTTCTGGTTTCTGGTTGGTGGGCGTTTAGGTTGCCTCCCATCTTTCTCCTGTTGCCAGCAGAGCTGCAGTGACAGTTCTTCAGCGTGTGTCTGTGCTGGCCTTAGGGAGCCTCCGCCAGTCTGCTCTTGCTGTCGTGACACGGTGCCACAGACTGGGTGCCCTGAAAGTAGGAGCTTATCTTCTCACAGTCCTGAGGGCTGAGAAGCCCGGGACAAGGTCCAGTCAGTTCCATTTCCGGCGAGGGCTCGCTCCCCGTCTTGTCCACAGCTACCTTCTTGCTGTGTCCTTACCCCTCTCTCTCTTCCTCTTCTTTTTTTCCTTCTTCTCCTTTTAAAGGCCAAAGTCCCATCAAATTAGGGCCCTACTTTGAGACCTCACTGAACCTTAATTACCTCCTAGGAATGTGAAGTCAAGTGGGCCTTAGAAAGCATCACTATGAACAAAGCTAGTGGAGGTGATGGAATTTCACTTGAGCTATTTCAAATCCGGAAAGATGATGCTGTGAAAGTGCTGCACTCAATATGCCAGCAAATTTGGAAAACTCAGCAGTGGCCACAGGACTGGAAAAGGTCAGTCTTCATTCCAATTCCAAAGAAAGGCAATGCCAAAGAATGCTCAAACTACCACACAGTTGCACTCATCTCACATGCTAGTAAAGTAATGCTCAAAATTCTCCAAGCCAGGCTTCAGCAATACTGAACTGTGAACTTGCTGATGTTCAAGCTGGTTTTAGAAAAGGCAGAGGAACCAGAGATCAAATTGCCAACGTCCGTTGGATCATCAAAAAAAAGCAAGAGAGTTCCAGGAAAACATCTATTTCTGCTTTATTGACTATGCCAAAGCCTTTGACTGTGTGGATCACAATAAACTGTGGAAAATTCTGAAAGAGATGGGAATACCAGACCACCTGACCAGCCTCTTGAGAAACCTGTATGCAGGTCAGGAAGTAACAGTTAAAACTGGACATGAAACAACAAACTGGTTTCAAAGAGGAAAAGGAGTACGTCAAGGCTGTATATTGTCACCCTGCTTATTTAACTTATATGCAGAGTACATCATGAGAAACGTTGGGATGGAAGAAGCACAAGCTGGAATCAAGATTGCCAGGAGAAATATCAATAACCTCAGATATGCAGACGACACCACCCTTATGGCAGAAAGTGAAGAGGAACTAAAAAGCCTTTTGATGAAAGTGAAAGTGGAGAGTGAAAAAGTTGGCTTAAAGCTCAACATTCAGAAAACAAAGAACATGGCATCTGGTCCCATCACTTCATGGGAAATAGATGGGGAAACAGTGTCAGACTTTATTTTTTGGGCTCCAAAATCACTGCAGATGGTGACTGCAGCCATGAAATTAAAAGACACTTACTCCTTGGAAGGAAAGTTATGACCAACCTAGATAGTATATTCAAAAGCAGAGACATGACTTTGCCAACAAAGGTCCATCTAGTCAGAGTTATGTTTTTTCCAGTGGTCATGTATGGATGTGAGAGTTGGACTATAAAGAAAACTGAGCACCAAAGAATTGATGCTTTTGAACTGTGGTGTTGGAGAAGACTCTTGAGATCCTTTGGACTGCAAGGAGATCCAACCAGTCCATTCTGAAGGAGATCAACCCTGGGATTTCTTTGGAAGGACTGATGCTTAAGCTGAAACTCCAATACTTTGGCCACCTCATGCGAAGAGTTGACTCATTGGAAAAGACTCTGATGCTGGGAGGGATTGGGGGCAGGAAGAGAAGGGGACGACAGAGGATGAGATGGCTGCGTGGCATCACCAACTCAATGGACATGAATTTGAGTGAACTCTGGGAGTTGGTGATGGACAGGGAGGTCTGGCGTGCTGCAATTCATGGGGTCATAAAGAGTCGGACACGACTGAGCAATTGAACTGAACTGAACTGAAAGCCCCTATCTCTGAAGATGGTCACAAAGGGACTAGGGCTTCACCATATGGATTTTGAGGGGACACAAGGCAGTCCACAGTAGAGTCGATCTGTGGGATTAACTCCTAAGACTGGAATTGACTTGTGTCAAAGGTAAATACATTTAAAATGTTATTTTACAGTGTTGAATTTCCATCCAAAAACCTTATACCAATTATAGTCCCAGATCTGTATGTGAGTTGTTTTTCCCCATTTTCACTAACACTGGATATTATCCAACTTTATTTTTTGCCAGTATAATCACCTTTTAAATTTGCATTTAAAGACTTAAGGATGTTTTGGAGTGTCTTGCTATATTCTTGCTGGCCATTAGCGGTTCTTTTTAGGAAATACATACTTGACTTCAGTTGGCATTGGGTGCTGGGTCCACTGCTGAGACTTCTTCCCATGCAGGTGTTCACACGTGGTGTCCTGATGCACACAGGGCTCTCTTTCATTGGAATTTGCCTAACTTAGGAAGGACACGTCTGTCCAGCTCCCATGAAAGGTTATGTTGTTGTTGTTTAGTCTCTAAGTCGTGTCTGATCCTTTTGCGACCCCATGGACTGTAGTCTGCCAGGCCCCTCTGTCCGTGTTACTTCTCAGGAAAGAATACTGGAGTGGGTAGCCATTTCCTTCTCCAGGGGACCTTCCTGACCCAAGGATCAATTCTGAATATAATGTAATGCTACTTGCTTCTTCAACATAGAGCACAGTTACCCAGAGTGATACATAAACTTCCAGTAAATGCACCTAGTTTCAACATTATAATAATCAGCAAGAAATATACTCCACAACCATCTGCTGGATTTCCAGTGACCATGGGGACACATGATGTCGGGAAGTTCCTGAGTGCTCAATCTAGGGCTAAAGAAAGTGGAAAAGCATCCTTGAATAGTGTTTCTCTCAGGAGGGGTCTGTCTGGAACAGTGCTGACTGTCCTGAGCAGCGCCTAGCATTTAGGGCAAAGCACTCACTTGGTACCTGGGCAGAGAGTAGTGAGAATGAGTCCACAGGAGCATCAGCCACCAGAGTGTGGCTTTCCCCTAAAACGTGCAGCTTCCACAGCAAGAGAAAAATCTGTCGCCTCTTCTTATTATAACAGTAATAAACGTTAACTGTTGGGTGAAAGTATGGACATATTCTTTTAAAAATGCCGTGACACACCTAGTAACAATAATCACTTAGTGGTATCATCCAATACAAAGTTCACAATCTAGTTCTGTGGTTGTCTCCAAATGTCTCTTCTTGTCCTTGGTTTGCTTGAATTAGAAACTAAACAAGCTCCACACATTACCTTTGATTGTTAAGTCTCTTGAATATCCTTTCACCCTCAACAAGCCCTCTCTCATTTTCCCGCTGTGCCCATGCTGCAGAATTCAGGTAGTCCTGTGGAAAGGCTTCCAATAAGGGAGCACAAAAGGAGTTCAACTTCCCCTGACATTCAGGTAATAGCTCTGGGGGAAAAGATGGAAGTGGTAGTTCAGTGATGGAGCGAGGAAGGGCTGAGGGACTGAGTAGGGCTGCAGTTCAGCCCCCGCCACACTGTCTGCATGGCTTTCCCCTTTTGGCCACACCGCGTGGGATCTCATTTCCTGACCAGGGACCAAACCTGCACCTCCTGCATTAGGAGGCAGAGTCCTAACCACTGGACCACCAGGGAGGTCCCTGCTGCCTGGATTTGAGGAAGAGGCTAAATGTCTGAGATGGAGAAAGGGCAAAGTAGGCCCTAGGACAGGAGAAAGATGAGAACGCAGAGAAAGATAGGATGAGGGTACTGGAGAGAGAAGAGTCTGATGAAACCAGATTGACATTCTCTTCACATCAAAGCAGTAGAGTCATCTTTTCAAAATAGAACAGATTCCCTCTGAAGAGTTACACATTTATCTAGTTTATGCTTTTCCTTATAAATTTTCATAGTATGTATGAAGGTTAGGTTTTGTCTCTCCCAGCTTCCTGCCTTTAATTTCCTGTTGTGGTTCCTCTGAATGTTTTATTATCGATTTTGTTGTCTATGAGTTAAGACAGTGTCTTTACCACTTGGTGGCTGAGGCAACTGCCCCATTCAGTCTATTTGTGATTCTCTTGGGAGTGTATGGCTTTAAGACTTCTGCTTCCTTCTTACACTGATAGCAAGAGCAAGGCAGTAGGACCCAAAGTAAAGATTCTGACCCACAAGAAATGCAATGTGCAAATACCTGTCCTTTTTCAGTGGTGTTTGAATCCTTCAGGTCTTTTCTGAAGTTCTGGGTGAGATGTATTCTAAAGCCCAGGTTCCTTGTCCTGGCCTGCAAAACACAGGTTTTTGCATCCCACCTACCTCCTCAACCTCAGCTCACACTGTTCTCCCAAGCTCTAGCCCACTGGCCCCTTTCTGGGGTTCAGGTGTGCAGTCAAGGCTGCCACATTGCTCTCCCTCCGCCCCAGATCCTCATGGAGTTGGCTCCTTCTCATCTTTCTTGTCTCTGTTACATGTCCTCAGGATGGCTCCTCTGATCTCTTATATAAAGGACTCCTCCTCCACCAGTGACTCTTGGTTCTTTTTTCTTGTTTTATCTTCATTGCACTTCTAATGTTATCTGGTCTGTGGGTTTGATCATTAAGTGTCTTCTATGGATTAAATGTTTGTGTCCTCTCAAAATTCATGTTGTGAAGGTCTACTCTCATACCACGTGATGGTATTTGGAGATGGGCTCTTTGGGAGGTAATTTGGTTGTGAGGGTGGAGCCCTCATGAATGGGATTAGTGCCCTTGTTAGAAGAAGCAGGAGCGAGCTCATCTCTCTTTCTCTCTGCAGTCTGAGGACACAGCAAAAAGGCAGCTGTCTGTAAACCAGAAGGAGGGCCCTCACCAGAACCCAACCATGCTGGCACCATGACCTCAGATTTCCCAGCCTCCAGAGCTGTGAGAAATAAATATTTGCTGTGTAGGCTCCCAAGTCTACGGAACTTCTTATAGCCCAAACTGACCTCAAGGGCCTGTGCTCACCAGTTCATGAGATCCGGGAGAGCAGACCCGAATAGGCCTTGTTTACTACCATTTTTCCAGCCTCTAGAATGATGTCTGGAAGGCAGTAAATACTCAGACATGACTTATTGAATGCATTGTGACTGGAGAAAAGTTCCAGGTCTCAGAAGGCCAGACTGCACCATTGTTCCCTTTACATTTTGGTCCTTCCTGGTGATAAACTGCTGCTGCTGCTAAGTCGCATCAGTCGTGTCTGACTCTGTGTGACCCCATAGACGGCAGCCCACCAGGCTCCCCTGGGGTTCTCCAGGCAAGAACACTGGAGTGGGGTGCCATTTCCTTCTCCAACGCATGAAAGTGAAAAGTGAAAGTGAAGTCGGCTCAGTCGTGTCCGACTCTTGGCGACCCCATGGACTCCAGCCTACCAGGCTCCTCCGCGCATGGGATTTTCCAGGCAAGAGTACTGGAGTGGGGTGCCATTAGGCATCCACAACTCCTCTCAGACACAGCCAGCTGCCTGCACAATCATTCACCTTAAAGCCCTGAGAAGTTAATGACCCTCCCAACGGTGGCTTAGGTTCTCGAAGAAAACTGCTGGAAAACTGAAAGAATATCCAAAGAGCATTTTGGAGATGTGAGACAAGGATTTGAATTTCGATGTGTGAAATGACAGGCATAGAAAAGGGGGTTTAGGGGATGAGGACTGGCCTCCATTTAGGTCAGGCCTTGTCCCCATGTCTTAACCCATGTCGTGACCCTGAAGCTTCTCAACAAGCTTACAAAGTAAGAATTAGTATCCCCATTTTACGTATGAGGAAACTGAGGCTCAAAATGGTAAAGCAAATATTTCAGGATCAAATAGCTAATACGTGGCAAAGCCAGGGTTCAAGCTAAGGTCATGCTGACTCCAGCTTGTGTGTGTGTGTGTGTGTGTGTGTGTGTGTGTGTGTGTGTGTGTGTTTCTTACCCCCACCTCTGCCATCTCTGCTCTGAAGACAAGGGTAGGGGTGGGGATGGAGCAAAGGGGGTGCTAACATTACACAGATATTAAAAGACCCATGAAAACTGGATTGAAGAACACGTCCCATGTTCTAACCGTCTATACTGATTTCAAATATGCTTTAGAAGCACCGGAGGCAGAACAGGCTCTGCTGTCTGGAAACAAAGGGTCTAATTCACTGTCATTTTAAAAATAATATAAACAGACATGTGGTTTAGTATCCACATGGTTTATTTCTCACCATTCTCCCGACAAATGAAAATTATTTAAGAACACACTGCGTACACAGATAAGAAACAAAATGTTTTAAATGGTGCACAACAAAATCCAGCAGTATAGAAGAGTGCACGTGAGCTCTTACTCACTGCACAGACTAAATCCAATCATTTATTTAAATAGTAATAAAAATACAATCTTTTATGGATCTTGTACAAAAGAGGGAAATTATTACCATATGTGATTTTTTTATTAGGCCGTTTTCTTCAGTGAGCTGCACTGACAACTCCCAATACAGAAGCGGAAGGCTGTGTATTTTAAAGGAATTAATGTGAGTTAGAGACTACACTGTATTACCACTGGCACTTTCCATCATGGTTTGTGCACACCACATGATCATCTTCTATAACATTACATTTAGAAAATATAACTGAGTGACAATTTTATCACATTCACACCCCATGAGCTGGTTAAGGAGGCAATGCTGCAGTTGCCTCCTGTAGTGCTTTGCTGTTGGTAATAAGGCCAGTACATTGTGGTTAAAAGAAATTACACATAAATATGGTTAAGTTGTTCCAGTTCATTAAAGGCCATCGGTGGCCATCACTGGGACAGTGAGTTCTTTTGCAGTGTATATATCCTAGAGGCAAACACCATCACTGGTTAAATTTTTGTCTAAAAAGTCAGTTTCTGTGCTGAAAACTATTTTCACAAAACTGAAAGCTACTAAGCTGTTTTAATGTCCTTTTTCTTCTCATTAGCATATTTATGACCAAGTTCTCTGAGACCTCTGGAATTTACTCTCTTTTTAATAGATGCTCTTATTTAGATCTCACCCATTTAAGATTGCTGCCTAATAGGCTTTAACGTGGTGGTGAGAAGTTCACCAGGAAAGCCCTTCGCTCTTTGGGAAGGTTCAGCTGCTGAGCAGCGCTCTAAAGCCGCAGCAGCGCAGAGCTGGACTCGACAGGAGCGCTCAGAAGGCCGCAGCGCGGTGAGTATCATTGCAGAGTATCTTTCCAACCTGTGCATGTAATTCACGGTCATGTGAGTGGCACAGTGGTGCTATTGCTATGTGGTGAAGAAGACTGGTATGTGATGTTCTCTTCCATGTTATCTGTTTGCTAGAAAGTACTTTGGGTCAAGATCATTATAACTTGTGCCCTGGGACACCCTGTAGTCTCCAGGAATGTCTCTGGCCTGTAAACAGATTCTAGTTGGTGATCTTCCATGTGAATATCTGTTTCATGAAGGCAGTCTGAGCAAGAATCACAGAAATCCAAAGGCAGTTCTGGAGGACAATCCTGGCAGTGCCACCCAACACCCTGGATGTGTTCTGTCCCACACTTACCACGCTTGAAACCCGCGTGCTGCACAAATCCACTTTCAGCTTGCATTTGCTGAAGTTTTTCTGTGTTGTTTTTAACTTTAATAACTCTAATATTCCTTACATTCAGGGAAATTCCCATGTTGTTGTTGTTTAGTGGCTAAGTCATGTCCGACTCTTCTCGACCCCAGGGCCTGTAGCCCACCAGGCTCCTCTGTTCGTGGGATTTCCCAGGGAAGAATCCTGGAGTGGGTCTGTTTCCTCCTCCAGGGGATCTTCTCGACCCATGGATCGAACCCATGTTTCCTGCACTGGCAGGTGGATTCCTTACTGCTGAGCCACCCTGGAAGCCCCCGCTTCTTACGTATAGTAGGAATATTGTCTTCATCTGACACCTCCTCAGTAGCAGTGCTCATGTGGCCATGGAGACGGGGTCAGTCATCGTCTTCTCCCACACGCACTGGTGGCTCGTGGGAAGTCATGAAATAGAAGGCTTAAAGAGATGCCTTTCAAGGCGTGCTGTCGCCGGCTTGCGGAGGACTCTTCGGGGAATGTATGTACTCCGGTGTTCCGCCAGGGACTGGAAGGCCAGCTTTAGTTAGCTTTATGAAATCCTTCTGCACTCGGCTGGCAACCTGTCTTGCTGTCCTGTTACCCAGTTCATCTGCTCTCTTCTGCTAGTGACGAGACTCTGCTTCTTCAGGGTGGTATTTCAGCAATAGTCATTCAAGCTTCTTCTGGTCTTCAACAGTCCACAGTTGGTTAAATGTATCACCACACAGGTGTCCTCTTATCATCTGAGGATGACCGTTTGAACCTTCTGGACATCATTCAAAGGCAATATAGAGTATGAGAGGGACTCCCCATCCTTCCTAGGATCCAAAGGACTTTTTGGTCTAGTGAGTAAACCTACTTTATAAAAAACTAGCTTAACTCTCCTCATATGTCTTTTATGATTTTGAAATTCTCTTTCAAAGTTCCCAAGGCTATTGGTTAATTGGTCCCGTACAATCTGAGGTACCTGAATAACTCTCTGTGGACATGGAGGCCCTATACCAGCCTTCCTCTGGAGTTTCCCCACACATCCAATGGGATTTTTAAGTGTTTCTCTCTGAAGTCTGCCCACACTTTCAAGGTCCTGAACTGCTTGGGCATGCGGCACCTTGAGAACAGCAATTGTCTGTAACAATCTCTGATAATTTTCACGCGGGGCCGAGCTCCGCAGGCCTCTCTGGACACTGTGACTGCCCTCCGGCCCCACCTGGCACCAGCTTGGGAAGCCACCTCAGGGAAGCTCGACAGAGGTGCCAGGGCACCTTCCCTGGTATTTTTACACAATAGCGACCTCTATAAATTATAGCGTTTTGGCCCTTCAACTGCAAAGGAACCAAAGACTGTCACTGGGCCATCAGGAATCTCCCCCGTGTAGAGGAGGTGGACGTACATGCAGCAAAAGATGCCTGAAATTTTAGAATTTCATTGTTTTTCGAGTAATCTTTTTACTTGACAGAAATAAATATAAGTGTTGTTGCGCTTACATTGTCTCAGCCTATTTTGAAAATGAGATAATGCATCTTTAGGGTGGGAGAGAGAATCATCCCTCCTGACACGTTTTGCACAGTGATAACAGGATGAACCAGGAGGGAGAAGCTGCTTAGAGCGGCTGCTTTCTTTTCAAATTGCACTGCAGAGTAGTAAACTATCAAAGCCGCACACAGCTTCCCCTTCCATCAACATGATAGAAGATGGCTTGAAGGCCAAAGCAGCCCGTGCTCTGTCACAAAGGAGGGCCCCTTTCGTATCCAGATGCAGCTCTGTAATCCTCTGCAGACTCCCAGCATCATTTTCTGGGTTGGAAGTTGACTATTTGGCTGGCTGTTGTGTTTCCTTCACTATTAGAGTCCGAGCCACAGCAGGAGGAACGTACCATCAATCTTGTTGATGGATGCTACAGAGAGAAAATTAAAAGGGGTTGGCTGTGGGATGAACGCTCCTGGTTGACCAATGTTCCCAACACAGAGGAAAAAAGTTGGTCTTTGAGTGACAGATCCATCCTAGATTTTTATGTGGCAGAAGTTAGGTGCATAATGTGCTGTTCTTTGCTGAAAAAGTTCACAAGTGAGGCTTGTTGTGTGTGTGTGTGTGATAGCTTATGGTGAACAGTGATCTCTGAAGAAGAATATTTAGCAGGACCAGGGACCAGGCTTGATCAGTCAAGACCTTTTGTGTAGCAGAGTTTTATTAAAATGAAAAAGGGACAGAGAAAACTGACATAGACATCAGAAGGGGGCAGAGAGTGCCCCCTTTGCTAGTTTTAGCAAACTGTTTTATGTCTGTTGGAAAGCTATTAATCAGATAAGAGAGACACCTCAAGGCTGAAGGAGTTTCACCAGGTCCCTCTCCCACAGTATGTGTTTTTGAGAGAGGATGGCATGAAGAGTGTCATTCCCTAGACGTAAAACAATTGACATGAATACTGGTTTGCTGAGCTATTATCACCCCAAGCTTTGAGAAAAGAAAAAGGTTAGTTTTAGGTGGAACCATTTTGAAGAAAGGCAGATTCCAAAGCAAATACATAGTTTCATTAACACAGCTTAAGAAAACCATATCCATGGAGAGTTTGTTTCTTCCTGCCACTTAGGGGAAGGATAAAAAATGTCTGACACTTGCAGCCTGTTTCCTCTCTTTGGAGACCCCTGGCCTTCCTGCCTGTTACCCTCTCCTGTGTGTGAGTCCAGCTCACCTGGAAGCTTCATTACTAATTCAGGGAGAAGGATGCCAAGCCCCACCCCCTGCCTCCCCACTGAGGGACGGATGAGCATGGTGTTAATGAGAGCTATGGGGACAGATGAAAGGAGATGTTTGTGCACCGTCATGTGAAGAGGCAAACGGTAATAAATCCATCTTGGGCATCAGCATCCTAAGATGCTCCTGGTACCCACTGCTGGCCGGCTCTTCCTATAACATGGTAAAGACATCTTAACATATTAAAGAAAAACTGCTCCTACCCAGAGTAGTTTTACATCTTTAAATCAGAAATCTGAGAACCAGGGAAGACACAGTAAACACGAAATCCAGTGTTTCCTAAACTCTGGGCAGAGCAAAGCCATCTGTGAGCCCTGTCCTGGACTCTGCCTCCACTGGCTGGGATCTCTCTGTTGAACAGTCTCTCTGCTGGGTCTTGAACTTGGGCAGATGTGAGGCCCTGACTAATGCAAATCTGCATTTTACAGAAGAGGAAATTGAGATCCACAGATGGGACCCGAGAGCCTCTGGGCACAGCAGAACCAGGACTGAACTCAGCTCCAGAGCACATCAAAACCCGATCAAGCCACGTTTCCTTTGTCAGTAGGCACAGATCTTGCATTGTGGGCGCTAGGGCCACGGATCTGAAGACTCGGTTGTTCAGAGCAGAAGGCAACTTGGATCAATTGTCCTGTTCACACTGCACCAGGAAGCTCTTTACTGAGCTCCTGACACCCTGAGAAAAACAGCATCACCCAGCTCTGAAAAGCCTGATTAGCATGTCAGCTGGGGCTGCTTAAACTTTACCTTTAGGTTATCTCTCTATTTAATACCTCCCGGCTCTGTTCTATTGATCGCTGAGTCTGACTCACTGCTGATGTTTTCGAGCAATTGACCATTACTTCAGGTAAATGGGGAATCCAGAGGGAAGAAGGTGTTTGTGGTCCTGTAATTTCCTGGCATATTACCCATCTGGGAGATGGTTTAGGAGTCTACTGGAGAAGACATTAAAAAAAAAAATACAGCTCAGCATCACACTTTTTGTGAAAATTGACACCTAACTTAATTCAGGAGAAATCGAGAAGAGTTAGAATGTAGAGCTCCCTTGCCTGAAGCAGTGGAGCCAGTATGAGTGGGTTTGACCTTGGCAAAAAGCAAAGAAAGTCTGATCTCGTCTTAAAGGGGCCCTTTTGGGTCAACTCAATGATTATGTGCAACCTGTGTTGGAGAAACAGTTGTAGACTCAGTTCTATTAATGTTTTTCTGCCTCGGATGTTAATTTAAGGTAGAGACACTCATTCCTTTTGGTTGTTGTTGTTTAAACCCATGGTTTTTGCATTTATTCTAAACAGAGTCATAAAAGAATCTCCAAACTTACAAAACTCGGCTGATATTAACATGTTTTTGCACATAGATACATGCCATTTGTCTTGAGGTGGGGTTAAGAGGCTGTTCTGAAGTCGAAGTTTTAAAACATGTGGGTTTGAAACCTATAGACCTGCTAGTAGTAAATAAAGAGTAAAGTAATAGAGCCGATCAAGCCTCCTGTTTACACAGTACTTTTGCTTCTCACAGGGACAACGGCATTTCTTAAAAAGTGATTTGCTGGGAGGGGTGGAAGGGTGTGCCTTAAAAGCGCGCGCCCCACACACTGACACTTTAAACTCAGACAAAATTATCTGTTCTCTTTATGGTTAATTGTTGAGGCTCTCCTTGGCAGTTTAGTTAATTCCTGAGAGAGGGAACACACAGACTTTAACTACACTGGATCTATTTCTCCAGGTGGAGAATGCGGGGAGGCGGGAGGTAGTGTTCAGTTCTATTTTGTTCTGGTAGATATAAATCCTCTGGCATATGATCTCAGTTAATCCTCTAACAACTCAAAAGTTCGGTAGGATTATCACTGCTTCACAGATTAACCCTATGCATGGGGACGTGAACAAATTGCTGAGTTGCACAGGTAGAATCTGGAGTTGTCTTAGCCCAGGTTGTATAACAAAACACGACAAGCTGGGTGGCTTAATCAACAGACATTTATTTCTCACAGACCTGGGGGCCGGGAACCCCAAATCAAGGGGTAAATTGGGTTCCTGATGTGGGCCTTCTTCCCGGTTCCTAGACATCTGTCTTCCAGCTGTGTCCTTGCGTGCCTGGGAAAGAGAGAGTTCTGGTCTCTCTGCTTCTTATAGGAACACTAATCTCATCATGGGTCCCCTCCTCATTACCTCATTAAACTTAATTATCTCCCCTAATGCCCCACCTCCCAGTGCCAACCCATTGGGAGTTACAGCTTCAGTATATAAACTTAGAAGGGAGACAGTCAGTCCTCAGTAGGAGATGTCCTCACTTCCTGCCCCCTTGTTGAGCCTTGGCAGGGCTTGAAGAAGCACTGTAAAAGGACCGGATGGGTAAGGATCTGAGAACACTGGTGGCCACTAATATTGGGAGACGTTCCCAGGGGCAAGATGTAGCCTTGAGAATGAGAGATCATCTATAGGGAAGAAAGAACTTTTCTTTTCTTCCTTTTTCTTTGTAATCCTAACTTGTAGCACGTAAATTTGATGCCAGGATGTACACACTCACACAGTACGTACATTCACACTCGTCTGTCTATGGAGAGCAATACAGAGGAATAGATTAGGATTAGAGTCTATAACATTAGTTAATTCTGGAAGGTGAAATTCTAAGTGATCTTTTTTTCATTTATCTGTAGTGTTTACTTTTCTAAAATGACCTGTTTATTATTTGTGTATATATAAAACTGATATTCCAAATCCTCCCAATATATCTTTTCATGATTTGAGATCTTTTTCAAAGGTCACTTGTATTGTGTCTGTGTATTTCAAAACAATAGGTTGTAAATTCGGGCATTTAGTGTTAACTCTTATTTTTCTTCCCACCATACTGATATATTTGCTGTTGTTGGTGGTTTGCTTTTGTGTAAGACTGACTAGTTGTTTTGATATCCTATAGCTGCAGTCTAAATGACTGTGTTTTTCTGAGTTCTCCTCGAGGCTTTCAACAGCATGAGATTTTGTACCCTTACAGTTATGAGACAGAAGTGAAGACCATTTGTTGTTGTTCATTTGCCAAGTCGTGTCTGACTCTTCATGACTCCCTGGACTAAAGCACACCATGCTTCCCTGTTCCTCACCATCTCCCAGAGCTCGCTCAAACTCATGTCCATCATATTGGTGATGCCATCCAACCATCTCATCTTGTCGTTCCCTTCTCCTCCGGCCATCAATCTTTCCCAGCATCAGGGTCTTTTCCAATGAGTCTGTTCTTCACATCAGGTGGCCTAAGTATTGCAGCTTTAGCTTCAGCATCAGTCCTTCCAATGATTATTCAGGATTGATTTCCTTTAAAATCAACTGGTTTGATCTCCTTGCAGTCCAAGGGGCTCTCAAGGGTCTTCTCCAGGACCACAGTTTAAAGGCCTTTTATGAAATGGAAAAAGGTGAAGTTAGGAAAACTGAGCCCACTGGGATGCCCAACAATCCCCGTCCCACAGATGAATGACTTTGTTACCTTTTCAAAGAAGAGTCAATTTTTGATTCATGAACATTTAAAAACTAAACATTAAATGAAGCTAGTCTTATATTTTTGCCAGTATTGTTTGGGAACAAAGATTAAAATAAACAAATAGGAAAAGGAAGGCCTTTAGTTATTCTTTGTAACATTTAAAGCTTAAACAAAGTGGCTTAGTGGGAGCTAAAATTAATTAGAAATCAAAATTATATTTGCTTCATCAATATTAAAATAAATCCAAGGGAAAACAAAGAGGCTCTTTTGTCATTAAGTTTAATTTGCTGTAACAGTCTTAGTTGTTACTGTTTGCATCTATGGGGGTTTTCTTTAAAAGAATGTCTGAGTATGTATTTTGTAAAACATTAACTATTTGTTGAGTTATCTATAGAAGGTAGATGATTCAAAGAGGAAGAAGGAAGAGAAGGCTTCAGAACAGGCAGGTGAGGTGAGGTCTTAATAGCAGCTCAAGACCTGCATGGTGGGTTGGGTGGCTGATAAGCCGGGGAGGAGCCAGATGTCCGCAGGGACCCCGGGGCAAGGTTCCTCTCTCCTGTCCTCCACCGTGTTGCTGGGTAGCATTCTCCAACTCCCTCGGGGACGGCTTGGAGAGGGCAATGCTGTGTGTAGCTGTGTTTCCTCTGGCAAGAGCAGGGAGCAGGGAGAATCCTATAGAGTGTGAGACAGCCTCTTTTAGAAGAACTGGGGCAAGTGGGATGGCCACTAAACAGTTGGAAGGCACCCCATGAGAACTGAGACGATCGAGTCTGGGCCATACAAGCCTGAGCCTTGGCATATAATGCCTCCCCAGCTCAGCACGCCCTGTGACCTGCTGCTGTGTGCAGGAAGGAGCCCTTGGGTAGAACCATCCTCTGCTGACAGTTTGGTTCATGCCAGTTCTTGCCTGGAGAATCCCAGGGACGGGGGAGCCTGGTGGGCTGCCGTCTATGGGTTCACAGAGTCGGACACGACTGAAGCGACTTAGCAGCAGCAGCAGGCCCTGTATTAAGTCAGAGGTATTCATGCATTTTCTCATGCAAGATTCACAACAACCTTCAGGAGAAGAAATGAGTCCCCCGGTTTTTAATAATACAACATCAATATGTTTATCTCATTCTCTGATGGCTGTAACTCTCTTTTCATTGTGCAAAAACACATATAAAGGTTTTCACTTTTAATCATTTTTAAGTATACAGTTTAATAAATCACATACATTCACACTGTTAAGCCACCACCATCCTCCCAAACTGAAATGGTACCCATGAGAGAAAATCTTCCTCTCCCTCTCCCGACAGCCCCTGGCACCCGCCGTTCAACTTTCTGTCTCTATCCTCTCCATATTCTAGGACTCTCATATCAGTGGAATGATACAATGCTTGTCTTTTTGTGTCTGACTTATTTCACTTAGTATCGTGTTTTCAAGTTTTACCCATATTGTGGTATTCTTATTTTATTTTTAATTTTATTATTTTTTATTGCAATATCATTGACATAACATTGTATAAATCTAAAGTGTACAGTGTAATAAACAGTATCCCCATTTTATAGACTGGGTATCTAATATTTACATTGAATAACTTGTCCAGGGCCGTAAAGGGAATAAGTACAGAGTTCAGTTCAGTTCAGTCGCTTAGTCATGTCCAACTCTTTGCACCCCCATGGACTGCAGCAAGCCAGGCTTCCCCGTCCATCACCTGGAGCCTACTCAAACTCATGTCCATTGAGTCAGTGATGCCATCCAATCATCTCATCCTCTGTTGTCTCCTTTTCCTGCAGCCTTCAATCTTTCCCAGCATCAGGATCTTTTCCAGTGAGTTAGCTCTTCGTGTCAGGTGGCCAAAGTATTGGAGTTTCAGCTTCAGCATCAGTCCTTCCAATGAATATTCAGGACTGATTTCCTTTAGGATGAACTGGTTAGATTTCCTTGTAGTACAAGGGACTCCCAAAGTCTTCTCCAACACCACAGTTCAAAAGCATCAGTTCTTCAGCACTCAGCTGTCTTTATAGTCCAACTCTTACATCCATACATGACTACTGGAAAAGCCATACTTTTGACTAGACAGACCTTTGTTGGCAAAGTAATGTCTCTGCTTTTAGTATGCTGTCTAGGTTTGTCATAACTTTTCTTCCAAGGAGCAAGCATCTTTTAATTTCATGGCTGCAGAGGAAGAATTCAAATCTGATATCGCATGTTGGGATCCCTGCTCTTAACCATCCTTGACACAAGTGTTCCTCCAAATGCAGACCATAGGCTGCTACATCAGAGTCACCTTGCACACCTCAGAAATGTAGCTTTCTGGGCCCCACTCGAGTCCTGTGCTGTGCTTAGTCACTCAGTTGTGTCTCTTTGTAGTCTACCAGACAACCTAGACAGAATATTCAAAGGCAGAGACATTACTTTGCCGACTAAGGTCCGTCTAGTCAAGGCTATGGTTTTTCCTGTAGTCATGTATGGATGTGAGAGTTGGACTGTGAAGAAGGCTGAGTGCTGAAGAATTGATGCTTTTGAACTGTGGTGTTGGAGAAGACTCTTGAGAGTCCCTTGGACTGCAAGGAGATCCAACCAGTCCATTCTGAAGGAGATCAGCCCTGGGATTACTTTGGAAGGAATGATGCTAAAGCTGAAACTCCAGTACTCTGGCCACCTCATGCGAAGAGTTGACTCATTGGAAAAGACTCTGATGCTGGGAGGGATTGGGGACAGGAGGAGAAGGGGACAACAGAGGATGAGATGGCTGGATGGCATCACTGATTCGATGGGCGTGAGTCTGAGTGAACTCCGGGAGTTGGTGATGGACAGGGAGCCCTGGTGTGCTGCGATTCATGGGGTCACAAAGAGTTGGACACGACTGAGCGACTGAACTGAACTTAACTGAGGCTCTTCTGTAAGTGGGATTCTCCAGGTAAGAATCCTGGAGCAGGGTGCCATGTCCTCCTTCAGCAACCCAGTCTTACTAAATCATAATCTTTGTATTTTTAACTAGCTCCTGAGTTGCTTCTTATGTAAACCTAAAATTTGAGAATCCCTTCATTCCTTTTTACTGAAAACACAGCTTAGAAATGATGGTGGTGGAGAGAAAGAAGGCATAATAATGAACTCAATCCTAGGTGATTTCATTAGAAAGAACAAATGAGTGAGCAAGACTCCTGGAGCTCTTAAGCCTATATTTTCTGTGGGGTCTCCTAGAACGGTTTCCAGGGTCCACTCCTATCTCCTTTGTGGCCTCATGACTTCTCCTTTCATGAAGCAGAAAGATAAATCTCTTGTACTTATGCTATGTTTTTCATTCCCGTTTTTATGGATCATGTCAACATGTATTATGTATGGAAAACAAGCCAGCTTATCATCAGTGAAGTGAAAATGTAGCATACTGGTGAATGACATAAGAAAGGAAAGATACTGATGATGAGCTGAGAGACTGGCAAACCAATGCACAGTGTAGCCAGAAGAGGCATTATGTTTAGTGTGGGCCTGAAAGCTCACCTTCAGAAAGACTTTCACCTTGAAATCTGGTGATGGTGCAACAGATGTTTTAATTTACCTAAGATAATTTGCATAATCAATTTAACATGTGGCTCATCAAACCTGCCAAAGAGCAGGTGACAATATGGAATTAATATGATTACTAATGTGACACATCATTGAGATTAATTTGACCTTTCTTGCTCTCAGAATACCCAGAGGTCTTTACAGACAGGGATAATGTGCTGTGAGCTGCCATGTGTAGCAACCTGAAATCCACTACCCAGCCTCAGAAATAAAGCAACCACTTGGCCCAGTCTGGCCTCCTGCTTCAGCTCCTTTTCTTTCAGAGTCTCCTCTAAGTTGAAAAGAAGGTAATGAGTGAGTGTTGTAGGAGGCGTCTCTCTCTGAGTACTCATGACTTTATGAAAAGAAATTGATTCATCTTCCCTCTAATACCATAAATGGTACTACCTTCTCCCTGGTGTGTGGATTTATCCTCGGTCCCAGACTTAAAGAAATGTCACCTTTGAGAATCCATGGTAAGGATACACTTAAGTATTTAAGACTAGAGAATCAAAATAAGGAATTAAAATGAATCATTGGTTTGGTTGCAATAGTAAATTATTGGAAACAATAGAAAAGTTTATCAATAGAGTGTTGGTTAAATAAAATATGCCAATAGAATGTATACAACCATTCAAGTGATGTGGGAAAAATATATTTAATAACACAAAAACATGTTAGTGATGTAAGATGTGAATGGATCATTTTGTTATTTTATTTTTGTAAGGACAATTATACAATATATATTTTTATATATATATATATATATATGTCTGAAAATTTAAATACCAATGTGTTAATCCTGGTTATATCTGTCCATGGTTATGTCAATACATGGTAGGATACAGTGTTAATATCTTGAGCTGTCTTCTTTTTGTATTTCATCCTTTTTTCTATATTCTGTTCGGTGACAGTGATTTCCATCATTCTGTCTTCCAGGCCACTTGTCTGTTCTTCTGCCTCAGTTACTCTGCTATTGATTCCTTCTAGTGTACGGTTCATCTCTGTTTGTTTGTTCTTTAGGTCTTCCAGGTCTTCAGTAAACATTTCTTGCAACTTCATCCTGGATCATCATCACTATCTTTATTCTGAATTCTGGAAGGTTGCCTATCTCCACTTCATTTAGTTGCTTTTCTGAGATTTTATCTTGTCCCTTCCTCTGGGATATAGTCTTTCATTAGGGGACATAGGCTTTTCATTTTGATTAACTTTCTGTGGTGTGATTTTTGTTCTGGTGGCTGCAGGATTGTAGTTCTTCTTGCTTCTTCTGTCTGCCCTCTGGTGGAGGAGGCTAAGAGACTTGTATAAGCTTCCTGATGGGAGGGACTGATGCTGGGTAGAACTGGGTCTTGCTCTGGTGGGCAGAGCCATGCTCCAATAAAACTTTAATCTGATTGTCCTCTGATGGATGAGGCTGTGCTCCCTCTCTGTTAGTTTTTTGGCCTGAAGCAACCCAGCCCTGGAGTCTGCAGGCTCTATGGTAGGACTAATGGTGACCTCCAGGAGGGCTCACACCAAGGGGCACCTCCTAGGTGCCCCCAGCTCCGTGACTAGCCACTATAGACTTACACCTCCACAGGAGAACCTCCAACACGAGCAGGTAGGTCTGTTTCAGTCTCCTATGAAGTCACTGCTCCTTTCCTCTGGGTCCTGGTGCATGCAAGATTTTGTTTGTGCCCTCTAAGAGTGCAGCCTCTGTTTCCCCCAGGCCTGTGGAAGTCCTGTAATCAAAGCTTACTGGCCTTCAAGGTCAGATTCCCTGGAGATTCCTAGTCATTTTGTTGGATCTCTAGGCTGGGAAGCCTGATACGGGGCTCAGAACCTTCACAACAGTGGGAGAACATCATTGGTCTCCAGTTTGTGGGTTGCCCACCCAGCAAATATGGGATTTGATTTTATCATGATTGGGGTCCTCCTACCATCTCGTTACAGCTTCTCCTTTGTCTTTGGATATGGGGGTCTCTTTTTGGTGGGCTCAGGTATCCTTCCTCCTGTCAATGATTGGTCGACAGCTAGTTGGGAGTTTGGTGCTCTTGTAGGAGATGAGTACATTCCTTCTACTCCATCATCTTGAACATGTTTCAAAATAGAATTGTTTTCTTTGTATTATTGGTGTGTCAGATATCTTAGTTAACAATACTTATCGCATTCTGTGGCTTGTCTTTGCATTTTCTTCATGATATCTTTTGATGAGCAGAAATGTTTAATTTTAATGAAGTTCAACTTATCAGTTTTTCTTCTATGGTTAGTTCTGTCTGTAACCTAAGAATTATTTGTCTATCTCAAGGTTTCATGTTTTCTTCTATATGTTTTAAAGTTTTAGCTTCCATGTCTATGTCCAGGATCCATCTCAAATGAATTTTTGTGTATGTATGGTATGAGGTAGGAATCAAATTGTCTTTTTTTTATCCAGTTGTTTCAGCAACTCACATCTTTAAACTGATAGAATGTGCCTTTATCCCTTTCTTTGTTCATCATACAAAAAGCATTCTAATTCAAGCCTGAAATCTTGTGATATTTCTTCTTTACATACAAAGAAACGGTATGTGGGGTATATAAGAATAGTTTCTTTTTCTCCTACATCCTACTGCCACACAACTAATAACTTTAAGTGCAAATGATTAGGATCATCTATTTCAGGTTTAGGGAGAAAAAAGATTTTTAAGGAAAAAAACGTTTAAGCTTTTCTTTGACTCTGCCTTTCTGATTAAGATACAAGGAAAATCAACTGTTGAGTTTGGTGCTTCAAAGTTGTATCTATCATATAAAGGGTACACGTATGCAGGCTCAGTTGCTTCCGTCGCGTCCAGCTCTTTGTGACCCTATGGACCATAGCCTGCCAGGCTCCTCTGTCCGTGGGATTCTCCAGTAAGTTGCCATGGCCTCCTCCAGGGGATCCTGACCCAGGGATGGAACCTGTGTCTCTTGGTCTTATTGGCAGGTGGGCTCTTTACCACTAGTGTCACCTGGGAAAGCCATATAAAGGGTGAAGTAATATGAAACAACATTGGGGCTTAACTCATTTTTTCAGTGTCTTCAAATTTGGTATATGTCTGACTCATAAAAATCAAGGTTATCTAAAAGCAAAAGAATAAGAATTCCAAAAGAAAAAAAAGGAGAAAGTGTCAAATAATGCAGAGATGTCAAAGATCAATGGAAGTGACCCTTAGATGTAAAAATTAGGAGTGACCTAAATAAGAGGATTGAAGGCAGGAGGAGAAGGGGACGACAGAGGATGAGATGGTTGGATGGCATCACCGACTCAATGGACATGAGTTTGAGCAAACTCTGGGAGATGGTAAAGGACCAGGAAGCCTGGTGTGCTGCAATCCATGGGGTCACAAAGAGTCACACACGACTCAGCGATTGAACAACAAAACGAGAGGAGTTTCTGCAGGATGGTGGAGTGCAAACAAGAGGAGCAAGGGAAGCTGAGGGAAAAGCAAGACTTCACAGGGATGCATAGAATTAAGAAACTATCTTTTTAAGAGACAGAAGAGAAGAGCCAACAAATTGTGGAGATAAAATTTCTTTGGGTCTTGCCTGGCAAATATCAAATATATTCTGATGCTGCTCCTGCTAAGTTGCTTTAGTTGTGTCTGACTCTGTGCGAACCCACAGAAGGCAGCCCACTAGGCTCTGCCATCCTTGGGATTCTCCAGGCAAGTTCGCTGGAGTGGGTTGCCATGCCTTCTCCAATGCATGAAACTGAAAAGTGAAAGGGAAGTTGCTCAGTCGTGTCTGACCCTCAGCGACCCCATGGACTACAGCCTACCAGGCTCCTTCATCCATGGGATTTTCCAGGGAAGAGTACTGGAGTGGGTTGCCATTGCCTTCTCTGATTCTGATGCTAGAAAGTCCATATAGGAATGCTTACTTTCTAAAAAGAAATTCTATTTTATTATAAATATGCAATATTTTAAGAACATTTTGGATCTACAGAAAAATTGAGCAGGTAATACAGAGTTCTCATATACCCCACATACAGTTTCTTATATTTACATTACACTAGTATGATACCTTAAAATCAATGAGCCAATTTTGATACATTGTTATTAACTGAAATCCATCATTTTTTTCAGATTTCCTTGGTTTTTGCCTAATGACTTTTTTCTGTTCCTGGATCCCACCTAAGATACCATATTACATTTAACTGTCTTCTCTCTTTAGACTCCTCTTGGCTGTGACAGTTTCTCAGACTTTCCTTATTTATAATGACTTTGACAGTTGTGAAGAATACTGATCAGGTATATCAAAGGATGCTCTTCTATTGAAATTTGTCTGATATTTTACTCATGATTAGACTTGGTTATGGGTTTATGAGAGGAAGGTCACAGAGGTAAAGTGGCATTTTCATCACATCATATCAAGGGTATATATTAGCAATGTGATTTATGAAATGACTCTTGATATTGACCTTGAACTGGCTGAGATAGTGTTTATCAGGTGTCTATGCTTTAAAGTTACTTTCCATCTTTCGCTCAGGCCCGTGGCGCCGGCAGGATGGGCAAGTGTCGCGGTCTTCGAACTGCCAGGAAGCTCCGTAGCCACCGACGAGACCAGAAGTGGCATGATAAGCAGTACAAGAAAGCCCATCTGGGCACAGCCCTGAAAGCTAACCCTTTTGGCGGCGCTTCTCACGCCAAGGGAATTGTGCTGGAAAAAGTAGGAGTTGAAGCCAAACAGCCAAATTCTGCCATCAGGAAGTGTGTCAGGGTTCAGCTAATCAAGAATGGCAAAAAAATCACTGCTTTTGTACCCAATGATGGTTGCTTGAATTTTATTGAGGAAAATGATGAAGTTCTGGTTGCTGGATTTGGTCGCAAAGGTCATGCTGTTGGTGACATTCCTGGAGTCCGCTTTAAGGTTGTCAAAGTAGCCAATGTCTCTCTTTTGGCTTTATACAAAGGCAAGAAGGAAAGACCAAGATCATAAATTTTGAGGATGAAAGCACGATAGTAATAAATTTTCCTATACCAAAAAAAAAAAAAAAAAAAAGTTACTTTCCATTCATCTTCTTCCTACACTGTACTCTTGGGAAGGAAGTTACTGTGAACAGCCCACACCTGTTCAGTAGGGAGCTATGTTTCCTCTCCTTGATACTAGGATAAACTATCTGGAATTCTGCATGGAAGATTTTTTTCTTCTTCCCATTTACTAATGTATTCAATCATTTATTTATATCATTGTGGACTCAAGGAACTTTATACATTGGGTTATAATCCAATAATACCTTGTTTTACCACTGAGATTGTTCTAGTTCTGGCTACTGAAAGCTCTTCCAGTTAACTCTGCAGGTTTGCTTTCTAACCTAAAGCTGTTTAGTATTCAGCTCAGTTTTTATACCATGAGATTTAAAAGCAGGAACGAGACCTAAAATATAATTATTATATCGGCTAAAACCAATTTATTCAATATTAGATGGCTTCCTAGGGCTTCCCTGGTGGCTCAAACAGTAAAGAATCTGCCTGCAGTGCAGGAGACCTGAGTTCAATCCTGGGTGGGGAAGATCCCTGGAGAAGAGAATGGTTACCCACTCCAGTATTCTTGCCTGGAAAATTCCATGGACAGAAGAGCCTGGCAGGCTACACATGGGATCACAAAGAGTCAGACACGACTGAGTGACTAACACTTCCCTTTAAATACCTTAGAGCAATCTTGTTCTGTTTGCACATTTGTAATGATTAAAAATGGAGAAGGTCAGCATTTTAAAGGGAGCAGTGTTTATTGATCTTTCACACGTCATTCCCTCAGCCAGCTGGTTGCAGGGCTGAGGCACAGGGTTCAGTTTCTCCAGGGCTGATAAACATCTACTGTCCAGCCACTAACTGCACCCCACAAACTAAGCTTGGCACCAGCCAGCTTGTTTATACGGATGTTGATGTAGCTGTCTGGGCCCAAAGGCATGCCTTGGAAGATGGTGATTCAGTTCAAGGGCTTCACAGACAAAGCCTGCGTCAGAGCGTGGGCATCTGCAGATCCTAAGTTAAAGCATCAAAGAATGTGGATTATACATGGAAAGGGCCTTGCTGTAAACTGAATGTTAGGGTCCTCACAAAATCAGTATGTTGAAACCTAATCCTCAGTGTGATGGTGTTTGGAGGTGGGGTCGCTGGGAGGTGATTAGGTCGTAGGAGTGAAACCCTTATAAGTGGGATTAGTGCCTTTACAAAAGAGACAGCAGGGAGCTCCTTGCCCCTTCTGCTATGTGAGGACACAAGAAGAAGAGAGCTGTCTACAAACCAGAAAGTGGGTCCTCACCAGACACCGAGGCTCGCCAACAGCTGCATCTTGGGCTTCCGGACTATGAGAAGTAAACCTGTTGTTTACAAACTTCCTGATCTATGGGTTTCTACTATAGCAGTCAGAACGAACTAAGACAGGCCAGTACTGGTTATGTTTCCTTTATAATATGTCACTCCCAAACTTAGTGACTCAACAGTTCTTCATGATCTCTCACGGTTCCTATGGGTTGGGTACTTGGGGAAATGCTCGGTGGGGGGTGGTTCTAGCGTAGCGTGTCGTATGGTTTGCAGTCAGATGGTGGTTGAGAAGTGCAGTTCTTCAGCCACATGTCTGGACCTGGGCTGGGATGATCAGAACACCTGGGGACTGAAGCTGCCGGGGCTGCCAGCTCTCTCCCACTCTCGCTGTGTGGTCTCTCCACGTAACCCCTCCAGCACGGCACCTCATGGGAGCTGGACTGCTTACGTGGTAGCTCAGGCCACCAGAGGCACGAGTCCCAAGAGAGGAGGAGGACATCATGCTGAAGGCATGTTGCCTTTTCTAACTTAGCCTCAGATTACAGGATCACGTTGTCAATCAGAAGCTTGTCATTAATACCAAGCAGTATTCTAGGGGAAAGGAACTGGGCTCCCTCATTTTGGGAGAAGAGTGTCAAAGAATTGCAGATGAGTTTTAAAGCCATCACGGGTCCTCAGAGACCCGATAGCCGCTGAGGGCTGGATGGCTTCCACTAACCACTCTTGTTCCTCCTGACCCTCCTGTCTCAGTCCTGTGGTCTGGGAAGAGGGTGACAGCTCCTCTCTGCTATTAGTCCTGGGACTCTGTGCCCTCGTGATCTCCCTGTACACTGCCCACACCTTTGTACCATCCTTGTATTATATGCTCCATCAACTACCCCCCTTGAGAGCGCCGTCTGTTTCCTGCTCTGACATTGGCTATTATACCCATCTCCCTCTCAGAGATCAGGTGATGGCTTGCCCAAGCTCCCAGTCAGTGATCTGGGGCTTGGGACACCTAATCCAGAGCCCTTTTGTTTTCACCCTATAGCTGGTGTACATGGAAACCAGAATAAAACCCTGGAAATTCTTGATTGCTCCCACACGGTGTTGCTTCACAGCGCTGCTTCACCTGAGGCAAAAGGAAGTCACTAAGAGCACTGGTGTCTTTATCTAAAACTTTGGTATTGTGTTCATCCTGGATTTTTTGCACTAATTTGCCTTTAAGTTATATTGCATTATACCCGTCAGCATGAGAAGTCTTTGCCCTAACCGCCCTGCCTGAGTCCCGGCTGCGTCTCCCCATTCTCCCCGACTCTTCTCTGCCACCCCATGCAGCTGGCCGTGGTCTTCAGAGCTGACTCCAGAACCACTTCAGCTCCTCCTTCCCCCTTTCTCCAGGTTTCACATTTGATTCTCATTACCTGGCTGATGGCACATCTTTGGATGTTGTCAGCTAATATTTGAGTGGTGACAGTTCTTTTTGTAACTAGGTGGAAAAAGCAGAAGGCCCTTTACAATTTGTTTTCAGGTACCAGCCAGGAGTGCCGTGTGTGTGTGTGTGTGTGTGTGTGTGTGTGTGCACGCGCACGTACTAGATGCAGAGGATAGTGATGAACGAGATGCAGGGGCAGACTTCCAGGGTCTACCTTTAGGGTTGAACACAGACATGTTTAAAGTCATGACAAAATATGGTAAAGCATTTCAGGCATATATATAAAACGCTATGAGTCTAGAGCAGCCAAGTCTGTTGCTCAGAGTGTGTGGAAGGAAGGACACAGGGGAAGGAGGAAAAGAAGGGAGAAGAGGAGGGAGGAGAGGGGGCTGAAAGAGGTGGCAGAAGAGAGGAGCAGGCTGGCCACTGGCAGGGGTCCCGTTGATGAAAGTCAGCTAAGGAGGCACCGCAGACAGCTGATGCACCGCCGCTGTGCTTGCTTGCATTTTTCTCCGTTGCTTTCCTTATTTAGAACCTCTGGTGTCACTCCACATAACTGGCAGGCTTGTCTCCTTTAGATCTATTCTAGGCGCTAAGCAATGAGCCTCTGTACACTTGATTTGTCTGCCATCAGAGAAGAAGCTGATGTTATGTGCCCATGCGCGTCACCACGACCTAACGACAAGCACACCAGTGCTGGACCCGGCTGCACTTTTCCCTTTGATGCAGGCAGTGAGGGATTACTAAATGGCATCTCATTATGATCTATGGGCTAGATGTTAGTCACGGCATAGTTTAGAGTAAGCCTGAAGGGGAGTGGAGATAACAACGTCACACCAAAGCCAAGGAAGCTATCGCGCAAACATGAACCACCCCGTCTCCTTTGTAGTTATCGATCTGCTGGTGTCTCGCTTTGGCCGGTGCCGTCTCTCTTTTGCTGTTAGTAATTTTAAAACCTAAAATATAATTTGGGGGATGAATGTCCAGGGTTGTTGTCTTTGAAGCAGGATTGATTACCTGGCTGGATAGAGATCTTCTTAGCCTAGACTTTGTTTCTGACTCATTGTGATAATCTGGGCAGATCATTTAATCTCTCTTCTTTCCTCACATCATCACTGTTTGTTTGGAGCCGTGTTGCCAAATCATTGCTTTCTTATTCCCACTATCCCCAAGGCTTAAAAGATGATGTCATTCAGTAATCTCTGATATGGAATCAAAGTATTATTCTGTTTGGGTAGTTCCTAGTTATCTTATTTTCTGTTTCTCCTTTATAACTTAGCTTTCTCCTTTCCTCAATCTTATCAGTTATCTCTGTTCCCCACATTTCAGTTTTTCTCTCTAATACAGGTAAACCACTACCTTATAATGCATCATCTTTACCAGGACCCATTCCTAGCTAGTATTTAAAAAATTTTTTTATTGGAATATAGTTGTTTTACAATGGTTGTGTTAGGCTGCCCTGCACAAGAAAGTGAATCAGCTGTATGTTTACATATATCCCCTTAGCTAGTCTTTTGAAATCAGTTCTGTAGTATGTTTCAATTTAGTTCTCTGTTTTTCTAACTATGGCTTTTAATAACTGTTAATGTTCTAATAGGACTTCCCTGATAGCTCAGCTGGTAAAGAATCTGCCTGCAGTGCAGGAGACCCCAGTTCCATTCCTGGGTTGGTAGGGTCCCCTGAAGAAGGGATAGGCTACCCACTTCAGTATTCTTGGGCTTCCCTGGTGGCTCAGCTGGTAAAGAATCCACCTGCATGTGGGAGACCTGGGTATGATATGAAGTCATTCATTCTAATGTAATAATAATATGAAAAACCTATCTTACCATGTACTCTTATAAAATTATACTGATAAAGATACATAATATTATTGGTATAATTTTATTTATTTATTTGGCTGCCTTAGGAATACCAGACCACCTGACCTGCCTCTTGAGAAACCTATATGCAGGTCAGGAAGCAACAGTTAGAACTGGACATGGAATAACAGACTAGTTCCAAATAGGAAAAGGAGTACGTCAAGGCTGTATATTATCACCCTGCTTATTTAACTTCTATGCAGAGTACATCATGAGAAACGCTGGGCTGGATGAAGCACAAGCTGGAGTTAAGATTGCCAGGAGAAATATCAATAACCTCAGAAATACAGATGACATCACCCTTATGGCACAAAATGGAGAACTAAAGAGCCTCTTGATGAAAGTCAAAGGGGAGAGTGAAAAAGTTGGCTTAAAG
Source organism: Nanger dama (assembly GCA_917880005.1). Taxonomy (NCBI): domain Eukaryota; kingdom Metazoa; phylum Chordata; class Mammalia; order Artiodactyla; family Bovidae; genus Nanger; species Nanger dama. The sequence continues at coordinate 8,258,035 of CAKJTW010000036.1, forward strand.
CTCAACATTCAGAAAACTGAGATCATGGCATCTGGCCTCATCACTTCATAGGAAATAGATGGGGAAACAGTAAAAACAGTGACACACTTTATTTTGGGGGCTCCAAAATCACTGCAGATGGTGACTGCAGCCATGAAATTAAAAGACGCTTGCTCCTTGGAAGAAAAGCTATGACCAACCTAGACAGCGTATTAAAAAGCAGAGCCATTACTTTGCCAACAAAGGTCCATCTAGTCAGAGTTATAGTTTTTCCAGTGGTCATGTATGGATGTGAGAGTTGGACTGTGAAGAAAGCTGAGCACCGAAAAATTGATGCTTTTGAACTGTGGTGTTGGAGAAGACTCTTGAGAGTCCCTTGGACTGCAAGAAGATCCGACCAGTCCATCCTAAAGGAGATCAATCCTGAATATTCACTGTAAGGACTGATGCCGAACCTGAAACTCCAACACTTTGGCCACCTGATGTGAAAAGCTGATTCATTTGAAAAGACCCTGATGCTGGGAAAGATTGAAGGCAGGAGGAGAAGGGGGTGACAGAGGATGAGATGGTTGGATGGCATCACTGACTCAATGGACATGCGTTTGAGTAGGCTCCGGGAGTGAGTGATGGACAGGGAGGCCTGGTGTGCTGCAGTCCATGGGGTCGCAAAGCGCTGGAGACGACTGAGGGCCTGCACTGAGCTGAGGTCTTGGTTGTGCACAAGGCACCTTTGTTGCACCCTGCAGGATCTTCACTGCAGCACGCGGACGGTCTAGTTGCGGTGCGTGGACTCGGTAGTTCCAGCTAGCACCTCTTGAGCTCTCGGACTCCAGCAGTGCTCTAGGTGGTCTCAGTAGTTGGTCGCGTGGGCTTAGTTGCTCTGGGGGATGTGTAATCTTAGTTCCTTGACCAGGGATTGAGCCCACATTCCCTGCATTGCTGGTGGATTCTTAACCACTGGACCACCAGGAAGTCCCTATTGGTATAATTTAATAATAGCTATCATTTCAGGCCATTCTTTCTGAAGGGCATATATTATATTAAAATTTAATTCTTATACATGCGTACCTTGAAGACACTGAGGGTTTGGCTCTGGACCACTGCAATAAAGTGAATATTACAGTAAGTCAAGTGAATTTTTTGGCTTCCCAGTGCATATAAATGTTATGTTTATACTGTACTGTAGTCTATTAAGTATGCAATAGCACTGTATCTTAAAATTTTAATGTACAGATCTTAGTTTAAAAATCCTTTATTGCTAAAGAAGGCCAATCACTGACTTTTACAAACCTTTGATTTGTAAAAGATGCAGTATCTGTGAAGTGCAATAATAAGCCTAGCGTAGATCACCATTTTATAGGCGAGAAAACTTATGATGAACGAAGTCACTGAAACAGGGTTTTTGTTTTTGTTTCTCTCTTTTGAAGACACCTATTATTTTGAGAAATGTTGGGCTGGATGAAGCACAAGTTGGAATCAAGATTGTCGGGAGAAATATCAATAACCTCAGATATGCAGATGACACCATCCTTAAGGCAGAAAGTGAAGAAGAGCGTCTTGATGAAAGTGAAAGAGGAGATGAAAAAGTTGGCTTAAAACTCAACATTCAGAAAACTAAGATCATGGCATCTGGTCCCATCACTTCATGGCAAATAGATGGGGAAACAGTGGAATTATTTTATTATTTTAATTATTTTGTGAGTCCAGTAGCTGCCCCCTCCCCCACCCCCACCCCTGCTTTTTTTTTTTTTTCCTGGAAACTGCCTCCCCTTCTCCATCCATATGGCTGTCATGAGGACAGTCATGTTTTGACCAGATCCTATCCCTTGGCCTCTGAGCCTTTTCTCACAAAGTTTGTGGGCTGGGAATTATGAGTACCCTGGTTCAGAGTATTTTACTTGTCTAAAGCTTAGGAAGTGTTGGCTGGTACCACAGATGTTGGGCATAGGCAGTTTGAGACAGAGAGACTGGAAACAGCATTTCCTCCCACTCCTGTTTTCTGCCCTTCTGTTCTGCCAGCCAGTGTCCGCATAATTAACTTCCCTTTCCCCTTCAGTTCCAGCTTGCTATCAGTCACTTGCAGCCTCCCAGAGTCCTAACCTCTGTTAACAGCTGGTCGTCATAATCGCAACAAAGGGAGATCATGGATCTGAGTTGAAAATCACTGATGTATGATGGTTTCACTCAAAGGCCAATTTACATTAGGTCCCCCAAGGAGCTAGTTTAGTCTCTTCCTTCCTGACCTCAAACATTTTTGAGAAAGAAACCTTACCTATTAAAAATATCTGTTAAAAAATAGTCAAATTCATTCAAATAGCAAATTATCTTGAAAGAAACTGAAAGCTAGTTTTCATTTGTGGTGGTTAATCCGCCTGCAGTGTGGGAGACCTGGGCTCGATCCCTGGGTTGGGAAGATGCCCTGAGAAGGGAATGGCTACCCACTCCAGTATTCTTGGGCTTCCCTGGTGGTTCAGCTGGTAAAGAATCCTCCTGCAGTGCGGGAGACCTGGATTTGATCCCTGTGTTGGAAGATCCCCTGGAGAAGGGAACGGCTACCCACTTCAGTATTCTGGCCTGGAGAGTTCCATGGACTGTATAGTCCGTGGGGTCACAAGGAGTCAGACACAACTGAGCGACTTTCACTATACTATACTATAACTACGATGAGCTTAATCCAGTCATCTTTATTTCTTAAGGAAGTCAATCATTGGGCTTCCCTGGTGGCTCAGTGGTAAAGAACCTGCCTGCCAGTGTAAAAGACATGGGTTGGATCCCTGATCCAGGAAGATCCCAGGTGCCTTGGAGCAACTAAGCCCATGCACCACGACTACTGAGCCTGTGCTTTAGAGCCTGGGAACCGTAACTGCTAAAGCCCGAGTTCCCTAGAGCCCGTGCTCTGCGGTAGGAGAGGCCACTGCAATGAGAAGCCCGCAAACCGCAATGAAGAACAGCCCCCACTCACTGCAACTGGAGAAAAGCCCACGCAGCAACAAAGACCCACCACAGCCAGAGTAAATCAATAAATAAAATTATTCTTAAAAGTTTTTAAAAAGAAGTCAATCATAGTTCCCAGTCTCAATATTTCATGTCCCACTTAGGAAAGAGAGAAGGAAGAGCTTCAGAGCAGATGTTCGTGATGCTGTCTGTTCGAGTGATCCACAAAAGAAAAAGTGTGCTGTTATGTGTGCACGCTAAGTCACTGCAGTCATGCCTGACTCTCTGCAACCCTATGAACCATACCCTGCTAGGCTCCTCCGTCCATGGGATTCTCCAGGCAAGGATACTGGAGTGGGTTTCCATTCCCTTCTCCAGGGGATCTTCCTGACCCAGGAATCGAACCTGTGTCTCCTGCATTGCAGGTGGATTCTTTACTGCTGAGCCACTGGGGAAGCCCCTATTATGTATAGGGAATACTTAAGGGCATCTTGGACCAACCCCGGAGTAAAGAGACTTACGGTTATGTTGTTCCCTTTGCTACTTCTGACACCACAGTGCATAAGCCTTGGCAGTCTCCAGCAGCAAGCATTTGACTATCACAGTTATGTCATAGGCCCCGTGAGTGACAACAGAGTTCCTCTCCATGCTGCTTAGAAGTTGGCTTTGTGCACCTCTTCAGCCTCAGCACAATTTTAAAACCTCACCCCTGCCATGTTCATGGATTAAATATGGTTCTGTACCATGTGGTCACCTGCACCTTCAGGCTTTACATGGTGACAGTCTTCTCTGGGGATTTGGGAAAGAAAATATCTCTTACCTAATGAAAAGGATGTCTTAACCCTGCCAAACAATCATTTAAGATCTAAAAAACACTGACTGGGGATTGCATTAACATCAGCATGGGAGAGGTTGTCTAGAAAAATATGGAGAGAAACTAAAATGTGGGCCGAGAATGGAGGTGAACATGCCAATAATTTCCAACCAGGGTGCATGGGGACTCTGAGTTTACTTGAACGTACAACAAAATAATCAAATGTGGTTAAACAAACATTAAGCTAGTTGAATGACTGAATCGGTCCACAAAAACAATTCCTCCTCACAGACCTCGTCACTGTCCAGAAAGTTCCCTGTCTGACCCAGCTGGCCCCTCTGTTGCTCGCTCTCCCCCTTTTTAATGCTTCTGTTCTTAGAGAACGGCCAACTGCTTCTCTTTGCCCTCCAACTCCATCTTCTTGACATTGCCCTGTGGGTTCTAGTTTCATCCTTCAGTTGCTCTTATTTAAACAAAAACAAAATAGAACATGGTCTCCACTGACTTAGCAGATATTTGACAAACTGGTGAAAATCACACTTGAATTTCCCCACATAGGCTTTGGTAGGAGTGAAATCCATCTTCTATAACACCGCAGTTTGTCGATCCTTCCATAAAGTAGGACATTGCCCGTCCGTCATCGAGGTTCACCTCATTCGTCCCAGCTCCCCTGGGTGTGATTTCTGAGGAGGAGTTCCCACGAATGCGTGCGAGGACCATCACAGTGGTCCACGAGCCTGTGTGTGTGTGTGAAGGACTGATCCGAAGCAGAACGTCTCTGTGACAAAGCTAATAGATCCAGACCCACAGGGGTCTCCAAGCTGCGCGCTGGGCTGCATCCTGGAGTCGGAGAGCAATCCAGGTATTCGAAGGTGTGAAATGGAAGGACTCCATCTCTCAGGGGCTCAAGGCCATGGCTGGGCTGACTAGAAAGGAGGATGGGCCTGTGAGTGGTATAGCCTCCCTCCAGGCACAGCCAGGGTGGGAGACAGGCCTGGCATGTTGGGCCAGGCAGGTTGGGATTAAGCGGTATGTTTTTCACTTTTTTAAAAAAATTCCTCTCAGGTTTCTTTATACCCTCTCTAAAATTCAGACATCTAAACAACCCTGGGATGGGGAGAAGGACATGATGGCCAGTGTTTATGACCTTTGGGTGCCCTTTCCTCCCAGGCTTTCTGTGGTCTGAGGTCTGTTTACAGAGTTGGACAATGGTAGGAAGGCCTCCAGGTTAAACAATAAAGAGGTGGCTCCTTCAGAGCTCAGAATTGTCTTAAATAAGGACATATAAAAAGAAAAAAACAAGAAAACATCAAGTTCTGAACCAGTGGGCAGATTACTGCTTCAGAATATTTATACACTAAATATGCAACCATTTTCTTGAGTTAAAACACTATGACAGTATTATTATCTGTAGTAATTTTAATAGCAAAGAAAGCTGTGGGTGGAAACCAAGTTTTCTGTCAGGCAGAGGTAAAAATGTGAAGTTTTCTAGAATTTGTAGTTGCTTTGAATCACAGAGACTGGAGAGGGGGTGGAAAGACCAGAAGTGGAGACATTCATATTTCCTACAATTTTGGACATAAGGAGAAGCAAATTTCTCATCTAATCAGCAAAGATAAGCTTAACTTATTCCTGCATCTCTAAGTCATTTGTTTAGCCCTGAAAATTTGCTAATGAGCAGTTTTAATAAAGCTTCTCAGCAGTTCTTTCTACTGGAGTATGAAAGTAATCCAGGTATTTGAAGGTATGAAATGGAAGGACTCCATCTCTCAGGGGTTCAGATGGATTTTAAGATCCTAGCCATGATTGACTGGCCCAGGAGTGCGTCCTTCCTCTCTATACATTCAGGCCATATGACATAGTTTGGCTGAAATCCAGATGTCCATGGACTCTAGAGTTAGCTTTCTCTTAAAGAAATGCTTACATGAAACTGGAACAGGATACAGCAAAGACCAAGGGAAGAAAGAAAGCTTGAATTACATGACTGCAATATTCTGCAGAATCACACTTCAGCTTCTGTTCAGCTTCTCTTTGGAGCTGAAAATTCCTCAAGTTTCATCCTGAGAGGCAACCGTGTGAATATCTCTGACAATTTCCAACATGATTCCATTTAAGGTTATGGGACAAGGCTGTATGATAAGGCTGTGTGGGAGTGGGCATTTTATGCCTGTGTGTAACATTGTCACTTGGCTTTGCAAAGTCAGAAATTCCCTGCATATCCACTGGAGAGGATAATCCAGCGTGTGGTAGGTCAAGTAAATGCCATCCCTTACTCTCTATTCCTGCCTCATTCTTTCTCCCACACTTTAGTTCACTAAGTTGTAAGTGTCTGAAATCATTCTTGGTGAATAATGCTGGACCTCTCTGAAAATTTGTGGCTGCGGGCTGGACCCTCGTCATCGCCACGCACTTTGTCGCTGAGACAGGTAACCCATGGTTACTGAGCTCAGATCAGTTAAGGGGCAGAGAGCCTCCGCTCCTCACTGCTCTATAAAAGGGACCCACCTAAGGGACCCTACCAGCTTCTAGCTCTCAGCCTGGCTGAGCCTGGGAAGCAAAGCCTGGGACCTCCGAGCAGGAAGCACCAGCTGCAGAGGCAGGGCCAGCATGGCCCCCACTTTCAAACTTCAGTGTCACTTCATTCTGATCTGCCTGCTGGCTCTAAGAGGAGAGAGCCGGTACCTGGAGGTGAGCGATTCCCTGGGGCTGACCCATCTCACCTTGCAGCCCTGAGTGTCCAGCCTTGGGGATGGGCAGGCTGCCTCTGCTCTCAGATTATGCCGGGGTTAGCTCTTTCTTCCTCTTTCAGTGTGCCCCCTCTTTCCCTGGGTATCCCCTAGGTCTTCCTGCCTACTTCTTCCCCCTTTCCCTCTGGCCCCTCGGGGATACCCCGATCTGATGGAAAAGGTCTAAACCTTTCCATCTTCTCCGGATCCCCCTGGAGACATCGATCCTCTCACTTCCTTCTCTGTGCCGTGGGCAGGGAGGGTGCCCCGCTTCTGATCCCCTCTCCCCTTCCCTGACTGTTCCGGACTGACTGATTTTCCTGGCCAGCTGCGGGAAGCAGTGGACCACGACCCTTTCCACACCTCTCCGGCGGCGCCAGCCCGAAGCGGGAGCTGGAGGGGGAGCCGCTGTACCGCCGCGCTCTGCGTGAGTGCGGGCTGCCCGGCTGCCGGCCCCGGGGAGGTGGGGGCTGGCCGGACCCCTGGGAGGGAGCTCGAGGCCCAGATTCCCATCGCGAAGGGTCGGTCCGGAGGAGGTGCCCCTGGGCGAGACGGGGTGACGCTCCGGGAGCCGGGCGCTGAGGCTGGGAGTCGCGGGGGGCGGAGAGAGGGCTGCCCCGGGCGGCGCAGCGGGGGCTGCAGCCAACCCCGCTGCCCTCCCCCAGGGTGCGTGGACATGCTGAGCCTGCAGGGCCAGTTCACCTTCACCGCCGACCGGCCGCAGCTACACTGCGCCACATTCTTCATCGCAGAGCCGGAGGAGTTCATCACCATCCACTACGATCTGGTCTCCATCGACTGTCTGAGGGGGGACATCCTGCAGGTGAGGCGCCCCCGGGCCAGGTGGGCAAGGGACGGGTCCCAGCTACCCAGCAGGGAGAGCGGTAACTAGACGCTCAGCTGGCGCCAGAGTGGGATCCCCGTGCAAAAGGAACCTCCTCTCACTCCCTGAAAGGCTGGTGCCTCCTGCAGCGGTTTAAGTTCTTCTGTGAGCTCTCGGTCCGGCGCTTGTGCATCCTGGGGCAGATGAAAAGTGGTACAAGTCCATTTAGCAGGAGCACTCAGGCCAGCGAGCCCGTGGCCCTGGTTAGAAAGGCGACCTCACACGTCTGAGATCTGAGCCCGCCTTGCAGGTCCCTCTCTCTGTGGAATCGTTCCAGGCTCCCAAAGGCTGTCTTCAACGCCTGGGTGACCCGATTCTGGAGCAGAAGGGCACGGGCCACTGGGAGGCATGCTGAGAAGGAGTCTAGTCTGAGGCAGGGATGAGGTGTGGACAAGTCCTCCAGTCTCACAGCATCCCCCTCAAGTTCCCTGTGAGCCCTAGGGGTCTGCTTGGGATGGTTGCTGACTTCTCCAGTCCAGTTAAAGTGAACACGATTAAAACTCTAAAGTGGAATCATTCTGGAAACTGTCAAATGCAGTGGAAGAGAACTGATCTGAAGAAGGAATTTGTAGCTGGTAATGTTACTAACTTGAACTAGGTTGAACTCATTAAATTGGAGACTTGTGGTGATTTAAAGAATAAAGTCAATAGACTCTGACCTTTTGTCCAGCCAACTACAAACTTCAACAAGTGAAGGAAAAAACTCCTAACTTGCATACCAGACATTATTGTCTAAGTGTTAAAGTAGTTCTTGATATTTTAATGTGTGATAAGTTTAAAGATGGGGGAAATGGGTATGTATAACCATCAGCAGGTAGGTAAAGTTCTTGCTCCACTTTGTCCTTTTGCTGTCTATTTTTGAGATATTTTGTTCATATTTTAACGAGGAAAGAGAAAAACTGAAGCCCAGATTATGCTCCTGCAGAATTCTTCTGAAGGTAGGATGTGTGAAAAATAATGACCAATACAAAAATATATATCACCTGTAGTTTTATTTACCACGGTGGCTGAAATGATAAAGTATAAGAAAGTATTTGCTTCGGACACATTGGAGTTTATAAAGGGGAGGGGGGCAGAAAGCAATAATTAATTAATCATATGACTTGCAAACAATCCAGTCAAGATATACACAAATAGAATGCAAGTGTGCAGGGGGTGCAGTCTGTCTATTCCCTACATATAATTGGAGGTCCATTGCTGGGTAAGCTTTTCCCCCTTTTCAATACATTTATGATTTCAGGAGCTGATGGAAGTGATCATTTTTGTTTTTTGTTGGAAGGTATTTGATGGCTGGATTCTCAAGGGGGAGAAATTCCCCAGTTCCCAGGATCACCCTCTCCCCACGACTGAGAGGTACATAGATTTCTGTGAGAGTGGTCTGAGCAGAAGGAGCATCAGATCCTCCCAGAACGTGGCCATGATCTTCTTCCGGGTTCATGAGCCAGGAAATGGATTCACAATAACCATGAAGACAGAGCCTAACCTCTTCCGTAAGTGGACTTCCTGTCTTCTCAGTTAGAAGGCAGGAACTGGGGGGAGAGAGTGTCCATTCTACTTTTCAAAAGTAGTATCATTGCACAGACTTAAGAAATTTGAAGTGAGGAAGGATTTGAATGGAATTCTTTGTAATTAGAAATGACCTAAAGGATATTTGTAATTCATTATGATGAAAATCAAATCAGTTTTTAATTTATTTACCAGGCTAAATAAGAGCCTAACTTATGGTGGCTAGAGTTCTGTTTTATCCCTGGTCTTATTTCTGATCTCCTGAATTACTGCAGTGCATTCAGTGACAAACTTTAATCCCTCCAGTCATTCCACTGACCTGGATTCAGCTATGAAGTCTTTGAGATACTTAGGTAAATGCTGAAAGACTGCGTATCTGGGATGTGTAGACAGATTTCATGCCTGAGCAGAGGGTTGGACCGGGAGGGCCTCAGTGTTGCCTTCTGAGTCTGCACCCATTGCTCTAATTCAGTTTGTTTCTGATGGATACATGAAAAGATGCTATAAAGCTAAATAGCCCAGGCCTAAAACACATTATCTTAATCAGGATGAGTTCATTCACCTATTTATTATTTTTCCCCATTAAGAGAAAAATGTTTGTAAAAAATCAAGTAAAGAAAACATAATCATTTTTGGTTGCATACAATAGTATTAATATTAACACTTCATGTGGCTGAAGAATGGTACCTACCTAATCTGCCAAAAAATAATGTACTGACTGATCTCCCAACTTTTATTTTTAAAAAACAAGATAACTTTTTATGGAAGAAGCATCCAGAAGGGCTATTTCTGAGGACTGGAACAGAATAATACTAGAGGACAACTGTTTCTTCTGTATCTTGTTTGGCTAGAAATCAAAAATCTTCTAGAATCATCAAGGAATTTCAGTTCATTTTGACATTAAGTGTGATTAAAAATATAAAAGGAGGCAAAAGGTAATTCTGACATAGTCTGGTCAGAAACTTTTGTCCGGTAGTTGCCGAAAAACAGCACAAACTCTGATGCTTCTAGTTTCATAGCTAAAAGAATAATTTATTGTAAGTCTAGACCTGAGATACAAAAAAATTTTTCAGAAAATTTTGGGAATAAATAAACATTAAAGATTTACCTTTTAGTCAACTTACCATTTAACACCCAGTAAATATTATCAGATATTATATCAGATATAAGCCTGGTTTCTGATTTTCTCAGCCTATTTTGTAACGGGTTCAATATTTCTTTACTTTATTATCTAAAAAGTAACATATATCTCCAAGTTCAGTTAATAAAGGTTTCAGACCACCGGGGGTTTTGAATTCTGGTCTCCTCTTGAAGCCTTGATTCTTCCAGGCTTCCAGATTGAACCACGACCCTAGTTAATGAAGTATTCCTAGAACTTATACCAGCTAGTATTGTTTGGTTGGTTATTAATTTATGTCTTGTGAGTGTTATAAATAAGGTGACTGCCCTGAGATTACAATTAGAAGCCCCTTACAGCCCAGGGCTTCCTAAAAATGTGGATATATCCCTGGTGGTTTTTTTCTTCCCAGGTCCTTCCCATCTCCAAAATCACCTTTGTGATATGTATTCTCTTCTGGGCCCCAAGCCCCTAGACCATTAACAGAAGCTTAGAATAGGATAAGATAAATTTCCACAAAAGCCTAACATGCAAGTGAAAATGTGATTTTGCTTTTCTATAAAGCCTGCAATATCATCTCCCAGACCTCAAATGGAAGGTTTACTCTGGTCGTGCCACATCAGCATCGCAACTGCAGCTTCTCCATCATTTATCCTGTAGCGATCAAAATATCCGATCTCACCCTGGGACACTTAAATGGTCTGCAGTTAAAGGTGAGTTGCTTATTGCTTCCCAGTCACTTCCTAAGGCCCCAGCAAACTTTTGAGAGCAAAAGTAATCATACAGGGCGAACGTGGATGAATGGGAGCGGCAGGTCCTTCTGTCTGACCGTTTCATCTCACACGAGCCCGCCGTCGCTGCCTGAATACACTCCTCTTCTATTTCCGTTACTCTGCAAGCTGCATACTCAGGTGCCCCTTCTGTCTGCTTGAATACTTTTCTCATGATGTAAGAAATGTTTCCAACTGGCAAAGTTGTGGCATATAATTACAATTGAACTCTCTTGTACTCGCCTCTTTTACAGAAATTCTCTCCTAGCAGAACCTAGTGTGAGTCATCTACACAGCTGTTTTTCTGATTATTGGAATTTTCTTTTGACATGAAGGAAGTGTCTTCATTGACAGAACTGTGTGATGAAGGAATGCTAAGTGTAGCAGAAAATATGAAATTGGATTTTTATATCGCAAAATACAGTAAAGTTTTGAAGCTTTTTTTTTTGCATTACATTTCATGCCATACATTTTGCAACAAAACATTAGCTGAGACTCCCCATCTACTTTCCCCCCGTGAACTGCTGTATGGACTTTGCAGTTGTGCTGACCTTGACCACGTTTACTTGCACTGGCAGCTTGTTTCCTCTGAGTCACCCTCACCTCCTTTTATGTTCTCATATGCCTAGGTTAAGATAACTGATATATTCATCAGCATCGAAGAAAGTCGTCAAAGAAAGTTCCTAATCAGACAGATTAGTGAAACCAAATAAATAAGACTAGGGCTGAGAAAAGCAGTATGTACAACTTCCTTTAAGCCCTAAACTCATAGGCCAGTGCTTATATTTTTTAAAGTTGAACCTTTGTGGAAGAATAATCCTTTGATAAAGACCAGAATAAAAAAAACAAAAAACAAAAAAAAGAATAAAAACAAACAAACAAACAAAAAAAAGACCAGAATAAGTGGATGTCTCTGGCATAACCTTACTGGCTTGAGACTGTATGTCATTCTTGATGTTTAATATAGAAGTATGGTGGATTGAGAAATCTGCATTTTAGCTATTTTTGGCTATGAGGAATAATCTTGGTGCTTACCATTTAAAACAGTGTGAAGTCTGCAGTGTTCTAAGTATTTGTTGCTTTACCAAAAATTATTTTTAGGGTGCTTACTATGTGCAAGGCCTTATTCTAAATGCTGGAAATTAGCAATGAACAAAACAGGTCCCGCTCACATGGAACTTACATGCTAGGGGATGAGATAGACAAAAGAATAATATGTTTCAGATAGTGATGCCTGCCCTACAGAAAATGAAGCAGAGTGGTGGCAGGGAAAGCATGGGAGAAAGAGGGCAGGCAACTACTTGAGGTAAGATAGTCAGGAAAGATATCTTTTGAAAAGGAGACATTTAAGCGAGATGTCAGTGATAGGTAAGAAGGAGCTGGCAGCTCCTGGGGCGCTGGGAACAGGGCGAGAGTGGTGCAGAGGCTCGGAGGCAAGATGGGCTTCCTGAGCTCCAGAAACAGAAAGAAGCAAAGGTAGGGGCCCTGGGCTATGGTATAGCACCGGGGAGACAGGCAGGGCCGGGGGCGGAGAGTCAAGAGTCTATTCTGAGTGCAGTGGTAAACCACTGAAGGGGTTCGGGCATAATCCATCTGATCGTGCTCAGGTGGGTGAGGGGGGCTGAGATTGCTGGCTTCGTGACCACATTAAATCACAGAGTCCATGATGGGAAGGAGAGGATTGCCCTAATGTTATTCTGGCTTCCATGAATGATGATGAATGAGCTGTAGCGGCCCGAGTGGTACAGGAGTGCACCTAAAAGGCCATCGTCATAGTCCAGGCAAGAGGTGAGAGTAACTTAGTCCAGGGAGATGGAACCTCCACGAGAGAAATCTAGAGGTCCCTACACAACCCAGCTCCTGCCATTGTTTACTGAGGATAGCTGAGAGGTTTGGGAAGAGGACAGAAAGTCACCGAATGCCGAGGAGTGTGTGCTCCCCACCTCTTTGTTTCTGGGTTTTGTTCCTCTCATTTTTGTTGTTGGCTGCCCCGCACAGCATTTGGGGTCCTAGCTCCCCTGACCAGGGATTGAATCCACGCCCCTTGCATTGAAAGCATGGAGGCTTAACCACTGGGTCACCAGGGAAATCCCTATTGCCCTCATTTTAGTTTCTATTTCTTCCCAACTTCCTGTTTCCCATTTCTCTCTCCTGAGTCTGCTGCCTTTTGCCCTTCACCTCCTCCTGTGAAATTTGTAACCTATAGAACCAGCTGGAATGTTTAGTCTTAAGTCATATTCTCCCTGACCACCCTACTCAAGGGAAAGGCAATTACATTTTTCCCCTTTACTTCTAAATGGTTTATTCAACTCTTTATACAAGAACCTGAGCCCTCTGTACACAGTGGGGCTGACTAATCCTGTATTTTATGGTTTGATGAAATGTGTAAAATGCATAGAATGGAGCACATAGTAGGTGACTTTAAATATATATTACCCCCTGCCGCCAACCACCACTTGCTTCCTTTCACTGGACAAATAGATGCTGTTATATTATTTTCTATCTGTTGCTTAGTTCCAGTTACATTTCAATATCTTCCTAATGTTGGACTGTGTGTGTTCATGTACGTGTGTATTCAGCACTCTCTGTTTTAGATTTTGGCTCCTATGTTGTATGGTCTATCTGGTTAACTTCTAAGCACCTTGCCACACTCAGCTAGGTCTCTTGAGTGTACCTCAATGATGAAGAGGATCACAGGCAAACTGGTGGTGTAATTTGTGGGGGACAGCACAAAATGAAAACACGAGGACTTTATTTTAAAATTACTAAGAATTTCAAGATAGTGACAACAGAGCATTAAGCCACACTCTAGGCCTCGTAAGTGTGAGCCCTGTGGATGTGGGCTTTGTGATCACGAGACCAGCCCTGATCACAGGAGGGAGTGGAGAGGGGTGGCTTTGTTTGCCTGGGAAACTGAAGCCCAGGGAGTTCTGTAGATGAGACAGAGTGGAAAGGATGAAGAGAAGCAGAAAAAGGTGGTTACGGTGGATCACACAGAGTGTTAGACTAGATAATTATTTTGAATAACTTGAAATAAATTTACTTTAGTTGGATGGAGAAAGTTGATGGTAATTCTAGCTAATCTGAGCCCAAATGAAGGTTTTGTTTTTTTCTTTAATATTCTTATAACTGATCTAAATCCTTATCAGTAGAAAGGGTAAGAATTGTCTCCATAGCAAAAAAAAGTCTTTTATATAGAAGAAGAAAAGAGGTAAGTTGAAGAAAAAACTGATATGGAAGTCCTATTTATAAAAATGCTGACTGCATGCATTAAGAAATTCAAATAATTCAATATGTATGTCCAAATGATTTAAAAATCAAACCACTTTTAGATGCAATTTTTATACACTGTATATGGAGTTTAAAGATTCTGATTTCATCATTTTCGTCCTTGCACTTGTAAAAAAATGTTTTTTAAATGCACACACATTTTAAAAAAAAATGATTACTTAACCAATTTAGAAAAGCAATTCCTTTTTTTTTCTTTAAAAGTCTTAATTTCCAAAGTCTTGGATGTTAAATTAAACGGCACTCCCAGGATGTCTGGGCCTAAAGAAGTGAATTCACCAATTTGCCATTGGTTTGACTTTGGTAGGTGATTTAAATACGTCTTCCTCTGCCGCTTTGTTCTCCTAGAAGTCCTCCGCAGGCTGTGGGGGAATAGGAGACTTTGTGGAGCTGCTGGGAGGAACTGGTTTGGACCCTTCCAAGATGCTGCTTTTAGCTGATCTCTGCTACCCTTTACGTGGCCCAGGTAAGATGGTTCTTTGATTATTATTTATGTGCCTATTAAGTTTTACCCTGATGCTGGGAAAGATCGAGGGCATGAGTTTGAATGAACTCCAGGAGATAGTGAAGGACAGGGAAACCTGGGGTCGCAGAGAGTCAGACACGACTGAGTGACTGAACAACAAGATTGCGTCCTTAAATAAAACACTTCAAATTATTTATACGTGAAAGGGCAAGTTCCACCAAAAAAAAGTTCAATTTTGCACATTGAACCAATGTGAAGATTTTGCATCTGAGCCTATACACAGTATCAGGAATGCATGATCACAATATCTGACATTGGGAGAGAAACTTATGCAGTAATGAACTTGCATGTTTAAGGCGGGCCCTTGGTAAAACTATGAGAATGGCATAGAGCTGTGCTTGCTCTACCTTTTGAAAGTCCCTGCTTTCATCCTCTCGAGACTAAAGAGTTTGCGGACTGAAAACCATGGTTCATATAGTGTATGTATCATCAATTAGTAATACTATAATGATAAAGTAATATCTAAGTTATTTTACCATATATATGTATATGTGTGTATTACTCATAGTAAATACATTAAAAGGTGATTCACTTTATTAGAAATTCCCAGAACTGCTAGAACATCCCCAAGTTCTAACAGCAAAACCAGCCTCTGAAAGACTACTGCCAAAAGAGATGTAAATTCTGAAATCTAAAAGTGGTCGCTGGTAATAAAAGACCAGGTTAGCTCATGGTGCAGCACCAAACAGGATCAGGTCTTCTTTACTATGAATCAGTGAGGACTTTCCATTGATCAGGCTCAGGTGGGGTGGGTCGAAGGTGGAATTGCTGACTCATGACCAAATTAATTAATGAAGTCCAAGTGAGGAGAGAGAGGGTTATGTGAAACCTTTCTATAAAGGTCTCTCATTTCTGTCCTTCAGATGCAGGAACCAGTGATTATCGATTAAGAGACAAAAGTCAAACAGAAGAACAATCTTTTATCCCATATCATAGCCCCTTCCTCTCTTGTAAGCACTCATCACACACCAACTAAATAATGAAACTGCAAATCAGACCTCCTTTTGATCAGCTGTTACCTGTTTTAATTAAACCCAGATCTGCCCACCAGTATTTTCTCTCTCTGAGCTAATGCTGGGGTCTTAAGCAAAAACTCTGGAATAGAATTAATATACATACATAAAGGGAAAATATTTCTAAAAACCCACTTTGCTAAAAATTTGGGGCTAGTTTATGCTAATTTACACTTGCGCCCTGGTTTAAACCAGTGGCTTCTCTTCATTTGTGTTCTCAAAGGCACTGGATCCTTCCATGCTGATGGAGGGCACCTGTGAGGAGATGTGGTTGAGCTGGATAAAAAGATTGGATTAAGAACTGATCTAACACACATCCCTTAAAATTTAGATCATTGAAGCTATAGTAATTTTGGTGCATGAATTATATAATTTGATTTAGGTAAACCGCGTGTGTGTCTTAGTCCGACTCTTTGCGACCCTATGGACTGTAGCCCGCAAGGCTCCTCTGTCCATGAAATTCTCCAGGCAAGAATACTGGAGTGGGTTGCCATTTCCTTCTCCAAAAGGGTGTGATCAAGGCCAAATATTTTGCCTGTTTTATCTAAATGATTGACACCAGTCTTACGATAATTCGAAGGCTTGAATTATCTGACTCATTGGTTCATTTTAGACTTCACTTTTTTCTTTCATTCATCATGTTTCCATGAGCCCCTCCTAAATTGTTTATACAATGAACTCTTGGGTATCTTGCCCTTTAGATTGAATTAGGAATATGTCAAATAATAAATAAATGATATGCACATTAACTAAAAGAAATAAGGCACGTTATGTAGATTAAAGTTCAGAGTAAGATCAGAAAAGAATGACCTTCCCAATCATTTAAAGAAAATTAACTTTGGACCTCGTCATGGAAGCTTAGCCTAGACTCCCTGGCGCCTATATTAAAATAATTATAGGATTTATATTTTATTATCTCTCCAAATTGACTTTTACCTAAATAACTTTTATCTGGCTGTTTTACTTCATTTAAACCCAGGTGCATGTTTCTGAAGTAGCTGTTACACAAGGGTAATCATGTTTCTCAGAATTTAGTCCTTATAGAGACAAAGAGGGGGAAAAAGATTGAAAAAGTTAAAATAGCAGGAAGGATTGTTGTAGGGTAGATAAATCTTTGGCACCCCACTCCAGTACTCTTGCCTGGAAAATCCTGTGGACGGAGGAGCCTGGTGGGCTGCAGTCCATGGGGTAGCTAAGAGTCGGACACGACCGAGTGACTCACTTTCAGTTTTCACTTTCATGCACTGGAGAAGGAATGGCAACCCACTCCAGTGTTCTTGCCTGGAGAATCCCAGGGATGGGGGAGCCTGGTGGGCTGCTGCCATGTGGGTCGCACAGAGTCGGACACGACTGAAGTGACTTAGCAGCAGCAGCAGCAGAAAAATCTTGCCTCAGGAAGCAGCTTGAGGTTGAAGAAATAAACTAAAAATAATTGTTAATAATTATTTAATAATTACTGAGTTTCACAGAACAGAAACTCATGTAGGTACAAACAGGTTGCCAGAAGGGAAGGGAGTGGGAAATGAAAAGAAAAAAAAGGTGATTCTGTGAGGTAATGAATGTTAATTATCTTGATTGTAATGCTCATTTCACAATGTGTATTTATATAAAAGCATCATGTTGTACACCTTAAATACACACAGTTTCTGTCAGCTATAACTCAATAAAGCTGAAAAAAAATTTAACCCCTCCATTATTCTTGCCTGGAAAATCCCATGGACAGAGGAGCCAGGCAAGGATTGAAAAGTCATTCCATGTAAGAAATAAAGGAAAACATTTGAAAAAGTACAGGTGAACAATAGAACGAAAATTAGTACATTTAGTGTATGTCTCGGAGAAGGCGATGGCACCTCACTCCAGTACTCTTGCCCGGAAAATCCCATGGATGGAGGAGCCTGGTAGGCTGCAGTCCACAGGGTCTCGAAGAGTCGGACTTCACTGAGCGACTTCACTTTCCCTTTTCACTTTCATGCATTGGAGAAGGAAATGGCAACCCACTCCAGGGTTCTTGCCTGGAGAATCCCAGGACGGGGTCCTGGTGGGCTGCCATCTATGGGGTCGCACAGAGTCAGAATTTAGTCGCACAGGACTGAAGCAACAATGTATGTCTAAACCATGCAAATGCTGTTTTTATTTATATGTAAAACAGAATCATTATCTAGGCTAGAAAACAAACAGGTGATATTTTTGGTCTACAGAACTGTCTGGCAGTACAGTCCATCCTTTAGCTGTGACCAATAAATGCTACATGCGCCCCCAAATAGAAGGGAAAAAAACAGCCCCTGCAAATTTCCAACCTGTCCCAAGGGGGAAGCACTACCCCCCCGCCCCCTCCCCACCACTGAGAAGACAGCTAGAGGAAAGGTGCGGCAGGGACAGAGGCTTGCTTTCCGCTGCCTTCACCACCACGCCTTGGAGGCAGGAGAACATATAAAACACAAGGAGATATTGTCTTACTTCTTTATAGTTAGTTTTATTTGACAGTGTTCTTGCACACGAGGAGAAAAGCTGGAGTTCAGTTTCACTACTCAGCAATTACACAGTTGACTCTTGAACAGCATGGGTTTGAACTTCTCAGGTCCACTTACACGAGGGTTGTTTTCAGTAGTAGATGCTGCAGAGCTACACCACCCTGGGTTGCTTGAACCCGAGGATGTGGACCCTCCGATCTGGAGGAACTACAGATGTGGAGGACAGATGATAAATTATATGCAGATTTTCACCGGTGGGGAGGGTCCTTGGCCCTAACATGGAGGTTGTTCATGGGTCAGCTGTATATTATAATGAAAATGAAAACAAAACCGTTTCACCTGATGGTAGATGCTTGGTTTGAGTACGTGAGAGGAAGCTACATCTTGGTTTTGCCCTGTTTGAATGATCTTGTGGACAGAAATGGCTTGGCTCTGTGGTTTCTAACCTACTGGGAAACTTACTTTTTCCGTGAATTATAGCCCAGATGAAAGTTGGCTGTGACCACACGGTGCTGCGCATGGTCTCCAGTGGAAAACATATAAATCGTGTGACTTTTGAGTATCGTCAGCTGGAACCATACGAGCTGGAAAACCCGAATGGAAACAGTATCCAGGAATTCTGTTTGTCTACTCTTTGAATAAACAAGTCAATGATTTCCATTCTGCTAGCTAAGGGAGTTTTTAATGGCTATTATAAATAATTTTGATGAGCAGCTAGTTAAGAACCTTTCATACCAGTCAGTATTCCCAACTTTGAACACATATCACACACACTAATTTTTGTACCTTGCTTCTTTTTCATTTATTATATAAATGACCACATGGTAGAAAATAAGCCCCTCTTCCTTGGTAGAAAAACAGTTTCCTGTAATTCTTTTATATGCCTTCAACCTGAACTGGTAAGACAAGTGCAAAGAAATGTGCAATAAAAACTTGTATCACAAGGGAAACTACTACAAAGAAATAAAAACAATGGTGTTATCAGTTTTATAACAGAAAATGCATGTCCGTGTATACCAAAGTAGTAGCATTTGTTTATTTTCTGCTTATTCTGTTTATAGTAGACAGTTGTAGCTAGTATTATTTATTGATTTGTAACAGCTTGTTTTTAACAAACATTTGTAGTATGGAAAACATTTTGCAATCGTAAATACAAGCATGAATAAACATTCAGAATGTTGGCACCTCAGCATCCTGCTTTGTTTACCTGAGTGGTTACCTCTTACTACCATTAGAAAAGAATGTTCTCAGGTGAGAACCAAATGCTGAACTAAATCATTTTAGACTTCTTAGAGCTCAGAGAGCTCTGGGTTGGTAAGTAGAATTATTAGGTGCAAAAGGTAAAATTTCAGCGTTTGCACAAACAATGCTAACTGATTGGCTGTGATAGGGATGCAGGATGTGGGGGTCACTTTCCCACTCTTCTCCAAGAAAACTGAGAATACATGTCTTTGCCACAGTCAAGAGTGTACTTTTCAGCAAGGTCAACAAAGGCCTTAAGCAGAAATCTGAGTACTTTTTTGGTACCGAAGACGGTTTATCGTTGACTGAGCCTTGTCCACAATCAGCTTGAGACCAAGCATGTGGGCCTGTAAAAAGACACCTTGAGGTCAGAAATAAAGTCTTCAGAAACAAAGGAAATACTCCAGAGTGAACAAGTCCTCTTTGGATTAATGGATGAACACTGCAAACTGTGCCATAACTAATGGCTTGATTCTGGGTCCCCAAACATATTTACTATAAAGTTAATTTTATAATAGAATGTACTGGAATCCCATATACTGGGATTGTTAATGAAATCTGGCAACCTGGCAGAAAGAAAAATAGTGACTGAAAATACTAAAAATACCCAGGTTTTGAGCCTAAATTTTATCTCAGTAGATATTCTGGAAATAGCAAATGGATAAATAAATGCCTAAATGGATAGATGGATAAATGCTGGGATGAATGAATAAATGTCTAAACAGATGGCTATATAACTCCTGATTAGTTATGTAAGATGCTGGGTTTCTTATTTTATAGAAAATAAATTCCATGAAGTTGAACCCTTTTATCTTTTTCACAGTCCCTCTAGTGGCCAAAGAATTAATGCAGTCGCTTATATCACCGTCAGAAGTTTCTGGCTCTTAACATTCATGATCCCCTTAGACTCAGTAGGGAAAATAAATGGTCCGCGGTCAGGAGGCAAGTGTTTTTATCATGGAAGTAGGACAGGTTGTTTCTGTCCCTGAGGGACATCTTGCAAACCACTTAGCCTCTCTGCACTAAAGTGAGTGGGACTGCGGTCCCTGAGGTCTCTTTGAATCTTGACACTCTGCAATCATTTAGTTGTGACATGTGACTTCAGAGCTTGTTACTGCATATTAGAGTACACTTTTTGAGGACTGTCACTCCAGTGAACTGTCTGTGACTGTTTCTTCGGATAACCACGATTTAGTCTTCATTCCAAAAGGATGGGATGGCTTTCTAGAAACAAAATTGCAGATGAGCTCTCGGGATGGGGGGGCGGGGGGAGGGTAGGGGTTTGCAAATCTTCACCCGCACTACCATTAAGAAAGTAATATGTTACGTGAAATTCTGGCCAAATTTGACTTTCTAAATAAAAAGGCGGTATGCATAGTGGCTAAGGTTATCAACTCTAGAGCCAGACCTCTTTGAATCCCAGCCCTGCCACTTACTTGAGCAAGTCATTCATAAGTCTCTATTGCTCAATTTTAAATCTGTAAAATTGGGTAAATATATATATATGTGTGTAGCTCTAGCACTGTGTCTTGTACATGTTAGCTGTCATTTTTATTATTAATTCTCACTTGTAAGCAAATATGCTGTCCCAGGTCCTCCATATTCTCAGTGGGCCATTTGCTTTATGCTCTGAAGGGCATGTGCTGATTCAGTTGTCTTGTTTCATCCCAGGACACTTGTCAGGAAGTTAGGATTAGTTAGGGCTGTTTTCTGGGACCAAGAAGCAGAGTAAAGTTACTGAAAACATTTGAGGGTAGATGATGGCACATCTTATCAGGTTCCCCCGTGCCTCCCCTCCCAGCTGACCCTGTCTGTAGGCCCTGATTGGCTGTAGCACCAATGCTGACCTCAAATAGGAGGAATCGGCACAGCTCTTGTCCACCATGCTGGCTAAGAAGGAGTCAAGTCACATATGGTCTGCCTTGACTCCTTACCATTGTACCCAGGCCACATCTCTATAATCTTCCTAGCTCTTGGTTAATTCATCCTAGCTCTTGTTGACTCTAATCTTATCCTCCACTCCAAACTGCACATCTCCTAAATACTAAATGAGTCACTCTGGTTCTACTACTGACTAAGGAAATTCCAAATTCCTGCTGCCTCTGTGTCTGAAATTCTGAATGGTTTGCTCATAGGTTTTGTGTCACTGTGCACACCCCACCCTCTAGACCCTTCTCTGCCCCCCTCTTGACGTCTCCTCTGCCTCCGCCCTCTCTGTCTTCCAGCCCATTACCTGTGGGATACATTGGTCTGGCTCTGATACTGGACTTGCTGCCAGTATCTGAAGGATTATGTCTTCTTCTTCTCCAAACTCTTCCTGGTACTGCTATTTTCACTTACGAGAACAGGGCAGAAATGTGCTTTGTTCACCATAAGTTATGTTTCTACCTCCTGAGTATGCAGCTAGACTACATTTTCTGACTTCCCTTTCAGTTAGATTTGGTTCTGTGACTGAATTTTGACTGAAGGAGTGTGGGTCAAATGATGTCCAACCCTCATGTGATCCTCCATACCTTCTTTCTCTTCCCTTATCTATTGACAAGATACTCAAGTTATAAAAGAGGGCTCCAAGGCCATGCAAGAAGACAGAGTCATAAGATGCAAGGAGCCTGGATCCTTGAATGATCTCATGGAAGGCTGCCTGTTGACCAGGAACTGGATTTTATGTGGATCTTTGCGAAAAAAAGTCTGTATAGTCAAAGCTATGATTTTTCTAGTAGTCATGTATGGATGTGAGAGTTGGACCATAAAGAAGGCTGAGCACCAAAGAATTGATGCTTTTGAACTGTGGTGTTGGAGAAGACTCTTGAGAGTCTCTTGGACTGCAGGGAGATCAAACCAGTCCATCCTAAAGGAAATAAATCCTGAATATTCATTGAAAGGACTGATGCTGAAGCTGAAGCTTCAGTAGTTTGGCCACCTGATGCAAAAAGCTGACCCATTAGAAAAGACCCTGATGCTGGGAAAGATTGAAGAGAGGAGGAGAAGGGGATGACAGAGAATGAGATGGTTGGATGGCATCACTGACTCAATGGACCTGAGTCTGAGCAAGCTCTTGGAGATGGTGATGGATAGGGAGGCCTGGCTTGCTGCAGTTCATGGGGTCGCAAAGAGTCTGACATGACTGAGCCACTAAACAACAACGAGTAAAAAAATATTTTTTTGGTTTAGCTGCTGAAATGGTGATGATGATGATTTTGGTATAGCATTGAATGTTACTGTGGGCCTGTCTAAATCCAGTTCTCAGCTGTTCTCTAATTTCTGTCTGGTTTTGCTGCAGCTGTCCAGATAGTCCTGATCTGATTGTCTTCCAAAGAAACATACCTCAAATGCACATCTTTGATCTCATGAACACTGGACTTGAACTGATACGTTGCATTCAACTTTCCCATCTGTCTTAAAAAATCTTCTAAGAACAAATGATTCTTAGATTAGACTTCTTTGAAAACTGGCCAGTAACTACAGATAATCTCCCAGAAAAAAAATAAAAAAGAAAGCCTGTATACACAAGAACAGCTCCAAATTTCTAAGAATTCACAAATCCCTGAAGCCCATAAAGGTTTCAAAATAAAAATCCCTGCTCTAGGAGAAAATAATGGGTAAAAATAAATTCTATACCAGTCTTCTGAAACCATGCTGCCGTCTCTTAAATATTAGTTTAAAACATTCTTTGCTTCATTTGGCAGCAAAGTAAGTCCATGATAGCAACTTAATGTTTCTGGTTTTATATTTAAATATTTAACTTTGCCTTTTATTCCATGGGTTTTTCTGCCCTGCTTTGTAGTTTTTTTCTCAGGGAGGAAATATATTTGACATGGGACAAACTTTTGTGACAAAGATTGTTCCAGATCTCTCTCAACTTCAAACTTTCCTTTCTTGCTATTTTAATACAGTGGCAACATTATCAGGACCTTCAATCATGATTCAGTGGTAAAGAATCTGCCTGCTAATGCAGGGGACTCAGGTTCAATCCCTGGGTCAGAATATCCTTGGAGAAGGAAATGGCAACCCATTCCAGTATTCTTGCCTGGAAAATCTCATGGACAGATGAGCCTGACGGGCTACTGTTCATGGGATTGCAAAAGAGTTGGATATGATTTAGTGACTAAACAACAATATTATAAAACAGCAGTATTATAAAAGTTGGCTGGCAAAGTAGAATCTTCATGGACCAAAAATAGAAATTTGATGCATAGGATTTACTTGAAGGTAGTTTGCATATATGCTTAGCAGACCTGATAGAGAGTTGTGGATATGGGCTCTTACTAGGGGGTAATCACATGAAATTATATCTGAAAACACTTATCTCAGTGCCATGGAGTATTTCAGAAGAAACACTTTTGTATGCTGAAATAAGTGTATGCTGAAATAAGAATGGCCTCAGTTCTAATAGGTCATTTGTAATGATCATCGTCCATTTTCCTCTTTGTATTTAAAAGTGCTTTCTTCATGTGTTAAGACAAATTATGTAGAGAAAGAAGCCGAGAACAAGGGAAAAAATATGGGTAAGAGAAAGGCTTAATTAGAGGATTTGAAAATATTATGAAAATCAAGGTCTCCAAATTGGACTCAGGGTTTTGCTCTTGGTTACAACAGTGTACTCAATCCCTCTGTGCTGAAAAATTGAAAATGTGAAGTGTTTTGTGCTTTATGGAGAAGACATTATCAATACTAGATCATACAGCTGTGTAAGTTGAACAGAACCATGATCTTTGTAACTAGACGAGTTATGAGACATTTGGGTTTCCTAATAAGAAGGACTCCCTGGATCCTGTTCTATTAGTGATTCAGAGGTAATCAACCCAGTCAAGCCAAGCAAAGTAGATGGCTTACCCATGTGGTGTGACTTGAGGGACAGTGAAAGGCCTACTTTATGGAAAACATCACCAAAATTTACATCTTCATAATCCTTGTTCTTTTTTTCCCCTTAAGTTGTATTTTTATAATAATTAAGCAAGTAGTTTGTGAGTACTTAATTGTATTAAAACATTCAAACCATACAGAGGTAACTAGTTAGTGAAGTGATCTCACCAGTAGTTAATTTAACTGTATGAGGTTTTGCTATTCATTATTAGGGCTTCCCCTATGGCTCAATGGTAAAGAATCTGTCTAGAATGCAGGAGACACAGGAGACTCAGGTTCAGTCCCTGGGTGGGGATGATCTCCTGGGAGAGGAAATGGCAACTTGCTCCAGTATTCTTGCTTCAGAAATTCATGGACAGAAAAGCTTTTTGACAACGGGTGTGTGGGTTTATTTCTGGGCTCTCTACTCAAATCCATTGATCCATATGTCTGTCTTTGTGCCAATATCATGCTGTTTGATTACAATTACTTTGTAGTATTGTCTAGAGTCTGTGAAGGTTATGCCTCCTGCTTTGTTCTTTTCCTCCAGGATTGCTTTGGCAATTCTGGGTCTTTTTATGGTTCTATATGAATTTTAGGATTCTTTGTTCTAGTTCTATGAAAAATGTCATAGATAATTTGATCGGGATTAAATCTGTAGTCTGCTTTGGGTAATATGACCGTTTGTTGTTGTCGTTCAGTCACTTACTTGTGTCTGATTCTTTGCAGCTCCATGGGCTACAGCACACCATGCTTTCTTGTCCTTCACTCTCTCCTGGAGCTTGCTCAAACTCATGTCCATCGAGTCAGTGATGCCATCCAACCATCTCATTCTCTGTCATCCTTTTCTCCTCTTGCCCTCAATCTTTTCCAGCACCAGGGTCTTTTCCAATGAGTTGGCTCTTCACATCAGGTGACCAAAGTACTGGAGCTTCAGCTTCAGCTTCAGTCCTTCCAATGAATATTCAGGGTTGATCTCCTTTAGAATGGACTGGTTTGATCTCCTTGCTGTCCAAGGGACTCTCAAGAGTCTTCTCCAGCACTGTAATTCAAAAGCATCAATTCTTCAGTGCTCAGTCTTCTGTATGGTCCAACTCTCACATTCATACATGACTCCTGGAAAAACCATAGCTTTAACTATGCAATTTTTGTCAGCAAAGTGATGTCATAGTTTAATACACTGTTAGGTTTGTCACAGTTTTCTTTTCAAAGAGCACGTGTCTTAATTTCATGGCTGCAGTCACTGACTGCAGTGTATTGGAGCCCAAGAAAATAAAATCTGTCACTGTTTCTACTTTTTCCTCATCTATTTGTCGTGAAGTGATGGGACTGCATGCTATAATCTTAGTTTTCTGAATGTTGAGTTTTAAACCAGTTTTTTCGCTCTCCTCTCTCACCCTCATCAAGAGGCTCTTTAGTTCCTCTTTGCTTTCTGCCATTAGAGTGGTATCATCTGCATAACTGAAGTTGATATTTCTCCTGGCAATCTTGATTTCAGTTTGTGATTCATCCAGCCCAGCATTTTGCATGATGTACTCTGAAATGACCATTTAAATGATATTAATTCTTCCAATCCAAGAGCATGGGATATCTTTCCATTTCTTTGAATCATATTGAATTTCCTTTGTTCATGTCTTATAGTTCTCAGCATAAAAATCTTCCACCTCCTTGGTCAGGTTTATTACTAAGTATTTTATTTTAGGGGATACAATTTTAAAAGTTACTTTTTTCTTGTATTTCATTGTTGGAATAAAGAAATATCACCAATTTCTGTATGTTAATCTTGTATCTCTGATAGCTCAGATGGTAAAGAATCCCCCTGCAATGCAGGAGGCCCTGGTTCATTTCCTGGGTTGGGAAGATCCACTGGAGAAAGGAAAAACTACCCACTCCAATATTCTGGCCTGGAGAATTCCATGGACTCTGTAGTCCATGGGGTAGCAAAGAGTTGGACAAGACTGAACAAATTTCACTTAATATTGTATCCTGCTACTTTGTTGAATTTGTTTATCAACCAATAACCTTCGGTGAAGCCTTGAGCAAGTCAGCACACCTCTTTGAGAATTATCTTCTTCACATACAAAATGTAAACAGGAGCACGCATGCTCAGTTGTGTCTGACTATTTGCAACACATGGACTGTAGCCCACTGGCCTCCTCTGTCTATGGAATTTTTCCAGGCAAAAATACTGGAGTGGGTTGCCATTTCCTACTCCAGGGAATCTTCCTGACCTGGGGATAGAAACTGCATCTCTCACATCTCCCCACATTGGCAGGCAGGTTCTTTACCACTGTGCCTCCTGGGAAGCACCGTAAACAGGAGCACCTCCCTCTTTAATGTGATAGCTCCCATGAAGTGCCAAGTACCAATCTAGGCACATGGAAGACGTTATAAATATGAGCATCCCTTTCCTGGAAAAGTTGTTTATTAGTCAAGACTTTGGTAATAACTCCAGAAAGAATGAAGGGATGGAGCCAAAGCAAAAACAATACCCAGTTGTGGATGTGACTAGTGATAGATGCAAGGTCCGATGCTGTAAAGAGCAATATTGCATAGGAACCTGGAGTCAAGGCAAATGGGAAGTGGTCAAACAAGAGATGGCAAGAGTGAACATCTACATTCTAGGAATCAGTGAACTAAAGTGGACTGGAATGGGTGAATTTAACTCAGATGACCATTATATCTACTACCGTGGGCAGGAATTCCTCAGAAGAAATGGAGTAGCCATCATGGTCAACAAAAGAGTCCGAAATGCAGTACTTGGATGCAATCTCAAAAACAACAGAATGATCTCTGTTTGTTTCCAAAGGAAACAGTAATCTAAGTCTATGCCCCAACCAGTAACGCTGAAGAAGCTGAAGTTGAACGCTTCTGTGAAGACCTACAAGACCTTTTAGAACTAACACTACCCCCCCATCCCCCCCACCAAAGATGTCCTTTTCATTATAGGGGACTGGAATGCAAAAGTAGGAAGTCAAGAAACACCTGGAGTAACAGGCCTTGGAATGAAGCAGGGCAAAGACTAATAGAGTTTTGCCAAGAAAATGCACTAGTCATAGCAAACACCCTCTTCCAACAACACAAGAGAAGACTCTACATATGGACATCACCAGATGGTCAACACCAAAATCAGACTCTTTATATTCTATGCAGCCAAAGATGGAGAAGCTCTATACAGTCAACAAAAACAAGACCAGGAGCTGACTGTGGCTCAGATCATGAACTCCTTATTACCAAATTCAGACTTCAGCTGAAGAAAATAGGGAAAACTGCTAGACCATTCAGGTATGACCTAAATCAAATTCCTTATGATTATACAGTGGAAGTGAGAAATAGATTTAAGGGCCTAGATCTGATAGATAGAGTGCCTGATGAACTATGGAATGAGGTCCGTGACATTGTACAGGAGATAGGGATCAAGACCATCCACAAGGAAAAGAAATGCGAAAAAGCAAAATGGCTGTCTGGGGAGGCCTTACAAATAGCTGTGAAAAGAAGAGAGGCGAAAAGCAAAGGAGAAAGGGAAAGATATAAGCATCTGAATGCAGAGTTCTAAAGAATAGCAAGAAGAGATAAGAAAGCCTTCTTCAATGATCAGTGCAAAGAAATAAAGGAAAAAAAACAGAATGGGAAAGACTAGAGATCTCTTCAAGAAAATTAGAGATACCAAGGGAACATTTCATGCAAAGATGGGCTCGTTAAAGGACAGAAATGGTATGGACCTAACAGAAGCAAAAGATATTAAGAAGAGGTGCCAAGAATACACAGAAGCACTGTACAAAAAAAAAGATCTTCAAGACCCAGATAATCATAATGGTGTGATCACTCATCTACAGCCAGACATCCTGGAATGTGAAGTCCAGTGGGCCTTAGAAAGCATCACTACAAACAAAGCTAGTGGAGATGATGGAATTCCACTTGCGCTATTTCAAATCCTGAAAGATGATGCTGTGAAAGTGCTGCACTCAATATGCCAGCAAATTTGGAAAACTCAGCAGTGGCCACAGGACTGGAAAAGGTCAGTTTTCATTCCAATCCCAAAGAATGCTCAAACTACTGCACAACTGCACTCATCTCACATGCTAGCAAAGTAATGCTCAAAATTCTCCAAGCCAGGCTTCAGCAATATGTGAACTGTGAATTTCTAGATGTTCAAGCTGGTTTTAGAAAAGGCAGAGGAACCAGAGATCAAATTGCCAACATCCAGTGGATCATGGAAAAAGCAAGAGAGTTTCAGAAAAACATCTATTTCTGCTTTATTGACTATGCCAAAGCCTTTGTGTGTGTGGATCACAAGAAACTGTGGAAAATTCTGAAAGAGATGGGCATACCAGACCACCTGACCTGCCTCTTGAGAAATTTGTATGCAGGTCAGGAAGCAACAGTTAGAACTGGACATGGAACAACAGACTGGTTCCAAATAGGACAAGGAGTACGTCAAGGCTGTGTATGGTCACCCTGCTTATTTAACTTCTATGCAGAGTACATCATGAGAAACGCTGGACTGGAAGAAACACAAGCTGGAATCAAGATTGCTGGGAGAAATATCAATAACCTCAGATATGCAGATGACACCACCCTTATGGCAGAAAGTGAAGAGGAACTAAAAAGCCTCTCGATGAAAGTGAAAGAGGAGAGTGAAGAAGTTGGCTTAAAGCTCAACATTCAGAAAATGAAGATCATGGCATCTGGTCCCATCACTTCATGGGAAATAGATGGGGAAACAGTGGAAACAGTGTCAGACTTTATTTTTGGGGCTCCAAAATCACTGCAGATGGTGACTGCAGCCATGAAATTAGAAGACGTTTACTCCTTGGAAGGAAAGTTATGACCAACCTAGATAGCATATTCAAAAGCAGAGACATTACTTTGCCGACTAAGATCCATCTAGTCAAGGCTGTGGTTTTTCCTGTGGTCATGTATGGATGTGAGAGTTGGACTGTGAAGAAGGCTGAGCACTGAAGAATTGATGTTTTTGGACTGTTGCTGGGGGCCAGCGAGAGGAATCCCACTCATGACAAGGTCATTAGGAAGGAAGCCTGACAAAATGCAAGGACGTGATCTAGCTTCAGGGGTTCCCCCTGGAATTCCCTGAGCATCCACCCCCCAAGACCAGAGTCTGCCTGCTTTACTGTGTTATACTTTCCACCTACTCTTGTGTCATTAACAGCAGGCTGTCCCCCACCACCTTTTTGTGGAAAGAAATTAATTTAGAGCTTTTAGATAATAAATCTCCTGGGCATAATACTAGTGTTTCAATCCAAAACCCCTCTGACGGCTTTCTAGCCTGCCTGCTGGACTCTTACAGCTGTGCATGTGATTGTTTGAGGCCTCTCGACTGTGGGAGGCACAGGAAGCTTAGAACATCCTAGGAATGTAGGGGCTTCCGAGGAGTCAAAATCGTTAGAATAGGACTGATTAAAGGTTTCATTTGTTGAGCCAATACTTGCTGCCCAATTTTCATATCCTTCATTTTTAGATATAGTTGGTATATAGAACAACAGGTAGTAGACCTGATATTAGCAACATTAGATCTTCGAGTTAAATACTTTCTTTGTTATAACCCACTGCACTTTTGTTCTACAGGAATGTAACTTTATTTAGTACTTTGAGGGTGATGCAGAGTAAAGGAAAACTCTTCTAGGGAAAAGTTTTCTGGTTGATAGACAATTATCCAGGAAGAGAGCCATAAAAATGTTAACAGGCCTCTTGGCCAGAAGATAATGTAAACCAGCTGAGACCTTTTGTATACAGGAGGGTATGCAAAAAGAAAGCCTCATCTCAGTGAGGGTCAGGACTGCTGCCCCTGCATAACTCTGCATATTCGATTATGTACAACTTGAGGTATATAAGCTGATTTTGAAAAATAGTTTTGGAATCTTGCACCAATGCTAGGCTTCCCCATGTCATTCTTTTCTCCCTTTTCGGCTGAATTGCCATCTTGGAACCTGGAGGCTCACCATGTCTACTTACTTGTCCTGGCTTTTAAGATCCGTAGAGAGAGCCCAAGGCGGGGCACTCCCCGATATTCAAATAGGCGCCGGCAGCCTAACGTAGATGGTGCAAGTTCCTTGTGTGGAACTTTATTGGCTTTCCATGTAACCAAGTTATTCAGCATCTTTTCTCCACTTAATTTTCCTCCTACACTATTTCTTCCTAATCTAATCTTATATCTCTAAATAAATAAGTTTTTCCTTGCCTATCCATCTCCCCTTCGAATTCCCTAGATCCACCAGGGCTGGACCCTGGCAGACTGTGGTGTTGGGAAGACTCTTAAGAGTCCCTTGGACTGCAAGGAGATCCAACCAGTCCATTCTGAAGGAGATCAGCCCTGGGATTACTTTGGAAGGAATGATGCTGAAGCTGAAACTCCAGTACTTTGGCCACTTCATGCAAAGAGTTGACTCATTGGAAAAGACTCTGATGCTGGGAGGGATTGGGGGCAGGAGGAGAAGGGGACGACAGAGGATAAGATGGCTGGATGGCATCACTGACTCGATGGACACAAGTCTGAGTGAACTCTGGGAGTTGGTGATGGACAGGGAGGCCTGGTGTGCTGCGATTCATGGGGTCGCAAAGAGTCGGACACGACTGAGTGACTGAACTGAACTGAGCCTTACTGCTGTAGTATTTACTAATCAGTTTATTGCAATGGTGTGGTCCACTTGTAAGTTTCATAGAATCGTAGCACCTCCTTGCCATCTGCTCACTGAAGAACCAGTCTTCTACCCATCGTGTCCAGGCTTATATTAACCAGAGCCTCTACAGTTCTTCCCTGGCCTTGCTGGTGAAAAACAACATGCTCACATTGAGTGCTCCTTACGGGATACTGAAATGCCAACCCCAGGTAAAGGTAGGAAGGGGTGAAGCTGGTGTAACTTTCTTTAAGGCCGCAGGTTTAAAAACAAAACAAGTAAGCCAAAACCAAAAAAAAACCCTGTCTCTAAGATGGGCAAATGTTAAGAAAATGTTTGACTTTCTTTTTAATACAGGTAGTAATAAAAGCTAAGATTTATTGAAGACTTAACATGTTCCTTGCACTGTTCTACACATTTCCAGTGATTTAGTACGTTCTAACCCATCTCCGTTTCCCAGATGAAGGGAGCAGCTGAAGCAGAGAGGAATAAAAGGGAGTGCTGTCAAACCGCACAGAAAGCAGTGGAGTCAGGATGCAGACTCCAGTGATCTGACACCAGAGCCTGCCCACTTGATTGCTGCTCCACCCTGCGGGAGCCTGTACTGAAATAAAGCATGAAGCATCGCTTTCACAGTTTCTGCCAGCACAGCAGTGACATTGAAAGCTTCTTGGCCCTTATTCCTCTATCAAAACACACCATTCAAAGTGATTTGAGGGCATTTGTCTGAGGATATTATAACAAATCAACCCCAATTCCAACTCTCAGAACAGCTAAATGTGATGGCTAATTTTATGTGTCAATTTGGCTAGGCCATGGTACCCTGATATTTGGTTAAATGCATGTCAGGATGTAGTTGGTGGAGGTGGTTTTTAGATGAGATTAACTGTTAAATCAGTGAATTTTGCAGAAAATAGATTATCCTCTATACTACAGATGGGCCTCATCGAATCAGCTGAAGTTGCTTCCCTGGTGCCTCAGACGTTAAAGAATCCTCCTGCAGTGTGGGAGAACTGGGTTCGATCCCTGGGTTGAAAAGATCCCTTGGAGAAGGGAACAACTACCCACTCCAGTATTCTGGCCTGGAGAATTCTATGGACAGAGGAGCCTGGCAGGCTATATAGTCCATGGGGCTGCAAAGAGCTGGACATGACTGAGCAACTTTCACTTCACTGTTTCTTAAGAGGAAAAGATGGGGGACCCCTAAGGGAGGCGGAACATCTGTTGGTTCTGTTTTTCTGGAGATCCCTGACTAAGAAGTTAAATACTCCTTTTTTCATTTATTTTATTTAAATTAAAAAAAAACTTTGTTGAGTATATTGATTTACAATGTTGTGTTAGTTTCAAGTATACAGAAAAGTGCTTCAGTTATACATATACCTAGCCTTTTTTTCAGATTCTTGACCCATTTAGGTTATTACAGAATGTTGAGTAGAATTCCCTGTTCTATACAATAGTTCTTTGGTGATTATTTTATGTGTAGCAGTGTATATATGTTAATCCCAAGCTCTTACTAATTTATCCCTTCCCCTTTCTTTTCCCATTTGGTAACCATAACTTTGTCTTCTAAGTCTGTGAGCCTTGTTTCTGTATTGTAAATAGGTTTATTTATTTATTTTTTAGATTCCACATATAAGTGAGGTCATACAATGTTTGTCTTTCTCTGGCCTACTTTACTCAGTTTGAGAACCTCTAGGTCCATCCGTGTTGCTGCATATGACATTATTTCATTCTTTTTATGGCTGAGTAGTATTCCAGTGTGTGTGTATGTTTACATGCGTGCATGTGTGCGGAGCTGCTACATTGTGTCTGACTCTTTGTGACCCCATGGACTGTAGCCCACCAGGGTCTTCTGTTCATGGGATTTTCCAGGCAAGAATACTGGAGTGGGTTGCCACTTCCTTCTCCAGGAATCTTCCCAACCCAGGGACTGAACCTTTGTCTCCTGCATTGGCAGGCGGGTTCTCTTCCCTGAGCCACCAGAGAGGCCCATGCATCTACATACGTACATATGTACATATGTACACACACACATACTATGCCTTCTTTTTGTTAACGTTTATTTATATATTTATTTTTGGCCGTGCGGGGTCTTTGTTGCTGGGCACAGGCTTTCTCTCTTTGCTATGAGCAGGAGCTATTTTCTAGTGTGAGAAAGTGAGAGCTTCTCATTGTGGCTTCTGTGTTTGCAGAGCGGGGCCCCGGGGCCTGCAGGCCTCAGTAGTAGTGTTGTGTGGGCTCTTCCTGGACTAGGGATCCAAACCCTGTCCCCGGCATTGGGAGCTTGGAGTCTTAGCTACTGGACCACCAGGGAAGTCCGTAGGACATATCTTCTTTATCTGGATGGACACTTGGATTACCTCCATGTCTGCTCTGTTGAGTACAATGCTGCAGTGAGCACTGGGGTGCACTTATGTTTTCAAATAGTAGTTTCCTATAAATACTACTTTTTTTCCCTTGAAAATCTTTTCCTTATATCCAGCCTTAATGTACTATAAACAAAGCTGTAGCTAAATCCCTGTTTGCTAAGGAAGGATCTGAGCTGCTTCTATGTTTTCTCTCTCTGCATAGTCCTCTGTGATCACTGTCACACTGACTCCATATACAGGAACATAAAAGGCAAAGGAGTGGATGCCTGTAGATTCATCAGCTCCTTCTCCACCTCTCCCTGGTCTACTTACCTGAGAACCAGCTGTTGAAGATGGCAAGGGCCAAAATAAAACCCAGCTCTCGCCCAAATAATCTCTGAAAGTCCAAAATAAGAAAGGCTGCTAGATGTCACTGTCCCATTTTTAGAAGGAACTGTAGAAAGAACAGTCAACAGAAACTTTAAGACTGTGCCTACATCAATTCCAAGCTATATTGTTTATGTGTGTGTATGCTCAGTTGTGTCTGACTCTTTGCAACCCCATGGGTTTTAGCCCTCCAGGCTCCCCCGTCCACAGGATTTCCCAGGCAAGAACACTGGAGTGGGTTGCCATTCCCTTCTCCAGGGGATCTTTCTGACACAGTGACTGGATCTGTCTCCCCTGCATTGGCAGGCAGATTCTGAGCCCCGTGGGAAGCCCTATATTCTATTTATAACCAGTGCTAATTAAATGCTATCACCGAACCTTCATGGTTAACAAAGGTTTTCCAGATATTGTCAAACTACAAGTGAAAGGCTTTAGCCTCCTTTTTTTCCCCCCCTCAATGAAACCAATTTGGAAGACTCTTTCAAAATGATATCTTTAATTGGAGAGTGCTCCCTTGTGCAGGGATGAATAATGTGTTTCCTCAGATCATTGATAACATGTGCTCTACCCAAGGCTGCAGAAACATCCGCAATGTAACCATGTGACAAGAGCAGAACATTATGGGGAAAACCTCAGAAGATTCCGTTTTTTAAAAATATAATAAATTTAAAGAATGATGAAAAGTCAGTAAAATATAAAGCTCAACGAATGGGTTCAAAAGATGGGCCAAGCTGAGAAAATCAGTTCTCAAAGAAGTTAGGAAGCATGAAGGGCAGAATGAGAGGCACTGATGAACATCTGGTGGGATCACTGGATGATAGGTAGGCCTTTGTTTCTCCTCATGATAAATGATTAAGCTTCTCATAGGCTTCGCAGATTTTGGGGGGTTTAAAAATCACTTTTAATTGAAGTATAGTTGATTTACAATGTTGTGCTAATTTCTCTGTACAGCAAAGTGGTTCAGTTATACGTGTGTACAAATTCTTTTTATATTTTCTTCCATCATGGTTTCTCATAAGATATTGAACATAGTTCTCTGTAGTATAAAGAAGGACTTTACTGTTTACCCATTCTATATACACAAGCTTACATCTACTGACCCCACCCTCCCACTCTACCCCTGGCCAGTCCCCCTTGGGGACCATAAGTCTGTTCTCTGTATCCATAAGTCTGTCTCTGTTTCATAGATAGATTGATTTGTGTCATGTTTTAGGTTCCACATCTAAGTGATATCATGACTCATCTTGCTTAGCATGATAATTTCTAGGTCCATCCATGTTGTTGCATAGGCAGTATTTCATTCTCTTGTATGGCTAAGTAGTAGTCTGCTGTGTATATATAAGAAGAGACATGTATCTTTTTTACCCATTCATCTGTAGATAGACATTTAGGTTATTTCCATGTTGGGCTATTGTGAATAGTGCTGCTGTGAACATAGGGGGTGCATGTATCTTTTTGAATTGTAGTTTTGTCAGATATATGCCGGCAAGTGGGACTGCTGAATTTTATGATAATTCTATCTTTACTTTGCTGAGGAACCTCCACAATGTTTCCCATAGTGGGTGCTCCAAGTTCCTTTCCCACCAGTAGCTTAAGAGGGTTCCCTTTTCTCCACACCTTCTGCAGCATTTGCTATTTGTAGACTCTAATCATGGGCATTCTAACCAGTGTGATGTGGTACTTCATTGTAGTTTTGATTTGCATTTCTCTAACTCAGCAGTGGCCACAGGACTGGAAAAGGTCAGTTTTCATTCTAATCCCAAAGAAAGGCAATGCTGAAGAATGCTCAAACTACTGCACAATTGCACTCATCTCACATGCTAGTAAAGTAATGCTCAAAATTCTCCAAGCCAGGCTTCAGCAATACGTGAACCGTGAATTTCCAGATGTTCAAGCTGGTTTTAGAAAAGGCAGAGGAACCAGAGATCAAATTGCCAGCATCCTCTGGATCATCGAAAAAGCAAGAGAGTTTCAGAAAAACATCTATTTCTGCTTTATTGACTATGCCGAAGCCTTTGAGTGTGTGGATCACAAGAAACTGTGGAAAATTCTGAAAGAGATGGGCATACCAGACCACCTGACCTGCCTGTTGAGAAACCTATATGCAGGTCAGGAAGCAACAGTTAGAAATGGACATGGAACACCAGACTGGTTCCAAATAGGACAAGGAGTACGTCAAGGCTGTATATTGTCACCCTGCTTATTTAACTTCTATGCAGAGTACATCATGAGAAACGCGGGGCTGGAAGAAGCACAAGCTGGAATCAAGATTGCCGGGAGAAATATCATTAACCTCAGATATGCAGATGACACCACCCTTATGGCAGAAAGTGAAAAGGAACTAAAAGCCTCTTGATGAAAGTGAAAGAGGAGAGTGAAAAAGTTGGCTTAAAGCTCAACATTCAGAAAACAAAGATCATGGCATCTGGTCCCATCTATTTCATGGGAAATAGATGGGGAAACAGTGGAAACAGTGTCAGACTTTATTTTTGGGGCTCCAAAATCACTGCAGATGGTGACTGCAGACATGAAATTAAAAGATGCTTACTCCTTGAAAGAAAAATTATGAACAACCTAGATAGCATATTGGAAAGCAGAAACATTACTTTGCCAACAAAGGTCTGTCTAGTCAAGGCTATGGTTTTTCCTGTGGTCATGTATGGATGTGAGAGCTGGACTGTGAAAAAAGCTGAGTGCTGAAGAATTGATGCTTTTGAACTGTGGTGTTGGAGAAGACTCTTGAGAGTCCCTTGGACTGCAAGGAGATCCAACCAGTCCATCCTAAAGGAGATTAGTCCTGGGTGGTTTGGAAGGACTGATGCTAAAGCTGAAACTCTAGTACTTTGGCCACCTCATGCGAAGAGTTGACTTATTGGAAAAGACTCTGATGCTGGGAGGGATTGGGGGCAGGAGGAGAAGGGGACGACAGAGGATGAGATGGCTAGATGGCATCAACAACTCAATGGACATGAGTCTGAGTGAACTCCAGGAGTTGGTGATGGACAGGGAGGCCTGGCGTGCTGCAATTCATGGGGTCGCAAAGAGTCAGACAGGACTGAGCAACCGAACTGAATGATTAGCAATGTCAAGCATCTTTTCTTGTGCCTATTAATCATCTGTGTCTTCTTTGGAGAGATGTCTGTCTAGGTCTTTTGCCCACTTTTGATTGAGTTGTTTGTTTTGCTGCTGAGTTGTGTGAGCTATTTGTATATTTTGGAAGTTAAGCCATGTTGGTCACATCATTTGCAAATATTTCCTCACATTTCTCAGGTTATCTTTTCTTTTGGCTTAAATTTCCTCAGCTGTCCAAAAGCCTGTAGATTTGATTTGTTTCCATTTGTTTATTTTTGCTTTTATTTCTATTTCCTTGGGATATTGACTTATGGAAACAGTGGTACAATTTACATCAGAGAATGTTTTGTCTATGATTTCTTCTAAGAAGTTTATAGTATCTTGTCTTATATTTAAGTCTTTAAGCCATTTTGAGTTTATTTTTGTGTGTGGTGAGAAGGTGTGTTCTGACTTCATTGATTTACATTTAGCTGTCCAACTTTTCCAGAACCACTTGCTAAAAGATTATCTTTTCCCCATTGTATATTCTTGCTTTCTTTGTTAATTAATTGACCATAGGTTTGTGGGTTTATTTCTGGGCTCTCTGTTTCATTGATTCATGTCTGTTTTTGAGCCCATACCATGCTGGTTTTTTTTTTTTAAATGGAGGATTGCTCCTTTATAAATATATTTATTTATTTGTTTGGCTATGTCAGGTGTTAGGGCTTCCCTGGTGCTCAGACGGTAAAGAATCTGCCGGCAGTGTAGGAGACCTAGATTCCATCCCTGGGTTGGAAAGATCCCCTGGAGAAGGAAATGACTACCCACTCCAGTATTCTTGCCTGGAGAATCCGTGGACAGAGGAGCTAGCAGGCTGCAGTCTGTGGGATTGCGGAGAGCCACACACAGCTGAGCGACTAACATGGCAGGTGTCGGTTGTGGCCTGTGGACACCGCTAGTTGCAGGGGAAGGGCTTCATCATCCTGCAGCATGTGGGATCTTAGTGTCCCTGCATGGTCTGGTGCAGATTCTTAAAAACTGGATCCCAGAGAAGTCCGCATCCTCCTTTGATTACCGTAGTTATGTAGAATTGTCTGAAGTCTGGGAGGATTATGCTTCCTGCTTTGTTCTTTTTCCTTAAGATTGCTTTGGCAATTCTGGTGTTTTTGTAGTTTCATGTAAATTTGAAGATTATTTGTTCTGGTTCTGTGAAAAATGCCATGGGTAATTTGATCAGTTTAGTTCAGTTACTCAGTCGTGTCTGACTCTTTGTGACCCCATGGATTGCAGCATGCCAGGCCTCCTTGTCCATCACCAATTCCCAGAGCTTACTCAAACTCATGTCCATTGGTGATGCCATCCAACCATCTCATCCTCTGTTACCCGCTTCTCCCGCCTTCAATCTTTCCCAGCATCAGGGTCTTTTCCAATGAGGCAGTTCTTCGCATCAGGTGGCCAAAGTATTGGAGCTTTAGCTTCAGCATCAGTCCTTCCAAAGAAATCCCAGGGCTGATCTCCTTCAGAATGGACTGGTTGGATCTCCTTGCAGTCCAAGGGACTCTCAAGATTCTTCAACACCACAGTTCAAAAGCGTCAATTCTTCGGTGCTCAGCTTTCTTTATAGTCCAAGTCTCACATACATACATGACCACTGGAAAAACCATAATTCTGACTAGATGGACTTTTCTCGGCAAAGTAATGTCTCTGCTTTTTAAAACGCTGTCTAGGTTGGTCATAGCTTTTCTTCCAAGGAGCAAGCACCTTTTAATTTCATGTCTGCAGTCACCATCTGCAGTGATTTTGGAGCCTCCCCCTGCCAAATAAAGTCTTGTCAGTTTCCATTGTTTCCCCATCTATTTCCCATGAAGTCATGGGATCAGATGCCATGATCTTAGTTTTCTGAATGCTGAGCTTTAAGCCAACTTTTTCACTTTCGTCTTTCACTTTCATCAAGAGGCTCATTAGTTCTTCTTTGCTTTCTGCCATAAGGGTGGTGTCATCTGTGTATCTGAGGATATTCTCCCAGTAATCTTGATTCCAGCTTGTGCTTCATCCAGCCCAGCATTTCTCATGATGTACTCTGCATAGAAGTTAAATAAGCAGGGTGACAACATATAGCTTTGACCTATCCATTTCCAGATTTGGAAACAGTCTGTTTTTCCATGTCCAGTTCTAACTGTTCCTTCTTGACCTGCGTACAGATTTCTTAGGAGACAGGTCAAGTGGTCTGGTAGTCCCATCTCTTTAAGAATTGCATTAAATCTGTAGATTGCTTTGGGTATATTGCCATTTTAACAATATTAATTCTTCAAGAGCGTGGGATATGTTTTCATTTCTTTGAGTCATCTTTACTTTTCTTTATTCATGTTTATAGTTCTGTCTGCAATGCAGGAGTCCCAAGTTTGATCCCTGGGTTGGGAAGATCCCCTGGAGAAGGGAATGGCTACCCACTCCAGTGTTCTTGCCTGGAGAACTGCATGGACGGAGGAGCCTGATGGGCTGTGGTCCATGGGGTTGCAAAAAGTAGGACACAACTGAATTATAAAAGCTTTCACTTTCATATAAGTCCTTGACCACCTTGGTCAGATTTATTCCTAAGTAGCTTTTCTTTTTTTGGTGAGATTCTGAGAGATTTTTTTCACACTCTCTTCCTATTTATTAAGAGTGTAAATAAATGGAATCAATTTCTATAAATCTTGTACCTTGCTAAATTCATTTATCAGTTCTAGTAGTTTTTTGTGTGGAATCTTTAGGGGTTTCTATATATATTATCATGTCAACTTCACAGGTTTTAAAAATAATTCTCTTGAATATTACTGTTTCATAAAAATGCTATGAATAACTGATCACTTCTAATAATTAAATGTTCATTGGAAGGACTGATGCTAAAGTTGAAACTCCAATACTTCGGCCACCTCATGGGAAGAGTTGATTCATTGGAAAAGACTCTGATGCTGGAAGGGATTGAGGGCAGGAGGAGAAGGGGACGACAGAGGATGAGATGGTTGGACGGAATCACTGACTTGATGGACATGAGTTTGAGTGAACTCTGGGAGTTGGTGATGGACAAGGAGGCCTGGTGTGCTGTAATTCATGGGGTTGCAAAGAGTCGGACACGACTGAGTAACTGAACTGAACTGAGTAAACGAATGTAGAACGAAATTGGTAACTTACAGTGACTCATGTGCTATGGATTGAATGCTTGTGCTGCCTCCAAATTCGTATGTTGAACTATGAATCCCCTGTGTGATGAACCTTTGAGGTCAGGCCTTTGGCATTAGTGCCTTCATAGAAGAAAACCAAAAAGCCCCCCCGCCCTTTCTGCCATCTGAGGTTACAGAGAAAAGATGGCCATCTGGGAAGGGGCACCTCACCAAGCATGAGTCCACTGCACTTCCCAGACCACAGAGCAGTGAGAGGTGGATGCTCGCTGTTTCTAAGCCACCTCCTCTCTGGTGCTTCTGCTATGGTGACCCAAACAGACCGAGTCACTCTCCCAGTCCTGATTCATCTGCTAACTCCCATTGTAGTCACTTTGTTTTGTTTTGGTTTTTTTCCTTAAGTAATCTGGTGCTGCTGCTGCTGCTGCTAAGTCGCTTCAGTTGTGTCCGACTCTGTGCAACCCCACAGATGGCAGCCCATCAGGCTCCCCCATCCCTGGGATTCTCCAGGCAAGAACACTGGAGTGGGTTGCCATTTCCTTCTCCAATGCATGAAGGTGAAAAATGAAAGTGAAAATGAAGTCGTGTCCGACTCTTAGCGACCTCATGGACTGCAGCCTACCAGGCTCCTCCGTCCATGGGATTTTCCAGGCAAGAGGACTGGAGTGGGTTGCCATTTCCTTCTCCAATGCATGAAAGTGAAAAGTGAAAGGGAAGTTGCTCAGTCGTGTCCAACTGTAGTGACCCCATGGACTGCAGCCCACCAGGCTCCTCCATCCATGGGATTTTCCAGGCAAGAGCACTTGAGTGGGGAGCCATTGCCTTCTCTGAAGTAATCTGGTGAAGTACCTCAATTCCTCATTTTACTTCTTTGTGTATATAGATTTTAGTTTAACTGATACGCCAATTTTTGTAATAACACATTCTTTTAGTCTCAGAATTGACCTCAGACTAAATTCTCAGTCCCAGAATTGATCTCTCTATGATAGCAAATCTAACATTTATTCAGTGTTTATTACCTACTACTAACCATTGTGAAATGGTTTACATTTATTACCTAATTTAACCTTACAACAATCTAAAGAGGTAGGTAATATTATCTTTATTTCACAAATTAAGGAACGGAGAAGGCACGAGGTTAAGACATTTGCCCAAGGTCGTACAGCTACTCATCCATAATGGAAAGCAGTTCACATTCCTTGGTCAAGATTAATTCTTGGTTACAATGACTCATCTCGTTCTTAATTATCAATCATTTTTAAGAGTACCATCTGTTTTACAGTCTCATCTCACTCTACTATTACAACCCATCCTCTTCTATCCCCTCTGCCCGTCCCAGATAGGAACATCCAAAGTCTAGGGAACAATATATAGATAATTCAATGGATTTATTATTTTCTTGTTGATGGAAGTACTGGGTCATTTCTTCATTTTTCATTTCATTATGCATAAGATCTGACTTGTATTTCATATGCCAGGAATGAAGGAAAGCCCTTCACACATGGTGTTCTAGCTATCCAAACATTTTCATAATGATCCTTAGGTCAAGGTTTAGACAAGGAATTCATTGCTGTGATGAATAGGAAACAACAGCACGGTCTTGTGTCCTGGCAAGAAGAGACAAAGCTTGCTTTTGAGCTTTTCTTTGCCACTGTTTCTAGATCAGAAGCCTCCTGTATTTGCAGCTTCTGGGACATGGCTCCCGATTCACAGACTGCAGTCTCTGATCTGACTAGGTGAGCTCAGAGTCTGTGGGGCAGGTCTCCTAATCCAGACAGGGCACCAGAGAAGCCCAGGGACAAAATACACAGTTCAGCCTGCAAACATTTTCTTATGATCAACTTAGCCTAAATTGCCAAGCCTTATTCTTACTGAGAAAATAGTGAGTCTTTTCCACTTGTTTTTGTAAAATCTTATCAGGCCAGCAAGGCTAATGAAAAAAAAAAAAATATATATATATATATATATAGCACCTTAAAAGAGAAATGCCTTGCACACAGTTGCTGGCTGTGTTGCTATTTAAAAGAAGTTAAATTTGTCCAT
Source organism: Nanger dama (assembly GCA_917880005.1). Taxonomy (NCBI): domain Eukaryota; kingdom Metazoa; phylum Chordata; class Mammalia; order Artiodactyla; family Bovidae; genus Nanger; species Nanger dama. The sequence goes on from CAKJTW010000036.1 coordinate 8,299,771, forward strand.
GCTTCTTGAACCATAACATGAAACTCGTGGGGATCAAAGATCGAATTCTGATTCCAAGGTAGGATCAGAGAATCTGCATTTGCCACAGCCACCTGATGCAAAGAACTGACTCCTTGGAAAAGACCCTGATGCTGGGAAAGATTGAAGGTGTGAGGAGAAGGGGACGGCAGAGGACTAGATGGTTGGATGGCATCACCGACTGGATGGACTTGAGTTTGAGCAAGCTCCAGGAGTTGGTGATGGACTGGGAAGCCTGGTGTGCTGCAGCCCATGGGGTCTGACGCTGATGCTACTGGTCCATGAGTTATGAAGGTATAGGGACATGTATGGGGGAAGGAGATTACCTTTCAATATAGCTAGCCAGCAGTTGGTTTACTGTTTTTGCTTTTCTTGAAGTCTTGTTCTAAAAATAATAAAGTCTACCTCCCTTTTCTTCCAGCTTGTCAGTTGTGTTTGGAGAAACACAACAGAAAGGGCAAGCTATAACTTGTGAAGAGTAGACACATTAATAAAAGAAAGCCCCAGAGAGAGAATCCCTGACTGGCTTGTTGCCATGACACCAGGTTAATAGCACTGCACAGGAAAAGTGATTCTCCCTGGAGTAGGTATCAAGTGACACCATCTTAATTACTCGTGGAAAAGACTACCCTGCTTCCAGCAAACAATTATTTTCTAATCAATACCCCTGTCTTGGTTAAGGATGCTTTCTGACCATTTATAACCAAACATCTGATATACTTTCCCTGAAAGGGAAAACTACCTTCTCAGTTATCTCAGCTCATCAGCAGCCCCAACCCAGATGGTACATCAAAGTGTCTACATTTAGTCCTTCGGAACTGTTTGAAACTCCTCATTATTCGTTATGCTTCTGTGACTTTTGACTATCGATGGAAAAATAAGAAGGGCCCATAACTTCCCTTTCAGCAGCTTGTCTTGTGTTTGTGGGTACAGCCCCGCTGTGGGGATGGGAGGCGGGTTGTCTCAAGCCTCTCTGAGGCATCTTCCTGACCTTGTCTGCCCGCCCCTCTCCCCTCATTGCACGCCTCTCTTCCCTCGTTGCACACCTCTCTCCGCTCGTTGCACGCCTGCTCAGTTCACTTTTGGCTGTGGCCCAGGGGACTAACGACACTCTGTCTCATCTACCTCCTGAGGGAGTGTGGGTGAGGAGGGCCATGCAGCTCTCACTTCCCCTCTTAGTTCTCTTTTATTTCCCTCCATAATATCACCACACTGAGCCGAACGTTTTCCTGAACGTTGTTGTTGTTAGTCGCTCAGTCGTGTCAGACTCTTTGTGACCCCATGGCCTGCAGGATGCCAGGCTTCCCTGTCCATCACCAGCTCCTGGAGTTTGCTCAAACTCATGTCCATTGAGTTGGTGGTGCCATCCAACCATCTCATCCTCTGTTGCTCTCTTCTCCTGCCCTCAATCTTCCCCAGCATCAGAGTCTTCTCCAATGAGTCAGCTCTTTGCATCAGGTGGTCAAAGTATTGGAGCTTCAGCTTCAGTGTAGTTTAATGGGGGAGTGTGGGTTGAATAGTGTCCCCTGTGGTCATGTCTACCAGGAACTTCAGAATGGGATTTTACTTGGGAGTAGAGTCTTTGCAGATGGAATTAGTTAAGACAAGGTCGAACTGGGTTAGGCTGAGCCCTAAATCCAGTCGTCAGTGTCCTGGTAAGAGCAAAGGACACATAGATGGTCAGAGGAGACCACACAGAGGAGAAGCCCACATGATCAAGGAGGCAGAGACTGGAGCGATGCCGTCATAAGCCAAAGAATTCCAAAGATGGCCGAAAATCACCAGAAGCTGGGAAAAGATAAGGAAGGGTTCCCCTCCTCAGTCAGTTCAGTTGCTCAGTCTTGTCCAGTCTTTGTGACCCCATGGGCTGCAGCATGCCAGGGTTCCCTGTCCATCACCAGCTCCTGGAGCCTATTGAAACTCATATCCTTCGGTGATGCCATCCAACCATCTCATTCTCTGTCGTCCCTTTCTCTTCCTGCCTTCACTCTTTCCCCCTTCAGGGTCTTTTCCAATAAGTCAGTTCTTTGCATCAGGTGGCCAAATATTGGAGTTTCAGCTTCAGCATCAGTCCTTCAAATGAATATTCAGGACTCATTTCCTTTAGGATGGATTGGTTGTATCTCCTTGCAGTCCAAGGGGCTCTCAAGAATCTTCTCCAGCACCACAATTCAAAAGCACCAGTTCTTCAGCACTCAGCTTTCTTTATGGCCCAAGTCTCACATCTGTACATGACTACTGGAAAAACCAAAACTTTGACTAGATGGACCTTTGTTGGCAAAGTAATGTCTCTGCTTTCTAATATGCTGTCAAGGTTCAGTTCAGTTCAGTTCAGTTCAGTCACTCAGTCATGTCGAACTCTTTGTGACCCCATGAATCGCAGCACGCCAGGGCTCCCTATCCATCACCAACTCCCAGAGTTCACTCAGACTCGTGTCCATCGAGTCAGTGATGCCATCCAGCCATCTCATCCTCGGTCATCCCCTTCTCCTCCTGCCCCCAATCCCTCCTAGCATCAGAATCTTTTCCAATGAGTCAACTCTTCGCATGAAGTGGCCAAAGTACTAGAGTTTCAGCTTTAGCATCATTTCTTCCAAAGAAATCCCAGGGCTGATCTCCTTCAGAATGGACTGGTTGGATCTCCTTGTAGTCCAAGGGACTCTCAAGAGTCTTCTCCAACACCACAGTTCAAAAGCATCAATTCTTCAGCACTCAGCCTTCTTCACAGTCCAACTCTCACATCCATACACGACCACAGGAAAAACCATAGCCTTGACTAGACAGACTTTAGTTGGTGAAGTAATGTCCCTGCTTTTGAATATGCTATCTAGGTTAGTCATAACTTTTCTTCCAAGGAGTAAACGTCTTTTAATTTCATGGCTGCAGTCACCATCTGCAGTGATTTTGGAGTCCCCCAAAATAAAGTCTGACACTGTTTCCACTGTTTCCCCATCTATTTCCCATGAAGTGATGGGGCCGGATGCCATGATCTTTGTTTTCTGAATGTTGAGCTTTAAGCCAACTTCTTCACTCTCCTCTTTCACTTTCCTCAAGAGGCTTTTAGTTCCTCTTCACTTTCTGCCATAAGGATGGTGTCATCTGCTTACCTGAGGTGATTGATCTTTCTCCCAGTAATCCTGATTCCAGCTTGTGTTTCTTCCAGTCCAGTGTTTCTCATGATGTACTCTGCATAGAAGTTAAATAAGCAGGGTGACAATATACAGCCCTGACGTACTCCTTTTCCTATTTGGAACCAGTCTGGTGTTCCATGTCCAGTTCTAACTGTTGCTTCCTGACCTGCATACAGATTTCTCAAGAGGCAGGTCAGGTGGTCTGGTATTCCCAACTCTTTCAGAATTTTCCACAGTTTATTGTGATCCACACAGTCAAAGGCTTTGGCATAGTCAATAAAGCAGAAATAGATGTTTTTCTGGTACTCTTGCTTTTTCGATGATCCAGTGGATGTTGGCAATTTGATCTCTGGTTCCTCTGCCTTTTCTAAATCCAGCTTGAACATTAGGAAGTTCATGGTTCACGTATTGCTGAAGCCTGGCTTGGAGAATTTTGAGCATTATTTTATTAGCATTTGCTGCTGCTGCTAAGTCACTTCAGTCGTGTCCGACTCTGTGCGACCCCATGGACTGCAGTCCACCAGGCTCCTCCATCCATGGGATTCTCCAGGCAAGAGTATTGGAGTGGGCTGCCACTGAGATGAGTGCAATTGTGCGGTGGTTTGAGCATTCTTTGGCATTGCCTTTCTTTGGGATTGGAATGAAAACTGACCTTTTCCAGTCCTGTGGCCACTGCTGAGTTTTCCAAATTTGCTGGCATATTGAGTGCAGCACTTTCAGAGCATCATCTTTCAGGATTTGAAATAGCTCCACTGGAATTCCATCACCTCCACTAGCTTTGTTTGTAGTGATGCTTTCTAAGGCCGACTGGACTTCACATTCCAAGATGTCTGGCTGTAGATGAGTGATCATAGCATCGTGATTATCTGGGTCGTGAAGATCTTTTTTGTACCGTTCTTCTGTGTTTTCTTGCCACCTCTTCTTAATATCTCCTGCTTCTGTCCATACCATTTCTATCCTTTATCGAGCCCATCTTTGCATGAAATGTTCCCTTGGTATCTCTAATTTTCTTGAAGAGATCTCTAGTCCTTCCCATTCTTTTGTTTTCCTCTATTTCTTTGCATTGATTGCTGAAGAAGGCTTTCTTATCTCTTCTTGCTATTCTTTGGAACTCTGCATTCAGATGCTTATATCTTTCCTTTTCTCCTTTGCTTTTCACCTCTCTTCTTTTCACAGCTATTTGTAAGGCCTCCCCAGACAGCCATTTTGGTTTTTGCATTTCTTTTCCATGGGGATGGTCTTGATCCCTGCCTCCTGTACAGTGTCACAAACCTCATTCCATAGTTCATCAGGCACTCTATCTTTCAGATCTAGGCCCTTAAATCTATTTCTCACTTCCGCTGTATCATCATAAGGGATTTGATTTAGGTCATACCTGAATGGTCTGGCAGTTTTCCCTACTTTCTTCAATTGAAGTCTGAATTTGGTAATAAGGAGTTCATGATCTGAGCCACAGTCAGCTCCTGGTCTTGTTTTTGTTGACTATGTAGAGCTTCTCCATCTTTGGCTGCGAAGAATATATTCAATCTGATTTTGGTGTTGACCATCTGGTGATGTCCATGTGTAGAATATTCTCTTGTGTTGTTGGAAGAGGGTGTTTGCTATGACCAGTGCATTTTCTTGGCAAAACTCTATTAGTTTTTACCCTGCTTCATTCCGCATTCCACAGCCAAATTTGCTTTTACTCCAGGTGTTCCCTGACTTCCTACTTTTGCATTCCAGTCCCCTATAATAAAAGGGCATCTTTTTTGGGTGTTAGTTCTAAAAGGTCTTGTAGGTCCTCATAGAACCATTCAACTTCAGCTTCTTCAGCATTACTGGTTGGGGCATAGACTTGGATTACTGTGATATTGAATGGTTTGCCTTGGAAATGAACAGAGATCATTCTGTTGTTTTTGAGACTGCATCCAAGTACTGCATTTCGGATTCTTTTGTTGACCATAATGGCTATTCCGTTTCTTCTGAGGGAATCCTGTCCACAGTAGTAGATATAATGGTCATCTGAGTTAAATTCACCCATTCCAGTCCATTTTAGTTCAGTGATTCCTAGAATGTCAATGTTCACTCTTGCCATCTCTTGTTTGACCACTTCCAATTTACCTTGATTAATGGACCTGACAATCCAAGTTCCTATGCAATATTGCTCTTTACAGCATCGGACCTTGTGTCTATCACCAGTCGCATCCACAGCTGGATATTGTTTTTGCTTTGGCTCCATCCCGTCATTCTTTCTGGAGTTATTTCTCCACAGATCTCCAGTAGCATGTTGGGCACCTACTGACCTGGGGAGTTCCTCTTTCAGTATCCTATCATTTTGCCTTTTCATTCTGTTCATGGGGTTCTCATGGCAAGAATACTGAAATGGTTTGCCATTCCCTTCTCCAGTGGACCACATTCTGTCAGACCTCTCCACCATGACCCGCCTGTCTTGGGTTGCCCTGCGGGCATGGCTTAATTTCATTGAGTTAGACAAGGCTGTGGTCCTAGTGTGATTAGATTGACTAGTTTTCTGTGAGTATGGTTTCAGTGTGTCTGCCCTCTGATGCCCTCTTGCAGCACCTACCATCTTACTTGGGTTTCTCTTACCTTGGGCATGGGATATCTCTTCACAGCTGCTCCAGCAAAGCTCAGCCGCTGCTCCTTACCTTAGACGAGGGTTATCTCCTCACCACCGCCCTTCCTGACCTTCAGCATGGGATATCTCCTCTAGGCCTTCCTGCACCCACTCAGCCACCACTCCTTGGACGTGGGGTTGCTCCCTTCCGGCCCCCGCCCCTGGCCTTGGGTGTGGGGTGGCTCCTCTTGGCTGCCGCCCCTGGCCTCCGACTGGGGTAGCTCCTCTCAGCCCCCGCCGCTGGCCTCAGAGTGGGGTAGCTCCTCTCAGCCATTCCTGCACCATTGCAGCTGGCACTCTCGGCCGCTGACTCTGACCTCAGACGTGGGGTAACTCCTCTTGGCCGCCGCCCTTGGAGCGTGGAGGTCCTCCCGGCTTCTGTCCCTGACCTCGGACGTGGGGTAGCTCCTCCCGACCGCGGGGTAGCTTCTCTTGGCCGCGCTCAGTGCACCGGTCGCAGCTCTCTAGGTTGGTCATAGCTTTTCTACCGAGGAGCAAGTGTCTTTTAATTTCATGGCTGCAGTCACCATCTGCAGTGATTTTGGAGCCCCCTCAAAATAAAGTCTGTCACTGTTTCCACTGTTTTTCCATCTATTTGCCATGAAGTGATGGGACTTGATGCCATGATCTTAGTTTTCTGAATGTTGAGCTTTAAGCCAACTTTTTCACTCTTTTATTTTTAAGCCAACATTTTCATTCCCCTCCTGCTGCTGCTAAGTCACTTCAGTTGTGTCCAACTCTGTGCAACCCCCATAGACGGCAGCCCACCAGGCTCCCGCATCCCTGAGATTCTCCAGACAAGAACAGCATGGCCTTGCAAATACATCAGTTTCAGGGTTCTCCCTCTAGAACTCTGAGAAAATAAATGTTTATTGTTTGAAGCCATCCAGTTTGTGGTACTTTGTTACGGCTGCCCTAGCCAACTAGCACAGTGAGTGAGGGAAATGAAAAGAATTTGAAGGTGTGCTGGAAAGAATTTAAAACTGTGGAAAGTATGACTTCTCTTACACCCGAAAGAAAAATCTCTGAGAAGTAAGCCCTTCGTAGGGCTCTAGCACTTCTCCATCTTTCTCAAATTCAGATCCCCACCCAGCTCTTGGGAAATCTCACTCACTACATTAGGGATTGGTTTCCTTCTAGGACTGATTTCCCTTCCCCCACAGTTTATGATAATAGCCCTAGCTATGTTTTTTCCTAACTCTGAATTATCCAGCCCAGAAGTATCCTGCAGGTGAAGGGCTTCTAGCAGGATCATCTAGAGTGAGCCACAGCACATTAAAGGTATTCAAGTGCTGCTTCATGGAAGCTGGGGACCTGCCCCTGCATTCTTTTGCGTGTTCATTGGGTAACTCTAGGATTGCAAATGCATGCAGGCGCGCGCGCGCACACACACACACACACACACACACACACACACACACACACACCCCTCTCAGGGACAAACACCCATTCTCAGATCCAATCCAATCCAATGGAAGAAAGATTTATAAGGACTCCCTATTTAGCAAGGCCACTCCAGTCTGTAGTGAGCTTAGACCTTTATGTGATGGAACCATTACTATTACTGTGTAGATGGAGATAATGGAGCGGGCAGAGGAGGAAAATATGATCTCACTGGGCATTGTTGACACTGAAAAAAGAGACAGAAAAATCCCTGTGGCTGTTGCTGTCTCAAAAAATCATAACATTTACATTTTCTTGCAATTGAAGTGACAACAGTAACAGGAGAGATTTCTGGCACCAAGAATGAAGCCAGCACCAATTTTGGCTGACCATAAAATAAGAAAAAAAGGAATTGAATGGAACAGCAAAGAATATAAAGGAAAGAAAAAGTCGATATCTGAGCTGTGAGCTGCAGAAATTGAATCTAAACTGTAAAGAACGCCTACTTGCTCACTCTCTCTCTTTGGAACTCTGACACTGTAACTGGGTTTCCTTCTTCCAGAAAAAATGAATAGCTTCTGACAAGAGCAGTTTTGGGAAGACAGACCCACTGTTGGTGTTGAGGAAGACTGATTCTCCTAATTTATAATCAGGATTTTTGTGTGTTGTCTGAGCTCAAAATTCATTTAAATAGACTTTCAGGGTTTTCAGATGATTCAAGTGATTCAGAAAAAACAATCTTGAGTGTGTCTTTTCACTGTGCTAATCTTAAGCCACTTAAAAAACTTTTTCTTTATTAGCATAAACAATGCAAGTTGATTATGGATAGATAAGAAAAATCAGTGAGCAAAATAAAGGAAAATAAAAGCATATAAGAGTATCAATGCAAGAATAACTGAATATTTTTGCTGATATTGCTAATATTCTCCCCGACTTTTTCTCTATTTAAAAATATTATTAATACATTAAAGATGAGATCATACCATATTTTCTATTTTTTCAATCTGCTTTTGCTCCTGAACTGTATTTTGTAAATATCTTCCTTGTCAATAAGTGTGCTTCCATATTAATTCAGTTGACCCTACAGTTCCATAGTGAGCTGAAACTATATTTCCCAGAATTCTCTTCTCCATATGGCACTGGTTAGAGTTGGTCACAGGAGAATTTATGTGAGTGGAGATAGATGGATGGTGGAGAGGCAGCTGTGGCCGTTGTGTTACTTTGGGACCTGGGACCAGGCGCTGCTGCAGCTTCCCACACCGTCACCTGGTTCTCTTGTTAGGGTGGAGCAACCACAGTCTCTAGCTGCTTTGGCTCCCTTATCGACCGAATCCCGAGGCAGTTGTACATGCTGTGCTGTGTTGAAGGGCAGAAACTTATCCTGCAGGTTCTCTGCATCTTTAAGGTTGAGACACAGATGTGGGGTTCACTTTGTCATCTTTGAATCTGGGGTTATTTTCACAGGTTCTAGTTTGTCTATCCTCCTTTCTCAGGTGCTGGGTCTGCCAGTTTCAAGCCCAACACCAGAAGCGGAAGCTGCAGCCTTGTATAGACTGCTTAACCACCTGCCGCAGTTGCCTCGTGTCTAATCCCAATGGTGGTTCTGCTTCTCCTACTGCCAACAGCAGTCAATCTAGAATTTGGTACCAGAAATGGGGTGTCTTTGTTACCTATTGCTGTGTAACAAAACACCCCAATGTTTACTAGCTTAAAACAGTAATAATAATCTCATTGTTAACTCTCCTGGCTGTGGGTTGGGCATTAGGAAGCACTCAGTGGAGTGGTTCTGGTTTGGTTCTCGCTTTCAGATTTCTGCTAATGGTTTTCTAAAGGCCCTTCTGCTTCCATACACCACCCCCTCCCAAAGCCGCTGACAGTTGCTTTAGGGTTTTGTTATGGCAACACTCAATTTCCAGGCACTGAATTCTCTATCACAGGCTTAAAAATCACCCCATGCAATAGTAATAATCATTTATTACCATGGCTACCCACTCCAGCATTCTTGCCTGGAGAATCCCTTGGAGAGTGGAGCCAGGCAGGCTACAATCCATGGGGTTGCAAAGAGTTGGACATGACTGACTAACACACATTATAATAATAATCAAAATAATAATCATTGTATAATCTCCCACAGCTTCTGTGTCTAAGAGATTTGGGGAGGACTCAACTCCCAGCTTATAGCTCATTATCTTTCTGTGGTTGCAGATAACGGCTGATGCTAGAACAGCAGAGGAAAGCAGTGGCCGAGGGCTGGCCGGGCATGTCTCTCTCCACTTGTTCCAGGGCCTCTCGCCGTGGTCTGTCTGTGTGGCCCCCCTCACAGCATGGTGTCCTTGGAGCGGTGAGACCATTCTGTTGTGGCTGAAGGCTTTAACAAGGAGCCTAGAGAATAAGGTGCAGCTTCAAGTCCTGAGTTTACTTGTAATTCTCATCACCTTCCATAGTTTGTTTTCGTTCAGATTTTTGTTTGTTCTCTTTCATAAGTCTCGTTGTTTTAATTTGCTTCTATTTTGTTATTAATAAGGTCAACCTTTAAAAGCTGCTTGTTGGTCACATGCATTTTTTTTCCTTTTTGAATTGCCTGTTCATTTCTTTTGCCCATTTTCTATGCTGCTGCTGAGTCGCTTCAGTCGTGTCCGACTCTGTGTGACCCCATAGATGGCAGCCCACCAGGCTACCCCATCCCTGTGATTCTCCAGGCAAGAACACTGGAGTGGGTTGCCATTTCCTTTTCCAATGCATAAAAGTGAAAAGTAAAAGTTAAGTCTCAGTCGTGTCCGACCCTCAGCAACCCCATGGACTGCAGCCTTCCAGGCTCCTCTGTCCATGGGATTTTCCAGGCAAGAGTACTGGAGTGGGTGCCATTGCCTTCTCCGATTTTCTGTGCAGTGATGGTCTTTTTCTAAGGTTTTAAAGGAAGCTTTATATTCCAGGGACACTAAATGTTTGCCATCTATATTGCAAATATTATTCCTCCATATAGTTGTCATATTTTCCAAACTAAAAACTAGGATAGATGCTATGTAAAAGGATGTTTACCTGACTTACAAATGTATGTATATGAAAAGGTTTACTGAAATCTATAAAAATAACTTATAGTTAGTTCTAATAATGTGTCTTTAAAGAAAATAATTAAAATTCCTGAAATAACTGGTCTGAAAACCCCTACCTGTAAAATGATGGTTCTCAGTCCTGGATGCACATTAGAATCATTTGGGGGAACTTTCAAAAGTACTGATATCTGGGTCCTGCCCCCACTTTGAAAGATTGCTTTGGAGATGCTGCAACCAGGGTTGGAAACCTTTGATGTATGTGATCCATCCTGTTGATCAAGGCAGACTTCCTGCGGGTACTGATTCCCTCCTAGAGAAACTGGAGCAGAGCAGTGCATGTGGGCCTTGCCCTTCTGGGCTTCTTCTGAGCCAGCCCTCTTACTGAAAGGTTATAAAAGGTCCATTTGTTTATACATGTCTTCTCCTCCCCTGCCACTGTCAGCTGCCTTAAATTCTGAATATTACTGTTAAGTCCTGAAGGGCTCTTCTCTTAAGAAGTTGAGCATTTTTCTTGTCATGTGGCTTGGAAGGTTGGCTTCCTAATTCCTTTCTAGGACTAGCAGGGTTCCGGACTAGCAGGCCTCCCCCAGGCCCAGTGAATTAGAATTTGTATTTGTATCAAACTCTCAGATGACTCGTATGCACATTCAAGCCTGAGAAAGATGAGGAATTGTCCACTGGGGTGTAAGACTTGTAGTATTATATGTTGAATTATGGACTTGATTATTAAAGGAAGTTAAACATGTTATAGGAATCATATAGTATGGGTCACAGGGCTTTCTTTGGGTGCCATTATGACAACTGGAAGCATATTCTGGATATATTATGTTTAATGTAGCATGATATTTATACATGTTGTATTAGTGTGATTTAGGTTGCTTGGCATGCATTCTGTGCTCTAATAGATATAGTAATTTATTACTACTATTTGTATTTTTTCTAACACTTCATCAAGGGCTCTCATGTGTCTTATTTCACTTAATCTCTGCAGTGTATGAGGACTCGGCTCTATGAATCAGGGGAATATGGATATCTCCACTTAGTATATGAGCAAACACAATATTGAGAGGTTTATAGAAGTACTGATGGTGAGTGAATACCAAACTAGAATTTATACACAAACCCCCAGGTTTCTAGACTACTAGCTAACCACTGAAGGCTTGTATTTACAATTCAGCATCGTGTAATACTAATACTGCAGGATGAAAAAGAAAAAAAATTATAATGCGAGGTAATACAAGTTTTTCATTTAAAGGCATTTCCCCTAGTTTTATACATTGCTACTTTGGTTTCTGGTTAACTAATTCAGTTAATTTTCAGTTAACTAATACAGTAAAACTCCCAAGTGAATATTGACAATTCAGACCTTTAAAGATTTATTGAAATAAAATTGAAAATAAAATCTTACTAGGTATTCATCAGAGAGCTAACATGAAATTGCTCTTCCTTTTACAGCTCTGTATCTTTGTGATCTTGGAAGGAGAATGTATTCTATTTTATGGAACTGTCACTTTACTCTTTTGCATCAGAAAATAAACCTTCATTTCTCTTAGATGGCATTCAGAATAATCTCTGATCATGTAATTTACTTCTCAGTTCACCAGAGGATATTTGCAGCAAAGCAAACCTCAGAGATGGATGTTTAGGATAATGTTATGACGTTAGGGGTGAAGTTGAAAAGAGGCGTTTGGAGGGAATTAAGGACAACGCGATAAACTCTTATAAATGATCCCTTCCTCACCTGTTTTTAGACAGGAATGTCATTAGATGCATCCAGCTACTCTGTTCAACAGGAGTGAGAACTGTTTCATAGTTATCTTTACATCCTTCAGAATTCTGTACGAGATGCTTTGCATTTGATATCAGTTCCAAAAATAGTTGTTTAATTGAATTACTCATGTGTATTGTGAGACCCCATGTTTACATTCTCGAGATGAAGACTTCCCCCAGAAAACCCAAAACAATCATGTTAAACACTAAACTGAACCCAGGTTCTTTAAATGATCCTCAAATAGATTAAAATGGGAGCATTATGGAACAGTAAATTTAATGTCTACAAAGTCTGCCCTTGGAGTAAACAGCATATGTAGCATTCCAGCCCCATTTCCTCTCTGGAGTTTTCCTCATCTTTCCCCTCTTGGCCCAAGTAGAAAGACAGTATATTTGTACATGGTGAGTAGGTCATGCACACAGATCTGGATGTGTTTTATGCTAGAAATAAGTAGCAAATGTAAGCAAAGTTTTACCTGAAGAGACCTGGAGAGAGAAAAACAATGGTTTCTATATCCTGAGAACTTGTAGGTATAAGGTGCTGTCCTGAATTCTTTGTGTTTAACTAGCGCTACTATCGGAGAAGGCAATGGCACCCCACTCCAGCACTCTTGCCTGGAAAATCCTATGGACAGAGGAGCCTGGAAGGCTGCAGTCCATGGGGTCTCTGAGGGTCAGACATGACTGAGTGGCTTCACTTTCACTTTTCACTTTCATGCATTGGAGAAGGAAATGGCAACCCACTCCAGCGTTTTTGCCTGGAGAATCCCAGGGACGGGGAGCCTGGTGGGCTGCCGTCTATGGGGTCACACAGAGTCGGACACGACTGGAGCGCCTTAGCAGCAGCTCTACTGTCACCGCCCCCTTTCACAGATAAGGACAGATGGGGGACCGACAAGGATCTGCTGAGGAGCTCTCCGAAGCTAGCGAGTGGCAGGGCCGGGGCGAGCTCAGGCTAGCCGCCTCCAAAGTCATTACTCTCTGTGCTGCTGCCTCTGTGAGATGGTGGTTCACCTTTCCTTTTTATTCAGTGAATTAAGACCTTTTCCACCCCCCACTTTGAACCGATTTGTCCTGCATCCCAATAAGTTTATGAGTAAAGTTATTCATAAAACCTATCATGAAAACCCCACCATAAAGTTATCATGAAAAGCAAAGAGCTTAAGGGATTCCAGTAGCAATTAGTTTTCCCAAATAGCACATTTCTGTTTTAGCTGGGACTCTGGAAGGCCAAAGAGTGATGCTAAATCGCCATGATATTAGTGGGCCAAGATGTTTCTGAACAAGTGAGTTGCTGCCTAGTGCCCAGGCAGATGACTTTTCTTTTCTGGATCTCAGCGCCCCTTTTTGTATAACAAGGATTTGGGACTATGTGTTGGTCAGCATTCCTTCAGACCTATACCACCTACCTTAGCATATCACCGTTTCCTGGCATGTGAGTGGGGCACCTGACTCTCCAGCACTCCATGACATTCATCTGCAGTTCTGAGCAGCTTTTGCAATTAGTACGAAGAATAAAAATGCCAGTAAATAAAGCATGTATATGTAGTGACAAAAGCATGACACAATTCGAAAATAATGCAAAGAAGTCTCATGAAACTCAAGCATATAGGTGAACGATGTGAGTGTTGGTTGGTCCTCCTTGGCGGAAAAAATGAAATGAGTATAAATATGGTAGGAGAAAGTCCACTGTAGCCCTTTGCCAATGACCTTGAGGAGTGCTGGCTTCTACTCCTTACCAGGGTACCCCCCTTTTCTACATAATAAATACCTATAGAGCACCTACTGTGTGTCAGGAACTGTTCTAGGCACAGAAGATGGTGTAGGTCTGAGTTCATTTGGGATGCTAGCACAAAAATATCATAAGCTCATATGCTTAGAAACAATAGAAGTCTATTTCTCACAGTTCTGGAAGCTGGAAGTCCAAGATGTAATATTGGCAGATTCTGTGTCTAATGAGATCCTCCTCCATTGTTCACAGATGACCTTATTTGTCAGAATAACCTCACATGGCAGAAAGGGTGAGCTAGGTCTCCTTTCTAAGAGCATTAATTCTGATTATGAGGAAGTCTGCCCTTTCAACCCACTTACCTCCCAAAGGCCCCACCTCCTATCACCTTAGTGGGTAGGATTTCCATATATGAATTTGTGGGGGCCAAACATTCGGTCCACGGCAGTGTAAGAAACAAAACTAAAATCCTAGTCCTCAAGGAGTTTATCTTCATTTTAGAAGGAGCCACCCTTTGTTCTTTTGTTCAGATGCTTTTTCATATTCTCAGTCCTGTTGGGGGTAAAATGTGGGAAGCCTCATGGAATGAGGCAACAAAAGCATTACCAAAAAAAAAAAAAAAGGCCCCAATTCCCTGACCATCTGACAGCTCTGGAGAAACCTGGGATGGAATGAGCCTGGGCTGAGGCCTTGAGGCATCTCACAAGTGAACCTCTGCAATGGTGTGGCTCCATGTCCAATTCAGGAGCTTTTTTCCTCCTACAGCAAAGTGGCCTGGAAATAATGAATTAAAAAAACAACAACAATAGTCTAAGATACCTGAAGTCCAAAAACCCAGCTCATTGCAGCAGATGGAGGCTGAGATTCCTCTTGGTTTTCTTCTCCTGAAGTGATCATACATCACCTGCCTCCTCCCCATCAGGGATCTTCAGAGCCATTGCATTTTTGCCCTATCCTGCCTTCCACAGTACATCTCTTCCCCCTTTCTGTTCTTAAATGGAGCTGACTGTACTAGAATGTGCAGAGAATAAATAGGCCTCCAGACTTTCAGCTGCAGACTGGTGGTCAGCGGTGCAATGAAAAAAAAAACCAAAACACTGGTGACAATTGCTGTTCAGAAACATTGGCCGATTTTAACAACTGTGGATCTTTCTCCTGCTCCAGCAATGCTTGTAAGTGCCCATGTTTGTCAAGGACTATAGTGCTGTCCTTGGACACTCTCTTGTCACATACTCCAGACCAGCAAGCTGTGGTCTGATTTCTTCAGTGTAGATGACCTTGGGACAAAACTACTGCGGACTTTGATTGTTATAGAATGGATAGGAGGGATAAAATTTTTCTGCAAATGATTACTGCTCCTTCAATAGGCTATTTTCTAACCATTTGGACTGGGTTGGCACTGGTTGAGCATTGCTTGTACTCAGTCGTGTAAGACTCTTTGCGACCCCATGGACTGTAGCCTGTCAGGCTTCTCTGTCCATGGGATTCTCGAGGCAAGAATACTGGAGTGAGTTGCCATTGCTTTCTCCAAGGGATCTTCCCAACCCAGAGGATCAAACCTGCATCTCCTGTGTCTCCTTCTCCTGCATTGCAGGCACACTCTTTACCCACTGAGCCACTGGGGAGGTCTACCTCTGAGCTTGTGGCTGAGCCCACTCACTGCACACACTGCTTGGATGAGTTTGACTCCCTGGGGGCTTTGTCATCCTCTCCTCGCTGCTTTCCTTCGGAAGCACCAGCCCTTAGGGCTTTGACAGGAAAGAGCTCCAATGTATGGTGCTTACCCAGTTCTAGGGCTTCCCCAGTGGCTCAGATGGTAAAGGATCTGCCTGCATTGCATGAGACCCAGGTTCGATCCCTGGGTTGGGAAGAACCCCTGGAGAAGGAAATGGCACTCCAGTATTCTTGCCTGGGAAATCCAATGGACAGAGGAGTCTGGCAGGCTACAGTCCATGGGGTTACAGAGTTGGACATGACTGAGTGACTAACACTTCACCCTGTTCTAAGATGTAGAAAATATGCACCCAGCAGCACTTCCCCGTGCCTGTCCCCCATCGTAGAGCAGGGGGTGAGGAGTTTGGGATGGAGGACAGGGCATGAGAAAGTTCTCTTCCTTTTAAAGCAGCTGAAGAGTGATGCAACCACTCAACCACCTGCAGGATATGACTCAACGCAGGAAATTGAGACTCTTGCCATGCTTTTCTCCTCAGAGCTGTCTGCTGTTATCCAGGGCAACAGGCAACACCTTGTTCTTAAATCCCGCCTTGGTGTTAACTCCTTGCCTCAGGTCTCATTTATTAAGCCCCTCTCTGTGTGACGACAGTGAGGAACACACTGAGTTCACCTCTGAGTTTATTTATGGGAGTGGGTAAGAGCAAAATACAGGATCTGTACTTCCTTACTCTGATTATTGTCGAATTAGAATTGTGAGATGTAGACCACTGTGCAGCTGGGGGTGAGAAATGCCAAATGTGTTCCAGAAGAGGTTGCTGTTTATTAGAGTTTGAAAGAATCTTGTTTGAGATGTAGGGTCAGCCTGGATGTTTGCTCTTGAGAGAAAGAAACATCGGATATATTTAGGGAGGAAGGTGGATTTGTTTTACTAACATCATGCAGCTGGTAAAGCAGCTTAAAGCCCTCCCTTTAAGTCAGGATCTCACTTGTCCCTGGAAGTAGATTCCAAGGCTTCTCCATGGAATATTTAGATTCAGTGAGTCTGAGGTGGCACTGGGTGTATGCATTTTTCACGAGTTTCCTGCCTCCTTGCTCCCTGACTCCAGGAAAGTGGAGAAAAAGGGTTTTTTTGGTATATTTGTTTATTCAAGTAGAGTTGACTTACAGCATTGTGTTGATTTCTGCTGTACAGCTAAGTGATTCAGTTATCCATATATATATTCTTTTCCTATTCTTTTCTATTATAGTTTACCATAAGATATTGAACATGATTCCGTGTGCTGTAGGACAGGACATGTTGTTTATCCATTCTGGATATAAGAGCTTGCATTTGCTAGTCCCAAACTCCCAACCCAATCTCCCTTTCTGTTGGCAATCATTAAGTCTGTTCTCTATGTCTGTGAGTCTGTTCCTGTTTTCTAGACAAGTTCATTTGTGTCTTATTTTAGATCCTACATATAAGTGACATCATATGGCATCTGTCTTTTTCTTTCTGACTTAATTCGCTTAGTATGATCATCTCTAGGTCCAAGAGAAAATGGTGAGTTAAACCAGTGGTTCTCAAACTGTGGCCTGCACCAGAAGGACGCAAAGGGCTTGTTAGAAAACACTCCTACCCCCAGGGTTTCTGATTTGGGAGGTCTGGGAGGGGCCTGAGAATCTGTGCTTCCAACAAGTTCCCAGGTGATGTTGATGCTGCTGATCCAGGGACCCCACTTTGGAAGCACTAATGTAAACAACCTATTTTCTCTGTGCAGATCCTTTGCATTGGAAACCCTTTTAGATTGGGGTGGAAAGAGGCTAGAATTGGGGTTGGTGGCCCCGGAGGTCAGGAATTGTGTTGTAGTCCAAAGATGTACTTGGCAACAATTTCTGGTCTTCATGGCCCTCTTGCCACAGCCCCCTCCCCTGAAGACCATGAAGCAAGCAAGGCCAGGTGGACTGAGCATTTACTATTTCTGAGTATTTCCTTTACTCCACTGACATCCATGAGGGGCACTCTTTGCCACCTGTTACCAACGTCATTACATTTGTGTAGCCTGCAGTTGTCAGGCTCCAGTACTCTTGTCTGGAGAATCCCATGGACGGAGAAGCCTGGTGGGCTACACTCCATGGGGTCGCTAAGAGTCGGACACGACTGAGTAACTTCACTTTCCCTTTTCACTTTCATGCATTGGAGAAGGAAATGGCAACCTACTCCAGTGTTCTTGCCTGGAGAATCCCAGGGATGGGGATGCCTGGTGGGCTGCCGTCTGTGGGGTCACACACAGTCGGACATGACTGAAGTGACTTAGCAGCAACAGCAGCAGTTGTCAGGAGCTCACAACAGCATCTCATTTGCAAAATAAGAAAAGATGGTGTAATGAAAGAGTTAGCTTTTCATAAGAGAGTCCTGACTTGCTAAAACCACAGTTGCATAATCCTGCTTGAAATCACATCAATAAATACATTTTAAATTCTGCATATCCAAAAACTCCCATTGTGTTCAAGAACTTTTAAACATTGGTTGGCTGATTGAAGGGGAACTCTGTAGCTAAGGTTGGGAGAACATTTGTCATGATATACTCTTTTTTACCATTTGAATTCTGACCTTGAGTGAACTCTTAAGAAAATAACATCTCACCAAAAAACAACAGAAACAAAAACCTCCCTCAAACATTGTACCATAGCCCTGACTGGCATAAACAAAAGTAACATAGCTCCTTGTTTTCTTTAAATTTTTCATTTATTTTCTGAATATAGAATCCATTCTTATGGTTCAACATTTTAAAAATAATAGAAAAACAAATATAATTTTAAAAAACGTCCATCCCACTACCCTTTTTGACTGAATTCATATTCTCCATCTTCATGGATAACCACTCTTATTAGTTTCTAGTAGATCATTGTAGAATTTTTCAGTGGCAATACAAGTACGTATATGTTTTTGTTTTTCTCCATTTTCTATTTTAATAATACATCATAGGGCTCCTTTCATATAAGATTAGATTAGAAAACTTCCCCATTATTTCTCCATTATTTCTTCCCCATTATTTCTAGTTGCAGAGCATCCGTATTTATGGGTATTCTATAGTTTGTTTAGCCATAACACTTAACATTTGGGTTGTTTCCAGACTTTTGTGATTATCTGCTCCTTCTTGAAACATTTTTCAAAATAGTTTTAGGTTGTATCAGTTGCCTAATTCATCTGCGGCTGAATGAGGCCTTCCCATGGCAGGTACTGTCCGGGGTTTTCCTGGGAAGCCAGGTTAACAGGGCCCCTGAAGGACCCCATCTGATACACTTCATTCATTCATCTTCTATCCCTGCAACTACTTTAGGCAGTGGGTACTTTATATCTCTCCATTTTTCAGATGAGAAAACTGAGGCCTAGGAAAAGTCAAATAACTCATCCAGACTTCTCCATGCATCTGGAGGGTAGAATAATTCGAGTTTAAATCCTAGTTATCTGACTCCAGAGTAAGATCCTGTGATGTAATACATGTTAGTTAAGATCTTACAGTACTTTTTCTCCATTAGTTTTTCCAGGAGAAAACAACTGCTAATTCATTATGACTCTAAATGTTAGCTAAGTTATAAATATAGCATTCTTCCCACGATCATTAAATTTGCTCTATTTCAAACATAAGCAGTGTATAAATTCCATGGGTTAGGGATTGACTTACTCTTTGCTTCTGCTTCGTCTCAGCCAGCACCTGGCAGGACAAGCACTTAGTGGGTGGCATGGTCTCTTTCCTGTTGATTACCCAGAAATATTCATCTCCCTGCTGCCCCACAATGGGACCTGTTTGTCCAGCACTTGGAGCACTTTAGAGGACAATGTCGTGGGGGTGTCTAGCCATCTTCACTTTCCCAAGATTTTTCTGAAGACTGGTGGTGTGATTTTTGTTTTTTTAATAACATTTTACTCACTCTGAATAGTACTTGTGTTTGGGTGGAGAAAAATAGTAGTGATTTTTCCCTGCAAATTTAAAATTTCCTTCAAAAATATGTTTTCTTTTATTTTTGAATTTTTATCATTGGTACCATTGTTGTTAGTTGTTTTCAACCACATTGTACTTGAAAATAGAGATTATACAAAATAAGTACTCTAACTGGTTCATCAGTGGCTTTTTCTCATTTTTTAAAAACATTTTATTTTTTATTAGAGTACAGCTGATTAGCTATGTTGTGATAGTTTCAGGTGAACAGTGATGGGACTCAGCCATACATAAACATGTATCCATTCTCCCCTAATATCCCCTCCCATCCAGTCCTTTTAATCAAAGTTATTATGCTAGGTTTTTTTTTAATTTTAAAAGAAGGCATTGATATGGTTAGAGCTCAATATTGAAAAGCATAAAATGTAAGTAGTTAAGGTTTCCCTTCCATCCATTGACAGTTTGTTGGGCATCCTTTCAGAAATGTTTTACATGTATTCAGAATATATATTAATAGGTACAAAAATTACAGGTTCTGCTCTCTCAGAAATGAAATGTTATCCAGTCAATCTGGAATTGTCCAATCAACACTAGTTAGGCCATCAGCTTGATAGACCTCTACCATCCCCTAAGATACTGTCCTTGCAACAACCAAACTTATTTTTTGCCTAGTATAACTTCCTTATTCCTGCTCATGCCCGTCAGTCTTTCATTTTCTACAGCAGCTCCTGGGAGCTCCTTTCTAGCTGGTCAATTGGATGCTGCCCAATTCATGGATTATTGAATAAAGCCCGTAAGATCTTTAAAATGTACTCAGTTGAATTTTTCTTTTTAATGGTGTGTTAAGAGGATCTGTATGAAATTGAAGCATGGAATGGATTAAAGTGAAACTCCTGTAGGGAGAGCAGTTAGCATGTTATGCTGCAAACCCAAGTCCAAGGATAAGAATCTAGATTAAACTATGGGGGTGGAAAGAAAGTGATTAGAGAAAAAGAATTGGTGCTTTATGCAACAAGAGAGACTTTGCAGATGTGATTAAGGTTAAGGACTTTGAGATGGGAGAATATCCTGGGCTGTCCTGGTGGGCCCAATGCAGTTAACAAGTTCTTAAAAACAGAGATGCTTTCCTGACTGTACAGTGAGGAAGATTTAAATATGGCCGAATGGTCAGAGAGATGCAATCTTTCAACCTTACAGGCTTTGAAGATGGAGTAAGGGGGCTACAAGCCAAGGAATGAAGCTGAAAATGTCAAGGAGACAGACTGCAGGGGTGAAACTCTGGAAAGAAACTAGCCTGTCGACCCCTTGATTTTAGTTAAGACCTGTGCTGGACTTCTACAGAACTGTAAGACAGTATAATTGTATGTTTTTAAATTGAGGTATAATTGACACGCAACATTATATTCATTTCAGGTGTACAGCATAATGATTCGATATTTGTATATACTATGAAATCAGGCTTTCCAGGTGGCACAGAAGTAAAGAATCTGCCTGCCAATGTAAGATGTGCGGGAGGTGCAGGTTCACTATCCTGGGTCAGGAAGATCCCCTGGAGAAGGAAATGGCCACCCACTCCAGTATTCTTGCCTGGACAATCCCCTGGACAGAGGAGCCTGGTGGGCTACGGTCCATGGGGTCACAGAGTCAGACACGGCTGAGCGTGCGTGCACTCAAACAAAACGCATGAAATGATCACCACAATAAGTCTAGTCGACATCCATACATAGTTACAGAATGCTTTTTCTTGTGAAAAGAACTTTTAAGATTCCTCTGAGCAACTCTCAAATATGTGGTACAGTATTAATAACTATAGTTGCCATGCTGTACAATACATTCCTGTGACTTATTTTATAACTGGAAGTTTGTACCTTTTGACCTCCTTCACCCATTTCACCCACCATCATCTATCCATCCTCCGACTGCCACCTCTGGCAACCAACCTGATCTCTTAAGAGCTTGGCCTTTGTTTCTAAAGATTCTGCATATAAGTGAGACCATATGATTAGTATTCTGTTAAGCCAATAAGTTTGTAGTAATTTGTTAAAACAGCAATTGAAAACTAATATATGAGGTCAGTCAGTACATACATTGCAAGATATTTCTGTTTTTTAAATTGACGTATAGTTCATTTGCTGCTGCTGCTGCTAAGTCACTTCAGTCGTGTCAGACTGTGTGACCCCATAGACGGCAGCCCACCAGGCTCCCCCGTCCCTGGGATTCTCCAGGCAAGAACACCGGAGTGGGGTGCCATTTCCTCCTCCAATAGTTCATTTGCAGTGTTGTGTTAATTTCTGCTGTACCGTAAAGTGACTCAACTATACATGTGTGTGTATATATATATATACACACACATTCTTTCGTATTCTTTTCCATTATGGTTTATCATAGGATATTGAATATATTAATTGTTTTCTGTGCTATACAGAAGAATCTTATTGTTTATCCATTCTGTATATAATAGTTGCATTACAAGATATTTCTGTTAAACAGTCCTACCATCTCAATATAAGTCAGGTTCAGTAGTGACACCAGATATTTTCCCAGGCTACCTCACTGCCTAAAATGCCCTTCCTGGTCCTTTTCATTTATTTAAACAGGTCCAGTTGGAGAGCTATTTCTTTCAGATCACCCAAATCTCTTCTTTTTAAACTACTATCTGCCTTAATCGTTACTTTATTAACTTGCCTATTAATTGTTTGAATTCTCTATGCCTTCCATGATTGTATTTTAGGCTATTGAAGGACAGGGACTATATTTTACATTTTCTGTGTCCTTCCCAGTAATGGGAAAACTCCATATATACACATCAGCCCTTAATAAATAGTTGTTAGAAAAAATTCAAAGTTAAAATTCTAAAAACCAAGTTGTTTTCAGTTGAAAAATAGTCATTAAACTCATTGATAATATTATAATGCAGTTCAGTGAGGAAACAATCCAATTGTCAAATAACTTTGCTCTAGAAAATACCCTATCTAAAGGGAGGCATGTCTGTGCATATCTTACAGCTTAGGTAGGTTAAGCTGTAATAGAAATGGATGAGCTAGCTCCAGTTTTAAGAGTTATATTAACTACAGGTGAATAGCAATAGAACACTTTTCTCACCAACTCGGGAAAGAGATCAGCCTGCTTGCTAAGTTGAATGGACAGGTTTATTGTTAGTGGCTGAAGAGGACTTGACACCATGGAATAAGCCCTAGGTTTGTGCATTCACAACTCGAAGCTGCTCTTCTGTTCACACCTTCATTCTATTTAGCTTCATTCCTTTGAACAGGAAAATCCAACCTTTAATAAATTGCCTTTAATACAGTTGCCATCCTATTCAGGATTACATGTATCAGAAAATGATGCCAGTCCTGAGGTTTTGCCACAAAATACGTATGCATTTAGCACTGGCAAATGGAAAAGAGGGCTATTGAACCTCTTAATCGAGGAGAACAGGATGAGCAACGAAGCAAGCATGGGGCGAGACAAGGTTGTCATTACTGGGTGTTTTTATAACAGCTGTGGTTATTCTGACACACTCGTCTGCTAATCCCTGTAGCTGTTTATTTGTAAGAGAATATTATCACAATGCTTTGGACTCTGATGATTTTGGTAATTGTGTATTCCATTTGCATCTTCTTTTTAACCATACAGTTGAGCTCCAGGACAGAGGAAAGTTTGTAGCAGAGTGTGAAACTGAGTAGAAAAGGTTTATCTCCATATGAAACTCGGATAAGCAGGGGAAAGAAGGCAGTGTGCATGTCACCTAGAAACAACTAGTCCACCAACGGAATGTCTGGGGTATGGCTTGGTGGACCCACGTCTCACCAGCAGCCTCTGGTCTTTTATCGTCACTTCCCCTTTCTGTCAGTCTATTGGGCACCTAAGCACTTCCTCCCCGATGGAGTCCCCAGAATGAAAAAAATTCATCTCCCCTCCGCCCTGTCTTGTCCCTGAATTAGTCTTCCCTGCATCTATGTAGCTTGTTTACTAACCATCGTCCCTCTGTTTGTGAAAAGTTGGGCATGTTGGTTCAAGGGATGAGAAATATATTTCATCCATCAAATGAAAATACACCCATGTATTTCCTGGTGAATGCATAATACCAGACATCTGCAATACAAGAGCTCTTGCTTGAGTGATAAATTTACATCTAAAACTGTTAAGTTGGAGCATAAAGTAGTAGATTTACGTATAAGACAGGACTTAGCTCTGTTTTGGAGATCCTCAGCCTGGCTTGCAAGCGGTGCTGAAGCCCAGCCCCGAAGCATCTCCTAACAGGTGAATCTGGAAGCCTCGCATTCTGGTGCTCTGTGTCGCGGCCGTCAGTGTCTTGTCAGCGCTCACCCCTCTTTCCTCTCTTCCCACAGCACCTTGTCTGTTCTTTTTCTGTATCTTCCATTCTGCCTCTAAGTTAATTTTAGTTGCCTACGTGTCTGCCTCTACCACTACTAAAATTGTCTTCAATGGTGGAGAAGCAGTTGTACACATTTAAATTTCCCTCAGGACATAACAATGATTTGTGCACATAGTAGAAAGATAATCAATACTTACTAAGTGTTTTTTCAGTTAGTAATGGTAACTGAATTAAATGTTAGTTTTCAGATTCCTAAACTGCCAGCTACTTGTTCTTCTCATTTCTCTCTTGAAACTTTTATTAACTAATATCAGCTAATTTAAAAACCTAGGAAATTTGCTCAAGTGAAAATAAAAAGGAAAATTATCCATTATCTCTCAATCATATAGAACACCCATTTAAATGATGCTGTTTATCTATCGAAGCTATTTTCTGTACATATGTAAGCATATATAGAAATGGGATCATACTACATGTTTTTTAACTAAAAAGTTGTTATTTCAAACCAAAATATATAGTCTATATGCATTTAAATACAGTTGCTATACCCCCTGCATTTCCATTTGACAACTGCAGAGCATTTCATGGTGTAGATGTACTTCATAGTTTTACATCTGTATTTCTTCCTCATTTTTGTCTCCACAAAGCCAGCTAAGATCGTGTTTCCTGGCTTCTGCTCACTGTCTTGTTAGATTGGGGTCCACATATCAAAGGGACCCACAATGTCTTGTGTGTGTGCAGCCACCCTTAACTCCATCTTGAGCTGGGAGTATTGCCTGGTGGCTGGTTGCACAGGACCTTTTTGTACCCTTAACAAAATGTGTGGGATACAATAAAGAAAACTACTTTTTCAACCTGCTTCATTTTTTTTGACATACAGATGAAAATGTGTCTGAGAAAATATTCAAAACTTTAAAATGAAAAGCACATTTGGTATTTGAGTAGAATTAGAGTATAGGTTAATTGTAAAGAAACACTAAATGGTGAACACCAGTAAAGAAACACTGATGAAACGGAAATCAGTTCCAATGAGTAAGACAGAAAATGAAGATAATCTTGTTACCTGGGAGTTCTGTAGAATGCTCAAAGAATGCTAGTGGCTCTGTACTAGATTTCTTTCCTTTCCCCCTACTTTGAAAGTGATATTCAGTTAACCCGTGTAGCATTTTACATAGAAAACCATACAGCAAAATTCTCAAAATCTTATTTTAAGCCATTGGTTGATGAAATCAAACTCTGGTTTTCCTCGCTGCAGGTAGGCGGCCAGGCCGGGGTGGAGCTGGCAGTGGTCATCATCAACAAGCCCTTACTCATAGTGAGATCCCCCAACCCCCCGCCTCCCTGTTACAGAGCATCTGCCCTCTAGAGACAGTTTAGGGTCAGGAATTGAGGGTTATGGCAATTCTTGTACTGAGCTGGGCATGTCACCCTCTCCTCCTGTCTGTTGACCCAGTCAGCTCACAGCGTCGCATCACACTGAAACATGGCTTGCCCCGGGCCTTCTGGATTTTGATATCCAATTATTGAGTCCCATAAGACCAGGTCACACTAAACCAAATACAAGAAATAGCCAAAGGTAAAATGTAATTGAGAATGTTTAGGGAATGACACAAAACATTTAGTAAAACTGTGGAGGTCACTGACTTATACTTTATGAATTTAATTCTGTAGGCACATAATATATTAAAGAAAAGCACTGGGTCTATGATTACCTTGTATTTCTGACATTTTCCAAACATCGAAATCAGATATGAGCACTCAATTGATCCTGTGCTCTATGCTGCCACTGTAATTAAGACCAAATGAAGTGAAAAGGTGTCTAACAAGTGTGTCATGGAAAATGCTATGATTCATCTACTGATGATGGAATTAGAATTCTGGAAATATGTTGACAATTTCTTTGCCATTAGAAAGGACTGAGCTGTATAAAATAAATGTATTATCTGTTATTTATGACTCAGGTCTAAAATCTCTCTTGGTAGATGAAGAAAATCTTTGTACATCTGTTAGTCTAGTGTCTGGTGTTTTACAAGAGTTAAAAAAAAGAAAAATAAGTGTTGACATTTTACAATTTCTTGCTGAAAGAAGCCCATAAAATAGTTCATCATTTCTCGGCATCCCAATGCCTATGCTTTTAAGTGTGTGAAGTTGAATTCTAAAGCACTGTAATGTAATTGAATTTATTTACATATTTTCAGACCATATTGGAACCTAGAACATTCTGTGAGTAGCAGGAATTACTATTTTATATGAAGATTATCGCTATTGAAGGAAGGGAAGTTGATAGTGCCTCAGCTCTGGGTCAGAATCCCACACTCTGTCACTTATTAACTGAATGACCTGAAGCAGGTTACTTAACCTTTCCAAGCCTCAGTTTCCTCAGGTATAAAATAGGAGTAATAACAGTATTAGCCTCAAAGACTTTTAACTTTTTAATTGAACTAATTGTATATTCACAAGAAGTTATACAAATAGTACTGTGAGGTCCTTTATATCTATCACCTAGCTTTACCCTAGGGGTGGCATCTTAGATAAATAGTGCATTATCAAAACCAGGAAATTGATTGCCACAATACAATTAACTAGACATTCTCATTCAAATTTCACTAACTTTTGTATGCATTATTATTATTTGGTTAGGACTTTGTGTATAATTCTATGGTATTTTATCGCATGTACAGATCTGTGTATAATCACTACTATAATCAAGATACAAATTTGTGAATTAGATAGAATTACACATTTAAAATACTTAGCTCAGGGGTTAACATAGAAGAAACTAATTAAGTATTATCTTATGGTAATTATTAGTTAATGGAAATCAGATAATCTTGTCAATTCAGTGCTTTCTCATTTGATGAGGTGATCGGTTGGTTGACAAATGGTATTTTAAAAGCTAGAAGCAAAGCACTTTGTATTAATCATACTTTAAATTTTTCCATTTTTTATGATGCCTTCACAACTTAGGGCCTCATAGACCTAGGAATGGGCTGGTTTTCCCAGGGTAAGGAAATTCCTAAAGATAATAAACAACTTGCCTGTGAGGTTGTTTTTGGTATGCAAGCCATGCACCCATCTGCCTCTTTTCATCAGATTCCTCAAATAATTTTTCATCCAGCCCCTCTACCCCCGCCCCACCCCTGCACCGATCCCTTGGTTTTGTGTCTGGAGTTGAGTCCCATCCCTTTCCTCTATTGCAATGGTCTTGGCAGCTCTGCCTGTGGCAGTAGTCCTGCGGGAAGTCTTCCTTACAAGTGACAGAATAATTAGAAAACAAATCCCAGGCTCTCTAGACTGTTCTAGGCAATGCTAATGTGTACTTCCCAGAAAAAGGGAGTCTTCTCAGTGTCTTCATGACTGTTTGGGGTGAACAATGAGGGGACCAAATTCAAGGGTGTCCAGTGTCTCCCAGTATATCATTGCCATTGCTTAGATGAAGAAAAGAAAGTACATTCTTAGATGCAGTAAAATTGGTGCATGGAAAACTTCATCCAAGAGTTAAAAATAACGACCCTAATACCCCAATAATTATTTCACTCATATAATAAAGTTAAGTGAGAATTCTAAGATGGGTCATACTTTTCAGATCAATGACCTTGCCCCCAGAGCCCTGTGCTTTCCAGTGGCAACACTTAGAGCACTGTGCTCCCACCACATCTTGTCTGAGCCTGCGGGTCCTCCAGGGCAGGGACGGGTGAGGGTGGGGAGTAGCCCAGAGAATCTGGATGATCAAAAGCTGTAGACAATATTCTGGCTCCTTGGATGTACAAGGATATACAAAACCTACTAGTCCTTACTCCAGGAAACTTTTGAAAGGATTGATGCTTTATTGCCACCTTCTGGTCAAAATGTGCTCTATGTTATTTCTGCAAGTCGTTACGTCTCAGCAGAAAGGATATGACAGAAGTTAAATCCTGATCAGCTCACTTTTCTAGTGGCAACCAACATGGACAGAATATCATCTAACTCTTGAGAAACTTTTCAAGAATGTCCATATATATTATATGTTTATTTATATCACACACACACAAATGAATACTCTTCTGTATATGTACAAATATAAAGGCAAATAATTATAGGGTTTTGTTTTAAGTTTACCAGGTGCTTTCACATTTGGTCATTCTATTTACTCAAGAAGCAAGTTGGAATGGAATTATTTTTATCCCATAAGAAGATAGGAAATTATTGATGAGTCCTTAAATTTCCTTACAAATGTTTGTCTTGTATATCTTTCTAACCTTTCTAGAATCATTCCATGTATATTTTTTCATTACCAAGCCTCCTTTGGTACTTAAAATATAATTTTCTTTATTAAAGTGACATAAATTTTATGAAAACATAAAAACACAAAACAGAAAAAACTTTAATAATCAGTTTTAGAAAAGGCAAAGGACTAAGAGATCAAATTGCCAAGATCCGCTGGATCATCAAAAAAGCAAGAGAGTTCCAGAAAAACATCTATTTCTGCTTTATTGACTATGCCAAAGCCTTTGAGTGTGTGGATCACAATAAACTGTAGAAAATTCTGAAAGTGATGGAAATACCAGACCACCTGACCTGCCTCTTGAGAAATCTGTATGCAGGTCAGGAAGCAACAGTTAGATCTGGACATGGAACAACAGACTGGTTCCAAATAGGAAAAGGAGTATGTCAAGGCTGTATATTGTCCCCCTGCTTATTTAACTTCTATGCAGAGTACATCATGAGGAATGCTGGACTGGAAGAAACACAAGCTGGAATCAAGATTGCCAGGAGAAATATCAATCACCTCAGATATGCAGACAACACCACCCTTATGGCAGAAAGCGAAAAGGAACTAAAAAGCCTCTTGATGAAAGTGAAAGAGGAGAGTGAAAGTTGGCTTAAAGCTCATCATTCAGAAAACGAAGATCATGGCATCTGGTCCCATCACTTCATGGGAAAGAGATGGGGAAACAGTGGAAACAGTGTCAGACTTTATTTTGGGGGGCTCCAAGATCACTGCAGATGGTGACTGCAGCCATGAAATTAAAAGACGTTTACTCCTTGGAAGAAAAGTTATGACCAGCCTAGACAGCATATTCAAAAGCAGAGACATTACTTTGCCGACTAAGGTCCGTCTAGTCAAGGCTATGGTTTTTCCTGTGGTCATGTATGGATGTGAGAGTTGGACAATAAAGAAAGCTGAGTGCCAAAGAATTGATGCTTTTGAACTGTGGTGTTGGAGAAGACTCTTGAGAGTCCCTTGGACTGCAAGGAGATCCAACCAGTCCATTCTGAAGGAGATCAGCCCTGGGATTTCTTTGAAAAGAATGATGCTAAAGCTGAAACTCCATTACTTTGGCCACCTCGTGCAAAAAGTTGACTCACTGGAAAAGACTCTGATTCTGGGAGGGATTGGGGGCAAGATGAGAAGGGGACGACAGAGGATGAGATGGCTGGATGGCATCACGGACTCGAAGGGCACGAGGCTGAGTGAACTCTGGGGGTTGGTGATGAACAGGGAGGCCTGGCGTGCTGCGATTCATGGGGTCGCAAAGAGTCGGACATGACTTAGCAACTGAACTGAACTGAACTGAAATGCATATACATTAATGTCTCATGTATCGCCCTCGATTGGTAATGATGCTAACTCGTGGAGAGCAGGTGCACATGGTTAAGAGCACTGCCTCTGGAAGCAGATGGTCTGAGTTTGAATCCCGGCTCTGACTCTTACTGGCTGTTACCTTTAAGCAAGTTGTTTAATCTCTGGCCTTCAGTGTCCTTATCTGTTAAATGTAGGTAATGTACCTATCCCACAGGATTGTGAGGAGAACTGAACTGCTTAATATCCATATAGTGCTTAAAATAGCGCTTAGCACATAGAGGAATTATTATTTTGCAAAGTAATTAGAACAGTGTCTGGTACACTGTGTAAGTATTCATTAACTATAGCAAGAATGGACCATGATTATTATTTGCTCCAGACTTATCGTATGCTAGGTTCTAAATTTGGCACTTTCCACCCCTTGTTGCTTTTCACCTTCCACTATTCTATGTGAATGATTCTATTATTTAGCCTCCATTTTAGAGAAGAGGAAACTGAAAAAACACAAAGTGCTTAAGCAACTTGCTCCAAGTCACATGGCTAATATGTGGCAGAGCTGAGACTCAGCTAACCTACCTCCATCTAAACATTGTTATTCAACTATGCCACGTATGTCCCCATTGCATTTAAACCATTTCACTGATTTATCAAATTAATTCTATATTATTTGTCTTCTGGAACCCTAATAAGCGACATAAACAACCAATTTTGTCTTTCTCTTCTAAGTTTTGGGCATATATTCAGATGAGCCTTAATTTGATTATAACTGTTTTATATCTAGATACGTTTACTGGCAAACAGAATACCATGGCTGTGCTTAATAAACATTTGATGATAATAACAAGATTTTTAGGCTCAGAAACATTCTGTCTTTTGTATTCAGGAGGCTGCTTCAACAAATTAAAACCATTACTTTGGTGATTAAATATTCATTCATTGTGGTCTCACATTAAATCCTCATGAACAAAGCAAGGTGAGAAGTAGATATATTTCAATTAACGATAAGATCATGGCTGAGCAAGAAGGCAAATATGTATTTCTGGCATTCTAATGTTTCCTTTGGTTAACTTTAATTTCCTTCCTTTACTCATATGTTTTAAATTATTACAAGAGAATTGTCAATAACTATTACTCTATCTTGGAGGAAAAAAGGCAGGGAGGGAAGGGCAAGTCTCCTCCAGCACCAAGATGGATTCATTCAGAGTCTCCACCCAAGCATAAGATGTTTCTCATATCTACTCTACAGCTGGGGTCCAGTCTAGACCCCAGCAGTCCTCTTCTCTTTCTATGGGCTCATGAGTTCAAGGGTGTCTTGGGACTGTTGTGTGCACTGGCAGCAAATAGGGGAGAAGAGGTTGTCAGCCAGTCTTCCTAGACATCGGAGGGGAGGATGCTAGAGAAATGAAGTCCTCATGGACCCCAAGGAGAACAGTTATCAGAGTCCCCTAGTACAGGTGGTGGAGACATTCCCTTGAGTGAAAACAGGACAAACCAGAGATGATGGGTCAGTTTCTAACCAGGTCTTGGGCCCTGAATCAACATCACATGGAAGACTTATCTCAGATGCATGTGCCCAGCTCTTCCAGGGCAATGCCCTTTCTCTCCTTAAGCTATGTTTCCTGGCTCCTCTCCCAGCCCTTGCCCCTTGCTTTTCCTTTCCTCCACCCTCTTGTTTCCTTCTGGTTAGGAAAAACCTGTCCTTCCATTAGCTGCTTGCCTTCTCTAAGTATATTCCTTTCTTTCTTTCTCCTGGTTCTAGTCTTGTGTTCCTTTATGATAGATTGATGTTCACTGGTCTTCAGGCTTTTCTAAGAACCTTGGGGGAAATCATACTATATTATTATATCATTTACAATTGTTCCAACATGTTAACAAATATTAAAATATAAATTAATAAGATAAGCAATATAAGTATAAAATATTAACTTTATATATTGTTAGATAAGGATAATGACATTAAAATGGTTTAAACATTCCTACCTTGTTACACTATCTTTCTTTAATTTAGTTTTTTAAACTGAAGTACAGTTGATATACAATGTTGTACCCATCTTGAGTAAAATTAGCTGCTCTAGGGAGAATGCCAGAGTGTGGAAGAACTGGAAGAAAAGTTCTAACTATGTTTTGGTTCCCTAACAAGGAAAAAACGTTTATTCTATCCCAGTGGTCTGGTTTGATTCTCTAGAAGAGAATTTGCTTTGCTTTAAAAAAAAATCTAATTAGAGGAACTAAAGCCCTTGAGATGGATGGATGGCATCACAGACTCGATGGACGTGAGTCTGAGTGAACTCCGAGAGATGGTAATGAACAGGGAGGCCTGGCATGCTGCGATTCATGGGGTCGCAAAGAGTTGGACACGACTGAGCGAATGAACTGAACTGAGCTGAACTGAAGACCTTGCTGCAAGACTTTCCTTACTCTATTTTCTTTAACAGTCTTTACCATTTTTTTAAAAAAGATAACTTCCATTACGTATTAAGACTTGTAGTTCTACAAAATAATTTGTATTCAATGGATGTTATGGTTCTGTGCTGCCAATCTCATTTTATGAGAAACATGTTAAACTATGCCTTCTGAAAGTTTTCAAGTCCTTTTGTCTTAAGTGCACTTAGTTAACCTAAATATCCCACGAAAGAAAAACTGAAAGTCGCTCAGTCTGACTCTCTGCAACCCCATGGACTATACAGTCCATGGAATTCTCCAGGCCAGAATACTGGAGTAGGTAGCCTTTTCCTTCTCCAGGGGATCTTCCCAACCCAGGGATCGAACCCAGGTCTCCCGCACTGCAGGCAGATTCTTTACCAGCTGAGCCACAAGGGAAATATCACATAGGAATTCAGAAATGCTAGAACTACCAGTGATTTTTTGATTAATGTCTGTCTTCTTAACTAGACTGTAAATGACAGTGAACTGAATCTATTTTCACTTACCATTGATGCCGGGAAAGATTGAAGGTGGGAGGAGAAGGGGACGACAGAGGATGAGATGGTAGGATGGCGTCACTGACTCAATGGACATGAGTTTGAGTAAACTCTGGGAGTTGGTGATGGACAGGGAGGCCTGGCGTGCTGCAGTTCATGGGGTCACAAAGTGAGACACGACTGAGTGACTGAACTGAACTGATTGTATACACAGAGTCCACTACCATGCTTGGCACATGACTCGTGTTATATACATTTTGGTCAAACAAAGAGATGGTACCCTGTATTCCCTTGAAAGCCTTTCTCTTTAAAGATTTTATGCATATTTTAGAAATAAGGATGAAGAAGAATATTGGCAGGACCGTATTAAGGACGTACGCCTCCTGTGTCCCCAGTTCACTGGTTCTTACCCAGATGATTTAATTTTATTACACATGATGGTTTTATAAGTTGATTGTGACCAATGGGAACAGTTGTGCTGAGGATCATGAAAGACAGGGAGAGTAACAAGAAAGTGAACAGCTGGGGATTATGGAGTCAAGCTTGGATTCAGTGGGAAGAACCAAGGCAGAGTGGCTGCATCTTTGCCTTGTATATGCTGATTGCATCTCATGCTGGGAGGCAGTGGAAACATGGAAAAATCACATATCACCAGTGTTTCACAAAACTTTCTTCAGCTTGTACACTCTGTAGGTTCCACAGTTCTGTACAACTCCAGCCATCTGTCTGTAATTTACTAGGGTTTTCTCATGTCCCTAATGCTCTTACCATTCAATTCAGCAAGCATATACTGAACACTTGCTATCTTGAGTGTGTGTGCAAAGCCTCAGTACACAGGTATTCTGCTTACTACTCATTTTAATAGATTTTATTGTTTTAGAGCATTTTAGGTTCACAATTCATTTGTAAAAGCCTGAATCAAAGTTATCTGCAACTGTCACAAATTCTAATTTCCAAATGCACCCAGGTAGCAAACATATGTGGCTTCCCTGGTGGCTCAAATAGTAAAGAATCTGCCTGCAATGTGGGAGACCTGGGTTCAATCCCTGGGTCCAGATGATTGCGGAAATGCAACCCACTCCAGCATTCTTGCCTGGAGAATTCCAGGACAGAGAAGCCTGACAGGCTACAGTCCATGGGGTCTCAAACATACGTATACACACACACACACACACACACACACACACACACACAGAGTCAGTCTCCCCTTTCCACCATGGACACAACGTCTTCTATACACCACTTCTTGGCTAATATTTGCCAAAGGGAGAGGAGAAAAGTCAAAAGCTTCAACACTCACCAGGAATATTTTCTGTCAAACTGATTAGAAAAAAACCCACAACAACTTCTTTGCCAAATCCTAGTAAGTTAAATCTCTGTACACTCTGTCAATTAATCAATCCTTGGCTTATAGAGAACAGGTTGGAGGGTATAAAACTTTCATATCTGAGCCAACTGAAATGTTTCTTAACTGGAAGTTTTCCTAGGCCAGTCACAGAGAGGAAAAACAAAAGATGGTCAAGAAAAAAATTATATATCTTCAAATCTTCCATTGCAAAACCAAACCAAGAATTCAGAAGTTCTTAGCTTTGGTGTTATTTTATTAGCAATCATTTCATGAGGTGAAACTCTTACAGAGTATTGTGTTGGCCAGAAAGTTTGTTTGGGTTTTCTGTAACATCATACAGATAGATGTTTCTACATGATGTTACCCAAACTTTTTGGCCAATCCAATATGTCTAGTGTAGTAAATGCTCTAGTCATTTAAAAGTTAGGTTATTAAAACTTACTGAGATATCTAGCAAAGTATATGAACTACATAAAAATATTCTCTATAAAAATAACTGTCATTTAGGAACTACATTTGGCTCAGTGAACTAGAAAGCCAACAATGGTAGCTTAATCAAAAGGGATTTGTGTTTCTCTTCAAAGGAGTCTAGAGATTGACAATTCGGTGTCATTCACTAACATCCCAGGATCGTTCTTTCTGGTTTGTTTTCATTTGAATGTGGTATTCATTCTCATGATTGCCTCATGGTCACAATAACGCTACTCCACCTCTAGCATAACACCCACTTGGCTGGCAGGGAGAGTAGTAAAGAGAAAGATAAAGGCAAAGTCCGCATCTGTCCTTCTCTGTTGGAAAGCAATAGCTTTCCAAGGAGACTTGCCTCTAGACTTCTACCTAAACTTCTTTGGCCATAGTTACGTCACATGGTCACCCAGCTATAACGAAGGGTGAAAAGTACATACTTTTAGTTAGGTGTGTTGATACCCTGCGCAAAATTCGGGTTCTCTTGTAAGGAAAAGGGTGAATGGCTGTTGGATTGACAACTAGCTGTGCCTGCCACAAAGACACTTATAAACACTGAACGTAGAAAGTGTTTGAGTCCCAGGAACTTTGGAGACAGTGAGAAAATGAATGAATTTAACATTATGAATAAAAGTTTCTTGCAAGCTCAAGCTCAAGACGAGGATATACCTGTGTTTCCACCAATGGACGATTAGACATGTTCAGCATAGGCTAGCTTGAGTGATTTTTAAAGAACTACGTAGGTATCTTCCCACTTATGCTGTGGGATGCCTGAAAAGCACCCACTAGCAATGAACACCCTCAAAAGAATTTAACAATGATGCCTAAGTGCAAATTTTTGTATCTTGTATCCCATCTTAATGCTAACCTAATGATGGTCAGTGGAAGTCAAAATATAGTTCAAATAGCCAAGTAATTTTTTTCTTTAATCCAAACTTTAGCTTGTATCTCTTAAACTATTGAGGGGTAATCATCGGCGGCACAGTGGTAAAGAACCTGCCTGTAATGCAGGAGACGCAGGTTTGATCCCTGGGTCGGGAAGATCCCTTGAAGGAGGATATAGCAACTCGCTCCAGCATTCTTGTCTGGAAATTTCACAGACAGAGGAGCCTGGGGGAGCTATAGTCCTTGGGGCTGTAAAAGTCAGACATGACTGAGCATGCATGCACCCATTTCATACTACTCAGAAACCTCTTGCATCCCTTACTCTTCCCTCTCCTACTCACACACACATTTTGCTATGTTTTACAAAATTATCAATCCACAATAGATTAGAACTTTTTATAAATTGTCCTTTACCACTGAGTTTGAGAAAGTACTGCTGTAGTTGAAAGCATTGATTTTTGCATCTTAAAGATCTAGAATCAGTCCAGTGAAGATGGATTTTCCTTGGAGAGTTAGCATTCACCATATTAAACATGTGTGCCTTGGGGCGGGGGTGAGGGTGGGGGAAGAACAGTGTGGGAAAATTTATAATATAGTACTTTAAAAATTCACTATACAATTATACAGTGAAGACGCAGTGTAAGTATTTCATTTGAGGGATGGACAAGATGGGCCTGCCTAGTTTCCTTTGGCTCCCTTCCTTTACCATCACTCCAGGGGTTACACCCACCCATTCTTTCCTTAGGTCTCCAGGGGGAGAAAATAGGTAATGGTCAATTGACTAAAAGTAATATAGAGCAATAAATCAGAACTACTGAAATACTATGGCTCCCTAGATATTTTTGTGTGATATCAAATAGTAGGATCAGATAGGAGAGTTGGCTACCCACCAGATTCAACATAAATTATGACAGGTGAGCATTCATGAGACATAGAATTGATGATACTCTAAAAGAAACTGGGTATAAATTAAGTTTTAGTTAATTGATAGGATTCCTCTGCTGTGGAATACTGGTTTCCCTCACTATCTGAAAGCAGAGCAGGCCTAGGAAGCCTTTCATAAACCCAAATTGTGTAAAGCAAAGAAACAGTGACCATTATTTTAAATGCAAAAGCGTTTGAGCATTCCCAGACCCAGTAAATAACCTAACAAATCATACCAAATGACACATAAACCTAAAATAACTGGAACATATAGTAAAAAATAGAGTGACATGATAAATACACAGGCCAGATGAAATAGAAATACGTGTGGTTTCACTTATCAGAATCAGGAAGACAGCAAGCACACTGGAAGGCCAAGAGGTAGTGATGACGGTGTCTTAGGCTGAGTCATGAGAAGCTGGGGTGGTGGCTAGAGGACAGGCTGGAGGGAGAGGAAGAGGGTCACCTATTAACATCTCATCATCATCTAGACTCATCAGGACAGATAGGTCACTAGCATCTACATCTTCTGTGTCTGCCTGCCTGGATGTTTGCATGGCTGATGTAGAAGGCTTGAAATATGACAATATGCTTGACTACTTAGCCTCATGCAACAGTCTGTCATAGAAGTCTTTGTAGGTCCTCAGAACATCCTGCAAAACTGCCAAATTAAAGGCACGCTTTTCTGCAGTCGCTGTAGCTCTCTCAGTCACAGTGAAGGCTCACAGGAGAGCTTCATGACCAACTCCTAGATAACTCCACCTTGGTCACAGAATGCCAGAACCTCTTCCACCTCGTTTTTGCCACCTTCCCCCAACACAAAGTCACTTTTGCTGTGTTTATTATTGTTGGCTCACTGCTTCGGGACATGTTTTCCTGCAAATGCCATTTCTCACTGAGATTGTTAGTTAATCAAGAGCATCTCCAAGGTTGACGATTGTTAATTTTTACTGTCGTCTTTCCAGATCTCTGATACAGATGCTTTGGACTTTCCCTTTCTGGCAATAGCATTTATAATAAGACAGATCACATTTAGTGTTGACTAAGCCTTAATTTTAGCTATCAGGCTGGATCATACATTGCAGCAATGATGTTATATTCAGTGGTAAGAACACAACACAAATGTTACCACCATCCTCAATAAGGCCAGGTAGATAAGCAGCACAATTACTGACAACCAAAAGGTGCCTATTATCATGGTTATTTCCTCTACAGTATTTTTCAACTGAAGGACTAATATATCCACTTATGTACTTAGAAAAAAATCACTTGGGTACTCCAACCACTTGGATGTGAATGAAACACAACAGGAAGTGTATTCTTAACAATGTCCTTACAGACATGGAAGCAACCTAGATGTCCATTGGAAGACAAATGGGTAAGAAAGCTTGGTACATAAACACAATGGCGTATTACTCAGCCATTAAAAAGAATACATTTGAATCATTTCTAATGAGGTGGGTGAAACTGGAGCCGATTATACAGAGTGAAGTAAGCCAGAAAGAAAAACACCAATACAGTATACTAATGCATATATATGGAATTTAGAAAGATGGTAACAATAACCCTGTATGCGAGATAGCAAAAGAGACACAGATGTATAGAACAGTCTTTTGGACTCTGTGGGAGAGGGAAAGGGTGAGATGATTTGGGAGAATGGCATTGAAACATGTATAATATCATATAAGAAATGAATCACCAGTCTAGGTTCGATGGGCAGGATACAGGATACTAGGGGCTGGTGCACTGGGATGACCCAGAGGGATGATATAGGGAGGGAGGTGGGAGGGGGCTTTAGTATGGGGAACACGTGTACACCCCTGGCAGATTCATGTTGATGTATGGCAAAACGAATACAATATTGTAAAGTAATTAGCCTCCAGTTAAAATAAATAAATTTAAATTAAAACAAAACCCAAAAAACCCCAATGTCCTTACATGCCCTCGGGTTTTCTGAATATGCCTTAGTAAAGGCCTAAGGATAGCCTTACCAGAAATTTTAATAATAGGACAGAGTTAGCCTGTCCTTCAATGCTTTACATCCCTTAGCCTGCCTTTCTTCTATTGGAATTAATGATTTTTCTTGGCAATTCTTTTCCAATAAATTGCTGTTTCCTTGCAATTAGACACTTGCTTATACAAATAACCAACTTCTATAATTATTTCCTTCAGTTCTGGAAACTTTTTGGCAGCCTCAGTATCAGCCAAAACACTCTCTCCAGTAACATTTAAGCAATGAAATTCCCCTCACCTCAAAAACTGATCAAAGCACCATGACCTCCTTTTTTTTTTTTTTTTCACATTTCAGGTCATTTTATTTTATTTTTAAATTTATTTATCTATTTTAACTGGAGGCTAATTACTTTACAGTACTGTAGTGGTTTTGCCATACACCAGCATGAATCCGCCACGGCTGTAATGTGCTCCCCATCCTGACCCTCTCTCCCACCTTCCTCCCCATCCCATCCCTCAGAGTGATCTCAGTGCACCAGCCCTGAGCACCCTGTCTCATGCATTGGACCTGGACCTGCAATTCGCTTCACATATGATAATATACACGTTTCAATGCTCCCCTTTCAAATCATCCCACCCTCACCTTCTCCCAGAGTCCAAAGGACTGTTCTTTACGTCTGTGTCTCTTTTGCTGTCTTGCATACAGGGTCATCATTACCATCTTTCTAAATTCCATATATATGCGTTAGCATACTGTATTGGTGTTTTCCTTTCTGACTTACTTCACTCTGTATAATAGGCTCCAGTTTCATCCACCTCATTAGAACTGATTCAAATGCATTCTTTTTAATGGCTGAGTAATATGCCATTGTGTATATGTACCAAGCTTTCTTATCCATTTGTCTTCCAATGGACGTCTAGGTTGCTTCCATGTCTTGGCTATTGTAAACAGTAATGTAATGAACATTGGGGTACACGTGTCGTGTCTCTTTCAGTTCTGGTTTCCTTGGTGTGTATGCCCAGCAGTGGGATTGCTGAGTCATATGGTAATTCTATTTCCAGTTCTTTAAGGAATCTCCACAGTGCCTGTATTAGTTTGCATTCCCACCAACAGTGTAAGAGGGTTCCTTTTTCTCTACACCCTCTCCAGCATTTATTGCTTGTAGACTTTTTGATAGCAGCCATTCTGACTGGTGTGAGATGGTACCTCATTGTGGTTTTGATTTGCATTTCTCTGAAAATGAGTAATGTTGAGTATCTTTTCATGTGTTTGTTAGCCATCTGTGTCTTCTTTGGAGAAATGTCTGTCTGGTTCTTTGGCCCATTTTTTGATTGGGTTACTTATTTTTGTGGAATTGAGCTGCTGGAGCTGCTTGTTTATTTTGAGATTAATTCTTTGTCAGTTGCTTCATTTGCTATTATTTTCTCCCATTCTGAAGGCTGTCTTTTCACCTTGCTTATAGTTTTCTTCATTGTGCAAAAGCTTTTAAGTTTAATTAGGTCTCATTTGTTTATTTTTGCTTTTATTTCCATTACTGTGAGAGGTGGGTCATAGAGGATCCTGCTGTGATTTATGTCATAGAGTGTTTTGCCTATGTTTTCCTCTAGGAGTTTTATAGTTTCTGGTCTTACATTTAGATCTTTAATCCATTTTGGGTTTATTTTTGTGTAGGGTGTTAGAAAATGT
Organism: Nanger dama; assembly: GCA_917880005.1. Lineage (NCBI taxonomy): Eukaryota > Metazoa > Chordata > Mammalia > Artiodactyla > Bovidae > Nanger > Nanger dama. Next base: position 8,339,151 of record CAKJTW010000036.1, read on the forward strand.
TCTAGTCTCATTCTTTTACAAGTGGTTGACCAGTTTTCCCAGCACCGCTTGTTAAAGACATTGTCTTTTCTCCATTGTATATTCTTTCCTCCTTTGTCAAAGATACGGTGTCCATAGGTGCGTGGATTTATCCCTGGGCTTTTATTTTGTTCCATTGATCTATATATCTGTCTTTGTGCCAGTACCATACTGTCTTGATTACTGTAGCTTTGCAGTATAGTCTGAAGTCAGGCAGGTTGATTCCTCCACCTTGATTGATTTGTGAATACTGAAGAATTCTTGCATCCCTGGGATAAAGCCCACTTGGTCATGATGTATGATCTTTTTAATATGTTGTTGGATTCTATTTGCTATGATTTTGTTAAGAATTTTTGCATCTATGTTCATCAGTGATATTGGCCTGTAGTTTTCTTTTTTTTGTGACATGTTTGTCTGATTTTGGTATTAGGTTGATGGTGGCCTCATAGAGTGAGTTTGGAAGTTTACCTTCCTCTGCAATTTTCTGGAGGAGTTTGAGTAGGATGGGTGTTAGCTCTTCTCTAAATTTTTGGTAGAATTCAGCTGTGAAGCTGTTCCTGGGCTTTTGTTTGCTGGAAGATTTCTGATTACAGTTTCAATTTCCATGCTTGTGATGGGCATGACCTCCTTTAAATTCCACTGTTGCCACACTTGAACCACCATCATTCTGTTTCAGTTTATTGAAAAGATGAACTGATTTCTCTGTAAACATAGGCTAACTTAACACTGAAACTTGTACATCTATGAGTCCACTCAAGCAACAGACTTTCCATTTTGCCAATTACTGGATGCCAACCAAAGGAGACCACTTTGCTACTAACAGAAATAATAGTTACTTTGGCAGCTTTGAAGAACCTCTCCTGTGTGCACTTGGTACAAATGGTGGATGCAGTCCAGTTCACTGCACGCACAGTGTCTCTTTTGTTCACCATGATAAAAATTTTAAATTATCAACACACCCAGTTTTATGCTAAGTACAACATTCTTGTGATCTCTCTTTGAGAGATCTTTCTGGTTCCTTTTAGATACGTCTTGCTAATGGGTGTGCACAAAATAAATGGAGATTAAAGCACAAACGTTCACAGACACAGTGCATAGCCATGGAGGCTGGTGTTGAGATGCTGAGATAGTTCTTTTGCAAGGAGCTGGGTGGTGCCATTCTCACCACTCTGGGTGCTGCAAAACAAATGCTGAACACTATTTTCAGATTTTGCCTTTTTTCATCAAAGTCGAAATTCCTCTGGTTATTTTAGTTAGCAAAAACAGGTACCAGTGCAGGTCTTCTGTAGAGGTGAAGTGGTATAACAACAAGCTATAGAGAAGTGGGGAATTTTCTCCAGATATATGCTGGATTATATGGTAGTTCTATTTTTCATTTTTCAAGGAACCTTCATACTGTTCTCCATAATGGTTGTACCAATTTACATTCCCACCAACAGTGTAGAAGGATTCAATTTTCTCCACACTGTCTCCAACATTTATTGTTTGTAGATTTTTTTGATAATGGCCATTCTGATGGTATGAGGTGATACCTCATTATAGTTTTTATTTCCATTTCTCTAACCATTAGTGATGCTGAGCATCTTTTCATGTGCTATTTGGCCATCTGTTTGTCTTCTTTGGAGATACGTCTATTTAGATCTTCTGCTCATTTTTACTTTTTTTATATTGAGTTGCTTGAATTCTTCTGTATTTTGGAGATTAATCCCTTGTGGGTCACTTTGTTTGCAAATATGTTCTCCCATTCTTTGGATTCTCTTTAATCAAAGAAAACCATAATTTGAAAAGATACACACACCTCAGTATTCATTGCAGCACTATTTGCAATAGCTAAGACTTGGAAACAACAGGAAAGTCCACTGACAGAGTAGTAGATAAAGAAGATGCGGTACCTATATACCATGAACAAAAATAATGCCATTTGCAGCAACATGGATGAAGCTAGAGACTGTCATGCTGAGTGAAGTAAATCAGACAGAAAAAGACAAATAATAACCTGTAACAACTTATATGGGAAAAAAATCTAAAGAGTGGATATATGTAAATATATGACTGACTCACTTTGCTGTACAGAAACTAACACAACATTGTACATCAACTCTAATAAAAATTTTAAAAACAAATGATAAGGTATTGATTGAAGCTTAATTCAACCAATTGAAGAACATGCTTTTGAACTGTGGCATTGGAGAAAATTCTTGAGAGTCCCTTGGACTGCAAGGAGATCCAACCAGTCCATCCTAAAGGAAATCAGTCCTGAATATTCATTGGAAGAACTGATGCTGAAGCTGAAGCTCTAATACTTTGGCCACCTGATGTGAAGAACTGACTCACTGAAAAGACCCTGATGCTGCAAAGATTGATGGTGGGAGGAAAAGGGGAAGACAGAGGATGAGATGGTTGCATGGCATCACCAACTCAACGGATATGAGTGTGAGCAAACTCTGGAAGAAGCTTCTCTGTCCTCTAGTGAAGGACACGGAAGCCTGGTATGCTGCAGTCCATGGGGTGGCAGAGTCGGACACGACTAGTGACTGAACTGAATTGAACTGAAGGATCAGGATAGATTTATACTAAAGGACATATGGCATGGCACAGCAGACTAAGTTATGTTACTTAGAACCTTCATGCAATTTCCACCTGATACCCAAAGCTTTTTTTTTCCTCAAAAAAATCTGTCACTTTTTCTTCCAGACTAGTGGTCAGAGGTAAGTTATAGATTAGTTGCAGGATAGGTCAGAATTTAGGATTAAATGGATTACCATTGAGGCAAATAAAAAAAAATTACTTCAAGTAGCAGCTAATAAGTTTATTTATTCATTCTATAATGAATGGTTAAAACTTAAAATCGCATCGATAAAATGAGCTAGAAAGTATCCTTTACCTTAAGGTTACTTACAAGTGGTGTTTATGGTATTCCTTATCCCACCGCCCCCACCTCAAAGATGGAAAAATAGCTTTTAATATAAAGATTTGGACAAATTCTTGATTAGACTCATAACGCTTTAAGGTAGGGCAGCATTTCTTGGAGATTCGCTCTTCTTCTCTGTAAAATAAGCAGCTAGGAAGTGAACTCTGCATAAAGTTTGAAAACGTTTTGAAAGCGTACGATGGTAAAAGCCTGCAAGAATGCTCGACCTAGTTCACCTCTCCTGAGCTACAGTCTTTTCCGTCTAGTCAAGGCTATGGTTTTTCCTGTGGTCATGTATGGATGTGAGAGTCGGACTGTGAAGAAGGCTGAGCGCCGAAGAATTGATGCTTTTGAACTGTGGTGTTGGAGAAGACTCTTGAGAGTCCCTTGGACTGCAAGGAGATCCAACCAGTCCATTCTGAAGATCAGCCCTGGGCTTCTTTGGAAGGAATGATGCTAAAGCTGAAACTCCAGTACTTTGGCCATCTCATGCGAAGAGTGGACTCACTGGAAAAGACCCTTCGAGGATGAGATGGCTGGATGGCATCACGGACTCGATGGGCGTGAGTCTGAGTGAACTCTGGGAGTTGGTGATGGACAGGGAGGCCTGGCGTGCTGCGATTCATGGGGTCGCAAAGAGTCGGACACGACTGAGCGACTGAACTGAACTGAACTGAACTGAACTGAGCTACAGTCTGTAGCAACTTTTGCATTGGCTCTTCACGCCCTCCTTGCCGCCCCACCCATCTCCCGCCTCACCGCGCCCCCTCCCCGCCCACCCGGCCGCCTGCGCTTGTGAGCCTTAAGGCCCTTCTGGGCTCCCGTCGCTTCCTTTTCCGTCTCGGCCCCACCCACCGCCGGCACCACCGTTTCCGGTTCCGCCGAGAAACGGCCGGATCGCTTCGGTCCCTTCTCTAGCCCGCGTATTTGTCTAACGTTTCTGCGGCTTACGGGGTCGGTTGGACGGGAAGTTACCAATAAAGTTTTACTGTTTGAAAGCCGGCCTTGCTGGGCCGTGCCCATTATCCGTCCCCTTGTTTGTTTGTTCTCAGTACCTCTCGGCTACAGAGAACAAGCTTCAGGGCGTCATGGCCAGGGGCCGCCGCGGCCAGGCGGAGCTGAGGCCGCCTTTCGCTGCCCACGCGCTCCCTTGGCTCCCGGGTCCGCCGGCGTCCGCCTCGGTCTGAGCGCAGCCCCCCTCCGCGCCCACGGGCCGCCTCGCGCTGAGCCCCATGGCCTCCGAGGCGCCGCCGCCTTCGTTGTCTCCGTCGCCGCCACCCTCCCCCGAGCCTGAGCTGGCCCAGCTGAGGCGCAAGGTGGAGACGTTGGAACGCGAGCTGCGGAGCTGCAAGCGACAAGTGCGGGAGATCGAGAAGCTGCTGCATCACACGGAGCGGCTGTACCAGAGCGCCGAGAGCAACAACCAGGAGCTCCGCACCCAGGTGCGCCGTCCGGTTCCAGCCCCACGCCCCACCCAGCGGCGAGGCCTTCGAGGCCTGGGATCGCCTCGGGAGGGCTCCCTGGCACGGTCCCGGACTGCTTTAGAGAGTTCCTGGAAGAGTTAAAAGTTTTGTGCTATTTTAATTACAAGAACCTTTGGAACAAACCTAAGAGTTGGGGTACTCGGTTTAGATGAAATGCGTGAGCTGCAGTTGCGGCCGGGCGTGAGGTGAACTTAAGGACCCTGAGTTTTCATTCTCACTTGTAAAATCCCCTTGGCAGTGGGCACATTTATGATATTCCACATCGCTTTTTGAGTTTGTAAAGCACCAATTGCAGTCAGCCCCATTTATCATTGTCTAGAAGGGTGAACTGAAATTGAGCTGTCCAGTTCCAGTTCAAGTCGCTCAGTTGTGTCCGACTCTCTGCGACCTTGGTTGCCCATAAAATGAGAATGATGGCACCAACTGAAGAAGGTTAAGCCAGATTAAGCGTCTATAAACTGTTTCACTGTTTTGATCGCTATGCATATGTGAGGGGGCTTCCCTGGTGGCTCAGTGGTAAAGAACCCACCTGCCAGGTCAGGAGACGTGAGTGGGAGAGTCCGGAAAATCGTGTAGAGCAGGTAATGGCAATCCCCTCTAGTGTTCTTGCCTGGGAAATCCCATGGACAGAGGAGCCTAATGGGCTACAGTCCATAGGGTCGTGAAGATTCAGATAGGACTGAGCGACTAAACAAGAAGGTATTAATGTGACGTTGTTCTGGGCGTTTATCTTGAATTGTCTGGTGGAAGTGGGGAAGATAGAACTCTGCTTGTTAAAGACACTAAGCAGCTAATTCTTTGCCATAAAATACAGTAAGGGCAAATATTTAAACTGATAAACATCTGCTACTAACACTGAAGCTGGAACTAGAGTGAAGCAAAGGGAGGCACCTAAGGCACAAAATTTAAGGAGGCACTCACACTTAGGCTCATGAAAGTTTAGGAAAGTACCTGAGAATCAGTACCCCCTTGAATTTTTAAACAGCATAATTTTTCCAGCTTGATTTTTTGGGCTATTGCATTCTTTCCCAACAAGTTATATTTACATGTAATTGTTAATTTCAGTTAAACTGTTGTCCTTTGACATATATTGGTATATTTCCTAAAAACACATATGTAGGGTGAAAATTAAAGTATCAGACTTTGTTATGCTTTGTCAAATAAGCTATGCAAATAAGTGCTGAGTTGCAGTGACTTTCTGTGACCATTGTATGGAGTTGTTAATACTATGATATAGAAAATTTGTGTTTGATTACTCAACAGCTATATCTTGGACACCTACAGGAGACTACAAATATGGTTAAAATATTGTGGGGAAAGGGGAGCAAAATTTGATAGCCTTAAAAAAATTCCTTTTATAATTCTAAATTGTGAAAGTTCTGCTTACCAGAGATTCTAAAAACGTTTCTGCTAGTCTTTGAAGAGCCAGCATTTTGGTTATTAGTGTTAACTTTATAGTCGTTTAATATGAAAAATTGAAATGCACAGAAAGCTGTAACTCTCCTAGTGATAGTAATGGCTCTTCTTTACTGTCTTTCTAGTCAACTTCCCCTGGTGTTGGGTGGAGTTTGTTAACTGCCATTGCTAATTACTAGATAGTGGTTTATCTGGAGCAGTAAAAAATTGGCTTGAGAATTGAAGTTGAACTAGCAGGAAAATACATAATGTACAGGCTTTGGAGTCAAAGAAACTTTATGCAAAGTATCTCTTTAAATTTCTCATGTTTAAAATGGGGATTAGGACAGCCAATTTGTAAAGTGGATATAAGAAAGAATGAGATGTCATCCAAAGTACCAAGTGTAGTGCCTAGAATGTAGCACTTTTGAACTGTGGTGTTGGAGAAGACTCAGAGAGTCCCTTGGACTGCAAGGAGATCCAACCAGTCCATCCTAAAGGAGATCAGTCCTGGGTGTTCATTGGAAGGACCGATGTTGAAGCTGAAACTCCAGTACTTTGGTCACCTGATGTGAAGAGCTGACTCATTTGAAAAGACCCTGATGCTAGGAAAGATTGAAGGCAGGAGGCGAAGGGGATGACAGAGGATGAGATGGCTGGATAGCATCACCGACTTGATGCACATGTATTTGGGTGAACTCCAGGAGTTGGTGATGGACAGGGAGGCCTGGCGTGTGGTGGTTCATGGGGTCGCAAAGAGTCAGACATGACTGAGTGACTGGACTGAACTGAGCTGAACTGAGTCTTGCATTGAGACCCTGTCTGACTGAGGTTGCTAATAAGTGCTCTTTTCTGTTGATGGATGTTCTTCACACTCTGGTGCTCTGGCCTTGACCTTCAGTGAGGTACAGGGAGCCCAGACGCCCCTCTGAGGCAGTCATCTCTGTTTCCTTCTGCTCCAGTTATTTAGGTATAAGATTACTATTTCAAGAAAAAAGTGTGTTAACGTATATGAGTGACATTTAGGAGAATAGTTAATTCCAGGTGGAGAACACTGAATGATACTAGATAATTTAATTCTCCTCAGGGAGAGCTACTGACCAGTTAAAATGTTAGTATAAAGACATTCTTATTTTGTTAGAAATAAATCTGTTCACAGGGTCTTACTAATGTAGTAAGTCTGATTTTTGGAAGGAATAGTCTGAGGTTTCGCAAGAGAGTATAGGAATAAAAACATCTCCCTTTGCAGATGTAAAGGTGAAAGCCAATTGTAGTATTTTCAGTATTTCTGAGAGGAAGCGAGCTGATACTGGTACTTCTCCAAACTTTTACCAGGAAAAATAATTGCTGTAATTTTGGAGAATAATGTACATATTAGTAGGGTGCTGTATGGTTTATTTTTCCTAAAGCCTTTTTTTTCTTTCAGGTAGAAGAGCTCAGTAAAATACTCCATTGTGGGAGAAATGAAGATAATAAAAGTCTGATGTAGAAGTACAAACAGAGAACCACCCTCCTTGGTCAATCTCAGGTACTCACCTTACAGTGAAGCTATCCAAATACTTTCACCTTCAAATCGTGCTAGTGTGGCATTTTCTTTAAACTTAATATATCTATCTATCTATCTATCTATATATATATATACACACACATCTAGATAAATACAGCTGTTACAAAGTTGCCTTTTCTCTATGACTTAATATTTTCAGATAATCTATTTGCTCTTGTGGGAAAGCAGAACTTATCGTTGCTCTTATAAATGCATAGTATTGCTGATGTTTTCAGTGGCATGTTCACTGAGTAGTTTTTGCTCTGCTGTAAACTGTCTCCTCTCTTCTCGCCTTACTTGTGACCAGGGGGTGTGTTTTCTTGTTGAAGTATTACCCTTAGTATCAGCTCAGTGTCAGTCTCAGGACCTTCTGGGAGGAGGGTGGGCCTGCAACCATGGCCTCATCAATGGCATGATGTTGGGAGGCAAAATAACTGAGCGCCTGGGTTTTAATAAATAGAAATCACAAGAAATGATGTTTCCCAATCAATTTTGCCTTGTTTATTCTGTGCACAACTTAGAAAATTATGGTATTATGTTTTTTAAAAAGTCAGCATCATGACTGAAATTTGATGGAAAAATGAGCCCTTGACATGTTGTCTTTATTCCATTGTCATTTGATATTCAACGATACTAAGGTATGTGGTCAGATATTTTTAAGAGTTGCTAATTTTTTTTTGACAGAACACAACCTATCTGCCTGTGTTCTCTTTTTACTCTTGCTATGGAAAATCCAAATCTGCTTACCTTTTCTTCTTTTTAGCTTGACAGCTAGGGTACTGAAGGTGACATTAAAATCAAAGATGTATACTTCTGCAGATTTACTTGCACTATTCATTTTAATCTGTTAAAATGTGTATAATTGTAAAAATACAAGTTGCGTGCAGTGTGTGCTCTTTTGTGTTTGCTGGTAATGTTTTGAAATTAAGTTCTTTTTATATATACTATTATAATATGATACCACTTTTTGTTTTTGCAATAGATTATTACTATCAGACATACTATAATGAAGTTAATCTTTCAAATAAAGCATCTGAACTCTCAGTTCAGGAAGATAAGGATATCGAAGCTTCTACTTTTAATTCTAAAGACCAGTCTCACATACAAAATGATACTTACGCTGGTACTGATATAACAGAAAATGTTAATTTTGGACAAGAGGACCATTTTGCCTCGAATTCACAGGTAATAGAGTGCTTTACTTGAATCTGTTATTACAGGAACTTGTTCTTCTTTGTTGTTATTATGGAGAAAAATAGAGTTCTTTTGCCGCAGCATATGCAAGGGTTGTAAACATGCTGTAATTATGTGGTAAAGTATACACTTTTTGAGAAACAAAAATTAGAACTTATTCATATATGTTATTGTTTTCCTACTCTATTGTGTTCCCTCCAAAAATATGGTACACATAAACTAAAGCAAAATTTGTCAGTATGTTTGACTCAACCAAAAAATCTTGAACAACCACAGTACCGTGCTCACACCAGCTTCTTTCAATGCTTCCTTTATGCCTAACATCATGCCATTGTCAAATTTCCCAGAATGGTTTATAAATTCGTTTCTACAGTTTGTTTGAATCAGGATCTTGTAAGGTTTATACAGGGCAACTGCTTAATGTGTGATATAGAATTCATAGCTTTCCTCACCCATCTGTTTTCTAAAATTGTTTCCCTTTGCACCTGTAACTATCGAAGAATCTTGAACATTTGTTGTAAAGAATAGTTTCGTCTGTATTTTGTGGATTGCTTCCCTATGGTATTAGATACTTATTTTTGAATAATGGTCACTCACTCACTCGTGTCTTCAAAACGGGGTCAGATTTGAATTAACTGACTTTTTTTTAATGGCAATCGAATTGTAATTGATAGCCATCCCTTTCCATTGCAGAAACCGAGGTCTTATATTCCACATAGTTTATAGGTGTATGTATTGTTTCAAATTCTGTTACTTTTTTATTTAAGGATGTTTTTGTCCTATTTGACATGATTGTACCATATCTAGGAGCCAGCATCTGCGTTAGCAACAGAGAATACATCCTTAGAAGGTTCATCACTAGCTGAAAGTTTGAGAGCTGCAGCAGAAGCTGCCGTATCACAGACTGGTTTTAGTTATGATGAGAACACTGGATTGTATTTTGATCACAGTACTGGATTCTATTATGATTCCGTAAGTGTCTCAGACCTTTTCATACTGGATGGTTGTTTTCTTAGCTGCTTGAATGCTTAATATTAAACCTTAGGTTGAATGAAGAAAAGCACGGAGCTGCATGTAAAAATTGTTTGATTCAGAGCTACTTGATAAGAATAAAGATTTATAAAATAGCTTATGATACTATACTTTTATGTTTAATGAGTTAATTGTGTTACTATAGGTTACTATTTTAGATCTAATAACCTTTACATGTAAAGTAACATACAAAAATGTTAGCATATTTATTAATAAAAAGAGATGAGAACTGCATTTTGTAAAATGTTTCAGAACTTAACATTTTTCATAGAATTTATACAGAAGTAATATTGTTAGTTCTAGGCTTGGCAGTGAGTTGTTTTTTTAAAGTTGTTTCAAATACCTGTATCTTTGTGAATTCATTTTAGTCCACAAAGGAGTCTTTTTTTAAAAGTTCTTCATAGCATGTTTATTATTAGTATTTTATTTTCTGTGTCTTTTAAGCATTCTACTTAAAAATCAATCTGTTAACAGTGAGAACTAGGGGATTAGTGTGGAATCAGAAATACAGTGAACCACTAACTAGGACAAAACCAGAAAATAAAATTCTTGATTTATAATGCAGTGTTTTGATTGTTGAAGATCTAGTACTTAGTTGGATTTTTTCAGCTTTTGATGACAGTAATGATGGAACTCAGTACACCCACATTCTTCAACCTCTGTGGTCTACAAATATGATCTGGTTAAGGAATTACAGAATGTAATGAGTGCCACAAAGTGGAGTAGATATTCACAATTCCACTTATAGGAACTGCTATTAACTGATTTAGGGAACATAATGATAAGAGTAAATATTTTAATTAGATAATCGATTTCATTAGCTTGTCAGTGTGCACTTGGTATAGTACTTTGTAAACAGAGAGGGTTCTCTTTCATAGGAGTATGCCAATTGAAAATGTTAATTAATACCCAGAAAATAAATGTTTAAACTCCTGTTACCAAAGAAAATAATCATTAGCTAATTGGTTTCTAGGAAAATACACAATTTCCAAGTATATGACATTAGTGTTGATCATTCTTCTGCCTTCCTTTCTGTAACTTTCCTCCTGACATCTCTTCCGTAAATGCTTATTTACATTCTGCAGGTTGTATGTCTTTGGAGTAGGGGGTCATTGTTTTGCCATTTTTATTTTGCTAGTTTTCATTTTATTTTAATAAAAATTTTCTTACATAATTGAAATGTCTGTATTTCGGGCTGAAAGGTAGCAGATTAAAAGATTTCAGTTGTAGAAGTTCTGTTATCGTTGGAAATAAAGATTTAAAGCTTCCATTCAGTTTTTAGGTAAAGAAGGATAGTGAGGATTATAAATATTTTTGTAAGAGATTTACAAAATGAATTAGTAAATTGTAATAGTATCAACACTTAGAAAAATAATTCTTTTTCAGGAAGCTTTAGTTGCTTAATCTCAGTGTATTGCCAGATGTTTCCATGTCTGATCTGCATGGATTTATGATGTAAATAAGATATAGACTATTCAATCAAATCTTGGCCAGTTCAGTTCAATTGCTCAGTCGTATCTAACTCTTTGCGACTCCATGAATTGCAGCACGCCAGGCCTCCCTGTCCATCACCAACTCCCGGAGTTCACTCAGACTCAGCATCCATCAAGTCAGTGATGCCATCCAGCCATCTCATCCTCTGTTGTCCCCTTCTCCTCCTGCCCCCAATCCCCCCCGCCCCCAGCATCAGAGTCTTTTCCAGTGAGTCAACTCTTCGCATGAGGTGGCCAAAGTACTGGAGTTTCAGCTTCAGCATCATTCCTTCCAAAGAAATCCCAGGGCTGATCTCCTTCAGAATGGACTGGTTGGATCTCCTTGCAGTCCAAGGGACTCTCAAGAGTCTTCTCCAACACCACAGTTCAAAAGCATCAATTCTTCTGTGCTCAGCTTTCTTCACAGTCCAAGTCTCACATCCATCCATGACTACTGGAAAAACCATAGACTAGATGGACTTTTGTTGGCAAAGTAATGTCTCTTTTCAATATGCTATCTAGGTTGGTCATAACTTTTCTTCCAAGGAGTAAGCGTCTTTTAATTTCATGGCTGCAGTCACCATCTGCAGTGATCTTGGAGCCCGAAAAATAAAGTCTGACACTGTTTTCACTGTTTCCCCATCTATTTCCCATGAAGTGATGGGATCAGATGCCATGATCTTCATTTTCTGAATGTTGAGCTTTAAGCCAACTTTTTCACTCTCCTCTTAAACTTTCATCAAGAGGCTTTTAGTTCCTTTTTGCTTTCTGCCATAAGGGTGGTATCATCTGCATACCTAAGGTTATTGATCTTTCTCCCGGCAATCTTGCTTCCAGATTGTGCTTCTTCCAGTCCAGCGTTTCTCATGATGTACTCTGCATATAAGTTAAATAAGCAGGGTGACAATATACAACCTTGATGTGCTCCTTTTCCTATTTGGAACCAGTCTGGTGTTCCATGTCCAGTTCTAACTGTTGCTTCCTGACCTGCATACAGATTTCTCAAGAGGCAGGTCAGGTGGTCTGGTATTCCCATCTCTTTCAAAATTTTCTACAGTTTATTGTGATCCACACAATCAAAGGCTTTGGCATAGTCAATAAAGCAGAAATAGATGTTTTTCTGGAACTCTCTTGCTTTTTCCATGATCCAGTGGATGTTAGCAATTTGACCTCTGGTTCCTCTGCCTTTTCTAAAACCAGCTTGAACATCTGGAAGTTCATGGTTCACATATTGCTGAAGCCTGGCTCGGAGAATTTTGAGCATTACTTTACTAGCGTGTGAGATGAGTGCAATTGTGCGGTAGTTGGAGCATTCTTTGGCATTGCCTTTCTTTGGAATCGGAATGAGAACTGACCTTTTCCAGTCCTGTGGCCACTGCTGAGTTTTCCAAAAGTTTTTGGAAAAAGTTTTTCAAGATTTGGAAATCTTGGCCAGTATCTAATAAATGCAGATGATTCTATAATTTTATCTTTCTAGTTTTTATCCATAATTGACCAAAATTCTGTATGGCATGGCTGCTTTACAGTAAGTCTTATGTAGTTGCTTAGTGTCGGATTGATTAGTGAAGACAATTATTTGATTTCTTTGTATAGAATGTTATGTTACAGTATTTATGATCTTAATTTTATTTTCAAATTTTCTCCAGAATTTTGAATCATAAACAGTATGAGGCAAATCTTTATGACATTGAGAGGAGGGTTTAGGGGTTTATACTACCAAATCATTACCATGTAATTATATAGATGATGAGTCTGGAATTGCTTTTATGTGGTCTGCTTTTTTCTGATGCATACCTTAGTTTTCATGACTTCTAAAGGTTTCTTGTTGAACCATCTGAAGTTGCTATTTCTGTAAGCATAAACATGGTCAAATTTGGCAATTATCTGAGATTTAATTTAATATATAAATGTATGTATTTTCCACACTTGGAAAACTAGAGGAGATATTGAATTGTATTTTGGAAAATTACAAGCATTTTTATTATGTTATCTTTATTTTTTTTCCAGAAAAAACTGTAATTCTTTAAAGAAACACATTTACTAGAAAGTTTAGTTTTCTATTTTATTTCATCATGAATAGAACTTACTGTTCCCTTCACTTTGAAAGGAAAACCAGCTGTATTATGATCCCTCTACTGGAATTTATTACTACTGTGATGTGGAAAGTGGTCGATACCAGTTTCATTCTCGAGTGGATTTGCAGCCTTATCAGACTTCTGGCACAAAACAAAGTAAAGATAAAAAATTGAAGAAAAAAAGAAAGGATCCAGATTCTTCTACAACAAATGAAGAAAAGGTAATGTGATCGTAACTTTTAAAACTTATACAGTGGTGGCATAGTTAAGTCAAATTTCTTTTTTTACATTCCGCTTTTCTTATTTGGCTGCTCGGGGTCTTTTGTGGTGTGCAGGCTCTTTATTGTGGTGTGTGGGCTTCTCTGATTGTAGTGCCCAGGCTCAGCTGGCCGGCAGCGTATGGGATCTTAGTTCCTCCAGCAGGGATAGAAACTGTGTCCTCTGCTTTGGAAGCTGAATTCCTAACCACTAGACCACCAGGGGAGGTCCCAAAGCCAAAATTTTTGATGAAACTGAAAATCATTTAGTAGCTCTACTTTTTTTTTTTTTAATTAGAGTATATTTGCTTTATAGTGTTGTGTTAGTTTTAGCTGTGCAGCAGAGTCATTCAGCCACAGATACGTGTGTCTCCTCTTCCCTGGATTTCCTTCGCATTTAGGTCACCACAGAGCACTGAGCACAGCTCCCTGTGCTGTACGGGTGGTTCTCATTAGTCATCTATTTTACACACAGTAGTTTATCTGTGACTTCCTGGTGATGCTAGGGAAGAAATCTACCTGCCAGTGCTGGAGACACAGGAGACTCAGATTCAGTCCCTGGTTTGAGAAGATCCCCTGGCGTAGGAAACGGCACCCCACTCCAGGATTCTAGCCTGGAGAGAACCCCGTGGACAGAGAAGCCTGGTGGGCTACAGTCCCGGGGTCACAAAGAGCCAGATATAACTGAGCAGCTGAGCACACACATACAGTGTGTGTATGCCAGTCCCAATCCCCCTACCCACCCTACCCAGTAAGTCTGTATTTTAAATATAGCATTCAATTAGAATATTACATTATTATAATAATAAGGTGCCAGAATCTTACCAAAAGAAACTTTTACATGGGGAAAACATGGACTTTTTACAAATTCTCAGTTACGAGAAGGAGAAAAAATTTTTTTCTTTTTCAGCCTGAAATTGACCACTGAAAAAATTTTTTAAAGTTTGAAGCAGGTAGATTTAGGGCAGATAAAGTACTATTGTGTTGTGTAATTTGGAAGAAGACCATTCAGAGCATCTGTTGATAAGCTGATGTCAGTGCACAACTCAACAATAGAAGAAAAATAGTTTATAAGCAGCTGTGGGTAAAAATTCAACATTCTTAGTTATGTTGAGCAGTTACTTATGTTAGGAAACGTAAGAAAAAAATCCACTGCTAGCAAATATAGGATATGTGTATATTTATTGGTGTAAATTGGTATCTTTGGGGAAATAGGCTGCTTGCTTGCATGTGTGCTCATGTCTTGACTCTTTGTGACCCCATGTCTGTTTCTATTTTGTAAGTGAGTTTGTGTCATGTTTTAGATTCCATGTATAAGTGATTTATATAATATTTGTCTTTTTCTGATCTACTTCATTTAGGATGATAATCTCTAGTTGTATCTACGTTGCTGCAAATGGCGTGATACTTTTTATGGCTGAGTAGAGTCCATTGTGTATATATACCACCTCTCTATCAGTTGATCTGCCTGTGAACTTTTAGATTGCTTCTGTGTCTTGGCTATTATAAGCAGTGCTGCTGTGAATATTGGTGTGCATTTGTCTTGCTGAGTTAGTTTTCTCTGGATATCTGCCCAGGAGTGGGATCGGTGGGCCATAATGTAACTCTTCGTGGGCATGCTCAGTCTTGTGTGCATGCTCAGTCGTGTCCCCACTCTGTGCAGCCCTGTGGACTGTAGCCCACCAGGCTCCTCTGTCCATGGGATTCCCCAGGCAGGAATACTTGAGTGGGTTGCCTTTTCCTTCTCCAAGGTATCTTCCCAATGCAGGGATCGAACCCATGTCCCCTACATTAGCAAGTGGATTCTTGACCACTGAGCCACCTTGGAAGCATTTTAGCATTTTAAGGAACTTCCATACTATTTTCCATAGTGGCTGCACAACTTTTATTCCCATCAACAGTACAGGAGGGTTCTCTTTTCTCCACACATCTCCAGCATTTATTATTTGTAGACTTTTTAATCATGGCCATTCTGAACAGTGTGGGATGTTACTTCATTATAGTCTTGATTTGCAGTTCTCTAATAATTAGCGAAGAAGCATCTTTTCATGGGCCTTTTGGCTATCTGTATGTCTTCTTTGGAGAAATGTCTATTTAGGTCTTCTTCCCAATTTTTTGATTGTGTTATTTGTTTTTCTTTTCTTACTGAGTTGTATGAGCTGTTTATGTATTTTGGAAATTGTCGTTAGTCCCATCATTTGTGAAGATTTTCTCCCAGTCTGTAGGTTGTCTTTTTGTTCATTTATAGTTTAGTTTGCTGTGCAAAAGCATATAAGTTTGATTAGATCCCCTTTGTTTATATTTTTATAGTTTTGAAACACTGACATATGAAAACATTGCTACTGTATGTCAAAGAATATTTTACTAATGTTCTCTTGTAAGAGTTTTATGGTATCGTGTCTTAATATTTAAGTCTTTAAGGCCATTTTGAGTTTATTTTTGGGTAGGCTATGAAGGAATGTTCTAACTTTACTGATTTTTATATGCGGCTGTCAGCTTTCCCAACATCACTTGCTGAAGAGACTGTCTTTTCTCCATTGTATATTCTTTCCTCCTTTGTTACATTTAAGTCTTTAATCTATTTTGAATTTATTTTTATGTATGGTGTGAGAAAATGGTCCAGTTTCACTTTTTTTGCATTTGGCTGTTTGGTTTTTCCAACACCATTTACTAAAGAGGCAGTCTTTTCCCATTGTATATTCTTATCTCCCTTGTCATAGATTAGTTGCCCGTATAAATGTGAGTTTATTTCTGGGTTCTATTCTATTGCATTGATCTACGTGTCTTCTTTTGTGCTGGTACCATACTGTTGGTTACTGTCCTTTGTAGTATATTTTTAAATTAGAGTGCATGGTACCTCCAGCTTTGTTCTTTCTTAAGATTGTTTTGGCTATTTGGGTTCTTTTTTTGTTTCCCTACAGATTACAGAATTTTTCTAGTTCTATGAAAAACACCATTGGAATTTGATAGGGACTGCATTAAGTATATAGATTGCTTTGGATATAGTATAGCCGTTTTAACAGTATTAATTCCCCTAATCCATGAGCACAGTATATCTTTCCCTTTCTTTCATCAATATCTTAGAGTTTTCAGAGTATGAGTGTGTTACCTCTTTGGTTTGATTTATTCCTAGGTATTTTATTCTTTTTGATGCAGTTATAAATGTGATTGTTTTCTTAATTTCTCTTGTAGTTTGTTGTTAAGTATATAAAAATAAAGCAGGTTTCTATATTTTTGTATATTTGTATTCTGAAGCTTTACTGAATTCATATTAGTTCTTATAGTTTTTGGTAATGTCTTTAGGATTTTCTGTCTGTTGTATCATGTCACCTGAAAACAGTGACAGTTTAACTTTTCTCGTTTGGATTTCTTTTCTTTTTCTTGTCTGTTTTCTGTGGTGAGGACTTCCAATATTAGTGTTGAATAAATGTGGCAAGTGTGACACCTGTCTTGTGCCTGATCTTAGAGAAAATGCTTCAGCTTTTCACCATTGAGTGTGATGTTGGACATGGGTTTGTCATATGTGTGTGTGTGTGTGCTAAGTAGTTTCAGTCGTGTCTGACTCTTTGTGACCCCGTGGACTATAGCCCACCAGGCTCCGCCTTGGGATCCTCAGGCAGGAATACTGGAGTGGGTTGCCATGCCCTCCTCCAGGGTGGGTTTGTTATATATGACCTTTATTATGTTGAAGTACATTTCCTTTGTATCTACTTATAGTTTATCATAAGTTGATGTTGAATTTTGTCAAAAACTTCTGTATCTGTTGAGATATTCATATGATTTTTGTTCTTCAATGTGTTAGTGTGGTGTATCATGTTGATTGATTTATGGGTATTGAACCATCCTTACATTCCTGGGATGAATCCCATTTGATGATGGTGTGTGGTCTTTTAATATATTGTTGAATTTGCTATGCTAGTATTTTTACATCTGTGTTCATCAGTGATATTGGCCTGAAATTTTATTTGTGGTGTGTTTGGTTTTTGTGTCAGGCTGATGCTGGCCTTATAGAATGAGTGCAAAATGTTCCTTCCTCTTTAACTTCTTAGAATAATTTGAGAAAGACAGGTTTAGTAGTTCAGTTCAGCTCGTGACTCTTTGCGACCCCATGAACTGCAGCATGCTGAACTTCCCTGTCCATTACCAACTCCCCGAGCCTGCTGAAGCTCATGTCTATCAAGTCGGTGATGCCATCCAACCATCTCATCCTCTGTCATCCCCTTCCGCTCCCACTTCAGTCTTTCCCAGCCTCAGAGCCTTTTCCAGTGAGTCAGTTCTTTACATCAGATGGCCAAAGGATTGGAGCTTCAGCTTCAGCATCAGTCCTTCCAATGAATATTCAGGACTGATTTCCTTTAGGATGGACTGGTTGGATCTCTTTGCAGTCCAGGGGACTCTCAAGAGTCTTCTCCAACACCACAGTTCAAAAGCATCAATTGTTCAGCGTTCAGCCTTCTTTATGGTCCAACTCTCTTATTCATATATGACTACTGGAAAAACCATAGCTTTGACTAGACGGACCTTTGTTGGTAAGTAATGTCTCTGCTTTTCAATATGTTGTCTAGATTGCTCATAGCTTTTCTTCCAAGGAACAAACATCTTTTAATTTCACATCTGCGGTCACCATCTGCAGTGATTTTAGAACCCCTCAAAATAAAATCTGTCACTGTTTCCGTTGTTTTCCCCATCTATTTGCCACGAAGTGATGGGACCAGATGCCATGATCTTCGTTCTTTGAATGTTGAGTTTTAAGCCAACTTTTTCACTCTTTCCTTTCACTTTCATCAAGAGGCTCCTCAGTTCCTCTTCGCTTTTTGCCATGAGGGTGGTGTCATCTGTATATCTGAGGTTATTGATGTTTGTCCCAGCAATCTTAATTCCAGCTTGTGCTTTATCCAACCCGGCATTTCTCATGATGTACTCATTACATGCTGGGAGCGCTCTGCAGAAAGAGTGGAGGCAGTGGAACTTCCCTCCAGCAAAGCCAAGGGGTCCCGAGGAGAGGTGAGCCTGCTGTCCGCCAACCCAGCCCCTCGGCCAGCGAGAGACAATCAGACGCGACAGGGGTTCTGTCGAAGCAGTTCCACTTTATTGCTGCAAACACCCAGCTTATATAGGCAAGCAGGGGGTGGTTTAGGAGGGACTTTCCATAGTTGCACCAATCACATTAAAGGTCAAGTCATTATGTGCCTTCAGTCGCACCAATCATGTTAAAGGTCAAATCCTCATTTGCATGGAAATCAAGAGAGCCAATCAAAAACTTTGACAAACATAGACCCCGCCCCTATCACTTCTGCCAGGCAACATCTTAGTTTCCAACCGCTTCCAACTGTCAAACTGGCCCCCCTCCTTTTTTTTCCTCTGAGGTTTCCCATTTAGGGCCCCACAATTACATATAAGTTAAATAAGCAAGGTGACAATATACAGCCTTGATGTACTCCTTTCCCAACTTGGAACTAGTCCATTGTTCCATGTCTGGCTTTAACTGTTGCTTGACCTGCATACCGATTTCTCAGGAGGCAGGTTAGGTGGTCTAGTATTCCCATCTCTTTAAAGATTTTCCACAGTTTGTTGTGATTCACATAGGTAAAGGCTTTGGTGTAGTCAATAAAGCAGAAGTAGATGTTTTTCTGAAACTCTCTTGCTTTTTGGATGATCCAACGGATGTTGGCAATTTGATCTCTGGTTCCTCTGTCTTTTCTAAATCCAGCTTGAACATCTGGAAGTTCTTGGTTCACGTATTGCTGAAGCCTGGCTTGGAGAATTTTAAGCATCACTTGACTAGCGTATGAGATGAGTGCAATTGTGCAATAGTTGGAGCATTCTTTGGCATTGCCTTTCTGGATGAAAACTGACCTTTTCCAGTTCTGTGGCCACTGCTGAGTTTTCTGAATTTGCTGGCATATGGAATGCAGCACTTTAACAGCATCGTCTTTTATGTTTTTTTAACTATTTCCTAAATGTTTGGTAGAATTCACATGTGAGGTCATCTGGTCCTGGATTTTTATTACTTATGAGATTTTTGATTGTTGAATCATTTTCATTTCTGGTAAATGGTTCATTGATATTTTTATATTATCCTGATTCAGTCTTGGGAGACTTATGTTTTTCAGGATTTATCCATTTTTCCTGAGTTGTCCATTTTATCGGCATATCATTGTTAATAGTAAACTCTCTTATTCTTTTTATTTCTGCAATATCAATTGTAACTTCTCTTTGATTTCTGATTTTATTTATTTGGGTCCTCTTTGATGATGAGTCCGTCTAAAGGCTTAACAATTTTGTTTATTTTTTCAAAGAACCAGCTCGTAGTTTCACTGACCTTTTTTTTTTTAATCTCTGTATCCTTTCTTCTTTTGTCTGTACCTTGCAGCTTGCAGGATCTTAGTTCCCCAACAGAGATTAAACCTGTGCCCCCTCTGCAGTGGAAGCACAGAGTCCTAACCACTGTACCTCCCAGGAATTTCTTGTATCATTTATTTCTATTCTGACCTTTATTGTTTCTTCTCTTAACTTTGGATTTTTTCCTTCTTTTTCTAGGTCCTTCAGCTGTAACGTTAGATTGTTTATTTGGAATTTTTCTTATTCCTGAGTTAGGCTTGTGTTGCTTTTAACTTCTTAGAACTGCTTTTGCCTCATCCCATGTATTTTAGATAATTATATTAACATTTTCATTTGTCTCCAGTAATTTTTTCAAATCTCCTTTTTGAGTTCACTAGTGACCAGTTGCTTGTATAGTAGCTTGTTGTTTAGACTCTTATGTGCTTTTTGCAGTTTACTTCTTATAGTGGGTTTCTAGTCTTTCACTGTTGTGATTGGAAAAGCTGCCCAATAATTCAGTCTTAAATTTCTTTATTTGAAATTGAAGTGTAATTGATTTACAGGATTGTGCTAATTTCTGCTGTACAGAAAAGTGTCTCAGTTATGCACACATAAATATTCTTTTTTTTTAATAGTTATCCGTTATGGTTTATCCCAGGAGACTGGATATAGTTCCCTGAGCTATACAGTAAGCCTTTATTTATCTGTTTTAAATGTAGTAACTTGCATCTACTAACTCCAGACTCCCAGTTCATCCCCTTCCCTCCCTCTCTTCCCTTTGGCAACCATAAGAATGGTCTCTATGTCTGTGAGTCTGTTTCTGTTTTGTAAATAGGTTCATTTGTGCCATATTTAGATTCCACATGTAAGTGATAGCATATGGTATTTGTGTTCCTCTTTCTGACTTACTTAGTGTGATAATCTCTAGTTGCACCTCAAGCCTTAGTTGCTTGAGGCTTATTTTGTAGCCTAGCATGTCATCATCTTAAAGAATGTTCCATCTTCACTTGAAACAAGTGTGTATCCCTGCTGCTTTTGGATAGAATGTTGTCTGTGTATCTGTTAGGTTCATTTAGTCACATGTATCATTTAAGGCCAGTGTTTCCTCACTGGTTTTCTGTCTAGATGATCTGTCCATTGATGTGAGTGGACTGTTTAAGCCCTCTACTGCTATTGTGTTGTCAGTTTCTGCCTTTATGTTCGTTAGTATTTTCTTTATGTACTTAGTAGCTGCTTCTATGTTGGGCACATAATACTTATATATACAGTTGTTATATCTCCTTGTTGGATTGATCCCGTTAGCATATAATATGCTTCTTTGTCTCTCTTTGCTGTCTGTTTTGTCTGACATAAGTATTGCTCCCCCAGTTTCCTTTTTATTTTCATTTGTATGGAAAACCTTTTTTCTGTCCCCTTATTTTCAGTCAGTGTGTGTCTTTTGATCTGAAGTAAGTCTCCTTTAGGCAGCATATATGTGGGTTTTTGTTTTTAATCCTTTCAGCCACGCTTGTGTCTTTTAATTGGAGCTTTTAGTCCGTTTACTTTTGAAGTAATTATCGTAATTGTGTATGTACTGCTGCTTTGTTGATTGTCTTGAAGGAGGGTTGTCGTTCCTTTTTGGTTCTGTTTTCTTTTGCTCCCTTCCCCTGTGATTTGATGACTGCCTTCAGTGTTATGTTTGGATTCCTTTCCTTTCTGTGTATCTATTACTGAGTTTTGGTTTTGGTAACCATCAGATTCATTCATATTGACAACCTATATATATGTGCTTGGAGTTTCCCAGGTGGCACTAGTGGTAAAGAACCCGCTCCACCTACCAGTGCGTAAGACATAAGAGACCTGGGGTCATGAAGGTCCCCTGGAGGAGGGCATGGCAACCCACTCTGGTATTCTTGCCTGGAAAATCCCATGAACAGAGGACCCTGCAGGGCTACAGTCCGTGGGTCGCAGAGAGTTGGACATGACTAAAGCAACTTAGTATGGTGCAACAGCACATGTATGTGGTTATTTTAAGTTGATTTCTTAAGTTTGAATGCATTCTAACTGCTCTCTGTCTTTACTGTCCTTGCCCCCTACATCTAATTGTTTGTGGTCATATTTTGTGTTTTTGTTTTGTTTGTCCCTTAACTGCATATGTGGCTATAGATGATTTTACTACTTTTGTCTTTTAGTCTCTCTACTTGGCTTTATCAGTTGTTGATCTGCTGCCTTTACTGTACGATTGCCTTTACCAATGCGAGTCTTCCCTTCATAAGTTTCACATTTCTAGATGTGGTTCTTTGATTTCTACTTAGAGAAGTCCCTTTAATATTTCTTGTAAAGCTCTTTTAGTGGTGTTGAACTCTTTTAGCTTTTGCTTGTCTAGAAAGTTCTTCATCTTTTCTCCCAATCTGAAGGATAGCCTTTCTGAGTAGAGTATTCTTGGTTGAAGGTTTTTTCCTTTTATCATTTTGAATATATGGTGCCATTCCCTTTTGGCCTGACTTTTCAGTTCTGCTGAAAAGTCAGTGATAGCCTATGGTAAGTCCCTTGTGGATAACTAGTTGCTTTTCCCTTGTTGGCTTTTAAAATTCTTTTTCTTTAATTTTTGCCATTTTAATTATATTTTGTCTTCCTGTGAACTGCTTTTGGTTCATCTTGTTTGGGACTCTGTGCTTCTTGGACCTGGAAGTGTTTCTTTCCCCAGGTTAGGGACATTTTCAGCTGTGCTTTCCTCACATACGCTTTGTGGTTGTTAGTATGCTTGATATTGTCTAGAGGTATAAACTATGCTCTTTTTTGTTATCTCTTCAGCTTGAGTGATTACTACTCTTTGCCAGATTGTTGATCTGTTCCCCTATATCATCTAATTTGTTGTTCCTTCTAGTATATTTTCAATTCCAGTTTTGTATTCTTTAGCTCTGTTTGGTTCTTCTTCATATTTTCTAACTACTGAAATTTTATGTTCATTCATTCTTCTGAGTTTGTTGAGCATCTTTATGTTCATCACCTTGAGCTTTTTATCCAGTTGATTGCTTATCTCCATTTGTTCTATTTTCTGATTTGACTAGATTTTAATTCTATTCTTTGAAGTATGGGAACATCTTATAAAATAGTGGAAAAATCTTTTTAAATCTATATTTTGGAAGAATGTTCTTTTCTGAGGTTATGTCTTGTACCTTTGTTGAGAATGTATTCCTCTGTCTCCTCACTGTGCTCTGTTCACTGTATTTATTTCTGTGTGTTAGGTAGACTTCAAAGTAGGTAGGTTGTTTATGTTTCCCGTCTTGGAGAAGTGCCCGTATTTAGTAGATCTCCTCTGAGGCCCAGGCAACATATGCCCTTCTGGTCACCAGAACTTTTACTGTGGGGTGTTCCCTATGTGGGCTGTGTACATCCTTCTGTTGTTGTGAGACTGATGACTGTGAAGGCGCTGGAAGGCAGGGTGGCCCTCGCCCTGGCTGGCTGTGAGGTCATGCCTCATGTGGTGACCCAGTCGAGAGAAGGGTGGCCTTCCTGTGAAGCTGACCCTGTGACCCCTGGGCCCATTGGACGAGTCCCTGTGTGGCTCTCTTCTGGAAAGCCAGGGGCTTGTGCCGGCCAGCAGGTGGGCAGGGCGGGGATGCCAGCACTAACAGACCAGAGGAAAGATTCCAGAAAGATGTGTTCCAGTTCCACTGCTACTGGGGGTAGAACAGATTCCCCAAAACAGCTGACCCAGGCTCCTTTCAAGCTGCTACCTCTCTGTCAAGACTCAGAACGTGTGCCATCTTACATGTGCCTTAGGGCTGAATCTTATTCCTGTATCTCTCCAGTTCTCCTGAACAGAAGCTCTCCTAGTTTTTCAAAGCTGTATATTCTAGGAGCTTGTCTTTCCGGTTCAGGATCCCCAGGCTGGGGAGCCCCATTTGGGCCTCCCACTCCTCACTCCTTGGAAAGAACCTCTGTGCTTGGGATATCACTTCCATTTGTGGTTTGCCAACACAGGGGTATGGGTCTCCACCTCTCCTACCCATCTTGTGTGGTTCCTTCTTTCTGTCTTTAGTTGTGGAAAATCTTTTCTGCTAGTGTTCAGGAAGGTCATTCTCATAGATAGTTGCTCTGTAAGTAGTTGTAATTTTGGTGTGTCCATGGAGGAGATGAGTTTAGGGTCTTCCCACTTCATCGTCTTGGCCACTTCTCCTGTTCTTGAAATTTTATCTCAATTCTCTATTTGATTTGTTTTATTTCTCTATTATTTTCACTGACAGTACCTAAGAATTGAAGAGTAAGTAAGAAAAATGTTGAAAATTATTTTTCTTTTTTTTTTCAGAAACCTCTGTGTTAGTGACTCCTACCTGTTACTAGTCATTGAACTGTTTGAAAGGATATGTTAATGAAACTAGTTCTCCTAGCAAAGCAAAGAATATATAAGGGTCCTCAAATGACCTTTTCTGACAAACTAGATGATGAAATTTGATAGCATTCTGTGAGATTTTGGTCTGGTTTAGCTCTCATAGCCATTCATCATTACCATCCTTCTGTAAAAATATGTTAATTTAGGACAAGGACTTAAGACAAATACTAAAAATTTTGAATTCCCCAAGGATTATAAAAGGTAGTTGTGTCTCATGGGAGGAAACCAATTTTAGGACATCCTCATCCTTTTCTTGACTTTTAAGGTATTCTTGGGCCTCACTTTTGGAAGTGCAGAGTATACAGATGGAGAAGGAAATGGCAACCCACTCCAGTATTCTTGCCTAGAGAATCCTGTGGACAGGGGAGTCTGGTGGGCTGCTGTCCATGGGGTCGCACGGAGTTGGACACAACTGAAGTGACTTAGCATGCATGCATGCCTTGGAGAAGGAAATAATCCACTCCAGTATTCTTGCCTGGAGAATCCCAGGGACAGAGGAGCCCAGTGGGCTGCTGTCTATGGGGTCACACGGAATCAGACACGACTGAAGTGACTTAGCAGCAGTAGAGTATATGGAAGGAAGGAAGTAGGGTGAGGAGATTAGAGTAATAACTTGAAATGTGCATATATGCCTGATGTAGGCTCTGGGCCTTTCTTTTATCTTAATGGATATTTATCTAACATTCGAGACTGACAGTTTTAAAAAGCAGTACCTATTTCTGTTTTGCTCATTTTCCTCTACATATGTTGTCCTATAAACAATAATAATAATAAAACACATAATATTGGAAACTGCTTTTCTTTTAAGCATATATAGATCAGGAAATTTTTTGGCTGTGGTTTACAGTGGTCTTTAAAGTTCCTCATAGCTTTTCAGGAACTTGCTCTTGTTACTGTCCTTGGTGAGTCTGTGTTGCTGGAAATACGTGTAGTTTAGCATGCTGTGAATGTTTAGCCAGTCTTCAAACTGAATTTGTGCTGCCATTAAAAATATGTGTTTAGGATACTCTCGTATTTTATAAAATAACAGCAGAACATATGTCTTCACCTCATCTTGTTGCCCTAAGGTAGAAAGAAAACTAGAGTGTGTTACAAACTAGAGGAAGATACCTGCTTCTTCTCAAGTTAAAATAATAGATATGTTCATCTGTCCTAGGGTATGGCCAATATGCATGTATAATAAATGATAAAAGGCTTATGCCAGTTAAGTTGGAAGTTCAGAATAAAGAGATGAAATTGGCTCATCTGTACTATTTTCTGTATCATCAAACCGACTCTATAAAAGTATTTTAGCAAAACTTCAGTTCTGATATATTAGGTACATTTAGATCTTTAAATCCCTACTGTAATTAGTGCTAATTCTTTATGTCATGTATGTTGACTTAATAATTGACTCAGAGTTAAAAAGAAAATTTAGGTTTAGTTGTATTCTCTAAGCTTGCACTGTTCTGCCAGCTCCATGTGGCTGCTGAACACTTTAAATGTTGGTAGGTTACTTTACCTAGTTGAGTATAAACTATACTCAGTTTTGAAGACTTGGTACAGAAAATCCATATAAAGTATTGGTAAACATTTTTATGCTGATGAAATGTCATCTTTATATATAATTAGTAATATTTTGTAAGTACTGGGTTAGGTAAAGTAACAAAATTAATTTCACCAGCTTCTTTTACCTTTTTAATGTCCCTACTAGATAATTTCAAAGCATATATGAATATATAAAACTTGCATTTTATTTTTGACAGCATTGTTCTAGGCTCTCACATGGTCCAAGCAATATGTGATGAGGACCTGGATTGGGACAGTTAAGAAAATGATATTAGATAAGAAGAGAAAATTGGGATTAATTTCAAACATAGTCTGTAGCCTCAGTAATTGATTCCATGGAGTGGTTCAGGAGATGTCAGAGACTTTTGATTTGGATAAGTGGATGGTAACATCATTAAGAAAGGGAACATAATAAAAGAAAGAGGCAGTAGAGATAATAGCTGTTGTTATTTCACTGAACATGTTTTCACTAATTCATTGAAACGTTTAGGGTTAAACATTATAAGATGGTCATGTTTAAGATTGTTCTCTCCTGTTCCCACCTCTTTCCAGAATTTGAATTCAGAAGATCAGAAAACATCAATATTGAACATATAAGCTGCAGTGAGGGAGAAGATTTCGCAAATGTGAAAAAAGAAGGCCAAAGTAGACATCCATTACAAAAATAGTCCCCCAAATATACTGTTCCAGTTAGTGCAAAGACTGTAGAATCTCCTCTTAATGAAAACATTTATAATTCGGCTTCATTTAAAGATGAGAAAATCATAGACACTGATAGTGAGCCTGAAGAAGGTGAGATTACAGACTCTCAGACCGAGGACAGTTACGATGAAGACACTACCAGTGAAGACAGTGCAGCTGCAGGAGACACTGAAGACGAAGGTGAGCAGATGGCCGTTATTTTACGGTCGCTGTAGAAGTGTAACACAGCAGTTAAAAGTGTTGGTAGCCCATATACTTGCCAAAAAGTGAGCTGATTGTTTTAAAGAGGTTATTTCAATAACATTATTAAAAATGATAACTTCAGTTATATTTACAGTAGAGTGTGAACAAATGACTACTACTTGGATCCTAAAGTTTAATTGCATTGAATGGCTTACTCAGTAGAACAAAAACCAAGTTACCTACCCTTTCCTAGAGTGCTAAGTCTATTTTAATGGGTTAGATATTTATTGTCCACTTTTGTAGTTGAGGGAGGGAAGGCAATTGCCTTTAAAGTAGGCCATTAATTCAGCTACTTAGGTATTATGGTAAATCTGATTTTTTTTTTACTTGATATAATGACATACTTTGAAAACTCAGAATTTTGTAGTAGTATGTACAAGCTTATTTTGTTCTTAATGGAATTTCCTCTCATTTTTCTCTTAAAAGGATAGACTCAGTTTTTCTAACTTAAAAAATGCTTCTTTGGGGGGCATATTTTCAAATACCAATACCTTAAAAAAGAGAAAGTTGATTATTTTGTAATTGTGATAGCTGCTGTATATCTTTAGGTTGATTATTTTAAATTGCCAATGTTGTTAAAACTTTCTTATTGTGTATGTCACATAGCAGAATTTGAGAAGATTGTTTTAAACAGAAGAAAGATTTTTGATCAATTTATCTTAGCTTTATGTATCCTTTCTTGGAGAAAGCAATGGCACCCCACTCCAGTACTCTTGCCTGGCAAATCCCATGGATGGAGGAGCCTGGTGGGCTGAAGTCCATGGGGTTGCAAA
Source organism: Nanger dama (assembly GCA_917880005.1). Taxonomy (NCBI): domain Eukaryota; kingdom Metazoa; phylum Chordata; class Mammalia; order Artiodactyla; family Bovidae; genus Nanger; species Nanger dama. Next base: position 8,366,497 of record CAKJTW010000036.1, read on the forward strand.
GAGTTGGACATGACTGAGCGACTTCACTTTTCACTTGCATGCATTGGAGAAGGAAATGGCAACCCACTCCAGTGTTCTTGCCTGGAGAATCCCAGGGACGGGGGAGCCTGGTGGGCTGCCGTCTGTGGGGTCACACAGAGTCGGACACGACTGAAGCGACTTAGCAGCAGCAGTATGCTTTCTACTATTCCCTGGGCATTTGTTATTTTTGAATTAATACTTACCTGTTTCTTTCTTTGGCAGATGAAGAAAAAATCTGGCCTCCATGTATTAGAGTAATTGTAATTAGATCACCTGTGTTGCAGACAGGATCACTTTTTATCATTACAGCTGTAAATCCTGCTACAATTGGAAGGTAAAAATGTTTACCATTACCGTATTCTGTTTATTTTCTTATTCCAATTATTAAATGTGTGGTACTTGTAAAATAGACAAAAAATGATATCCTTTTTCCTCCCTCTTTCACTCAGAAAATATTCTGACACTTACCTTTTGTCACACGGTTTTGGAAGTCAATTGCAGACATAACTACATTATCCCTAAAGCGGTCTGCTGATGTAAAGAGTTAAAATCTTGGTGATACCGTCCACAGAGATTTCATCATTTTCTTACCTTTGGTATTGCCTTTTTAGGCTCAAGTTACTTATTTAAACCCAGTATGACCTCCTTCTCTGATCCTTTTCCTTTACCCCTATGTAACTAGAGAAGTAGATTTTAATCATGAGTATGATAATTTCCTTTTTTCCCAACTGGAAAGGTAATATATCTTTAATTCAGGTTTCATACAGTATCTTAATTTTAAATTCTTGCAAAATAGTATGTTCCTTTTACATGTACCAATAAAAGTGGAAACATAGTCAGCAGATCTGGACTGACATTACTACAAAGGATATTTTGTCCTACTGGATGTTCACTAGCCTGTGACAGATGTACCAAAACAGGGGTCCCCATCCCCTGGACCTGTTAGGAATTGGGCTGCACAGCAGGAGAGGAGCACTGGGTGAGCACTGGGTGGGCGAGGAAAACTTCGTTTTGTTTATAGCTGTGCCTCATCACTCGCAACACACTTCAGATGTCACTGCCGTCACCTCCAAATGGGACTGTCTAATTGCAGAAAGCCAAGCTCAGGGCTCCCACTGATTCTACATCGTGGTGAATTGTATAATTATTTCATTCTATATCACAATATAATAGTAATAGAAATAAAGTGCACAATAAATGTAATGCACTTGAATCATCCCAAATACCATTGCCCTGGCCTGTGGAAAAACTGTCTTCCATGAAACTGGTTCCTGGTGCCGGAAAGGTTGGGGACCGCTACAATTACGTTATGAGAGTTAAGGTAATTCCGAGACCTACTTTCAAACATGAAATTTAGAGTAGCATTACAGAAACTGGGTTTAGTCTGATAGGGAGACTTGCATCCTAACATATCTTTTAAAGCAAAATTATCTTTAAAAAGTTATTTAAATATGCTTCAAAAAGTATTAAAGGCATTTTAATTTTACTTAACTCTGCAGAGAAAAAGATATGGAGCATACTCTCCGAATCCCTGAAGTTGGTGTCAGTAAGGTAAGTTCTTTGATTTTTCAGATACAGCCCCTTTGGTGTGACTTTGTAAATCATCATTATGGCAGAAAGCTAGGGTTTTTCAGATGAAAAAGAAAGGTTAATAGTCGATACAATAATGGTAATGAAAGTAATGAAGGTTGTTTATTCCATTACTTGAGAAAAAAAAATTCTCCATCAAAATTTGGATGAACTAAAATAATGTTTAGTTTTTAACTGTCTGGAGCAGGAGTAGAAAATGTAGACGAAGTATTAAAGTAATACCTGTTTAGCAAATATTTATTGAGTGAAGTCAATATGCTGGATATTGTGGTAGTTCAAAAATAAATCATACGTGGACTCAGGCTACTTTAGTGCATAGTTACTTTAAATTTAAGTCCACATGGTATTTTTCAACTCAAGAATAATCTATCCTCTACCTCTTAAGGCTTTTTCTAGTTGATTTTACAGCTTTTCCTAGTTGATTTTCTAATGGTTTCAGGAAAAGGAGCCATTGGGTTTTCAAAACAAACAAAAGAACAGAGTTGCAGCTTAAGTTATGAGATTTAGCTATCAAAAGTCTTGTTTATCTTTTTTTCTTTACTACATTTTCTGTGGTTTCCTCCCTTCCCTTTTATAACTGTTACGTTTTTTTGACCTTTCATCAACCCTATTTGGTTTGTATTTAATGGATTATAATATGATTCTAAACTGTATTTTTGTGATTTTTGTCTTTTGGAATGAAATTTGTTCTTTTCATTATTAGTTGAAAGTCTGATTATTTTACTTTGTTTGGATTCACTCAGAGGGAAGGAAGTCCTTATAATCTTAATTCAGACCAAATTATCTTCCTTTTTCACCTTCTCATGATGCTTGATTTTTCTGCCTCCAAAGAAAACCCTGTCTATCACTTAAATAACAAAGACGTCCTTCTACTTCAGTCTGAAATGTAGGTAGTTCTATGGTGGCATTTTTGCTTTTTCTTTCTTTGAATCAAACATGTCCACTCGTGGGGTAGGTAATTTGTTAGTTGTGTGAAATCAGTTTGACAGTATATATCACACATACCCAGATATATAAAAAAGTTAAAGTCAAAAAAACTCCAACATATTTCATATTAATATTAGGAGAAAAACAGAAACTAATATTTAATCAGTGCACAGGAGAGGATTTTCTAAGTTTAAAAAGGAAACAAAATCACAGAAGATGAGGTAATTTTGAATAAGTTTGAAATTCTTATATATTAAGACATAAATTTAAATGGCAGTCTAAGATAATCAGATCTGGTAAAATATATATCCCTTATATTTGAAAAGTTCATACAAATTCATTTTTTAAACCCCACTATGATACCAACAGGTGAATGAGTGAAGGACATAGATAAGTAATTCACAGTAGAGGAAATATGCTTAACTTGCGAAAACCATTCAATATTTGTAGTAATTCAAGAAATACAATTGAGACCAAAGTTTCAGTTTTCATTCATCCCATTTATTAAATATCATTCCTCTTGAGAGCATAATTTAGAAAGGTCTTTGGAATAAGGTTTCCAGTCATAAGATTTGAAATTATTTAAACTCCTTGATATAGTTTTTCTAAACAACCCAATTGAAAGAAATGTGTGAAGGACATGAAGAGAAAATTTACAGAAGATGAAACCCAAATGGCTAATAAATATAAGAAAAGATTTCAGTCTCACCTGTAGTTGAAGTGAAGTCGCTCAGTCGTGTCCGACTCTTTGCGACCCCGTGGACTGTAGCCCATCAGGCTCCTCTGTCCATGGGATTCTCCAGGCAAGAGTACTGGAGTGGGTTGCCATTTCCTTTTCCAGGGATCTTCCCAACCCAGGGATTGAACCCAGGTCTCCGGCATCATAGGCAGATGCTTTAACCTCCTGAGCCACCAGGGCAGCCCTGTAATTGGGAAAATGCAAATTAAAACCACAGTAATGAAATTTAATTTCACACTTGATATGCTTGTAAAAGCTAAAAATTCTGACAATACAAAGTGTTATTTAAAACTGTATAGATCAATGGAAATTCTTATAGATTGGTGTTGAGAGTATAAATTGGTCCAGCCATTTTGGAAAATGATATATGTGTGCTTAGTCATGTCTGACTTTCTGTGACTCCATGGACTGTAGCCCACCAGGCTCCTCTGTCCATGGGATTATCCAGCAGCAATACTGGAGCAGGTTGCCATTTCCTACTCCAGAGGATCTTCCTGACCCAGGGATCAAACTTGCAGCTCCTGCATTGGCAGATGGATTCTTTACCACTTGAGCCACCTGTGAAACCTAGAAAATCGTATGGCAGTATCTAACAAAGTTTGTTGGCATGTAGATGGCTTAGCAGTTCCATTCCTAAGTGTATACCCCCAGAGAAACCCTTGTATTGTCCACAGGAAGAGTGCATGGACAGGGTTGTTCATAGAAGCATTTTGAAAATAGTAAAACCTGGGGAAAAAACCTGGCTGTTGTCATTAGAAGAATATGTATTATAGCTTATGGTACAGCCACAACTGCACTACAGCTAGATGGTATTAAGCTAAAGATGCAAGACAAAGGTGATAAATACTGTTAGTATACATTTGTCAAAGCTCATCAGACTGTTGGAGAAGGCAACGGTAACCCACTCCAGTACTCTTGCCTGGAAAATCCCATGGACAGACAAGCCTGGTAGGCTTCAACACGACTGAGTGACTTCCTTTTCACTTTTCACTTTCATGCATTGGAGAAGGAAATGGTAACCCACTCCAGTGCTCTTGCCTGGAGAATCCCAGGGAAGGGGAGCCTGGTGGGCTGCCGTCTGTGGGGTCACACAGAGCTGGACACGACTGAAGCGAGTTAGCAGCCGCAGCAGTAGCAGCAACAGTTGTGTAACCATTGCTACAGTCAATTTTAGAACATTTTCATCACTTTGAAAAAAGTATCATACTCAATAGTAGTCCTTCCCCATTCCTTCCTCACCTCCCACAGCCCTAGGCAGCCACCAGTTTACTTTTTGTTTCTGTGGATTTGCCTGTTCTTCACATTTCATGTAAATGGAATCATATTAATAATACAGCATGTAGTCTTTTGTAACTAGCTTGCGCATTTAGCTTGTCTTCAGGATTCATCCTTGTTGTAGCAAGTATCAGTACTTCATTTGTTTTTATTGCCAAATAATACTCCATTGTTCAGACACACTGTAGTATTTTGTTTATCTGTTCGTCAACTGTTAGATATTTGAATTGTTTCCATTTTTTGGTTATTAAGAGTAATGCTGCTGAGTTTGTTTGGAAGTGTAGTTTTCATTTCTCTTGATACCTACCTTGGAGTAGAATTATTGAGTCACATGGTAACTCTGTTTAACATTTTGAGGAACTGTCAAACTTCCCCACAAAGCAGCTGCATCATTTAATGTAACCACCATCTATGTATTATTTATGGAATTTTAAATTAGATATTTTTGCAGCTCTATATCCAGTTAAATGTACATATATTGAGTATGTGCCTAATATATGTGAAGCACTGTATTATATACTAAGTGGTAAGCAAATTGCCAACTATATGTAAGCAATAATTGTAAGCAGTAGAGTGGCATTCACATATACAGTAACTTTATAGTTTAAATGTTAAATAAACAAAGTGCTGTGGAGCAGGAGGGAGTGATTAGTCCTGAGTGGTGAAAATTTGGAAACTCTGAGAAGTTGACCTTGAATATTTTAAATCACCTTTGTATTTTTAATGATGTGAGCAACTATATTAGGTGAAAAATTATTTCAAACTTTAGTATAATCTCAAGAATATTATAAAAGTAGGAAAGATAGGACATATACTAAGTTATTAATGGTAATTATAGGTGGAGTTACAGGTGGGTGACTTTTTCTCCTGCAGCCTTCTTATTTCTACCAGAAGCATTGTAATTCTTTTGTATTCAGAAAAAAATGTATTAAGAATAATACAAGTTAAATCATCAGAGTCCACTGCATTTTATCATGGAGAAATTATTATCTGTGATTTTAAAAAGTATAATAATTTATAATTACCTGGTTTCTTTTTTAAGTTTCATGCAGAAATTTATTTTGACCATGACTTACAAAGTTATGTCCTTGTGGATCAAGGTAGTCAGAATGGTACAGTTGTTAATGGAAAACAGATTCTTCAGGTGAGTGTATATTTATTAATTAAGCACTTGCATATTCTTTTTAAAAACTGAACTGGAATATTTTATCCCTCAGGGCATAGTTACCATAGTGATTATACATATCATTTAGTTCAGATTGGTATTCAAGCCAGATGTATTAATGTGGAAGAGAATTCTTAGAGCTGAAAAATATATACAGTAAGTAGATACTTAACTGCGAAGTTTTGCCTTTCTAATAATATATCTATGCTTTATTTTTAGAGATAAAGGCATTTTAAAGCCACGCAAAGGAAGTTATTCTTATAGCAACTTTAGGGGCCATTCTTTTCTGTGTGTGTTTTATTTTTTTAAGCTGTTTTAACAGAAATGTTAAATTGGAAAACTCCTTGAAAGCAGAGGCTGTGTCTGTTCAGTTAACTCTTTCATCCCTAACATGTAGCAGAGTGCTTAGCATCTAATAAGATAATATATGGAAGGAGGGGAGGGAGGGAGGTCTTAGTTAAGGATCAAAAATGAAATAAAAGTTATCAAGAGAAGAAGGAAAAGGGAAATATGATGCGATTTATCTCCTTAATATGTCATCTTTTTGACTGTGATGATAGATTGAAGTTTTGGGTTGGATAGTTCTCTGATAGCATTGGGTATGTAGATGGGGAGATAGTGGATTTTGATAATACAAAAATTAGAAGTTGCTCAGTTCATCTGTCTTCTCCACTAATAGAATATTACATATCACCCTCATGTGTTGGAAATGGGTATGTATGCATATATCTGTCTGTTTCATTGAGAACCATCTCAAAATTTTTGTTATAATCTGACATTATTTACAGTAACCATAAAATAAATAATCATATATAACTCTTGGATTTCTGTTTTGTTAATTTTTCTCCCCTTTAGCCCAAAACTAAATGTGACCCTTATGTACTTGAGCATGGGGATGAAGTGAAAATTGGAGAGACTGTGTTGTCGTTTCATATTCACCCTGGCAGCGATACCTGTGATGGCTGTGAACCAGGGCAGGTTAGAGCTCACCTTCGTCTTGATAAGAAAGATGAACTTTTTGGTAAGTGAAACATACTGTTTATGTGTGTGATAACTTTTAAATTCACCAGGGTGTTCTAAAAATGTATCAGCTACCAGCTTCATATCTAACTGATATAATACTCTATTGAGATACATTTATATTTCAGTGAATACTGTCAGATGAGGCTAAAAAAATAACATGTTTTGAAATGTGAGACTTAGGTAGTAGATTATGATTTTAGTTGATTTTTCTATGTAATAGTTTCGTTGTACTGTTACAGCATTAGGTTACTTTCTGACCAGGAATGATAATTGATAGCTCTGCTGTTGCTAATCCATCTGTAGGCTTTTTATCTTTTTAATTATTTATTTGGTTGGCCGTGCCAGGGCTTAGCTGTGGCCTGCGGGCCCTTTCTTGCTGTGTGCAGGATGTAGGTCCCTGACCAGGAGTGAAGCTAGGCCCCGGTGTTGGGAGCACAGTCTTAGCACTGAACTGCCAGGGAAGTCCCAAGTCTGCAGGGCTTTGAAGCAGCGCTGCAGTGGCAGCTAACTGTCCTTCAGAGGAGTAAATGATATAGTCAAATAAAGATTTGTTGTGTTAGTCACTAAGTTGTACCCGGCTCTTTTGCAACCCCACGGACTATAGCCCACCAGGCCCCTCTGGCCATGGGATTCTTCAGGCAAGAATACTGAAGTGGGTTGCCATTTCTTTCTCCAAAGGATCTTCCCGACCCAGGGATCGAACCTGCCTCTCCTACATTGGCAGGTGGATTCTTTACCACTGAGCTACCTGGGAAGCCCAAGGTTTCTCTTTAACATCTATTTACTGTTATAAAAAGTAATCTACAGTTAAACTTTGATGTAAAATAGTAAGATAGAATATAATAGGCTAGGGTATTAAGATTTATTGGTTGATAAGTCTGCTTTCCTAATTACAGTTTGTTGATGTATTATTATCTGTGTATATACCATTATTTTCTATAATAGTACTGTAAAAGGTTGCTATCTTGTTAAAACTTTATTTAAGGCTTTAAAAATTGAAAGAGATACTCTGAACTAGCAATTTTCCTTAGATTATTTTTTCCTCTTAATGCTAACTAAATGTTCATTATCTGTTTTTTGTTTTCCTATATACTACATTATGAAAATGAGTAGGGCACACTACACAGTAATGTGACTCTTGAGTTCTGTGTTTTTCTTTTGCACAAACTTATGTTCTTTCAGAGAACTCACAATATTTCTATATCTGGGATACTATTACAATAACCATATTGAAAAATTAAGATGTTCAGTATTTCTTTTAGTATTTAAACTGTAACATTCTTATACTCTTTGGGGGTTTGATTTACTTTCCAATTAGATTTAATTACCAAAATGCTCAAAGGACATCATCACAACCCAAGATACTTTTATATTAATTTATTTGAACTTTTTGTTAATCTGGAGATGGAATAGTAGTACTATTAGTTTTTCATTATTAAATAAACAGTATTATATCAAACTTAGTGATTTTTTTTAAACTCAATTTTTCCTTTTAGTTGGTCCAACACTAAGTAAGGAGGAAAAAGAGTTGGAAAGGAGGAAAGAATTAAAGAAAATACGAGTAAAATATGGTTTGCAGGTAAGGAAGTTAAATATTGTTACTAAACCGGGTGTCCGGTTTTGTGTAAAAGTGCCTTTAGATCAGCATGCTGTGCTGAGTTGCTCAGTCATGTCCGACTCTTTGCGACCCCATGGGCTGTAGCCCACCAGGCTTCTCTGTCCATGGGATTCTCCAGGCAAGAATACTAGAGTGGATTTCCAGGCCCTCCTCCAGGGGATCTTCCCAACCCAAGGATGGAACCCAGGTTTCCTGCATTGCAGGTGGATTCTTTACCGTCTGAGCCTGGGAATGGGTAGCCCAGGAATGGGTAGCCTATCCCTTCTCCAGCCAGTCTTCCCAACCCAGGAATTATCATTGCTCCTGCATTGCAGGCAGATTTTTGACCAGCTAAGCTACCAGGGAAGTCCTTAGATAAGCACTGTCAATTTTTATTCAAAGAGAGGAGCTACTCATAATTATTTTGAGATTAGTGTAATTCCTGCTAGTTGTTTACTTCAGCAGCTATTGAGATTGGAGCAGAAAAGAGATGATAATACTCTACATTTCAGTAGCCATTTCTCATTTTTAAAAAACTTACATTAAAACGATACCATTGAAAAATACAGTCAGAGTGCTAATGTTGCCTGATTTCAAGACTTATTATAAACTCTTATAATAAAGAGAGGTCATTTCAGTTCAGTTCAGTTGCTCGGTCGTGTCCGACTCTTTGCGACCCCATGAACTGCAGCACGCCAGGCCTCCCTGTTCATCACCATCTCTCGGAGTTCACTGAGACTCACATCCATCGAGTCCGTGATGCCATCCAGCCATCTCATCCTCGGTCGTCCCCTTCTCCTCCTGCCCCCAATCCCCCCAGCATCAGAGTCTTTTCCAGTGAGTCAACTCTTCGCATGAGGTGGCCAAAGTAATGGAGTTTCAGCTTTAGCATCAGTCCTTCCACAGAAATCCCAGGGCTGATCTCCTTCAGAATGGACTGGTTGGATCTCCTTGCAGTCCAAGGGACTCTCAAGAGTCTTCTCCAACACCACAGTTCAAAAGCATCGATTCTTCAGCACTCAGCCTTCTTCACAGTCCAACTCTCACATCCATACATGACCACAGGAAAAACCATAGCCTTGACTAGACAGACCTTAGTCTGCAAAGTAATGTCTCTGCTTTTGAATATGCTATCTAGGTTGGTCATAACTTTTCTTCTAAGGAGTAAGCGTCTTTTAATTTCATGGCTGCAGTCACCATCTGCAGTGATCTTGGAGCCCCCAAAATAAAGTCTGACACTGTTTCCACTGTTTACCCATCTATTTCCCATGAAGTGATGAGACTGGATGCCATGATTTTCATTTTCTGAATGTTGAGCTTTAAGCCAACTTTTTCGCTCTCCTCTTTCACCTTCATCAAGAAGCCCTTTAGCTCCTCTTCACTTTCTGCCATAAGGGTGGTGTCATCTGCATATCTGAGGTGATTGATATTTCTCCTGGCAATCTTGATTCCAGCTTGTGTTTCTTCCAGTCCAGCGATCCTCATGATGTACTCTGCATAGAAGTTAAATAAGCAAGGTGACAATATAGAGCCTTGATATACTCTTTTTCCTATTTGGAACCAGTCTTGTTCCATGTCCAGTTCTAACTCTTGCTTCCTGACCTGCATACAGATTTCTCAAGAGGCAGGTCAGGTGGTCTGGTATTCCCATTACTTTCAGAATTTTCCACAGTTGATTGTGATCCACATAGTCAAAGGCTTTGGCATAGTCAATAAAGCAGAAATAGATGTTTTTCTGGAACTCTTTTGCTTTTTCCATGATCCAGTGGATGTTGGCAATTTGATCTCTGGTTCCTCTGCCTTTTTAAAACCAGCTTGAGCATCAGGAAGTTCACGGTTCACGTATTGCTGAAGCCTCGCTTGGAGAATTTTGAGCATTACTTTACTAGCATGTGAGATGAGTGCAATTGTGCAGTAGTTGGAGCATTCTTTGGCATTGCCTTTCTTTGGAATTGGAGTGAAAACTGACCTTTTCCAGTCCTGTGGCCGCTGCTGAGTTTTCCAAATTTGCTGGCATATTGAGTGCAGCACTTTCACAGCATCATCTTTCAGGATTTGAAACAGCTCAACTGGAATTCCATCACCTCCACTAGCTTTGTTCGTAGTGATGCTTTCTAAGGCTCACTTGACTTCACATTCCAAGATGTGTGGCTCTAGATGAGTGATCACATCATGATTATCTGGTCTTGAAGATCTTTTTTGTACAGTTATATTCCTGTATATTCCTGCCACCTCTTCTTAATATCTTCTGCTTCTGTTAGGTCCAGAGCATTTCTGTCCTTTATCAAGTCCATCTTTGCATGAAATATTCCCTTGGTATCTCTGATTTTCTTGAAGAGATCTCTAGTCTTTCCCTTTCTGTTGTTTTCCTCTATTTCTTTGCATTGATCGCTGAAGAAGGCTTTCTCATCTCTTCTTGCTATTCTTGGGAATTCTGCATTCAGATGCTTATATCTTTCCTTTTCTCCTTAGCTTTCACCTCTCTTCTTTTCAAAACTATTTGTAAGGCCTCCCCAGACACCCATTTTGCTTTTTGCATTTCTTTTCCATGGGGATGGTCTTGATCCCTGTCTCCTGTACAGTGTCACAAACCTCATTCCATAGTTCATCAGGCACTCTATCTATTAGATCTAGGCCCTTACATCTGTTTCTCACTTCCACTGTATCATCATAAGGGATTTGATTTAGGTCATACCTGAATGGTCTGGCGGTTTTCCCTACTTTCTTCAGTTTGAGTCTGAATTTGGTAATAAGGAGTTCATGATCTGAGCCACAGTCAGCTCCTGGTCTTGTTTTTGTTGACTGTATAGAGCTTCTCCATCTTTGGCTGCATAGAATATAATCAGTCTGATTTTGGTGTTGACCATCTGGTGATGTCCACGTGTAGAGTCTTCTCTTGTGTTGTTGAAAGAGGGTGTTTGCTATGACCAGTGCATTTTCTTGGCAAAACTCTATTAGTCTTTGCCCTGCTTCATTCCGCATTCCAAGGCCAAATTTGCCTGTTACTCCAGGTGTTTCTTGACTTCCTACTTTTGCATTCCAGTCTCCTTTAATGAAAAGGACATCTTTTTGGGTGTTAGTTCTAAAAGGCCTTGTAGGTCTTCATAAAACCTTCAACTTCGGCTTCTTCAGCATTACTGATTGGGCATAGACTTGGGTAACTGTGATATTGAATGGTTTGCCTTGGAAACGAACAGAGAGTAGCATTGGCAAAAAGAGAAACAAATATGTTGATGGACAGACTAATGAGTCCAGAAATAGACCTATATAGACAGATAGATGCATAGGTAAATATGTATATGTGTATGTGTGTGTGTGTGTGTGTGTATGATTTTCAGCAAGGTATAAAGCCAGTTTCGTGGAGAAACGATAGTCTTTTTCCAACAAACAGTGCTGAACTAATTGGAAAGTCAACACAGCACATACCACAACAAAAGCAGAAACAGCAGCCTTGATCCACGCCTCATAACATACAAAAATGAACTCAGATTGGGCTATACATATACATCTAAAACTTAAAACTACAAGACTTCTAGAAGCAAACCTTAAAAAAAGAGGCAAAGAATTTCTAGATATTAACGCTAAAAGCACAATCCTTAAAAGCACAAATTGTACTCCTCCAAAATTTCTGTTCTTCCAAAGATTTTGTTAAGAGAATGAAAAGATAAGCCACAGACTGGCGAAAATATTTGTAAATCATGTATCTGATAAAGTTTACAAAGAACTCTCAAAATTCAATAAAGGAAGACAATTTAAAAATGAGCAAATGATAGACACTTGACCAAAGCACATGGCAGTTAGGAAAAGATGTTTAGTATCATTAGTTACTGCTGCTGCTGCTGCTAAGTTGCTTCAGTCGTGTCCGACTCTGTGTGACCCCATAGACAGCAGCCCACCAGGCTCCGCTGTCCTTGGGATTCTCCAGGCAAGAACAATGGAGTGGGTTGCCATTTCCTTCTCCAATGCATGAAAGTGAAAGTGAAGTCGCTCAGTCAAGTCCAGTTCTTAGTGACCCTGTGGACTGCAGCCCACCAGGCTCCTCCATCCATGGGATTTTCCAGAAATGCAAATTAAAACCATTTAAGACTGTATTGTGTTCCTCCTGACATGTGGAAGAACTGGAACTCTTACACAGTGCTGATGAGACTATACATGGTACAGGGGCTTTGGTAAAGAGTTTAATATTTTGTCTAAAAGTTATATGTATACCTACTATATGAGTCACCATTCTACTTCAAAGTATTTACCCAAGAGAAGTGAAAGCATATGTTCATACAAAGACTAGGGAACAAATGATCACAACAGCTTTTTTTCCTAATAGCCAAAAACTGGAAAAAAAAAAACTCATGTCCATCATTAATAGATAAACTGTGTTAAATGTATATGTTAAACACTCCTAACAATAAAAGAAACAAACATAAGCTGTTAATACAGATTACGACGTAGATGGATCTCAAAATGATTATGCTGAGTAAAAGCCAGGCAAAAAGAATACAGATGACTATTGAACAACACAGGGATTAGCTGTGCCGAGTCTCACCTCAGTTGAAAAATCTTCATGTCTGTACTCAGCCATCCATAACTACAGTTCATCTGTATCTGGTGTTCTGCATCTGCAGATTCAACCAATTACAGATAGGGTAGTACTGTCATATTTACCAGTAGAAAAAAAGCTGTGTATCAGTGGACCTGCAAAGTTCAAATTCATGTTGTTCAAGGGTCAACTGTATATACTATGGACTTCAGTTCTATAAAATTCTAGGAAAGCAACTAATACATCATGGCAGATCAGTGGTTGCCTGGATACAGGAGAGGAAGGATGCACAGGCAGAGGGTCGGGAGGGATGGATTATAAAAAAGACAAGGATACTTTTGTGGGAGGTGAATATCTATTATCCTAATTGTGATGGTTTCATAAGTATCAGTTCAATCGCTCAGTCATGTCCAACTCTATGTGACCTCATGGACTGTAGCAGGCCAGGCTTCCCTGTCCATCATCAACTCCAGGAGCTTGCTCAGACTCATGTCTATCAAGTCGGTGATGCCATCCAACCATCTCATCTTCTGTCAACCCCTTCTTCTCCTGCCCTCAATCTTTATCAGCGTCAGGGTCTTTGCCAATGAGTCGATTCTTTGCATCAGGTGGCTAAAGTATTGGGAGTTTCAGCTTCAGCATCAGTCCTTCCAATGACTATTCAGGCCTGATTTCCTTTAGGATAGACTGGTTGGATCTCCTTGCAGCCCAAGGGACTCTCAAGAGTCTCTTCCAGCATCGCAGTTCAAAAGCATCGATTCTTTGGCGTTCAGCTTTCTTTATAGTCCAACTCTCAGATCCACACATGACTCCTGGGAAAACCATAGCTTTGACTAGGTGGGCCTTTGTTGGTAAAGTAATATCTCTGCTTTTTAATATGCTGTCTAGGTTGGTCATAGCTTTTCTTCCAAGGAGCAAGCATCTTCTAATTTCATGGCTGCAGTCACCATCTGCAGTGATTTTGGAGCCCTCAGAAATAAAGTCTGTTAATGTTTCCATTGTTTCCCCATATATTTGCCATAAAGTGATGGGACCAGATGCCATGATCTTAAGTTTTCTTAATGTTGAGATTTAAGCCAACTTTTTCACTCTGCTCTTTCATTTTCATCAAGAGGCTCTTTAGTTCTTCTTCGCTTTCTGCTATAAGGGTGGTGTCATCTGTGTATCTGAGGTTACTGATACTTCTTCCAGCAATTTTGATTCCAGTTTGTGCTTCAAGCCCAGCATTTCACCTGATGTACTCTGCATGTAAGTTAAATAAGTAGGGTGACAATATACAGCCTTGATGTACTCCTTTCCTGATTTGGAACCAGTCTGTTGTTCCATGTCCAGTTCTAAGTTCATAAGTGTATAAATCTCAAAAGTATCTAATTGTACACTTCATGTATAATTTATTGTTTGTTAATTATGCATCAATAAGGCAGTTAAAGATTACCATTTAATTCTATAATAGAGCAAGAAAGTAATTAATATTGCCAGTTTACATTGGAGAAACTAGATCTGGTCACCCAGCTACTAAATGACAGCTAGATACAGAATTGTAGGTCTTAAGTGTATTTGTCCAGTGCTTTTTAAACTTTATGAAGATACCAGAGAAGATGCCAAAATTTTTCTGAAAAATTGTATTTTTGTTTTTACTGTTGTACTAAAAGAGAAATCATAATGGAAAAAAATGTCAAGAGGTTAATTTGGGAGGAAAGTAGAAGATCTATAAGGAGAGAATAAAATGTTTTCTCAAAATTTTAGCTCAATTTCTGCATCATTTTCTGAGGGCGAATACCCGTTAGGATTGGTGGTTCTTCATTTCTCTGTTTTGAAAGCAAAATTAAGTAAAAACTTCTATGCTGTTTTCCTTACATTGCTCTAGCAGTCTGTTGTGTGTTTTTGATGAATGTTTTTACTTTTTATATGTGTGTGCTTAGTCATGTCCAACTCTTGCAACCGTATGGGCTCTTGAGACCCTATGGACTGTAGCCCACCAGGCTCCTCTGTCCATGGGATTTTCCAGGCAAGAATAGTGGAGTGGGTTGTGATTTCCTACTCCAACTTTTTATATAAAGGTTAGCAAATAGTAACAAAAGGGAAGAGAATTCTTCTTTGATACCCCACGCTGAATTGCCTCTTTTGTGCCACTGGCTTATCTTGGGCATACCTTTATTGTTGAACCAGTCATACTGTAGCATGCTGAAGATTATATGTCTGTACTTGAGGATTATACATTTCTTTGCATTCTACCACCTTGCATAGAGCTTAATTTACTCTTTACTCAGTAATTTTTGTTGCTGCTGCTGCTAAGTCACTTCAGTTGTGTCTGATTCTGTGCGACCCCGTAGATGGCAGCCCACCAGGCTCCCCCATCCCTGGGCTTCTCCAGGCAAGAACACTGGAGTGGGTTGCCATTTCCTTCTCCAGTGCAGGAAAGTGAAAAGTGAAAGTGAAGTCGCTCAGTTGTGTCCGACCCTCAGCGACCTCATGGACTGCAGCCTTCCAGGCTGCTCCGTCCATGGGATTTTCCAGGCAAGAGTACTGGATTGGGGTGCCATTGCCTTCTCCAGTTTTGTTGAGTGACTGGTTAATCATATAGTTAAGCTGTATTGAAGTAAAAAGCTGTTATTGTTGCCATTGTAAAAGAGTATTTGTTTTTTATCTATTTTTTAAAAGACTTTCTACATTTTTCCCTTTTAAGGAACAGTATCAAAGCTTTTTAGATCTTTTGGAACTTTCAGTTCCTTAGAGAAAAGGAGAAATAGATTTTTTCCCAACCCCAAGGGTTCTCTATGTTTCTTTGAGTGCTAGTAGTCATATGAGAATATGAATACATATCATTAATTCAAAATATACTGTATTTTTACTATATTTTCATATAATTACATATTATAATTTATATATGGTCTATGTTATCTTCTATGTACAATTTATATTGTAGCACAACTTGATAATAAACATTTTAAAGGGGATAGACTAGAAATATTAATAGCATAATTGTCTTACTTTGTATCATGTCTTAATTTATATCTACTACTACTAGTACTACTAAGTTGCTTCAGTTGTGTCCAACTCTGTGCAATCCCATAGATGGCAACCCACCAGGCTCCCCCGTCACTGGGATTCTCCAGGCAAGAACACTGGAGTGGGTTGCCATTTCCTTCTCCAGTGCGTGAAAGTGAAAAGTGAAAGTGAAGTCGCTCAGTCATGTTCAACTCTTAGCGACCCCATGGACTGCAGCCTACCAGGCTCCTCCACCCATGGGATTTTCCAGACAAGAGTACTGGAGTGGGGTGCCATTGCCTTCTCCAATGACTTTTTAAGAGAAACCACATTGAACCATATTCACTAAGCAAGGCAAATAGACAGACATTTTTCAATTTTGTTTTCCTCAATGAATATTTCATGTTTATAAAGAATACAGACTACGAAGATGAAAAGACATTGAAGAATCCAAAATATAAAGATAGAGCTGGAAAACGTAGAGAGCAGATTGGAAGTGAAGGAACTTTCCAAAGAGATGATGCTCCTGCATCTGTTCATTCGTAAGTATTAAATTTTAGTTGCTTGAAAAAGTCTTTGTACCATAATCACACTCATAGGACAAATCTGATTTATAGGACTGTGGAAGTTCTGTTTATATTTTCCTCTAATATTGATATCTGCTATTCCCTGGAAAAGTACTGATCATGTACATGAATATGGATACATACATATTTATCACATATAAACTACACACACACACCATGTGTATATGCATAACTGACATTCTCCCACCCAACTGAGTGACCATACATTTATACATTGTGTATCTAGGAAGTCTGGGCTGTAAGAAATTGGTAATAGACTAATACTTTTAATAGTTATTTCAGTACTCAACTTCTTCTGTTCTTGACCCTGAAATACTATTTTTCTTACTATTTCTGATTCAGTTCTTTCCTCTTGGTTAACTAGCATTGATAAACATGAAAACTGTAATTCTGAAACCTACAATATGATTATATTTCTATATTTAATCATATATTAGCTACATTTTTTTCTCAGAATATAAATTCTAGGTTTAGTTATTTAAATTTTTCATGTAGAACTAGCAGTTATTAAATTTTGACTTAATATATTTTACTGGCTCTAAGATATATTACTTGGATAGAATTTTACAGTTACATAGAATAGCAATTTTTTCATAATGGTACATAAACTAACAGTGCATCTTTGAATTTATGGAGTCAGATTTTATGAAATACAATATTTTGGACTACATATACCAAGCAACTTGACAAAAATTTTTGAGGTTTAATATTTTTGAAATAATTGCTGGACAACAGGAAGATTATATTACAGTTAATAAAAAATGAAATACATTGGTCTGAGGGTGTTGCTACATCTATTTTTATTGAAGAGCTATTTTAACATTTTGTAGAATTGAAAAGACAATGTGATAGAACATAGAACTAAAATACCCTTAAATTAGACCATAAAAACATAAAACAACATGCAACTAGTTAATGGAAGGCTTATTTTCATTTTAACTTTTAAATTGATGTTAAATTCACAAATGTTAATATCAATGATATATCATAAGATTAACACATTGCAGAATCCAGTCTTGGTCAAGAAATAGAAAATCATGAGTAACCCCAGAAACCTGGTCTCCTAGTGTCCCCTCTGAATCACCATTCCTCTCTCCTGCCCAGAAGTGACTCCTCTACTGACTTCGAACAGTGTCAGATTATTTTTACTTAATTTTTAATTTTAAGTATATGGAGTAATTTAGTATTTATTTTGTGTCTGTATTCTTTTATCCAGTATTACTTTGTGAGGTGCATTTTATTTTTATTGCTCTATATTCTGTATAAATATGACACAATTTATCCACTTTACCACTGATGGACATCTGTGCTTATTGTTAGATTTGGCTGCAAAAATTTTTGTCCATGTCTTTTGGTGCACCGTATGCATGCTTTTCTGTTTAGTATATGTAGGGTTGGAATTTATGTGTCTTCAGCTTTATTAGGGAAAGCCAAGTAGTTTTCTAAAGTAGTTGTACCAATTATTTTTAATTCATTAGTTTATTATAAATGTGATTTAAATGGTCTCAAAATCAACTATCATCTTAATTTTCTCTAAAGTGAAATTACTGATAGCAATAAAGGTCGGAAGATGTTGGAGAAGATGGGATGGAAAAAAGGAGAGGGCCTAGGAAAGGACGGTGGAGGCATGAAAACTCCGGTAAGACTTGTGATTTCTTTGATTTGCTACTCTTGTAACATATATTTACTATATACTTACTATATGCTAGGCGTTGCTGTAAGTGCTAGGAGTATGGTAGCAAGCAAAGAGACATGGTAACTACCTTTGCGGCAATCACTATTACCAAATTTTTGTGTTTATGATTTGTTTTGTTTTTAGGAAGCCTCTTAGAGACTTCCTAAACCTCTAAATAATCCGTGTTTTTTTCCCTGAGCCAGAAGTTCTTCTGTGCCTTTTATTTTCAGTGGCTTTGTTTACTGTGCCTTGTCCTAACATGCAGGAGCAATCAAGTCTTACCTTATGAACAGTCAGATTCTGTACTAGCTGGAGAAACTATTTCAGGTTCAAGATTCAGAGCATGTAACAGGCAGTAGAGTGAATCATGTCTAGAAAACAATACAGTGGTTTAATTCTGCAGTCCCATGGTTCATTGGCAGTTCAGATTCTCTTTCACAGAAACCTTACAAAGTAGTAATACGACCAGAGAACATTCTTGATAATGACTTGGTACCTAACGAAATAATGGAAGATTTAATATAAATCCTCTCATTGGAGATACAGAGGAAAGAACATGGGTTTTGCAGTCAGGTTAGAGTGTGGGCTGTCTCACTTGCTGTACGACTTAGGCACATTTGGATTTCAGTATTCATCTGTTAAAATGGGGATAATGAGAACTTTTTCAGGAATATCCCGAAAATAAAGCCCCTAGGTTGATGCCTGACATACATTAGACACTCAGTAATCTGTGGCTTTTAATGGTTCTCAAAATAATGAGAAGTCCTCTGCTCCTTTTATGAAAAACAAACTCTTTATGAGTCAGAGGTTTAACTTAGCCTTCACTTACTTAGGTGAGGCTCAGACTGTAGGTTTACATACGTCCATTGCTTTTACTTGTAGCTAGAGTAGATGACAGATTGATTCTGCAGCATCTCAGTGAAATGCGGTGATTGCTGATTAAGGACCACTCTGTTTTATCATAGAGTCCACTGTTCTTATTGATAAGCAAGACAGTGTAGAAAATGAGTGTAAGTTCCACATATCACCATGTATGTAATATTGCTGTATGTATTTGATGCATTTGACAGTTTTTTCTTATGCATCAATCTTTTCTAATTCAAAGAATTATAGTTAAAAGTAGATTGGATAAAGCAGCTCTCAGCGTGTTTAGGTGCTGCAGTAAGTTCTCGCCTCAACTTTTGGTAACAGATCCAGCTTCAGCTTCGCGAACACATGCAGGCTTGGGGACAGGCAAGCCATCTTCAATTGAAGATGTTCACCTTCTCCAAAACAAGAGCAAAAAGAACTGGGAGAAAGCACGAGAGAGGTTTGCTGAAAATTTCCTGGAAACTAAATCTCAAAAAGATGCACCAGGGACTGTGCCTTGGGTCAAAGGGACTGTAGAGTGAAGGTCAGTCATAGAACACAATTAACCTTTTTATAGAGTTTGGAAACTCTTGTATAATTGCAGAAATTTCCCCTCAAAAAGAGTCAGTGAAATGAGGGAACTGTGTCAGTTTACCCCCTCATTATTCAAAAATTTGTAATAAAGTGTGGTTTGCAGAGCTTTTAAAAACATTTTTAAAAACTAATAAATAGTGACTGAATCAAGTTATGCTGTGAGTGGACTAAAGTTCACGGGGCATGGATGGGCTTATCAAACTTTGTTATTTTATTTTGTCATTTGTAAGACCCATATAAACAACTTGCCATATAAGCAAAATTCATGTAACCACTAACTTAAATGTACATTTGTCTTTGTCTCCTTATATTCATTATTGTAAGATGCATAACAGAAGAAACATGAAAGTTTATAGAAACAACCTGACTGTATGCATCCTTGTTTATACCCTTTAGGACCTAGATAGAAAATGTTGAGAAACATAAGTAGTGGTGTATACATTATATTTGAAATAACTCAAGACATATTATTGAAGAACTAATGAGCAGGTAACATGTAGAGAATCAGTCTTCCATCGTTTTCTTCTGTGAAGAATCTGTGGATTTGTATTATATATTAAGCATTTACATTGGTTTGTTTCATAGCTAAAATATGAACAATTGAGTACAGTATTGAAATATTCAATGTGCTGGTGTTTGTAGTTTTGATAAATCCCATTGCTGGCAATGGAGTCGTGCCAGAAAAATTTGATTTCTACTGCAGAAGGATTAGAGACTTCCTGGTGGCTCAGACGGTAAAGTGTCTGCCTACAATGTGAGAGACCTGGGTTTGATCCCTGGGTCGGGAAGATCCTCTGGAGAAGGAAATGGCAGCCCACTCCAGTACTCTTACCTGGAAAATCCCATGGATGGCAGAGCCTGGTAGGCTACAGTCCATGAGGTTGCAAAGAGTCGGACACAAATGAGTGACTTCACCTTGCTTCCTTACCTCAGCCAAGGCTCCAAACTCAAGATATTTATTGAAAATATCTTCAGATGCAATAAAAACATTGTAACATCAAAAAAAAAATAATTCATTGAACCAATAATTTAAACATTCTGGTCTGCTTTGAACTCAAGAGCAGGCAGAATCTCCCTCTGTAAATTGACAGCCCAGTAATGAAACCAGCCAGAATTTTCCTCTGAAAATTGACAGCACAGTGAGGAGAGGAGATGAGCTCAGATTTGGGGGAGGCTGCAGTGCAGCTCTGAGTGCAGGTGTCACTGCGCTGCCAGTTACCGCCGTTTTTCCCTTTGTGGTCGACTTTTCTCTCAGCTTTCTGCTGAGAAATCAATGCTGAAACTGATCTTTTATCACAGTGAATATAAACTATAGCTCTGTCATCTACTACAATGAGATGTCTTCAAGATACAGAAATAGGAAAGGAAAATTCTGGGAGAAAAATGTATGCAATAGGGAAGATAATTCAGAAAGAAGCTACCTGTTGGAATTTCTAATCTTAATGGTAGAGGGTACTTAAGAAGGAGGGGTGTGGAAAGAAAATGTATTACTATAGATGAGACATATGACCAGATTTGTCAAGTCATTGCAGATGGGAAAATCAGAGGCCCTATAACTCCAAAGTTGGATTAAGTATGTTTCTGTATCCTTCCTGCCCACTTACATACCCTAACACACACACACACACACACACACACACACACGGCCACATATATACCCCTAACACACACACACACACACACACACACACACGGCCACATATATACCCTAACACACACGCACCCCTTCCTGGCCGCTTACATACCCTGATACATACACACACTCACAAGACTTGGAGGCAATAGGAATGTCCTGGATTATTTTCTCTAAAGTAGAAAAATTACTCGTGTAAACATGGTTCTGATACGGGTGCCCTGTATACAGGTAACAATATAGGACCTTCAGAGTAAACGTGCTTCTGATAGATTTCACTCACTGGGTTAGTATACAGTTGTATATATAATATTTCCCACTTTTATTATTAGATTGTGGAAAACTTTTTCATTGTTTTCCTTTGTTAAGAAAATGGAAACTTGAAAATGGTGATAAAAAATTGATATATATATGGTATTTGCATTATTAAAACCCTTTGCAGATCTAAAGTCTCAGGGCTATACTGTATACTGGTTAAAGCACTGAATAATGTCTGGTTCTATTTCTACTTGTGAAATGAGAATAATATTTAACTCACATGTTTGTCTCAAATAAAAAATGAGAAAATGTATATAAAAGCACTTTGTAAACTATGAAAGTAGTACAAATGTGAGCTTCTGTTTGTTTAGAAGCATAAATGTGGATTATGTACAATTTGAATTATACATAAAATTGTTTCGTGTCTAATATTCAAAATTATAGTTTATTTACACAGTTTATTACTAAATTACAGTTAGTAATTTAATAGCCTTTAAGTGTTTGTTTAAAGTGAAGCTGCGAGTTGCTGAATTTTGAGAATTCTAACATATTTTGCCAGAACATGAGAAGTTGACAAAATTGAGAACAGAAGATACCATCACCATTATAGTAAAATAACAGAAATTGTCTTCTAAATTAAATAGCTAAGAAGCACTTTTTCTCCAGAAAGGGAGGGGTTTTGTTTTTATTCTGTTTTTTAAAGGTTTTTACTTTTGTTTAATTTATTCTAGTTGTTAACTTATGAAGTTATGGTTCACTCGATTAAAATACCTCCCAGCATTTCATGTAAAAGATTATTTAATAATTTGGCACATTTTCAAAGAGCAGCCAAAAGAAGACATAAATTTCCACTGAGGAGAAGAGGTGTCAGAGACTGTGTGCAGAGGCCGTCCTGTTGAGTTGCAGGGCAGAGGGCTGTGCTGGGCAGGGAGCCGGAAAGGCGTTTCTGGACCCAGCACCTGAAGGTTCTCAGGGACTGTTGAAATTGTCTTCCCCATTGTGTTCTAAGTGTGCTTCTTATTTTTTAGGGTATCACTTATGTCTCTGCCATGAATCTTTAAAACATTTCATTTTATTTTTTCAGGCTTTAACGTGGAAATACATTTGCATTCTTTAAAAATGAGTCACTGTTTACCTGTGTGTCTATGTGTATCAGGGCCCAGGCTCTTTCTCTTTGTCTTTCTGCTTTACTATTCTTAGTTCTGGCTTATGTCCTTGTAATTGCAAAATGACTTTTGAAACTCCAGTCGTCATGTTCAAGTCCAAAACAGGGGAAAGAGCAGTATTCCTGTTGTTTCTCCTTTATCAGGAAAGCAAAAGCTTACTCAGAAACTCTCGTGACAGACTTCTCCTTGGGGTCATTAGCCAGAACCTGGTAACATGACTGCCCATGGCTACAAGGAAAGTTGAAAAGGTGGGCAACAGGATGGTCTCTGTTGCCTTAAACCAATTGTGAGCCATCACAAGGTGGAACATGTTGCTGTTCGAACAAAATCAGGCTTCAGTGAGCAAGGCAGATGGAGGTCAGTGACTACTGAATGGGCAGTAACTGAGATAATCCAACTATCCATCAGTGGTGACTAGGGGGTTGGTTAAATTGTAATGCAGGCCCACTATGTAATACTGTAGCCATTCAGGTAAGTAAGATAGAACTGTCTATATGATGATGGAGAAGAATATTCTTATTACACTGCTGACTTTAGAAAAGTATGTTTTACATAATCCCACTTAAAAATATATATAAAGGTCATATCAACTTATTAATTACCCATAGAGTGAGCAGATTTTCACTTTTTATTATTTCTATATTTGAACTTTAATGCAGATAAAACCTGTATTGTTAACTGTGTGTACTCAGAGTCATTATAGTAAGTAGGAATGTAACACCAGGAAGTGGAGAGGCCTTCAGGGTGCAGCCCAGGTGTTCTCCTTATGCTCATGCACCCAGTTTCATTTACCATCTGTACTCCCATGGCTTCCAGGTTGTCTTAGCCAGGAGACCTATCCAAGCAGCTTGTTCAAGACGGAACCCAGAGTCTTCTCCAAACCTGATCCTTTTCAGTTTACTCTTGGCAAGCAGCATTATCTATCCAGTTATGCAAGTCAGAACCTAGCAGTCAGTCTCCATTTCACTACCACACCTTTTCCTCTCCCCCTTTACATCCAATATATTGAGTCAATTCACTGTCACTATGCACCCAGATTATTCTACTAGCTTTCTAACTTGCCTCCCTGCAGTCACTCCCTTCCCTCTAGTCCGTCTTCCATTCTGTAGAACATAGTGTCTTCACAACTCTTTATTCGTCATCTGCTTAAATCCTTGCGTGGCTCTCCACTCTGAGAACAGGAACACAGCCCGAGCCCCTGAGTCCCCAGCTGGCCCAGCCACTGCCAGTCTCTCCAGTCCTGTCTTGTGCTGCCCTCCCGCTCATTCGCTGGGCTTTTTGTAAGTTCCTCACACACGCCACGTCCTCTCTCATCCCAGGGCTGCCTGTATGTTCCATCTGGAGTGCTTTTCCTCTGCCCGTTTACCGAGTTAACTTTGACATGTTCTTTAGCTCTCTGCTAATGGATTCTTCTACAGAGATGGCTCCCTCGTCTCCTGAGATTAATTGCCTTTGGTTCATGTTCTTGAAAATCCAGATGTGTTTCATTTAGACTACTTAACTTGGGTTCACAGCTAAGTGTTAGTGTGATTCGTATAATGCTTGTCTGTCCACGTAAGCAAGATTTTGGTTTTCCTCAGAACTCATTCCTAGTGCCTTGCACCATACACTTACAGAGAAGAGGTGCCTGGCATCGTACACCATGGACACATAGAAGACGAAGAGCAGGTCAGGTTTGAGGAACCACAGTGGTTTGATATCAATGGAGATTTATGTGACTGAGGAAATGGAAGAAACTGAGGCTACAAGAGAAGGTAAAGCAAAAGCTTTCAAGCCATTCTGACCATGACGTGTGTTAAGAAATACAGTTTATGTCACAGCTCAGTACATGAGGGTCTGTGTGTGCATATATAACAGGTTTTATAGATACCAATACTAGGGCTTTCCTGATAGCTACGTTGGCAAAGAATCTGCCTGCAACGCAGGAGACCCGGTTCAATTCCTGGGTGGGGAAGATTTGCCGAAGAAGGGATAGGCTACCCACTTCAGTATTCTTGGGCTTCCCTTGTGGCTCAGCTGATTAAAGAATCTGCCTGCAATGCAGGAAACCTAGCTTTGATCCCCGGCTTGGGAAAATCCTCTGGAAAAAGGAAAGGCTACCCACTCCAGTGTTCTAGCCTAGAGAATACCATGGACTGTCTAG
This sequence comes from Nanger dama, assembly GCA_917880005.1. NCBI lineage: Eukaryota > Metazoa > Chordata > Mammalia > Artiodactyla > Bovidae > Nanger > Nanger dama. The sequence continues at coordinate 8,391,261 of CAKJTW010000036.1, forward strand.
TCCATGGGGCTGCAAAGAGTTGGACACGACTGAGTCACTTTCACTTAGCCATTAGTTCATGTAATGCACTTTTATTTTTGTTTCCAAACTGCTGATCCCAACCACTGCATTGATTTTATAATCCATTAATGGGCTGAGCCCTACAGTTAGAAGAACACTGATCTGAACTTGGTTTTCAAACTGTTTGACAGAACCTGTGGCTTTGTCTTAGGAGCTACAAGTGTGTGAATGTGAGAATGAGAGAGACAGATATAGAGGTGGGAACAGGATGAGATGCTAAAATGGTGAGTCCAATTCTCATGCCATTGACAGAATAGGAGTGGGTTCAGTCCAGTTCAGTTGCTCAGTCGTGTCCGACTCTTTGCGACCCCATGAATTGTAGCACACCAGGCCTCCCTGTCCATCACCAACTCCCCGGAGTTCATTCAAACTCAGGTCCATTGAGTCAGTGATGCCATCCAGCCATCTCATCCTCGGTCGTCCCCTTCTCCTCCTGCCCCCAATCCCTCCCATCATCACAGTCTTTTCCAATGAGTCAACTCTTCACATGAGGTGGCCAAAGTACTGGAGTTTCAGCTTTAGCATCATTCCTTCCAAAGATATCCCAGGGTTGATCTCCTTCAGAATGGACTGGTTGGATCTCCTTGCAATCCAAGGGACTCTCAAGAGTCTTCTCCAACACCACAGTTCAAAAGCATCAATTCTTTAGCACTCAGCTTTCGTCATAGTCCAATTCTCACATCCATACGTGACCACAGGAAAAACCATAACCTTGACTAGATGGACCTTTGTTGGCAAAGTTATGTCTCTGCTTTTGAATATGCTATCTAGGTTGTTCATAACTTTCCTTCCAAGGAGTAAGCGTCTTTTAATTTCATGACTGCAGTCACCATCTGCAGTGACTTTGGAGCTCCCCAAAATAAAGTCTGACACTGTTTCCACTGTTTACCCATCTAAATCCCATGAAGTGATGGGACCAGATGCCATGATCTTCGTTTTCTGAATGTTGAGCTTTAGGCCAACTTTTCACTCTCAACTTTCACTTTCATCAAGAGGCTTTTAGTTCCTCTTCACTTTCTGCCATAAGGGTGGTGTCATCTGCATATCTGAGGTGATTGATATTTCTCCTGGCAATCTTGATTCTAGCTTGTGTTTCTTCCAAGCCAGTGTTTCTCATGTTGTATTCTGTATATAGTTAAATAAGCAGGGTGACAATATACAGCCTTGACATACTCCTTTTCCTATTTGGAACCAGTCTGTTGTTCCATGTCCAGTTCTAACTGCTGCTTCCTGACCTGCATAATTAGAAAATTAGAGATACCAAGGGAACATTTCATGCAAAGATGGGCTCGATAAAGGACAGAAATGGTATGGACCTAACAGAAGCAGAAGATATTAAGAAGAGGTGGCAGGAATATACAGAACTGTACAAAAGAGATCTTCATGACCAAGATAATCACGATGGTGTGATCACTCACCTAGAGCCAGACATCCTGGAATGTGAAGTCAAGTGGGCCTTAGAAAAAGCATCACTACAAACAAAGCTAGTGGAGGTGATGGAATCCCGCTTGAGCTATTTCAAATCCTGAAAGATACTGTGAAAGTGCTGCACTCAATATGCCAGCAAATTTGGAAAACTCAGCAGTGGCCACAGGACTGGAAAAGGTCAGTTCTCATTCCAATTCCAAAGAAAGGCAATGCCAAAGAATGCTCCAACTACTGCACAATTGCACTCATCTCACATGCTAGTAAAGTAATGCTCAAAATTCTCCAAGCGAGGCTTCAGCAATACGTGAACTGTGAACTTCCTGATGTTCAAGCTGGTTTTAGTAAAGGCAGAGGAACCAGAGATCAAATTGCCAACATCCACTGGATCATCAAAAAGCAAAAGAGTTCCAGAAAAACATCTATTTCTGCTTTATTGACTATGCCAAAGCCTTTGACTATGTGGATCACAATCAACTGTGGAAAATTCTCAAAGAGATGGGAATACCAGACCACCTGACCTGCCTCTTGAGAAATCTGTATGCAGGTCAGGAAGCAACAGTTAGAACTGGACATGGGACAACAGACTGGTTCCAAATAGGAAAAGGAGTACGTCAAGGCTGTATATTGTAACCCAGCTTATTTAACTTCTATGCAGAGTTCTTCATGAGAAACACTGGACTGGAAGAAACCCAAGCTGGAATCAAGATTGCCAGGAGAAATATCAATCACCTCAGATATGCAGATGACACCACCCTTATGGCAGAAAGTGAAGATGAACTTAAGGGCCTCTTGATGAAAGTGAAAGAGGAGAGCGAAAAGTTGGCTTAAAGCTCAACATTCAGAAAACGAAGATCATGGCATCCGGCCCCATCACTTCATGGGAAATAGATGGGGAAACAGTGGAAACAGTGTCAGACTTTATTTGGGGGCCTCCAGAATCACTGCAGATGGTGACTGCAGCCATGAAATTAGAAGACGCTTACTCCTTGGAAGAAAAGTTATGACCAACCTAGATAGTATATTCAAAAGCAGAGATATTACTTTGCCAACTAAGTTCCGGCTAGTCAAGGCTATGGTTTTTCCTGTGGTCATGTATGGATGTGAGAGTTGGACTGTGAAGAAGGCTGAGCACCGAAGAATTGATGCTTTTGAACTGTGGTGTTGGAGAAGACTCTTGAGAGTCCCTTGGACTGCAAGGAGATCCAACCAGTCCATTCTGAAGGAGATCAACCCTGGGATATCTTTGGAAGGAATGATGCTAAAGCTGAAACTCCAGTACTTTGGCCACCTCATGTGAAGAGTTGACTCATTGGAAAAGACTGTGATGATGGGAGGGATTGGGGGCAGGAGGAGAAGGGGACGACCGAGGATGAGATGGCTGGATGGCATCATGGACTTGATGGACGTGAGTCTGAGTGAACTCTGAGAGATGGTAACGAACAGGGAGGCCTGGCATGCTGCGATTCATGGAGTCACAAAGAGTCGGACACCACTGAGCAACTGAACTGAACTTGGCACCAAATGGTTTATCTTGTTCCGTAAAAGGATTAACTTGAATCTTGAAGAAGGGCAGAGCACCATACGAAGTTTCATTTACATAGATTAGAGGAACAATATCAGAGTTTAACATACTGCTTTATCAAGTAGGTTCTGAAACCAAAAGGCGGAACTGACTTGAAGACAAGAGTTTGGGGAAAATGCATAGTACATTAGCATAGCTTAAGATAAATATTTCCATAAGAAAAAGGCAATGGTTAACTTCCAGTGAAACCAGGTGTCATTTTGGCAACACAGACTTTTAAGAGAAACTTTTTAAATTTGTATAGAGAAGGAAAAAATATCGCTAGTTTGTTTCCTCCTGCTGCTTAAGAGAGAATAAAATGTCTGACACTTGGAGGCTATTTCCTCAGTTTGGAGACCCCTGGCCTGTTACCCTGCCTGTTACCCTCTCAGTTCTTCAAGAGATGATGTTATGCCCTAGTCACAAAATCTCCCAATGACCACCAGGGAGCCGATATCCGATGCAAAAGCGAGAGAGTTTTTATTACCAAGCTTGAGCTATAGGGAGGAGCCCTGGGTTTTGGATTACATTGCTTATATAGGGAGTGTTCATGGAAAAAAAAAAAAGAATTTCTAGGTAGGGGACGTCTGATTGGTCACTTTGTTTTGAAGGGTTGTGTGTTGGTTTTTGATTGGTCCCTGTTAACTAGGTAGACCACAAGTTCCCTGAGCGTTAAGTCAGGAGATTCTGGTCTGAGGTCTGATTGGCTCATGGGTGGTGGGGGTGAGGTCAGGGGATTTCCAGAGGCTCTTTTCCCTGAACCTTACAAAATGGAGTTTTTCTAAAATGGAGTAGCTTAGATTCTTCAATGGGAATACCAGACCACCTGACCTGCCCTCTTGAGAAACCTGTATGCAGGAGCGCGTTACCATTTCCTACTCTAGGGGATCTTCCTGACCCAGGGATGGAACTTGCTCTCTTGTGTCTCCTGCATTGACAGGCGGGTTCTTTACCACTGCACCTCCTGGGCTATAAACAATACTTTCAGATTTGTCCCTAAATCAGACATTCTTAGGGGGAATCTTATAAACTCTGCCTTCAAAATATTTCAGTCATGTTTTTAAGGGTTTTGGATATGTAGACAACAGTAGAACCTTAGAGGCTGCAAGCCCTTCACTTGATTATGCATCTTCTCTGACTACCTGAAAATATTAGTACTTCTGCCTCATCAGACATTTGGGTTTTGTGGTCCTAAGTCTGAACAATAGAGCACTGAAGTACAAAGAAACAAAACAAAAACCATTTATCAAGTTGTTAGAAATTGGAGTTGATGGAAAACATTTAAATCAAAAGTCCCTGGAGGATGAGGAGCAGACACTCTTGGGGAAGCTAATGTGATGGATGCAGACAGTCTTGAGTGTGCTGAGTAAGGATGACTTTCAGAAATTCTCCTGACAGAAAGCCAGCTTTCCTTATCTGTGTTAAAATGTCATGATGTTTCATTGCCCAGAAAGCAAGACAGGGAAAAGTTGGTGGAATATTATTAAATATATTTAAACATGTGACACTGTGTTACTTAGCCTCCAATTACTAGTAGACTTCAGAGGCCAGGAAGGTTGCCAGCTCATTCATCTGATCATTACTTACCTTGACCAAAGGCCCAGGAGAATATATACTGAAATAATAAAGCTCTCATTAGCATTTAATGCTTTTCCTTAAAGCCTTCATTTTAATACTATGAAATCAGATTTCAGAGAATGTCATAATTAAGATTTTCATAAAGAGAAACATTTAATACTGTTTAAATATGTAATGACTCCCAGTGCTATCTGAATTCATTCACATCATAAACCCACTAAAATGGGCTTTAATCGCCACTACGATTATGCTCCCTTTACTTAACCTTAATGTACAACACCTTCAAGACCAATTTATGAACCACACACACACTCTATTAACCAGAAATGTTAATCTGGTTATATTCATCAGCCTGGGCTCTGAGCAACTGGCAGCTCTTTTCAAAAATCAACTTTTCCTGGAAAGATGAATATTTGGTAACTTTAGAACACACCAGAAACTCCAAGGGCTACTCTGAAAAAGAGTTCCAGAAGTGTTTTAAGCATGGAAACATTTGTGGAATAACTATATAATCTTCAAAGGTGATAACTTTGAAGGCAGAAGTGCATAGATGGATTGGCTTTGATAGATTTACTTGTAAGATTGGTCAGACGACTTGGTAGTCACAAGTCATGTTGAGTTTGACTGGATTAGTTTCTTTGGCAAATCAGGTGTGACATTTATGTTTTGATAGAAGAGTAGTCCCATCATGAGGGAGAATGATTTGGCAGACCCTTGTGGCTTATGTTCCACTCCTCTCAGGGGTCATCCGGGGGAACTTGCTCTTTCTGAAGTCCTTTGGATTGGTTTTGAGCTGTCTTTCAGATAAGTAAGAGAAAAAGGAAAAAAGAAATCATTGTTACTGAGTTTAAAGTACATCAGAATTTACTTAAATAGTAATCATAATAGCAACTCTGTAAGGTATGTCTTATCTGCATTTTACTGATGAAGAAACTGGATTTCAGAGAGATTGAAGTGGTTGCCAAGGTGACATCTAACAGAGGTAGTTGGAAGCTTAGATTTTAATTTTTTGTGTTTCAGCATTTTTACTAATAAGTAACGAGTACTTTTTTTTTTAACCTAAGAGTTTAATTGACATCTAACTCTAAAGACTCAACTCTTCACACACACACACACACACACACACACACACACACACACACACACACACACTTTCCACACACACACACACACACATATACACCCAGCCCTCTGGAGGCATTCTTCAATTATACACTCTGGAGGTATTCTTCATATCACTTTCAGAAATCTTTCTCTATGAGGACTCCCTGCACTGGACAGAGAGACCGAGGAAGACACCAGAGGGAAAGATGGCCTCAGTGAAGTGCTGATTCCCAAGGAAGAGGGGCTCCTCATCAGGCGTGTTCCTTTCTCACATCACCCCTACCCAGACCCAGGTCAGACAGTGTAATGTGCTGTGGTAGGCAGATAATGCCTGCCGCTTCCCCACCTTCCTAAGTGTCCATATCCTAACCCCTGGAACCGCAGTATTACCTGGCAGGGAAGAACTTGGTTTGCAGACAGAATTAGGTTGATGACCAACTGAACTTAAGTTCAGTAGACAGTCCTTTAAAATGTGGACAAGGGAGGCAGAGTGATGGGTTGTGAGAAAGACTGATCCTTGCTGGCCTTGAAGAAGAAGCCAGAAGAAGCCAGTTTCTGGGCAGCCTCCAGAAACCAGGAAAAAAAACAAAAACAAAAACGAGATTCTCTCCTGGAGCCTCTAGAAAAGAACACAGCCCTGCCAACAACACTTTGAGATGCATTTTAAGACTTTGTGTTGTTTTTAGCTACCAAGTTTGTAGAATCTGTTACAGCAGCCATACAAAACTCATGATGGCCAGCCTTGCTTCCTCTCAGCACCAGAGCTCATGGGTGGGAATAATCAACATGGACCCAAGTGTCAGCGTCAGGTGAAGAGGTGGGTCAGAAGAGTCACAGAAGGAGGTCAGCTGTTTGGTTCCACATCTGGCTGGGACCCATGGATTGAGGTCCAGCCTCCAGTCTGCTGCTTAGGAGCTGTGGTCTTTCGTAGGCCGTTTCACCTTGTTGAAGTGTGGGGCCTCATAGTAACACACGGATGATTGTACCTGTGCTGCTTGCAGGGGTTCTGTGAGAACCGAAAGAATGGGGAATGGGAGAGCATGCTTACACACATTTTCAATTCCGGGTAGTGAATCTCATAGTTAGTGCCTCACTTCTGTAGAAGAAGTGTGATTTACTATTGTTATTTTTAATAATAAACACATATATGTGACTTTAAACACTTCCTTCTAAATCTACAATTAACAGGAAAATCTAAACAGAACCACCGATTCACTCAGAGATTGCTGTTTCACTGAACTTTATGTTATCATAGTACATTGGAGCCAAAGGAGACCTTAATGATCACGTCATCCAGTTTCCAGACAAAGGAGCAGACTGAAGATCACACCTTTTTAGAAACAGAATTCCCCAGTAAGTCCATGGTAGCAAAACAAAAGCTTAGTTTTTATGAATCCCTTCTGAGACAGTAAGACATAGACAGCTTTCTAAAGTAGAAATTCAGCCCAAACTAAGCAAGCCGTTCCCTTCTCCAGCCTCCAAGGATGACACCTTAGGTACATAAAGAGCCCTAGCTCTTTCAGTCTTGGTTGTCATTACCCTGATTTGCCCACACCCTCTCCTCTGCCGAATCTCAACTTAAAAGAAGTGGCCCATCACTTGACATCATGGCAGGGGTTCAGGAGTTGGATTCAGGGCATTCTGCATCCCAGTTCCAGCCCTCCACGTTGCCATGTGCCTTGCCCTCAAAGGCAGCAACTGTCTGCTGCTATTAGCAAGGCTTACTGTATCAGTCAGGGAAGTTCTGCCAGTATAAGGGCACATCCCCATCACCCATTAGCAGTGACAACTCTTAATGTGAGCAGACTGGGCCAGAGAGACCGATGCTGCCCCTGGAACCCGCCTCTGCACTTTCAGGTCCCAGCACCTACCTGACAGGATGCCAGCTCAGCCAGTTGGTCCTGGTGGCCCGTGTGCTTTGCCAGGTGAGCCAGCAGGAGCCCTCAGGACAAGAGAGGCAGAGTATCTGATGAGGATGGAGTCAGGTGAGCCATCATAGCCACTCAGTGCATGAGCCACTCAGGCCTATTTTTCTCATCTGTCAAACGATGGAGTTGGCCTGCATTTCCTTCTAGGGCTTTTCTGGAACTGCGGGTTATCCCAGTTCTTATGTGGGAAGTTTTGTGTATCTTAAATAAGCTGAATGCTGATAGTAAGGATTTTCCATTTGCAAGAAGTAATTTTTATTTTTAATTATAAAAGTAATTTATGCTTAATATGAAAAAGCTATAGCAATGCAGAAGTGTAAAAGTGTTTTAATTCCCACAACCAGTAGTAAGTCATCAGTCAGGCTAATTGCTTTCCCCATCCCCTGAACAGATGACTGGTGCACCCATTAGCCACCTTTCTTGAAAGAATGGTTAAGATTCTAAAAGTCACTCTTTGCTTATTTTAATGGTTTGAACAATTAATGAAACTGAAGAGTGACATTTGTACTTTTTTTTCTTCCTAAAAGTCCAAATTCAGACTGTACAGCCCAATTATAAACACACATGAAGAAGTTACATTTCAGTTAATAGAAATAACATTATTTTTAGAGTAATACAAAAATTGGAGGAGACAGACGAATAAAATGTTAATAGTCTAAGATGACAGGACTTAGGGAGATTTTTTCTTTCAGTTTTTCTTCCTAGACTGGGGCATTGCATTTATATTAATTGTGTAATGAAAAAAAAATAATTTTAAGAAAAGTGTTCCTGATAATTGATATACCTCGTGATTAGATTCAAGCCAAACAGCCCCAAAATGACACATTAAAAGTTCACTGACTAAACAGCTTTTAAAAATTTACTGCTAGTTCCTTTTAGGCTGTTTCTTTTTTCTGTTAGGAACTCCACTCAGAATTAAAGGAATAATTGTATTAATTGGGAAAACAATGGGTTTATCGCCTCAAATATTTATTGAGCAGCTGCCACAGGTAAGGCACTGGGGAGCCGGATGAGTGAACACCAGCCCGGCTCCCAAGGGTACACACCAGAGGGCCTTCCTAAGGGCTTTGAGATACAAAAT